>CM048826.1:17747295-18947295 GCA_026586065.1 Dioscorea zingiberensis | reverse complement strand
GCATCTCCCAGGATTCTAGAAGACAACGTAAAACCGCATTGAAGAAGAGATGCGCGGGGTTTTTAGATCTGCACGACTGTACAGATAGAATTTCGAAGTCTATAAAAGGGCGCCCAATATGACTTTTTAAAAGGACTTTTGGCGAACCAACCTTCGGCAACCTTCCTGTCAACAACTAGGGTTTTTGTAGAGATTGAAGGCGGAGGAGATATCGATTATAGAAGTACCATACTATCTTTAATCATGTCTCCTTCTTTAGATCTTATGCTAGGTTTTCATAGTATGAGAGGCTAAATCTCCTATGGTGCCTCGGGTCCTTGAACGTGTTAACTCTTTTCCTTTTTCTTTAAAATAGGCTTTTCTATTTTGATTATTTTTTGAATTATCCACATGATGCTTAATGCTTGTGATTTGTTAGTTCGAAAGCGTTGGTCATATGATCTGTAGTTGCTTGATGTATGATGAGAAATCTCGTTCAAACTAGATCTAGGCATAAGTAATAGGAGGGTGTACGCACTCCTAGAGGTCGGGTGTGGGGGTGACAAATCACAACACACTTTCCAGACTAGGGTAAAATCTAATAGTAGGAACTATAGAACACTCAATAATTATAATACAGTTGTATGACGAAGTCGCTATATGGGACAAGGATTTGGCTGTCATGAGAGATCGGGGTCAAATTAATTTAGGGTTCCTCACGGTTCAAGAATACATCATTAGGTAGTCTGTATTACGAATTGAGTGGAGCAAGGGATTCCTGGGGTAATAGTGATCCAGGGTGCCATTTTTCTCTGCATTAATTAAACCCTAGATTCACCAACTATTCACCATAGTCTCTTTAGATTTCTTTAGTTAGGCGATTAGATCACCCATATATTTTTAGGCTACGTAATAGAGTTCTAGTTAGTACTAGTTGTGCCGGTCCCTCTGGATTCGACTGCCTACCTTTGGGTATTTTACTACATGAGCGACTCCTTGCACTTGCGGATAGCAACACATCAAGTTTTTGGCGCCGTTGTCGGGGATCAACGTTCTAGGAACATTAGGGATTTGTTACTCTAGCTATCTTAGTATTAGTTTTAGTTTATTTTTATTTACTTTTCAATTTATCTAATCTTTTCGGGCTGATCAGGAGCAATAAGCCCTACCTCATCATGGATAATAATAGTTTTGTTGTTCTTTTCTTTGTCCTTTCTCTTCCAGGAATGCGTTTTAGCTGGGGGTTTCTTCTTTTGTGTTACTCCTTCCGCCTTTCGTTTCTTCCCTTCAGCATCAGAAATCTCTTCTTGATCTGTGACTGAGTCATTATCCAGATCGCTAAGATACTCCTTTATTGGATCGATTTCAAACACCTCCTAAAAACAATAGACTGAAATTATGTCAACATCATCTACACAATAAGATGTGTCATCACGGGCCATCGTGTGTCGCATAGTATCCGGTAATTTAAAAACCACTTCATCTTCACCAACTCTCAATGACACTTTCACTTCGTGGTGGTCATATAAGGCTCTAGCGGTCGCCAAGTAGGGTTGGCCCAAAATGATCAGGACTTCAATATCAACGTCGACGTCAAGCAGTACAAAATAAAAGAGGAACATGAGTTTGTCAACACCAACTAGAACATCTTCAGCAATCCCTCGTAGATGCTTGACCGAGCGATCCGTTAACTTTAGCGTCATCCTTGTGGGCTGTGGGTCTCCTAACCCTAGCTTCATGAACAATTTGTAGGGCATGACATTGATACTTGCCTCGGAGTCGGCGAATGCACTTTCCTCAATACCATCCCCAATAATACAAGGGATGACCATGCTTCCTGGGTCCTTCAGTTTCTTCTGCAATTTGGATTATACAACCTCTAAGCATTTCTTATTTAATGTAACAGTCACAAGTTCTTCCAATTTCCTTTATTAGTGAGTAACTTCTTCGCATATTTGGGCTTATATGAGAGTACTTCATCCAACTGTAGCATGACGTGTAGCTGCTTTATGGTGTCCAAGAAATGCTTGAAATGAGTATCTTCCTTGTCTTTCTTTTGTCGTTCAGGATAATGTACTTTTGGTTGATACTCAGGAACGGGTGGCTGCTCCACCTCTTTCTCCTTCTAGACCTCTTCTTCAACAACAATTTCTTTAGTACCGTAAGTCTTACCAATTTCCACTTGGAGAGCTTTAGGAGGAGGATTCTTCATTAACAATTGTACCTCTTTACCACTTCGCAATGTGACTGCCTTTAGTTTCTCTCAAGGATTTGCCTCGGTGTTGCTAGGTAGACTTCCTTGTGGTCTTTCAGATGAGTTCTTTACTAATTGACCCACTAGATTCTCCAAGTTTTGGATACTTTCTTTTACATTCCTTAGAATGGTATTGATGATTTCAAATTTGGCATTCGTGGTTAATATGATCCTAGTCGGTTTGAGCCCTTGAGACTTAAAGGGCTACTGGTTAAACCCCGGGGAAGTAGATGTTCCCTGAGGGTTTCCATAAGAAAAACCCGGATGACTCCAATTTGGTATGTAAGGCTTGAACTGATTTCCTTGGAGTCTTGGAGGGTTACCCATGTATCGTACTTCCTCTACGAGGGGCACTTCAACACAAGAAATAGGGCATCGAGACATGTCATTCCCTCCTCCATAGGTATCATAGGAGATGGCTGCAACTGAACCCAAACTGCTACTACCGGTTAGAAGATCAAACTTCATAGATAGTTGAACCACCTGCGCTGCAAGGCCTGAATCTGTATTCACTGCACAAGCTCCCACACCGCTGGGTTGCCTTCCTCTTGAGACCCAAAGTGACTCGGTGCTAGCCATATCCTCAAATAATTGTTTGACCTCATCCAGATACTTGTTGCTAAGGGTGCCACCGGTTGCGAAGTTTACTAACTGCCTAGTATGGTTGTTGAGGCAACTATAGAATGTATGGATTTTCATCCATGGCTCTAGACCGTGGTGGGGGAAATAACGAAACAAGTCCTTGAACCGCTCATATGCTTCAAACGATAATTGTTTCTCCTTGCTTGAAAACTGAAATCTTTTGTCGTATTGGTACAACCTTGCTTGGTGGGAAGTACCTCCCAAGGAATTTGTCAAGCATATCCTTCCATGTTCTAATGCTTCCTGCTGGGAGGGTAGTTAACCAATTGTATGTTGCTTCTCTCAAAGTAAATGGAAACAGTCTCAATCTAATGGCGTCGTTGGATTTCTCGTTAATTCTAAACATGTTGCAGATTTCAACAATCCGCACCAGATGCGCGTGTGGGTCTTCATTAGACAACCATCGAACTGCACTTGGTTCTAAACCATACTAATCCTGCTTAGCTTTATCTCAAAATTATTCATATTCATTACCGGAGGGTGAATGCTAAATTCCTCTCCTATGTAGTTGGGCCTTTCATATTCTAATAGCCTCCTTCTTTCTGCCATAAATGGAGTGTTCACTGTCTCTATATTCACCTCGGCCTCGAAAGACTGTTCTTGTACTGACTCTTCTATTTTCATTCGCCTTCGGTGCAATATTTTCTCTATCTCATTGTCTTCCCTCACAAAACATGTTGGTCCTTCTTGGGTCATACACAGTTGCTCGCAACACCAAGATAGAGAATTTGATTAGAAAATGGAGGCAAAGGATAACAACTAAGAATGGAAAACAAAAGAAAAAAGAAAGAAATGATAAAATTTAAAAATCCTAGAACTAATGACAAAAGCAACAAAGTCCAAATTTTCCTAGTAATCTAAGTCCCCGGCAATAGTGCCAAAAACTTGATATGCCTAATGCGTACTTCGCAAGTGCAAGGGTCAGACAAGTAATATAGTACACTCCAAAAAGTCAGATATCGAACCACGGTGACCGAAAAATACTAGTACTAACTTCTCGTCTAATATCTAGTCTAGCCAATGAGTAGGGTAATGGTTGAATTGAACTAATTACTAAATCTAGATAAGGGCTGAAAAACAAAAGGAAATGCAATGGGATCATAGGGAAAATCAATCATAAAAGGAGGACATCCGGGCAATGAGTCCCTCTTGGGTTCTCATGAAGCTAGATGATGAACACTAAGGTTACTAGTTGTGATAGATTGGACCAAGGAATCCTAATGTGCCTTCACTCCTTTTGTCGAGGCGAATTACTAACCTAATGCCCTAAATGATGAAATTCTAGGGAACCAAACACTTAGAAGGATTACAAGAATATTACGTATGAAAGAGTAGCTCTCCTTAGTGTTCAATATCTTGGTGCACTTGTAATCCTCTTTATTGAGGTATGCCCGTACATAGGGAGGCGTTAGCTTCTTCCCCCGGTATGTCGAATTGGATAATCTAGGCTGTTGCTACTTAGACTACCCAAATTAAACGAATGACACTCAATAGATAACAATCATAGAAGAGACAACTAAATAACCATTAACATTCAGAATCAAACTTAATACATGACCCAAGGGTTCATCAATGCCCAAATACCAACAAAATTAGTTCCCCATCAAAGGGGAACAACAATCCAATGTAACAATTGAAAGAAAAGTAACACATATTAAACCTATACGTTGTTGCCTTGTCGAGGACTATTAACAAAGCTCTGTTAGTACCTCTGCTGTCGAGCGATACTCCTTTGATGACTCGATGCCCTAGAAGATGGGTGCGTGTTGGTGGATGATGGGGAGCCTCCAAGGGTGGCTAATGGAATTAGAAACTTCTTTCAAAACCATAGTTCTTAGTATTTATAGTCTCCCGTGTATTTAAGAGGATCTGGTCTGAACTGGGTCCTGTAAGAATCAGAATTGCAGAAAAATAAAGGCTGGCTTTGTCCAGATCTTAACCCACACAGGTGGACCCATGGGCGCGTGAGCGCCCGTGTACTCCTCGATAGATTTGAGCCGTTGCTTACACGGGCGTCTTACCGCTCGCGTACTCCACGGAGGGTTAGACGGGCAACGCTTCGGGCGCCTAAGTGCCCGTGTAATCTAGGAGAGCCAGACGGTTCATCCCACGGGTACTTCTCACGTTAGCTAGATGGTTCACCCCATATCTGCCTGAGCGTCCGTGTACTTCTCGGGTAAGCTAGAAGGTGTGAATTGCGGGCACGTGTTCGCCCGTGTAATCTGGGAATTTATCTTCTGATGCTAGACGAGCGCGAGCACCCGTCTACATGCCGGTGTAAATTGTCCTTGGCTTGTTTCTGCCTCAATTACCCGTCTACAAGGAGTGCTAGGATTCTACTACTTTAGTTATTAGTTTTAGGTTCTTATTTTTCTTTTTTCTTATTTTTCTTTGCTACTTTTTGTTCCTTTGCACTAAACATCATTTCTATCTTATTTTACAAGGAACCGGTGTATGACCTAAGCGAATCCCACAAGTCTAATTGAAGAGGACAAAGAAATTGTGAGAACTTTGCATCGTAGGCTCCGATAGATAGAAGAGTCAGTTCAAGTACAGTCCTCAAAAGCAAAGAACTCCACCCCATTAGAAGTTAACATTGAATTCAAAGATCCTCCAGTCATGGCTAAGAGGAGGAGGGCATTATCTGAGTATGAAAGGCCTAAATATACTAGGGAAGAGTTTAGTATCCATCCTCCAACAATAAATATAAACAATTTTGAGATTAAAGCTAGTAAAATTAGTATGATTCAGAATCAAGATCAGTTTGAATATCGTACGAATGAGGACCCACATGCACACCTGGTGTGATTTATTCAAATATGCAATATGTTCAAAATCAATTGTGCATCCGACGATGTAATTTGATTGAGACTTTTTCCATTCAGCTTGAGAGAGTCCATATACAGATGGCTCACCACACTCCTAGTAGGATATATAAGGACTTGGGGAGATATGCTCGACAAATTCCTTGGGCGCTACTTCCCTCTAAGTAAGGCTGCAAAAATACGTCAAGAAATATCAACCTTCAAACAAAGGAGATGGAATCTCTATTCCAGGCATATGAGAGGTACAAAGATCTGTTTCGGCGCTGTCCACATCATGATCTCCCTCCATAGTCTAAAATCCACACATTCTACAATAGACTAAATAACCACACGAGGCAACATATTGACGCCGCAGCTGGCTGGTCACTTTGCAACAAATACCCCGAGCAGGGAGAGCAGTTGTTTGAAGACATGGCACGTAATGAGTCATATTGGTCTTCAAGAGGGAAATAGTCTACAAGTGTTGGAGCTTGTGCAGTGAGCTAAGATTCAGGTCTTGCAGCAAAGGTGGAAGAACTGTCTAAGAAGCTTAATCGCTTGACCGCCCAGTAGTTTGAACCTAGCTCTAGTTATGTGTTCTGGTACTTGTGGAGGAGGGCATGATGTGTCTCAATGCCCTATTTCATGTGTTAAAGCAACTTCTATGGAACAAGTGCAGTATATGGGAAAGAGCTGGGCTAATGGGCTGCTGGGCCGGCTTGGTACGAGCCAATCTCATGCTTGGGTAATTTCGTACCGTGCTAGTCCCGACATGAAATTATTTTGTGTCGGGCCTGGCACGGCAGGAATTCACAAGGCCTTGGCCCGACACGAGGCACGGCTTGGTCCGGGCCGAGCAGGAACCGGCACGGGCCAAGGACAGCCCGTTAAGTAAATTTTTTTTAAATCTAAAAAATAAAATAAAAATCTAAATATTCTCCATTGGGCTCTAAATCATCTTAAAAGACAGAAGAAAAGACAGAAGAAGAAGAAGAGAAGATCTAATTTACAGAGAGACCAAGAAGAACACCAAAAAAAAAAAAAGAACAACAAAACAATGGCTCTCGCCGAGACACATGAGATCACCCTAGGCTTCTAACTCATATTGGATGCCAAGCCCAAGGAGAAAAAAGCTTCAAGCGTTCTACCTACTGAGATAGAAGAGGGTGAGCATCTGATGAACCTTCATCCCATGAGATTATTCTCTCTAAGTTTTTTTTTTAAAAAAAAAAACGCCACGTGGCAGCATCTAATAATGCCATATCGCATAATTTTTGAAAAAAAGAGGCGTTGGCAGCTGTAAGCCAACGCCTCACATAAATTTTGAAATAAAGAGGGGTTGGCAGCTATAACCCTCTTATATATATATATATATACAAAACTAAATCTGACACATAGCAGCATCTGGTGCTGCCATGTGTCAATATTTCATGCCGGTACGATACAGCACGGACGGACATGAAATATTTCATGCCCATGCCGTGTTGGCCGGTGGGCCGTGGCGCTTAAGCTCAGCATGGGCATGAAGCCGGGCCCTGCCTGGCATGACCCGGTTACTATTTATTTCAGGCCGTGCCGGGCACTGCCCGGATCGTGCTGGGCCTTGCCGTGCCCGGGCCGGCACGGCCCAGAATCTAGCTCTAATATGGGGAATTCCTCAAGGCCCCAGGGGACTCAATTGAAGCGATATATAGCAAATTGGAACCATCCGACACTATCATATGGCAACCTATAAGAAGCACAAACCCCTCCAAGATTTCTGCAACCCCTAAGTCTTAAGAAAGGAAACACACTACGGAGGATATTTTGGCCAGATTTATGATGACCACCAATGCTAAATTTAACACAATCAATACCACATTAATGAATGTACAAGCATATCCATTTAGAATTTGGACCACCACGTTGAGCAACTTACTAGAGGTGCAGCAGAAAGACCCCTAGGCGGCCTACAAAGAAACACTGAGGCCAATCCTCGGGAGCAATTAAAAGCCATCACTTTAAGGAGTGGGAGAGAAGTAAAGCTGCTGGTGGAAAATCCTCCAAGTAAGGAGCCTCATGGAGAAGCTAAATATTCAAAGGCAAGAGAAATTTCTGGAGAAAAACTTAATGAGAATGAAAAAGAGGTGGAACAGCCGCCCATTCCTGAGTATCAACCTCGGCTACCATATCCAAAAAGGTTGAAGAAAGATAAGGAGGATACTCACTTCAAGAAATTTTTGGAAACAATCAAACAGTTACATATAAATTTACTGTTAGTTTAAGTACTCTCACACATGCCTAAACATGCAAAATATATGAAGGAGTTGCTTTCCAACAGGAGGAAACTAGAGGAAATTGTAGCTGTTACTTTAAATGATCAATGCTCGGTGATCTTGCAGTCTAAATTACCAAAGAAATTAAAAGATCCCGGAAGCATTGTAATCCCTTGTATCACTGGGGATAGCATTCAAGAAAGTGCATTAACAGCTTCGGAGCAAGCATTAATGTAATGCCATATAAGCTGCTCATGAAGCTTGGGGTCGGAGACCCAAAGCCCACAAGAACAACATTACAGCTTTCGAATAGCTCAATGAAGCGCCCACGAGGAGTTGCAGAAGTGTACTTGTTGGAGTTGATAAATTAGTTTTCTCCATGGATTTCATGGCATTCGATGTGGATGACGATGTTAAAGTATCGATCATCTTGGGTCGACCATTCTTGGCTACCGCTCGAAGGGAAGCTATCACTCTGAGTCGGAGATCATGAAGTTATCTTTATGCTGCCAAAATCTATGCGCCACACTATGGCCCACGATGATACTTCATATTGTATAGATGACACTGACTTGATTACTGATGATTGTATGCGGGAGGTGCTGGAGGTAGATCCATTAAAGGAATATCTTGGAGAGCTAGACGATGGACCAGGAGAAGATTGAAAGGAAAGTGATAAGTTTAAATGGAAAGGAAAGCAAGGGGGGAAACTACAAATAAGAAGAAGAAACCCCATCTTGAGCAAGATCCTTGAAGGAAAAAGACAAGGATAGAAAAATAAAGGTACTGTTGTCCAGGATGAGGTAGAGCACTGTGCAAGTGTCCGTCATAGTGAGTCTCTCGTATATTCTAGTTTAGGTTGTTCACTATTTGGAAATTGTTTTAGATGCCAAATTGGAGACGGAATTCATGTCTTCGAGCCACCATAAGGTGAGTGAAAGGTACGTCAAGTTAGTGATGTTAAACAAGCCCTTCTTGGGAGGCAACCTAAGGGTTGAAAAAAATGTTATTTGGCCTCATCACTAGATAGAATAATGCTAGGATTCAATAAATTGATGGCATGTCTGATCCTACATTTCTTATGAAACTCAATTTCAAATGCACTGTGGTAGCTTTTAGTGTCCAATCTAGAGTTTTTATGTATAGATTGCGTGGAGGCAACATAGGAGCCTGTAAAGCCCTATATCGCTATTGTTGTGCGTGTCACATGGGGGTCCATACGGGCGTCTTTAATCCCATCAGGCCCCCAGTTTTTTAAAAAAAATGAGAAGAAAATAGGGTCATACGGTACAGTCTCACATCAAACAATCCCGTCTGGATCAGGAAATGTGACCTGGGTCAGACAGGACTGTCCGTGAACCAGAAGGAACCGTCTTAACCGAATTTATCAAGTTTTTAAAAGACACATCTGTTCATATTTCCCCTATTTAAATATTTAAAACCCTAGCCGGTCGTTCTTTTCTTTCCATCCTCTATCTCCTTCACTTCTCTTGCTCCTTTTCTTGCATCAACAAGCCATTTGGACTCCATTCTCAGCTTTCAACTCATGAGAATCTTGAGGTACACCTTTCTCTTTCGATAAATTATGGATTCATTTGTTCCTTTGTGTGTTTAGGTTTCTAGAAAATCGAGTCTTGAATACATGTGCATGGATTTAAAGTACAATGGTCAAAATTTCTTGTTTAATCTTCACCTCTATATACATGGTTAGAGATTCCACTGCCTAGATTTAAAAGTATAAACCTTTTTGACGGTTGTAAAAGCTAAGGAGACCACGTCTGGAGCGACTGGCAGCCTAGACAGGCAACAAGACTCCCATCTATGCCCGTCTGGTAGCTCAAAAAGTAAGAAATTCAGGAGGCATTCATTTGAATTTTGTTTTAATGCTGATTAATTTTATAGTCTCCATTTATGTTTTGTAGATGCCTTTGATAATGAAGAAAGTCGCTCCCAAATGCAAGCATGGCAAGGAGGGCTCCTCCTCCACACCACGTCTCCTTCGTGAGCGATTCAAGAAGTGTTATGATCGGTTGGCAGCGAAAAAATTCTCCAAGACTCGCACTATCGATTGGATTGTATTGCAGTAGCTTGGGATCCACAATAGAGTGTGCGAATTGATATCTTGGGGAGGATGGGACCGGATGTTCGTGATAGACTCCCTGGCATACAGAGAGCTTATGTTGGAGATCTTATGCAGCTTTAAGATTGACGAAACTTAATTTATCCTAGGGAGACAAGATGCTATCTGCTTTCAGCTTGCTGGGGAGATACACAGGATGAGCTACACGAACTTTTCCGTAGTAAGGGGGCCTATATGATCAAGACTCCATCATAACGCACGAGTACGATTAGCTAGTAGTGGAGTTTCTTGGGGACATGACACACTCCTGCTACTGGCAATCGATCACACACGGCAGGAGCACAGATTCCAAGAAGTCATCCTTTCTCACTGATCTGGTCCATCGATACCTGCACACGATTATTAGAAGTTTGGTGGCGGGCCGAGATGACAACATTGGGGTGATTACTCATATCGACCTTTACATACTCTATACTATCATCCATAGGTACCCAGTCCACCTCGGTCACATTCTTGTAGAGTATATGGTGTACCAGGGCCCATACCCTAGATTGAAGGAGATATCAGCTGATTTGTATGTCACAAGATTGGTTGGCGGCATGGGCTTGCTCCGCGAGACGTGGAACATGACGCGGATCCCCATTGTTCAACCCTTGGGGTTTAGTATGTTAGCATTCATGGGATTGGTTATACACACTGTACAAGGATACCTGATCATCCAACGGTTTTCTAGAGAGGAGTCGGTCAGGGTCGAGAAGGAGAGCCCAACAATCGCATTGATAGGATCTGACGGGTCTTCTCGAGCAGTATCACTACCATCGCCTAGCACTAAACATTCTAATCTGTAGATGAGGAGTTGCGAGCAAGCCAATGTTAATGCCCAGCAGTAACTATTTGAGGCCCAGGTACAAATGAGCGAGGAGCAGCAACGGATGCGTGAGGACATTAGGCAGATTCTAGATATGCTCTACGTACACCCAAGCCCCCTCTTTAGTACCTATGCCACTATCACCAAGATCAGTCCGATCACCTCCACCACATGTAACCATACCAGCACCACTTCCAAACCGAGCTTTTATTACCCCAACAACGTCATCTGAGGAAGAGTAGTTTCTTTTATGTCATGGATCAGGACATGTTTTTTTTTTTTTTACATTAGAGAGCAAGGGCTTACCCATGCTCCACTTGTTATCTTTTCATTTTTTGTTAGTGATTTTCAAACTTTATGTTTTTCATTTCTTGAGCTATATTTACCCCTTTGCCTCGCAGTTCATGAAAGAGTGTACAATTTTGGCCCCAAACTGAACTTCACCTCGAGCTCGCATGAATTTTGGAACTCATCGTATTGGAATAAGGGAAGTTTTAGCTTTCCATTCTCCTTGTTCCATCATGTTCTTGTCATTCACATGCTTTATTGTGTGCATTGGGGATAATGCATGATTTTAAGTATGGAGATTGGTAGCTACCAAGCCAATTTCTATTCATTGCAATTCTTTAAGTGTGGAGATGGGTATGGATAGTTATAAAATACATTGCAAATATTTTTAAGGAATTCATCGCAAATCTATTTGTGTCAATGCATGCTTAGTATAAACCGATGAAGGCTTGTTTAAAATTTTTAGTTTTTCTCCACTTCGAGTTACACCATGTTAGTACAATTTTTTTTTTAGATTCTCCTATGAACCATCATGGATACTTAGAGAAAATCCTTGTGGCAACATTATTTTTTAGAGACATTAGATAACCCATTACAATGTTCTTTTGACCACGAGTGCTAAGTATTATCTTCAATAGCTACAAGAGGTTTCGTGACACTAGTCCAAACTTCTAGCCCTTGTAAGTAGAGTTATAGGTAATAAGTACTATACATAGAGGTTTTGAAAATAAGAACCAAGATAGTGCTTCTCCACTCAAGGTGATGAAGTAAGCTCGGGGTTCTGGCTCCTAACAAGAGTGCCCCTCAAGCCGAAAAATCCCTTGTGAGCATTAGCACATGTATGTAGAGTTGTAATCTTTTGAGTAGTTGGGTGCTTTGGTACCTAACCATTATGTGCATCACTCAGAAAATGAGATCTACACTCCACATTAATCTTTGGTTACCTGGGAAGTCAAATCCATTAGGGATCCCCAACCAGATTAAGAAAAAGAGAGAGAGAGAGGGTTTTCCTAATGGGCTAGTCATTTTTACTTAGGCATCCCAAGGAGCCTCTAGAGTCTAATGAGGGTATGCTTGTCACTCTAAGACTTAGGAACATAGTATGTGGAGTGAAATTTTTTATCTAAAGCTATATTGAGACATGTCACGGGATCAACCTTAGTCCTAGGTTGAAATAGAAGAATACACATGTTAATGGTGAACTATGAGTACATGTATCGAGTTTAGCCAGAGGTTAACCACTTATCAATTATTTATTTTTCTTTTTATTTTCTTGAGGACAAGCAAACGCTTATGTGTGGAGATGTTCTATAGGTGTTTAATTGACCATATTTGTATAGCATATTTGTATACACTTAGCATGTTATTTTGATGAAATATAGCCCACCGGTACTTAAATTGTGTTAATTTTGTGCCATATGACACATCAGGGGCGATCTAAGGGCATATTTAATTTTTTAAGTGATTCAGAGCAAATTCGAGGGAATTAGAGCTAAATTGAAGACCCAGACGGAACCATCATGAATTCAAGAGGGCCCGTCTAAACCATAGAACACCCAATCCATCCTTGAAGAGTGTTTGTGACTCACCAATGAGTCAGATAGGGGAGCAGACGACTGTCTGCCACCCCGTCTGGCTTAGGAAGCTTAGTTTTCTGATTCACCAGTAAGCCAGACGGGTGACAGACGCCCGTCTGCCACCACGTCTGGCTCTGGACTCCTAGTTTTGAAGACTGACGGGTAAGTAGACACCCGTCTAAGCCCGTCTACACCAAGCACGAACTTAATTTCTAAGACTAAACGTGGGGTAAAACGAGCCTACTTTTCTATAGAAGCGTTGTGGGAATTTAAATAGTCGGGTTTAGGGTTTTGAAATCATCTTTGGTTCTCGAGATATTTCAGGAGAATCATCCTTTGCTCCACCCAACCATTAACCATCTAGGGCACCAAAGAGTATAAGTTGGAGGCGAGGGCACCGAGTGCCATCATCCACCTTTCTGACGGTGAGGTGATGAGGAAAATCCGCAAGTGCATGAGTCGTGGCCAGGTAATAAAGTGGACTATGAAAGTCGGATGTCGAATCCATAGTGAATAGAACTCACTAGTATAAACGGTTCTTCCTATTATCTAGTCTAAATCGGTGAATTGGGGGTTTTGGATCTAAACCTATAAATCTTAATGAAATTTAGGTGCACTCTAGAAATCGGGATTAATTTGAGGGTTGAATATATCAAGAGAGGGAGATACTTGGGTATGAATTCCCTTTGGATTTAAAACATAAAGAACTCATAAGGAAATCTATGAATTGAAGATTGGTGATGCTTATGCCAAAATTCATAAATTATATCCAATCCCTCTTTCGAGGTGATTGGATAACTAATCTCCTAGGATTGTCTTAAGATCTTGGGAATTTATGTTTTGAAAAGATTGAGGGGGTGGAGTTATAATAAGGAGTCTTTCGCCCTTCTAATACCCGATTCCTCGATGTATTCCTAATCTTTTCTAATGAAGTAGGTTCCTAATACAAGGAGGCGCTAGCCCTAGCCCTTGTATCGAACACAAGTAATCTCTCCGGGCAATTCGCTACGTAGAGAGATTACAATCAATACGAAACATTCATTAGACAAATAAGCATGCTTCCAATCAATCAAAGCATAGAGATCAAAATGAAATTAAAGCATTATCCAAAGGTTCATCACACCCAAGTATCAATGAAATTAGTTCCCCATCAATGGGGAGCTCAAATCTAAGACAAAAAGATTACAATCGATAGCAAGCATGATGGAAAACACCATTACCTACATTGATTGCAATCAAGATGATCGATTCCTTCTCTAGCTCCAAGATTGGGGGAGAAGATCCCCCAAAAACCTAATGATCTCCTCAATAGCCTCTCTCCCAAGCCAACCCCATCTCTAAACCCTCCCAAAACTCTATTTATACCATGTACCTAGGGTTTAGCATTAATATTTACAAGATTGCCCTTTCTAGAGCTCGCAACTAAGAGAGAGTTACGATGTACGGGCTCGTAAACGGGCTGTACACATATCCGTACAGAATGCAGGGCCTCGTGTACGCCCGTACATCAGACCGTTCAAAAAGCAGGGCCTTCTTCACGTCCGTACATTATCCCGTTCACTTGACCGTTCATCATAAACGAGATGTTGAACGCCCGAGAGTAAGCTGCAGTGAAGCCGTTCACTTGTACAGTTGTGTAAGGCCGTACATCTGCTCGTTCATCAACCTGTTCACTTGAGAATAGCTATGTTTCGGCTTCGTTTTGACCTGGAATGCTTCCTTTCTCTCGGGGTAGTGTATTTGTGTCATGTTTACAAAGTATGAAGCTTTTTGAGTACCAGCGGGCTTTGAATCATTTCATTTAACATGAAAACATATAGAAAAGTGATATGAAAATATGTTCATTTGAACACTTATCAAATACCCCCACACTTAAGCGGTTGTTTGTCCTCAAGCAAACAAATCAATTAAAAACAAAAGAGATAATAAGTGTTCAACCTCCGGCTATGAAATTAATGATCCGACTCTATCTCAAGTTCACCATCGAGACTTGTATTCTCCCATTTTCACACCGGCACCTAGATTGATCTTGTGTCATGTTTGATCACGGGTCTAGATGAACATTGTCACTCCACATGCCATGTTCTAAAGTCTTAGCAAGACAAACATATCCTCAATGGGCTCTAGAAGATCCTTGAGGCCTTAAGTTGTTAGACAACTAATCCTCAATCTAGCAAATGGTGGACAAGTTTAAGAAGCTTCAACCATTTTTTTTTATTTTTTATTTTTATTTTTATTTTATTTTATTTTTTTAATTTTTATTTATTTATTTACTTTTTCTGGTAGGGCATCTCTAATGGATCCGACTTTCCCATGCTAAAGATCAATGTAAAGTGTAGGTCTCCTCTTTTCTTCAGGATGCACATGTTGTTTAGGTACCAGAACACCCGGGTACTTAGAGGGTTACAACTCTACCTAGATGTGTTCATACTTAGAGGTGATTTTTCGAATTGAGGAACACCCTGATTAAGGGCCGGGACCCCAAACTACTTCATCTCAATAAGTAGCGGAACATGTCTTTATTGCTCTAGTAGCTAAACTATTATGTGCATACTATTTTATTCTTCTCTTATTTGTCCACTAGGTTAAATTATGAAGGGTTAGAAGCTCAACTAGTGCCACGAAGCCTCTTGGAGCCAATAAGAGTAATGTTTAGCAATTAAAGTCAACAAAACATGGCAATGGGTTATCTATTGTCACTAGAGATTTTGAATTTCACAAAGATGTTCTCTAGATGTCCATGGTATGTCATAGGAGAATCTAAAAAAAAAAAAATTTGATACTAAGATGGTGTACCAAAGGTAGAGTAAATCATAACATTACTAGCATGCTATCATCCGTGTATGCTTAACATGTTCATAAAAGACTTCACTGAGCTACCCATCCCCACACTTAGAAATTTGTGGTAAAATTGATCATGAATGGGTTAACTACCCTTATCCCCACACATAGAAAAGTACATTGTCCTCAATGTGCTCAGTAATGTGCTGTAGAGGATGAGAAATAATGAATATGAATGGGGGGAGAGAGAACTAAAACTTCCCCAGTTGTGTGATGTGTCCCTTGTTCCAATGAACTTAGTCGAGTAAGCATAAGCCGAGGTGTGGCACATTGTTCATCTGCAAAATAGAGGAGAAGGGGAGATGGTACCAAGAGCGATTAAAATAACAAACACAGTAGAACTGGAGATGGAAGAAGGATCGCAAGGTGTGACCCTAGAGACAAACTATGAAAAGGAACTAAATAAGAGAAAAGTCTTTGCATAAAGAAGTTTGAAAGATCCATGTGTAGCTGCTCATTGGATACTGGTGCGACTTTAGGCGAGGGAGTCAGGATTGGGTCCACGGGTGTCGGTAGTGGTGCCGTAGCTGCCGTGCTAATGGTAAGGAAGGTGAATGCGTGCGTGAGTGCAACGATTGAATCCTCCCCTTTGTTGTCTTCAATGCGTGGGCGTGGACCTTCCGTTCGAGGTGGTCTTGATGGTGATGAAATTTGAAAGTGCTGATAGGGGAGCAATAATGGAATTCTCATGCGCAAGTTGAGTTGGGTCATGGTGTGCTTACTTATCCGAATGGTAGGTATTGTCGATGTGCCTGCAAAGAAAACCTTCAGGAAATTAGTGCATTACAGGGTGAAACAGACTAGGTGTATAATTACGGTGTACGGCACATATACGGACCGTTCACTGTCTCGTACACACTTCATGCTGGGGTATACGGCCTGTATACGGCCGTACACCTGCCGGTACACACCCTGCTGGTCTTGTACAGCCAAAGTTGAACTATAATGGAATCGTACCAAGCATGATGGGTCTAATGATGCAGATGCTGATAAGAGAGACTTGATATCAAGACCTTTCAAAAGTTCTACCTAGCACAAAGCATAGTGCGGAGCAAGAAATAAAGATCAAAATTTTAAGACTTGGGTTGCCTCCCAAGAAGCACTTGTTTAACGTCACGAGCTTGACGTACCCTGCCCTTACCTATGGAGGATCATATGTAAAAAGGGGTCCATCAGCTCCTCCGGTGAGACGCTTACCGAACAACACTTTGCCCAAGTTATTATAGATAGAACAAGTTTGCGCATGTATACCTGGATTATCCTCATTTATGGAGTGAGCTGAGGAGTTAGTGCGCACCTCTTTTTGTTTCACCTTCTTCCAAATATGTCCACTAGCAATGAGTTTAAGCTCCTTCCATTTCGTCCTGTACGGGGCCTTCGGGGGAGAGTTTGAGGTAATAGAAATGTTGAGGAGTTCCTCCAGTTCTTTATTAAGTTCTCCCACGAATTGGCACATGGGGTCAGTTTGCAATAGGTCTTCCATGCATTCGGTGGTGATTTGATCAACATCATCGACACTATAGGAGGTATCATCGTGATCCATAGTGTATCGCATCGCTTCGGGAAGCTTGAATACTACTTCTTGGTCTCCTACTTGAAGTGCTAATCTCCCATGAGCATGGTCTTCCAAAGCTTGTGTTGTGGCCAAGAAAGGACGACCGAGTATAATCGGTACATCAACATTCTTATCTACATCAAGAAGTACGAAATCGGCCGGGAAGACAAACTGATTAATCTGGATAAGCACATCTTTAGCTGACTCCTTGGGTAGCCTCACGGATCAATCGGCGAGTTGAAGTGTCATTCCTGTCGGCTTTGGCTCAGCAAGACCCAGCTTCTTGTATAAGTTGTAAGGCATCACATTAATGCTCGCACCTGAATCTGCTAATGCCTTCTTCATTATCCCTTCACCAAATATGCAGGGGACCACGAAGCTTCCAGGGTCCTTCAGTTTCTTGGGTAATTTGTGCTGTAGAATCGCGGAACATTGAGCATTTAATGTGACGGCCCCCATATCCTCCAGCTTCTTTTTGTTAGAGACAAGTTCCTTCATTAATTTGGCATATTTAGGCATTTGGGAGAGGACCTCCACCAATGGTATGTTGATGTGTAGTTGCTTGACCATGTTCATAAATTTTGCGAACTGAGCATCTTCTTTATCTTTCCTAAACCTCTCTGGGTATGGGAGTTGAGGTTTGTATATGGGTATAGGTTGCTGCTCCACATTTTTTTCTTTCTCCCCATGCTTTCCCGCCGCGTTTGTTGTAGGCTCAACTTCTTCAACTTCCACTGTGCTCTCAATTGGGGGTTTTGCAACGGGAGACTCTACTTCTTTACCGCTCCTCAAAGAAATGGCTTTACAATGTTCTCGGGGGTTTTCCTCCATGTTTCCTAGAAAGGTACCTTGTGGCCTTGTTGACATGTCCTTGGCCATTTGCCCTACTTGATTTTCCAACCCTTGAAGTGATGTTTGTAAGTTTCTAATTGATGTACCAGTATCTTGCATAAACTTACTAGTGTCTTGCATAAACTTTGTCATGGTTTCTTCAAAACTGGGTCTCTTCTCTTGGGGTGGTCTTGGAATTGGTTGAAAACCAGGAGGGTATTGCCCTGCTTGAGGATTACCATAAGACATTGCCGGATTATTCCACGGTGGGATATACGGCCTATTTTGATTGTTCGACATTCTTTGCTAATTTCCCATATATTGCAGTTGTTCCATAGGCATCATTTCAGTTCAAGAGATTGGGCAATTAGAAAGCTCATGCCCCCCTCCACATGTGGTGCAAAACATTATAGCGACTGCAGTTGAGCTACTGCAGGCTTGTGAAATATTTCCCATGGTAAGGCGATCGATTTTCATTAACAATCTATTCAATTTGTCGGAGAGGGCAATGTCCTTAGAAGGAGGGTCTTCCATTGATCCAACAAGTTTTACTTGTTTGTCCCTTGTGGACCAATGGGCTTCATTTCCGGCCATGTCTTCAAATATCTTCTCGGCCTCTTCGGGGTACTTGGTACTCAACGATCCTCCTGCGGCACAATCAACGAGTTGTCTATTGGTATTGTCCAATCCATTATAAAATGTGCGAACCTTATTGCAAGGATCTAGACCATGTTGTGGGCAACGACGGAGTAGCTCTCTAAATCTTTCATAGGCTTCAGAAAAAGTTTCAGTCCCACTCTGCTTGAAAGAGTTGATGTCGGATCGAAGCCTTGCGGCCTTGCTTGGGGGAAAGTAGCGGCCAAGAAACTTCTCAAGCATGTCGGCCCAAGTACGGATGGAGCGGGACGGAAGTGAAGTGAGCCAACTGTAGGCTCCCCCTCTTAAACTCCACGGAAATAGTCGTAATTGAATGGCTTCATCGGAGATCCCATCTGGCTTGGAAATGCTACAAATTTGAAGAAACTTTGCTATATGGGCATGAGGGTCCTCATCAGGTCTCCCATCAAATTGAGCTGAATTTTGGAGCATATTCATGGTGGTTCCCTTGATCTCAAAAGTGTTAATGTTGACATTCGGGGGGTGAATGCTGAATTCTTCCCCGGTGTATTGAGATTTCTCATAATCAGCCAATGTGCGTCTTCTCTCCGCCATGGTGGGCACTTCTTCAGTCTCGGTCTCAATTTCAATTGTGACTGAATTTTCTGACACTGAAGGGGGGTCCAACGGTAATGCCTCTATCCCTCTCAACCGTCGGTAGAAAGTTCTATCAATCTCACTATCCTCTTCGAGTAGACCCGTAGAGTGTTAACGGGTCATGCAACAGTTCCTCGCAAGTAGAGATGATGAAAATGTAAGTATCAAATGAGACAAATTAAGGGAAAAGAAACAAAACAAGAAAATAAAAGACTAAATAATAAAGTCCTAGTTTAACTAGCAATTCTATTCCCCGGCAACGGCACCAAAAACTTGACGAGGAAAATCCACAAGTGCACGGGTCGTGGTCAAGTAATAAAGTGGACTATGAAAGTCGGATGTCGAATCCACAGGGAATAGAACTCACTAGTATAAACGGTTCTTCCTATTATCTAGTCTAAATCTATGAATTGGGGGTTTTGGATCTAAACCTAGAAATCTTAATGAAATTTAGGTGGACTCTAGAAATCGGGATTAATTTGAGGGTTGAATATATCAAGAGAGGGAGATAATTGGGTATGAATTCCCTTTGGATTTAAAACATAAAGAACTCATAAGGAAATCTATGAATTGAAGATTGGTGATGCTTATGCCAAAATTCATAAATTATATCCAATCCCTCTTTCGAGGTGATTGGATAACTAATCTCCTAGGATTGTCTTAAGATCTTGGGAATTTATGTTTTGGAAAGATTGAGGGGGTGGAGTTATATTAAGGAGTCTTTCGCCCTTCTAATACCCGATTCCTCGGTGTATTCCTAATCTTTTCTAATGAAGTAGGTTCCTAATACAAGAAGGCGCTAGCTCTAGCCCTTGTATCGCACACAAGTAATCTCTCCGTGTAATTCGCTACGTAGAGAGATTACAATCAATACAAAACATTCATTAGACAAATAAGCATGTTTCTAATCAATCAAAGCATAGAGATCAAAATGAAATTAAAGCATTATCCAAAGGTTCATCACACCCAAGTATCAATGAAATTAGTTCCCCATCAATGGGGAGCTCAAATCTAAGACAAAAAGAATACAATCGATAGCAAGCATGATGGAAAACACCATTACCTACGCTGATTGCAATCAAGATGATCTATTCCTTCTCTAGCTCCAAGAATGGGGGAGAAGATCCCCCAAAAACCTAATCTCCTCAATAGCCTCTCTCCCAAGCCAACCCCGTCTCTAAACCCTCCCAAAACTCTATTTATATCATATACCTAGGGTTTAGCCTTAATATTTACAAGATTGCCCTTTCTAGAGCTGCAACTAAGAGAGAGTTACGATGTAAGGGCTCATAAACGGGTTGTATACGTGCCCGTACAGAATGCAAGGCCTCGCGTACGCGCGTATATCAAATCGTTCAGAACGCAGGGCCTTCTGAACGCCCGTACATCATCCCGTTCACCTGACCGTTCATCATAAATGAGATGTTGAACGCCCGAGAGTAAGCTGCAGTAAAGCCGTTCACTTGTACAGTTGTGTACGGCCGTACATCTGCTCATTCATCAACCTGTTCACTTCAGAATAGCTATGTTTCGGCCTCGTTTTGACCTGGAATGCTTCCTTTCTCTCGGGGTAGTGTATTTGTGCCCTGTTTACAAAGTATGAAGCTTTTTGAGTACCAGCGGGCTATGAATCATTGCATTTAACATGAAAACATATAGAAAAGTGATATGAAAATATGTTCATTTGAACACTTATCATAAGGCATGGAGGGGGTTGCATCAACAGTCCTATCACCTCCCCACCGGTGGAGGGAATAGCATATCTCTTTATGTTTATTTCTCTCCTTTATCGTTTTGTATTGGATTTGTGTTCCCCTTTGATGGGTAACTAATTTTGTAGGTATTCAAGCATGATGAACCCCCGGGTTAATGTTTAACTTTGACATTGAATGTTAATGGTTATCTAGTTGTTTTTTAATATTGAGATCTATTGAGTGTCATTCATTGCATGGGTAATCTACATTGTGACAGCCCGGATTATCCAAACTGATGCATCGGGGTAAGAAGCGAATGCCTTCTTGTGTGTGGGCATACTTCAATAGAGGGGATTATGAGTGCGCCGAGAGATCGGGCACTAAAGAGACTGAATCCTTAATATGTTTTGTTCCCATAGTCCTTCCAAGAATTAGTGTCACTAGAACGCTAACGCCGTGAGGGTACTAGATTAATAATCATCTCACGAGAGGGATGAAAGCTTTATAGGAATCCTTTGTCCAATGTATTGTAACTATTAGCCTTAACATTCTTTGTCTACTTTTATGAGAACCCGAGGAGGATTCATTTCCCGAATACCACTCTCCTATGATTGATTGCCTTACGATTTTACCGCATCCTTGTTGAGATCCAATTTCATCTTCTTTCTAGCTTTAACATTTATATTAGTTTAGAATTCCACAAGTTTCTTGTTAAACTAGATAATAGGTAACTGGTTAGTACTAGTATTTCTCGGTCTCTGTGGATCAATACCCGACTTTTCCTAATCCACTGTATTACTTGTCAAACCTATATACTTGCTGTAGTATCTGCTCAATCAAGAGGCTAAACCTTTTGTGGTGCCTCAGGTCTATGATCCTTAGGATGAACTTGTGAACTCTTTCCTTTTTCTTTAATATAGGCATTTCTATTTTGATTATTCTTGTGAATTATCCATTCGATGCTTAATGCCTGGGATTTGTTAGTGTGAAAGCTTCAGTCACATAATCTATAGTTGCTTGATGCATGAAGAGAAATCTCGGTGTAACTAGATCTAGACATAGATAATAGGGGGTGTGTGCACGCTGAGAGATCGGGCGTTGTGGTGACAGATCACAACACACTCCGGATCAGGGTAAAACCTAATAGTAGGAACCATAGAACGCTTAATAATTATAATGCAGTCCTATGGCAACGTCGCTATAAGGGACATGGGTTTGGCTTTTAAGAGAGATCAGGGTCAAAGTTATTTAAGTTCCTCACGGTCCAAGAATACATCATTAGATACTATGTATTAGGAATTGAGTCGAGCAAGGGGTTCCTTGGGGGAGAGTGATCCAGGGTGCCATGTTCTTTACATTTATTAAACCCGACTTTTGTCAACTGTTCACTATAGTCTTTTTAGATTTTTTTAGTTAGGATTAGATCACTACATATATTTTTAGGCTAAGTAATAGAGTTCTAGTTAGTCTTAGTTGTGTCGGTCCCTATGGATTCGACCACCCAACCTTTGGGTACTTTACTACTGGAACGACTCCGTGCACTTGTGGATAGCAACACATCAACCCTCCCTGATATACTGGTCAAGCTTTCCCTAGATCTGATTCCTCACTAAGAGAAGGAGTAGAGGCACGCCTCTTCATCGAAGCGCGTGTCGCCTCCACTTTTCAATCAAAAGGAGAGGGGGACAGGGTAGACGAGCGGCCAACTCCCTTAGAACATGCACCACTAACAGAGTATTCATAGGATCCTATGGATAGATGAAAACAACAGTGTAAAAAGTCTAGCAAGGGGAAGGAAAGCTTTAAAGAACGAACCAGGTAGGAATCCAAGCTATCTGTTGCAAGGAAAAGTCTCGCTGCTCAAAGATTGATGGAAGTGATCAAGACAAACAACAGGACCTTAGCTCACTTGCGGAGCAAGGATATTTGCTTCAGCACCTCTTGGGTAATCTCCTCCTTGTAAGAAGTGTCCGAAAGAGAAGACCCCCAGGAATAAGGGATGGACCAAAGAGAGCCTTAGGAAATAAAAGTGAATCATGGTTTTCGGTCACGAACTATGTTGGGAAGCTCTCCTAGGAAGGCCCTCCAAGGCCTCACCGAGAAACTGTACCACCCCTTGGAGAGCCACTTCTAGTAGAAGAGATGTTGGAACCAAAACAAGGTAGGTTTCAAACCACATTCCTTAAAAACAAGGACGAAGCAGCACAAAGTCCTCCATGAATTTGGAACTAATTGGGACAGACAAAAGTTGTGGAAACTAAGAATATCCGCGAACAAAGGAGGAAAGGTAACCTAAGGCTATCCCAGAAAGCCTCGACATAAAATCCGATCTCCCCCAAACTAGGGAACTGAGCTCATTCCTCCGGGATAGGCGGCCTGCAATAAAAGGTGGAATGATGACAAACATCTTGACTTGCTGAGCAAGCACCGATGAGGTCACATCATTGGAATAGGATTGAACCTTCCTAACGGACACATGAGAAGAGAAGGAAGGAGTCCCCACCATCGCCAAGGAAAAAGGGTCGGGAAGCGAGGAGAACGCCTAGAGAAAGGGGAAAAGTCACGCACAATAAAAGGGAAGGAGCTGAAAGAAAAGGAAAGCATTCAAGGTGAAGCAATGCGGAGCAAGGAACGTGCCGTTGGGGGATACACGTCAAAGGATTTATGGACCACTTTGACCCTCATAGCGCTAAGGAAGAAAAACCAAGGTCATCCATAAAGCCCGAACGACCCAATATAGAGGATAGAAGAAAGGAGATTCATTAAAATAGAGGAAGAAAAGCGTCACAAGAAGGAAGCACAAAAAAAATGATGACAAAGGAGTGACACGACCTCAACAATTGTTAAGTTAACCTCCTCCCCAGGAGACCCAGAAGGAAGGTATTGGAGGATGTCCGTGACGGTCAAGGTGGCCAGGTCCATATCAGGACGAAGGAGAAAGACCTCTTTGAGGGTCTCGAAGCCCTTCTCGACGCCCTCGAGGCTCTCCGCATTGATCAAACTCCGGAATTCGGCGGACTCCTTGAAATTTGAGACAACTCTTAAAGCTATTTCGCGCTCCCAGGTCAGGTTCTCTCAGAAAGGTGGAAGACCTCGCCTCTATGGCACGCTCTTGAAACTTCACAAGGGAGGACTCTAAAGCTAGAGACTCAGGCGGAGAAGGTGGATCCATCAGGAGAAAGGCGGTTTATTGCCGATTCTTCACCTTTGAGAACTATTTAAAGACGGGAGAAAGCAACACGAAGAGGCACACAATAACCTCACGCGACGATCCGAAGGATACCTTGGAAAAGCATCCGCACAATACCGCTCACTTGCCCGCCGAGAAGAGGAAGCGCCGCGTGGGAAACAAGAAACGATAGGAGCAAACAGGTCTTGCCTTCGATAAGAGCAAGAGGCTAGCTGACTTTTCAGTCAGTCTCGAATTGAGGGACCAAGGAGCTGAGAAGTCGGGGGCAAGTGTTACCGGTAAAAATCCACAATGCACGTGGCACGATCCCAACGGCTCGACTCGGGGGACAGGTGGCTACACTATATGAAGGAGCTCGGATAGGGTTAGCTCAACTGGGGAGCGACGATAACCACTTGACCAAGAACGACGAGGAGTTGCCGAGAAATGGTCAAAATCGGCGAACCATCTAGAATGCTCCTGCTGAGCTAGCTACCAGCTAGTACGTCGCTGGTAGCCTAGCTAGCGCATAACTGGCACTCGATTGGCGAAAGCTTGCAGGATGCTTGCTTCTCCGCAAGTGTAGGGGTCGTAACAAGTAATAAAGTACACTTGGAAAACTCGGATATCAAACCCACAGGGACAAAAAAGTACTAGTACTAACTATCTATCAATTATCTAGTTTATCCGAATTTGGTGGTATTGTCTAAATCCTAAAAGTAATCTAAGTGCAGGAATCTAAAGGCAATGGGTGAATCTGGAGGGCAATCAATCAATGGAGGAGATACTTGGGCAACGAGTCCCCCTTGGGTTCGTGTAAAAGTATATATAGATAAAGACTTATATATGGATGATTGATAGGTTTTGGACCAAGGGTTACTAAGGTATATTAATTCCCTCTTTCGAGGCGATTAATATCTAATTCCGTCAATTGCATTAACCCTCTAGCGAACCTATAACTTGGAAGGATTGTGAGAATAAGTCATATTAATGGCTCGCTCTCCTTAGTATCTGATCTCTCGACGTACTCACAATCCTCTCTATTGACGTGGTCTATACACGGGGAGGCGTTCGCTTCTTCCCCTAGTGGACTATATAATAGGTTTTTCAAGTTGTCAGAACGTAGAAAAACTATTGCAATACAAAAATTCAATAGATACGCAAAACAAAATTCGATAATAGAAGTCAATATAAATGTTAAGCTATAAAGCAAGGTTTCATCATACCCAATTATCTAGAAAGTTAGTTCCTCGTTAAAGGGGAACACAAATCCAATACAAAGCAATAAAGTTAGGAAATAAACATAATAAGGTATACTATTCCCTCCACTGTTGGGGTAGTGTATGGATTGATAACTAACCTCCCTCCAAGCCTCGCCGTCGGAGAGTGGTTAATGGTGAAGCTCTCGTTGCCAAGCTCAGCCCTCCCCTCAAAAATATCCCCGCTGATAAGAGATCTTATAAGAGATCTTATAAGAGATCCGATCAAAGATCCCCTCCAAACCCTAAAACATGACTATTTATAGGGCCCAATGATTTTGGAGAGTATTAGACACGTCATTAGTCTTAATGGCCTAATCAAGTAATAAAACGGGTTTGGGGTTTTGTTGCAGACGAGGTCAGACGTGCGCATGGCGTGCCTGTCTGGAATTTCCAGGTTGCATCAGTTGAGCAGGTAGATGCATGCCCGCCTGTCTGGTTCCCTAGTAAGTCAGTGTTGAGCCTACTAATTCAAGCAGGCGTGTGCTTCTTCCGTGCGTCAGTCTAGGACGGGAACATTGTGATTTTTTCTCGAAACAACTTCAAAAAATTCCTTTTACCCTTGAAACGCCCTTGATGTGTCCTGTTAATCAAAATTATCACAAATTTAGTATCAATTGGCTAATTTTCAATTAAATCACATACTAAGTGTATGTGAATAGACTATAAAATCGAGAACATTTAAACACTTATTACGGGTCAAGCTTTAGGGATAATGATCAAGCCGAAAGGTATAAAAGTGGGTGAGGGAAGATGGCAGGGGACTTCATCCAGCTAGCTCTAAATCGGCTCTCTCTCTTTCTCACTCTCGTCCTCTCCTTCCTCTTCGATCACTTTTCTCTTCATCCACAGAGAACTTTCCGTATCATCTCATGAGCTCCCACTCCTCGTAGAAGGTCGACTGACTAGATTGTCGGAGGGTTCGGGGGAAATTCCCCGGACTACCTTTGCAGGACATGCTAGCTTATTTTTCGATGTTCTTTCCATCCATACGGTTGGCTTTCCTTAAAACACTATACAAGTGGGCTAAAATGGGGCGACCACAATTGCACAATGTTACTGTCGGCCGCAAAGTAACACGATCCTATATATATATAATAGAAATCTAATTATTCTATTATACTTTAAATATCTTACAAATACGTTTTTTGTTCTTTTAATGTATGTCATCAAAACTAAATAAAAATATAAGTTAATCCCATTTTTTTTTGTTTATACATTATAATATACAGAAGATTTGTCCAACCACCTGTCGCCATCATACCCATCCCACAATCCATATGGGCTTACAAGGTGCCACCATACCCTCCTAGGAGAGGGCAAAGCTATCCTAGGAGTAAGGAAAGGCATGCCTAGGACCTCATCATGGCCAAGGAAAAGGGACACAGACCCCAAGAAGGAAAAGGAGAAAGATATAAGGAAGCAAGTCCCCAGGGAAAAAGGTAAGCAAGATTAAAACCAAAAAAATTCGCTCCCTTCTACTGCTTCATCTCCGAGCAGTTTACTAACTTAACCGTTGGAGCGGACACGAGCAACAGAGCCCTACCCACTCTTACTTTTCCTCTTCATTGTCCCCTTTTTTAGGTAAAATTGAAGCGAGCAAACCTGTTACAAGGTCTTTGGAAGATCATCAGTTAACTCAGCATCTGAAGAGTCTACGTGGCGTAACCAGATCATCTGCCCATGAATGATGAAGAGGTTCACCCATAATCAAATACAAGGACAAGAGGAGAATGAAGCCTCACTGCTACCGGAAATAAGATCCGAAGGTCCTAAGGCCCAAGGTCAACAACAACAAACTGACCCTTAGGAGGCACGCTACTGCGCTCTAGACGAGAGGCTGGAGGTGAAGGTGGTGAGGCAGATGGAGATCACGGCGCAAGCTATTCTCCGACTAGAAAAGCAAGTTTCCCGGCCGCCTACATCATGACCCCTCTCTCCTGAGATCTCCGGAGGAAGACCGAGGTCCGACCTACGCATGGAAAGGTCTGGCAAGAGGACAGGTAGAAGAAAAACTAGGATGGACTCGGATGCTAGAAGCTCTGGCTCCCCGCCCCCAGGCGACATTCCCGACTGCAGTCTAAGACCGTGCTTATATCTCAGCACGACTCTCCTCCACGGAGAAAAAAAGAAAGTAGATGGGTGAGCCCACGCAGGGAGGACATACATGGTACCAGGCTCCCAGCGACCCCTTTTACTAGGAGGATCATGGAGGCACATGGGTCTGACCCCTTAAATGGAGACTTTCAATAGCTCCAAGGACCCAAAAGATCATGTGGGGACCTACGAGACCCTCATGCTCATGGAGGCCTCCTTCAACGTTACGCAACACTCCACTGCGAAGCGTTAGTGTGGTTTAAGACCCTTCTCCCCAATTCAGTCTCTTCTTCTTACGCACTAGCCACCCTCTTCCTCAGCCATTTTGTGGGTTGATTGAGGCGTAAAAAGACATCTTCCACCCTCATAGTGGTTCAACAGTAAGAAGGAGAAACCCTCCATGCCTACATCAATCGCTTCACCGAAGAGACTCGCACCATTCCTCGGTTCAATCACTGCGTTGTCGGGGTGGCATTAATGAAAGGCCTCCTCCCCTCACCTTTCAAAGATGACTTGTCTTTGAACTAGCCAGAAGAATTCTCGGAACTCCTCGCCTGAGCCGAGAGATTCATCAAGCAAGAAGAGATATAGCACGGGTGGAAAGGGAGGAAGAAGGTAACTCAGACGGAAGTGAAGATAGCCCCACCAGATATCCTCGATCGAGCCTTCAAGACATGCTTCATCTAACCCGCTAAGCAACGTCAACCACCCCGAGGTCGATCACCCGAGAGATGATCTAAGATACCGGGAATTCATTTTCCTCAATGACAAACGGGCAAATATTCTCATGCAAGTGTAAAACAAGTAAATCTTGAATGCGCCTGCAAAGATCATAAACCCCTCCAGCTAAAAAGACAGATATTTCTCTTTCCACCAGGAACGTGGCTGTAACACTCTTTCCCAAAACAGGGACAGATGTCACACTAGCTGGGTCGGAAGTGTACCCAACCCATAAGCTAATGATAATCAGACTAATAAACATTATTAATAACTAAAAATATTTAAAATCTTATACAAAGTTTACAATTCTTGCCGAAGCGTTCTAAAATTCTAATCATCAAATAAGAACAGGCTATCCTCATCTGCTAAGTCAGAGCCACCTACAGGAACACTCAATCGTGTCTACCTGCACATTTCACTTGAGTAAGAGTCACTATACAAGATACAAGTATAATATCATATATAAGAGTATCGAAATAATGCTAATCATATGCATTATCTTTCAGTCAGTTATCATGCTAAAAGCATAAGAAACTCGGATAAATCCAAATCATGGAAATCTCAATATCAACACATGAATACAAAGAATGATCGTACAATTATTCTGGCAATCTAATCATTACTCTAACCTCCTAGTGTGGTAACTCACAACTGTGGCAATCGGGTAAATATCTTATCAATCTGTATGAAACCATGATCTCTATGTCAGGAAATCTGGTCTCTACGGACTGTGCTCCCACAGAACCATAGGACTAATCTGGTAGCCGGCCTCTACGAACTATGCTTCTATAGAATCATAGGTCTAATCTGGTAACCGGTCTCTACGAACTGTGCTCCCACAAAATCGTAGGTCTAATCTGGTAACCGGTCTCTACGAACTGTGCTCCCACAGAAACGTAGGTCTAATCTGATGGCCAGTCTCTACGAACTGTGCTCCTACAGATTCGTATGACTAATCTGGTGGTCGGTCCTACCCCAATGCCCCGGAATGATACCAGATAAATCCCAGGCGGAATGTATCACTGTCCTCAGCGACCTTCTGGTATAAACCGGCTTATCTTGATTAAGGTGCACTATTGCCAATATTTCTAATATCTCTTTTGTCTTATTCCTGTTCTCATTCTTTATTTCCTCTTTTCACATATATTTTCATTTACAACACATGAATAAAACAATCAAGACGCTAGTATTATGATCATAATATAAAACCAATGACATTGCACAAACTTGGATATAAAACCAATACAAAATCGTATAAACAAAACCGACGAACAAATCCGATCATAAAAACCATTACAAGTATAGTGTAATCACTCACCTGAAGTCCTTAGCAAACATAAGTTTAACTCGGTCCACATGACGTTTCTGGGACGTTCTTCCTTCTTCCTAGTAATCATAATACGGAAATCATGAATACGGGATCTGTATTCTTAACTTGTATTCTACTTGAACTCGATAAAATACGATAAACTCATTAAACTATCTAAGTATGATTCTTAATTAAAATCTAACATGTGTTTAAAAAATTCATAAGAATACGGAATCCATATTCTTATCTTATACTATAATTAGACTCGTTAGAGTACGATAAATTCATTACATTAAATAGGGTATGCTTTCTCTTAACATGAACTTTGTATTCCTAATAATGAAAATATGGAATTTCTCAAATAAAGTGTTTAGTTCTATCTTCCTATGCATAATTCAAAAGCTTCCATCATGCTCTTTACAAGTGATTAATTGCTAGGTATGATCATGGGGATTAAATCAAGCATTAATACTAAAATTTTCAACAAAAATTCGACAACACCTCCTTTAGTTGGAGTGCTTTGAAATCATACAAAAATACACAATTCTAAACATTTACAATTTAGACTTTACCCTACGTACAATCCATGGCATCTTTGACCACTTATTTCACAGTTTTAAACCCCCAATAATCCATTCAAGTACACAAGCATACATTCCCCATTATTTCATGCTTTAATTCCTCTATTCAGTTCAGAGTTTCCTCCAATTAAGGTTTATAGAAAGTTTACTAATAGTTCTTAATGTTCTTGAGCAGATCATCGGAGAAGGGGCAGCGACTCGTCGGGAACTTGGTCGGTGGCTAGTAGGGAGAAGGGAAACGGGACAGTTAAAGGGGCTAGCTAAAGGTAGCTGGGTCGCGGCTGTAGGTTCGTCGGCGGCAATAGGGGCTGCCGGAGGAAGCTGGGCGGCGCTCGGCTTGGGAAAAGGGGGACACCAGCTCCGCCTTTGGATTGGAGCTCACGCTTGCCGGAGATGGGTGGAGCCGCGTTCGTAGTGGGGATAGTACGGCGGAGCAGCTGCAGCAGAGGAGCGGCGCTTCAGGCCGGGAAAAAGGGCAGGCGGCGTGGAAAGAGCTGCCGGGCGGGGCTGCGGCGCAGGTGCTGGCCGGCAGGAGCAAGGCTGCTGGATCTGTTCACGAGCGGAGGGTGGCTGCGCGCATGATGGAGGTGGAGCAAAGCTTCGGTGTGGGTCGCCGGTCGTGCAAGCTTGCCCATAGGGACAACGAGAGAGGTAGCTTGCGATTAGGGCTCGTGTGAGATTGGGAACGTGAGGGAAAAGTTTTTTTTCTCTCTCTCACACACATCATCCCTCTAATAATATATATATATATATATATATATATATATATATATATATATATATATATATATATATATATATAATATTTTACTAATCTAAATATACTATAGTTTCATTATCGGTTTTTAAATCAACCCTATTATTTGTCACACCTAAGCTTTATTTCCCAAGGTTTTCAATTATACAATAATGCATTATAATCTATTCCTTACTCCTTTTCCATTCCTTTTAATCTCCATAATCCTCATCATGGCTTAATTTACCTTTTACCCTTATCAAATGAAATTTTAAATTTCTCTAAAAATCGAGGCGTTACAGTGGCCATGATACGAAGGAGTGTCGCAATCTTAAGGATGAGATCGAGCCTCAAATCCGAAAGGGACACCTTGGCCAGTACATCAGACGAGATTCCCAAGAGGAAGGCCTTTTGAAAAACGCTCTACCCTGCCGCCTACCACTGTTCGAACTGTAGGATGAAACAACCTACGGAGCATGTAAAGGCAGCAACCCGGGCCTAACTAATGCCACTACTTCTGAATTACGCTGGATGGCACGGGTAATGAAGTATTAAATTTTACTTTTGGCATTGATAAAATCTTTACTTTCTGAAAAGTTCATGTCTTTATTTTGATCGTTATGGAAACTTCCCTTTAAAAAGTCCTATTTACATTTCGCATTCGCAAAGTTTTAATTATTGAGCGCAAGCAACTAACGTCGCAGAGTCATAAGACGTCACGTTAAGGAAAGATGCCTTTCTAGTGAGAACCAGGCATCTATAAAGCATGATAAAAACTTCTCTTAGAAAGAGCCAAATTTCCGAAAAGCAAACCTAGGAAAGAAACTATGTTTCCCAGCTCCTTAAAATTGAAGCTAGGGGTAACTCCTTTCCAAAACAAGCATGGAACTCAACATCCAGGAAAGTAACCGACACTTCGGCATTTCGGGACATGCGTGCGAACACAACACCCAGGAGCGTGATCGCCATAGCGGCACCCGGGAGAGTGAAAGGCTGAGCAACACCCCAAAGCGTGTACGCAAACACCTCACCAAGAAGTATGACTGCTATCGCGGCACCTAGGAGAGTGATAGGCAAAGCGACATCCAGGTGTGTAAATGCAAATACGACACCCGAAGATGTAATCGACATCTCGACACCCGGGAGCGTGCATGCAAACGCCTCACCCAGGTGCGTGACCGCAATCGAGGCACCCAGGAGCGTGAATGGTGAAGCAGCACCTAAGAGTGTTGCTGACATCTCGATATCTCGGTAAGTATGTCTAACGGTGACATCTGTAAGCACGACTAATATCTCGACACACGAATATTCATCTCGACAATCATGACAATGGCACCTAAGAGAGCACAATACTAAGTGGTTGACATCGCGAAAGAGGATGAATTAGACGATAAAAATCATACCCTAAAATCGAATGAGAAATGCCGGGCATAATACCCCTCGTATAAGCGCACGACATAGAAGATTAAACCAACCCGTAAGAAGAAAAAAGACACCAAATCCACTAGTGAATACAACGAAACATAACATAGCCAAACGGATATTAATTTTATTGAATAAGGATGCAACATTCATTCCAAAGATAAACAACGGTTACACCGAATCGTCGTCACTATGGATCACCTCTGTGACGCTTGGATGGGCTGAAAAGGTGGATTCCTTCTCACATGCGGAGGTCCCAAAAATCTTCCCCTAACGACAGCCGATAATCTTCCACGAAATTGGGCCATCCTCCCTCAAATCGCATCTCCCCAATAAGCGGGTCCCGTACTAGGACCACGTCCCACACCCATCCACTAGGGCCCTCTAAGCTAATGATACCCCCGGGCAGTTGAACCAATTTATTGTGGAAGCCACTGGGAATGAGCAGCTTCTGAGTAAACTCTGGAGATACGAACACCTTGAAGAATGATTGTCCATCAAGAAAAGACATTATCAACTTCTGTGTAGAGCAACCTTACAATGGACCAGCTTATATATAGCCCATTTATGGTGACATGACGGTCATAGCAAAGTCCTGTCTTATTTGCAATAAAACGTCCCAAATAGTTACCCTAGGGACCCTCGTTCAAACCTTGAAACTCACGCCATGACTGGTCATGAAACAAGGAAGAACAACTTGGCAATCATCGAGAAAAAGCCATCCTCGTTATGATGTAACGCCTCGAGATCAACCGTGAGCTACCAAATCATAATGACCCGTACTAGGGCCACACTCGGTGGACAGCATTCCCAATAATGGACGCGAGAAAACCTAGGCGATATCGGCTTTACCCGAAATGCTCGACTACGCCAAATAGGGACCTTCCTCGGCAGAATGACAATCAGATAATTCTTTCTTTCCAAGTCACGGGAAGACAAGAATGAAATTAGAGCAAACGTCACGAATGCTGCAGCATAGCTCAGTCTAATGCCTTTAGCCCAACCGGGCCAATCCAAGAATAAAAAGGGCCCCTAGGCCCGGAAAGGATGGGCGGTAGAGAAGATCAAGTAGAAGGCATGGACAGGGCGAAAACACAACCCTAATCCTCGACGATTCGAATAATATGGAATGTGGCGGGGAAAGTAATATCGTCCCGATTGTTTTGAAAAACACAAACGAATTGGAAGTAAAGACTAATAGGTTGGAAGCAAATATATATTCATTCCACAGATCGAGGAAATCACACCTCTTACAAAACAAAAAATTAAAGAGCAAGGACAAAGGGGAAAGGACATAAAAGGCTAAGCTGGGGTATAGGTGCATCAGATCCTCCTGTCGTCAGATTTTCTAAAGATGATCGCACCATCTCCCTAGCAGCCTCCCTCCCGATGACCGCAACCTCGGCAAAACTCCCTTCGTTCTTCTCCTTTTGTTGGAGCCGCCCCCAAAGCCTCACAACCTCGGTGTGATCCACATCACCAAAATGGAGATCAGGGTGGGTCTGGGACACTACTTAGAAGACCAAGAAGTAACTCTTGGCGTTTTTGCGTAAGGCCTCTTTAAACTCAGAGGCAGACTTGAAATCCGCCAGAGCCTGCTCAGCAACCTTTTGCTGGTCGGCAACCATGGAGGCTTGAAACTCCAGAGAGTCAAAATGACTCTTAACTGCATCACTCAACTCCCGGGACCCTTCAGGAGAATTATGGAACTCCTCCCTGAATAATGCCACTCTTCACCGACACCCTTCTCGATAGTGACCGCCCTAGAGTCCCTCTCTGAATCCAAGGTCCTCTGCGAGGCCTCGAGAGAAAGGCAGCATGATTAAAGATCCTCATCAATTCTGGTCTTCTCTTCCAATAGACTCGCCACCCGAGCTTGAAGCTCTGCCTCGTATCGACGACAAGTGGCCAACTCTTGTGATTCTACCTCTCGGGTCGCCCGAGCTTTCTGCTACAGATGCAGGGCATCATGTTCTATGAAATAACAGCCCTGAAAGAAATTGTAGGTGACAAGAAGTAAGCACGGGGTGCAAGAGCTATCAAAGTAGAAGACCATGGGCGTGCTAAGCAACGTACCGATAGAGCCAAGGAGGAGAGGTAGTCACCCAAGGCGTCATTAACATGATTAGACAGCTTGGCCTCGAACGAAGACGACCGCACCGTCTCAAAGGCTTGGAAAGCACTCTCGGGGGAAGCCGAGATCTCAAAGACCGGCGGGGTGGACCCATAAGGGCGTGGAAGCTCTTCTTCCCTCCCGGCCATACGGCTTGGGGAGAAGTCGACCCCGACAGACCCAGAAGAAGAACCACGGGTCCTTTTCCGGGAACGGCTGGACACCCCGGCTTCTCCTTTCTTCGACTTCCTTTCCCTCGACTTCTTCTTCTTCCTTCCTTCAGGGACCCCGTGATCAGGCGAAACAGAGATTACCTTAACTGAGCGAACATCTGCAAATAGGAGAACTGCAGGAGCCTCAACCTCTACGGGCACATCCCCTAAAAGGGCCTCAATACGCACAAGGGCGGCATCAGTATCCGATGCCCCCATGATATCCTCCTAGTTTGGAGCTTCCACTGCTGCTTTCTCAAAGTCTTGGACTTCCTCCACAAGAGAGCCCAATATTGTATCGATATCCATACTAGCAACTGTGCAAAAGATGAAAAAGCAGGTTAGCCAACTAATAAAGTTTTAATCTCGGGATGAAACTCAAGACTTTATACCCTTTGCTAGAAAGAGCCCATGGTCTCGAAGGTTCCTGGGGATCAGAAGTCTGTCAAGGCGAATCCCAAGAAAACCTTGAAAGACTAGCCTTTGTCTCTTCTCATCAGCCGTCTCTTTAAAATGAGAACCGAACTTTAAATTTGGGGTACCCCATAAAGTCGGGATCCTCCAAGGACAACTGTGGGAAACAAAAAGGAAATTATTTTTTCAATTATGAACAGAAGACCAACCCGGGCCCAAGAAGGATTTTCGATAACGGGCAGCAAAGTAATACAAGCCTCCTTACGGATGAGTCCTAAGCGAAAATAAAATGCAAAACCACCTAACAAAAGGTTTAATCCCAAAATGCTGAAGAACTACAACGAAGCCCCTAACGTTCTCCATGAGTTAGGGGTTAATTGGGAGGGACAAAGTTCAAAGAACCTTATGATGTTTCGGAATATCCGGGCAAAGGGAAGGCGGAGACTGGCTACTAAGGCATCAAAGCAAATCGCCACCTCGTCATTACGAGGCGTATTTACCCTTTCATTTGACTCGGGAGCCCTACAAGAGAACCGGGGGGACTTTATCAAGAAGGGACTATAAATTTTCTCTACAATGTTGGAAGAAAGGATGCTACAGGTTTCCCCTACGGACGAGTGACCCGCCGTCACGGAGGAAGGTCCGACCTCTTCCGCTTCTGCCCTAACAGATACAGAGGAATAAGCCATACCTGGGGAAACAGAACAAGGAGTGGTGAAGGAGCAAACGATCTTGAAGAAGGCAGTATGTATGGAGATAAAGAAAAGGACTGCCAAATTTAACATACTTTCAAAATAGATCAACAGCCACCTCTCGCCCCTCATATACATGATCAACGGCTAACAAGCGCTTGATACCATGTCTCAGGGAGGGGATGCATGGCCAAGTAAATGCAATCCATTATTACCTCGATTGTCCCGTCTACAAGGAATAAAAAGTCACATGGAATGAAGAGACATGGCAGCCCATGATAGCTGCACCATTCTCAAAACAGACCCCCACTGTATCCACGTTATCCACGAAAGACCCCTCACCTCCTCAAGTATGACTTCCGTCGTCAGGGGCTATTTAAATGAGATCCTTGGTTACAAAATAGTATGAGAACTCCTCAGAGAAAAAACCAACCCGGGCATGAGAACCGAATCTTTGAGACCTAGAGATCCCCGGGGAATCCCGTGTAACCTAAACAAGTTCCGTCCTGAGAACCGAACCTTCATATGTGTTGGTTTACCCCGAGACAGAAAGAGAGGAGGGGGGGAGAGGGCTAGTGATATACAGAAGATTTGTCCAACCACCTGTCGCCATCATACCCATCCCACAATCCATACGGGCTTACAAGGCCCCGTCATACCCTCCTAGGAGAAGGCAAAGCTACCCTAGGAGATAGGAAAGGCGTGCCTAGGACCTTATCATGGCCAAGGAAAAGGGACACAGATCCTACGAAGGAAAAGAAGAAAGATATAAGGAAGCAAGTCACTAGGGAGAAAGATAAGCAAGATTAAAAGTAGAAAAATTCTCTCCCTTCTCCTGCTTCATCTCCGACCAGTTTACTAACTTGACCGTCGGAGTGGGCACGGGAAACAGAGCCCTACCCCATCTTACTTTTCCTCTTCACTGTCCCCTTTTTAGGTGAACTTGAAGCGAGCAAACCTGTTACAAGGTTTTTGTTAGATCATCAGTTAGCTAGACGACTGAGTCCATGTGGCATAACCAGATCACCCGCCAACACATTATATATAATTTTACTTATAGATCCATGAATAAAATTATAATTTATTTATAACCACCTTTAAAATATTTTTAATTACTTATTAGTCATGGGTAAATATCAACCATAAAAAAAGATATGTGGTATTTTATTTTATTTTTAAATAAAATTTAAGAAATATTCAAGACTTTTTTGGTTGGCAGATATAAAGAAAGAGACATGAAAGAACAAGAAATTAGGTGGGTAATTTCACCAATAAACTACCTATGACTATAGCAGGCCATATATAGAGATTTGAAATTAAGCAAAAAACATATCCACAATTGAACAAGCTAATAAAAAAAATAAAAAAAAAAGAAAAACACATCCAAAAGTTCTTACAGAATAACAACCATTGGGTAGGATCAAGATTTGTATTGGAATACAACACATCAAATTAAACTTCTGCACACAGGAAGAATGATACAGCATACAACAGCAACGGTATGATTCCTCTCTTTTTCTTCCTCTGGCAAACATACTCTAATATTTCCGTTTCCTTATCTTGAAGCTCGATGACCGAATAACATCATCATCAGTGTTGAGCCTGGACTCGAGGATAGAGAGGGACTCGGGCTTGGTAAAGTAGGTAAAGAGGAGATATATACCATCCAAGTATGTGTTTGACTCCCCAGCTTTGTTCTTCTTTTTTATGCTGTAAGCCAGGGGTATCACGCCCCGATTAAACACCTCCACATACATTCCACCACCTGCAACAAGCAACTGCCAAATAGTATGGTGCCACATTTAGTAACCAGATGACAACAAATTCAGAAAAAACAGAAAAGCAAAGAAACATAGGAGCTCAAAGAACAAATTCACAAACTTATGAGCATTCAGCTAGTTGGGCGAAAATCAGGAGGTAAAATGCTTAACAACTAATTCAGGTATCTCCATCAATCTCGTCTATAAAACCTCTGGGAATAAAACTGGGTTTTTACCAATCAGAATGGGTTAGTTGACTTTTCTTCATTCAAGATGACTCCAATAGATGACCAATAAGAGTTGCAGTGGTTGCCTGATCTGGGTATTTAACCCAAAGAAATTTTTTTTGCCAAAACCGACTTCCAGAGTGCAGCTTCAGGCAAGAAAGGATCTAAAAGGGGTTATCACGAGACGAAGCCAATACAGCTGTCTAGACTGTAGAGAAATATATTGCTAATTAATGTTTAAACTTTTAGCTCGAGAAACTAAAGGTGTCAACCAAAATTATGTTTTGAAATAAAAGGAGTGGGAAAACCTGGACATTGATGCGATCAAAAGAATGATCTTTCCTGATAAAATAATCAAACCATGAGAAAGTATTGCATATCCATCTTGTAATGACAAATTAGATGTTTTTTTATTTATTTTTGGTAAGAATGGAAAATAAGAGGTTTAAATCTTCTAATATGCTTCATTCCAAGAGTAATCTAAGTGGATATACTTTTATTTATTCTTGAATTTCCCTGGTAACAAAATTGAACCTGGATACATTTTTTTTATGATAATCTGTGTAGGGAACCATCTCTCATCTGCAGGCTCATCTATTCCTAATGCTTAAGAGTGTGTATGTGTCTTTTTTTTTTTTTTCCCAATCGACTGCTTTGCTGAAAAATTCATCAATTTGATGGATTCCTATTTGAAAGCTAACATATACCACTTCCAAGAGCCCCCTCTAATAGGAAAGAATGAATAAAAATCTTGGTATTATTCAAATTTGCATTTACTTCATGCCAAACAATCACATGGCTTTCAGCAGTTGTTACCCAGTGGAAATAAAAAAATTAGATATTTGCAATTTATACAGGCGTGACCAATCTCCTCTAACAGTATGCATGGCATTCGACAAGGGTCCAAAATTATTATATCAAGTAAAAAATTGGTCATCTTGTGCATACGGACAGTTATCTGATGACATATGCACATACAATATGTTAATAGCATCTTAAAAACTATAATAGCTTGTAACTCTGCTAGAGAAAGGCCACAGGAATGTACAAAACAAGAGTCCCCAGAAAGCAGCATAATTTACATATGAATTATTGTTTTGATGTGGATTTGTCCATATTATAATGAGGCTAGGCTGATAAACTAAATAATGCCAATGATCACTCAGAGGTACAATATAGAGGACATCATGGAAGCAGTGAGACATACCCTTTTCAGTTGTTAATTCAGGTGTTTTCATTCGTTACAAAATGAATGAGATGAAGTCTTTTATAGTTTCTGTAGTACTGATTTGTATCCTTGCAGTTACATTAATTATATATTTTTCTTTACGTAGGAGAGTTTATTAATGCTTAATCCAGACTGCATCTTTTATATCAAATTGAAAGGATGTTGATTATTACCAAAATCCTTTGAAAGGAATATTGTACAGCCAATGAGATTTCATTAAGATTTGCAGCACACAAACCTCTTTCATGGCCAATATGCTTTCTCAGGAATCATCTCAATGAGCTCACTTTATAACTTACAATTGTATGTAAGCCTATGCAAATCAAAGACACCCACAACCTCTCAATAGCCTTGATACACCAAATGCTTAAATAAAGTGTCATTGCCCCATGAAATATTGTATTCACTAACATTTTACCAATCCTAAAAAAGGTTGACCACCTACCAAAAGAATTACTGGCAATATGGCTCAATTTCCTTGCAAAAGAGCAATTCAAAGCTAAGGATGTGTTTGTTTACCCAATTTTCTATTTTTATTTTTTTATTTTTTGTTTTTCATTCTTCTGTTTCATAGGTCTAGATTTTTCTTTTCAAATTTCGAGTTCTTATTTACTTATTTTGATTTTTTCCCCTCTTTTTCACCAATCCCTTTAGAAGTGGCTTTTTAGATTTAAGAAATGTTTGTAGATAAAAAAGGAAATTTCAAAATGAAAGCCAAAAGAAAAAGGGTAAATGAAGATAACCTGAGCTTTCTAAGTTTCTATCCCATGACAAGTGGCCTGTCTAAGGATCTTGGTGGATTATTGAAATCATGGAAGAAGAAATATCATCTCTCCATGTGAAATAATGCCCAGTATACCTCTAAAATCTAGAATTTCAAGTTAGAAAACATCTAGGAAATGGCACAAATACACAAATACTAGAACCTCTTAAAAAGATGAAACATTTCCCACAACACATAAACTTCATATTCCCAAATGTGCACATATTGAGAGTTCTAGGACTGATCCAACATGTAAAGTGTACTTAGAGCCTAGCTGATGCAAACATAACTTTCTACATTTTCCAGAATACTCCAAACTATACTTCTATAAGCTGCACCTATATAAGAAAATCATACATTGAATTGCAGGTCAAATGATTCCCACCATTACCCCCTTCCATACATAATTTATAAGCATGGGTCTTTAGCTCCAATGTTCATATAAAAGATAATTAGCAACAAAACCGCATTTCCAATAATAGGCATATAACATCCTTATTTTTGTGTTTGACATTACATATCTATAAATCAATTACTTACGGGCACCATAACAAAGAAAGAATTTTTGATTTTAAGTAGAGTAATCCCTTATTGCAAATAAAAAGTTCAAGATAAAGGTTAAAGTTTTCAGAAAAAATGGAAAAAAGGAATAAATGAATCTAAAAGAAACCGTAAGTTGTGGCAATGATGGTCTTATCCAGATGCATTGGAATATTACCAAGATAATTATTTATTACTTGTGGCATAACACTTTGAATTCTGTAATTTATGTTGATTCCAAAGTGCCCATATTAAAACTCTGCTCCTTGAGAAACTCATTAATGTTAGCATATATCTTTAACAAAATGAATTTTCTATCCTACATGTAATCTAGTTATGTAATTAATTAAAAAAATATCTACACAATTTACCCAATTTCTCTTCTTGTCAACATGGTACCTGTGATTTTTATTCAAATAAAATCCACATATCTACATCTATTTTCTTAATAGTTTCATTGCTGAGGTCCCATGGTGCACTCCATTTTAAAGAATAATTGTCAAAAAAATACATCTTCTCAAGTAAAAAAATTTCTAAGATTCAACATAAAGACCAATTGATATTGCAGTTAAAAGAAACAGCTCAAAAAATGGTGATTCTTTTACTTTCAGGTTCCATCTATTACATGCTTACTTTTACCTTTTTCAGGTTTTGAAGTAGGTTTCTTGTTGCCACATTAAAGGATTAATCATAACCGGAATTCATTACACATATGAAAAGAAAAATAAAAATAAAAGTTCACAATGCTAGACAATTTTAAATCCAATGAATTTATATCAATTGCAAATATATTTTTATGCAACAGGGAAGATATGCTTTTTCCTTCTTCTTTTATTCATTTTATTCTTTTACTTTTCATCAAAATGGAGATAAAGTAGAAGTATTATGAACTCAACAAATGAACTGAACCATTTATTTTGTATCATATCCGAATACTTACCCTTGTTGCAGAGGATCATCCCATGGGCATTGATCATGTACAAATGAATGCAACATAATTTTCCTTCCACATAGTAAACTGTGACATCAACTTGACTACCTCCAGTAATATAGTCCAAACCACCTCTCTAGATCACCGATTTCATTCTAAATCATTGGAAGAGTTAGTCTATCTACAGAAATATAATTCCGAGTCATCATAATTTTAGTCTCTCACTTAGACTACAGTGTAATTCCATCAATCACCCACTCAAAAATTGCATTGGTAATTTGAGAATCCATATCATAAGAGTGACAAAGTTTTACGTTGGCTGTCAACCTACCGCAACCCTCATCCTTTATCCGGACTTGGGACCGGCTATGCTCGCATAGGCGGATTTTGCATTGGTAATTTGATTAAACTAATTTTGGAAGGCAGATAACCTTATATGTTTCTCTGTATTTCCAACAAAGCAATTATTGTGTTCCTCTCTATTAGGATTTCAAGTAAATCAACCTAATAGTTGGTGCAAGTTGTCCCACCTTCTGCAAATACCGGTAACATAAGTTCAATATTCACAACAGCTTAGGAAGTTGTCCAATCATCATGTTTTCTTAACTAATAAATCATAGACTCAACCTTTCCATTTGCTTCTAGTTGGTCCCTCACAAGCATAAGTAGGCAACTTGCACCAGTGATCCCATAACATGGGATGCTAATTGTAAAATGAGAAATCCACAGAGAAAAATCACACTTTAAAAAATTGCCTTGATAACATAATCCAATTTTCCTTCCGAAATTTTTCTAATCCCGTTAGTTAAAGCATCACATGCTATTCATTTCAATATCCCTCTGAAAACAAATAAGTAAAATTCAAATCTTATGGCTAATTTTCTTCTTCCAACCACGGTTTTCAATTGCAGTCCTTCACCTTTTTCACATTTTCTTTCCACCAATTTAAGCAGCATTTTCTTTAAAACAAAATTCATGTCATCAAAGGATCAACTGGTTCTGAACCCTTGCAAATTTAATGTGGCGGGCAGCAAACAAGCAAGTATACACAAAATGCCGTAAAAGATAAGGCCTACCTCCTCGTATCTCTGGGTGAGTGTGAGGCGCTCGTCCTCAGTCATGTCGGGCCGGAGCACAGCCATGGTCTCGCACTGGCGCAATCCTGGAGGGCACTGCGGTTCCTCCTTGTCCTCAAGAGCTGCAACGGCTGCTGCCGAGGGGCCCGCCGAAGGGTCAGTCCCCTCATCCTCGCCGCCTCCCTCAAAGAAGGAACCAGAGAAGTCCAAGGTCTGGGAGCGGACGCAGAGCGAGCGGGTGGCCCGAGCCCTGGGCTTCGTCCTAGGGCGAAGGAATCGGTGGGCGGAGATGGAAGAGAGGAAACTAGAGGAGGAGGAGCGCATTGATGAAGAAGGAGGTGTGGCGAGGGTTGTCGCTAAGGAGGCCATTGTTCGTTTTGAGGAAGATGAGATTAACAGAGGGGTTATACTTATATTTGGAAGTGGATGGATAAGGAGAGGCACTTGACTACCTTAGACTACCTTACTGCTCCCCGCTAACCATCTTAACACACAAGCCACCAGGAATCAAAATTTCACGTGAAAATTTGTGTAGTGTCCCTGACTGTTCACTTTCTGACTTTTCAGTCCCTCTGACCAAAAACTATACTATTCAGTCCCTCCTTTCTAAACTTCTGACTTTTTAGTCCCTGCCGTGAGACAGCCCCGTTACTTTAAGAAAAAAAACCCAAAAATACCCCACTCATTTCCCCCCAAAACCACCTTTTGGCTGACATGACAGGGAGCAGGCAGCAGGTTTTTTAGTTCTGAGACCATGCTGTGTACTTTCATTCTTGCTGCAGAAGCAAGTCAGTCTCTTCTTCTCATTCTCTTCGTCTCCTTTCTCTTGTTCTTTTGCAGAGAGCTTGTGTTTGGGTTTTAGTCTTGTAGAGAAGCTATGACGTAGTGAGTCTGCGGCAGCAACAGGAGACTCTTTCAACGAGAAACTGCAAAGGTAATAGATTTCCCAGACGTGGTTTCATAGCGTGCGTAGTATAATTCTTTTGTTTTTACAACGGCGTTCTTGTTGCAGGATTTTGATGGAAACCATTTTCGCCGTCGCGCAATATGGGGGAGAAGGTCTAGCCTTGGAGCTCACAATGCTCACTTGTTGGGAGTCAGTAATAGGTGATATATGTGAACGGTGGGACCTTGACCCCTCTGGCGTGAGAGTGCGCTATATAGCACCAGACGATCGTCGAACAACTTGTCCACTTGACAATTCTCCGGACTTTGTGCGCATGTGCAACATTTTTCACTCGTTCAACAAAAATATGGTCGACCTTATTGTGGACACAGGTGAAGTATCAGTAGACGGCATCATGCGGGTCTTCGTTTCCAACGTAAGTTACTTTCTTTGTTAGTATGTGTTTATTATTTTCCCGTAACCGTGTATTACAAACACGTAGGACTTTACGACTTTCTTAAAGTCTTTAGTATTGATCTTATCTCTTTAGTATACACTCAAACCACCCTTTAGTATTATGCTTATCCCTTTAGTATCCGCTGTAAGTGTTTAAAATCCGACTTAACTGTTTAGTATTTTGTTCTTCTGTTTAGTACTGTCTCACTTAGAGTCTCTTATCAATCAACAGGGATCCTCTAGCCGAGAGCATGTCCTTAAACATTGAGGGTTCTTCTCAAACTCACGAGATTGCAGTGCTCAGTGTCGGGCAACGATTTCAGAACGTGGAACACTTCAGGAATGCGCTCCGTGACCTTGCTATCAAAAGGAAGTTTGATTTCACCTTCATAAAAAATGACAGAGAAGGGGTGACAGCCAGATGTGCCAAGGCAGACTGCAATTGGAGGGTTCATGCTTCTCAAGAGGGAAATATGCATACCTTTAGAATAAAGACATTGCAGCCCACACATGTGTGTGGTGGCGGTATCGGGACGAGTTCCCACCCAAAAGTATCCAAAAAATGGGTTTGCAATTGTGTGATCCAAAAGCTCAAGGATCGTCCCTTGTATCGGGCTGTGGACATTCAAGGGATATTCTGCGAGAGCACGGCGTGGGTCTTCTGTACAAGCAAGCATGGATGGGAAAAGAGGTTGCCCATAGCGTTCTACACGGGAGTGAGGTACACAGCTACGATTTGCTGTTATGGTACGTTGAAAAGGTGATGGAGACAAATCCCGGTAGCGTTGCCACAATTGAAAGTGATGGCGGGCGATTCAAATGTGGTTATTTTTGTTTCCGTGCTTGGGTCGTCGGCTTCAAGTTGGGTTGCAGGCCGCTGTTGTTCGTTGATGGAACACATTTGCTTGGGAAATACGGTGGCATCTTGTTAGGAGTACCGCAAAGACGCAAGAATGAGGGATTCTTCCACGTCGCGTTCGCCATAGTGGACAATGAAACCGACGATAATTGGACCTGGTTCCTCACCGCTCTCAGGGATACAATATATGGCGATGAGGATTATGACAAGTGCATTACATTCATATCCGACAGATCAAAAGGTCTAGTTAATGCCATCGCAAGGGTGTTCCCTTCATCGTCTCACGCCTATTGTTTGCGATACCTAGAGGCGAACTTCCTGAAGGGAAATACAAGTCTTGGGAAAGCATTGAAGGAGGAGTGTTGGGCCCTCTTTACCCGCATCGCATACGCATGTACTTCTAAAGAATTCGATGACGCGGTGAAGGACCTCCTGGCCGCATCGGAACAAGCGTACCGTTGGCTAATCCAAAAGTCTGATGTGGCCCATTGGTCGAAATATTTATTTAAGGGGCAAAGGTGGTGCGAGATGTACTCGAACATCGCAGAGTCGTTCAATGCGTGGATCAAGGAAGCGCGCCACCTCCCGGTCACTGAAATGGTCGACTCAATCAGGTAATATTGACCCGCGACTAGATAGCTTTACTATTTTTGGGATACTCTTTAGTATTGTAGATAACTCTTTACTATCGGGCTTAACGCTTTACTATCAGACGGAACGCTTTAGTATCCTGTATAACACTTTAGTATCGTAGCTAACGCTTTAGTATCCGGCTAAAGTCTTTAATATTCTGCATAACGCTTTAGTATACTGCATAACTCTTTAGTATCTTGCTTAACGCTTTAGTATCTTGCATAACTCTTCTCCACAAGCTTGATTATCTTTTACAATCGTTTACTGTTCGCAGGTACAAACTCATGAATATGATGTATGCTAGGCGCGAGCATGTCAGGCGCTGGGAACACATCTTTGCCCAGCAATACATCGGAAGCTCGAAGACACTATCATTCTTCCAAACAATTGTGCTACAAGAGAAATCAGAAGGGCACATTAAATAAACAGTTGGGTCAAATACTAAGCAGTTATGTTAAATACTAAAGCCTTTTCGCTAATACTAATGTCTTTAGTGTAATACTAAAGACTTCCGTCTAATACTAATGTCTTTAGGGTAATGCTAAAGACTTTGTGTTAAATAATAAACAGATGAACAAGTATAAACATTGTTCTCACCTGTCCATCAAGCAGTTAAGATAGAAACTGATGACTGCTTGCTTCTGTTTGCTGAGCTGCTTGAACCCTGTTGGCCGCTTGTTTCTAGGAATAAAATTTGTCGGCACATGCGCTACATTTTCTCCAGCGTAGACGGCCGTCTCTGCATCAATCACATTTTCATCGACAGGGGCCTCCTGCACTTCCTCCGGCGGTATGATGGGCTCCAGGATGGCGGCTGTCTTTTCATCGACAGGGATACTGTCGGCTTCAACAGTAACGGGCAAGGGGTCCGCCTCCGCTTCTTTGGTAACCACCACGCACTCGACCGCGGCGGGAAGTGGGTCGCCAATGAGTGAATCTCCAATGGCTGGGGTCTGTTCGCCGACAGAGAGATTGTCGGCTTCCATAGTGACGGGTTTGGGGCCCGCTTCGGCTTCAATTGTGGCGGGAACCATATCCACAATAACGTGGGGGCCTTCTATGGGAGCTTCGTCGCCAATGGGGATCAACGTCGTTGCATCAGTTGCTGACGCGTTCTTCAATAGCGAAAAAGATTCGATTATTTCATCGACACTTTTAGTTGGTTCCTCGCCTTCAGTTCTTCTTTCTGTAACCGGCGGGCTTCCGTCTTGCGGAGCTGGTTCCGGAGCTTTCCTCTTCATTCTTGACCGTAGTTTGCGGGCAACTGTTTCATCGACGATATCCGCCAATGCATCCGGGGATCGTGGGGGAGCTTGCAGGCGCCTTGAAACAGTTGCCTTACTTCGTTTGGTCGGTGGGGCCTGCTGTGAAGATTTTGACGCTCCTTGCTCCGGAGCCGACTGTTGCTCCCTGGCAAGCAACATATCTACTTGCCCGCGCATTGTAGAGACCTCGCTCAGCAGAGTATCGTACGCGGTCTGCAAGCGCAGCATTACATCGTCGTTGCTAGGGGAAGGGCTCCTCCGACTGGAGGGAGACGGACGAATGGTCGGCGGCTCCATGGCCCTCCGGTGTCGGAATTTTTTCTCATTCCTCTGCTGGCTGCGCGTCTGATCATCTGTGACGCTTGGACCAGCAGCCGTACTAGTTTTCTCTTCCATGGCCGTGCCATGGAGTAGTTGAATGTTGGTGAGGGATGCCTCTTCTGCGTTCTCTGGGACGAGGTCCTGAAACTGTGAGACAATATTACAAAAACATTAGTAACACTAAAGCCTTTGTAGGAATACTAAACAATATTACAAAAGTAAAGTAAAATACTAAACGGTGTAGCCTTATACTAAAGACGTTAAGGTAATACTAAAGCCTTTGTAGGAATACTAAAGACTTTAACATCATACTAAAGCGTTTGTACCAATACTAAATACTTTAACATAATACTAAATACTTAGTACGAATACTAAAGTCTTTAATGTAATACTAAAGATTTTGAAAAAAACTGAAGATTTCCGCATGCAACTAAAAACCTAAGAGTTGAAACGATGAAGTAAGCTTACCTCTTTCCCCTCGAATGATGCGATCAGTGTCTTTACTGTGGTGGTCTTCTTGCAGCTGGTTTCTCCGTAACATAGAATTCTTGGAGTCCGCCCGAACTCCAGCTTCTTTCCAGCACGGGTTACTTCATAGAACCAGATTATGAGGACGATCGAGCAGCCTCTGAGATAGCCCGTGTTCTTGGGCTTCTTCCCATAACACCTTTCTACTACTCGAGCAGATATCAGTTAGACGTCGTCCATGAGAAATTTATGCACGCTTGTGCCCATGCATATGTACCCAAATACCAAGGTTGTCAAGATAATGTGCACTCCAACTTGGGGCCGTGCAGTTTATGGTTGGAAAGAGGAAGACACCCATCAAATACACTATTAGCAATTTGACAAAATTTTCCTCCTCGCCTCTCCTATGAACAAGATCCAGTAGGGTGTTCTTCATGCATTCCCGATTCCTAGAGTAGGCTTTGTCGAGGTATTCTGCCTCGAATGCGGATCGGGCTTTGGGCCGTTTGAAATCCACTACGGCTCCACCGCAAATAGTCCCAAGTATTATGGCGACGTCCTCTGGACGGAAAGTCACCAAGCTTTGCCCGATTCTAAATTTTTGAAGGCGAATGTCATAGGCCTGCATGAGTGCGTCCAGAACGACCCTTTCTTGTACTACCCGCCTCATACCAAGCAGGAGAGCAAATGGAGTAGTGTTGATGAGTTGCCTGTGTTTTTGGTTCATAAGTCTATTCAATTCAGTGAGGCAATCAACCATTGGACCCGTGTAACATCGTCCATTGACCAGATTCTCAGACTTGGTGTGGTTATCTACAACGAAAACGCCAAATACATACAAACAATTCAGTCATGTGCATTGTTCTAAACAGAAACATAAGATTTTAAACACATAAGGCAAATACTAAACACATAAGGCAAATACTAAACACAGTAGTGTGATTTTAAACACTTTGTTACTGATTTCTAAAACAACAACCCACAATGGAACGCATTCAGTAAGTAACATGAGAAAGGATCAAACCCCAAAACCCTAACCCGTAAATCTCCACAATTTGATTACAATACACATGCACAAATTGTATTCCGCTACAGATGATAAGAAAAAGGAAAGAATAAACTCAAAAAAAAAGCAAACAATAGAATCGAACACCGGCGGCGAATCCCTAATCTCCTCGTAGAAGAAGGTTTAGGGTTGCGTTGCGGTTGATACCTTCTTCGCGAACTCCCACAGAACTCATCGTATTGTTGCTGGAAGAGAATATGAAGGAAATTCCTGCAAGGTTGACGGTGCGGTCTCAGTGTCTTCGCGTACTTCGTTTTCGTTTTAGGGCTTTTTTCTGAAAGACGAGGATACGAAGAAGGGAATAGGAGAAGTCGTTCGGGGGGGCAGACGCGTCATTTCACGCCCGGACGTGACTGCATGCAAGCGAAAGCGTAACGCTAGAACAACCCATCAACTCCCAGGGGCAGCAACGTCTTTTCACATGGTTTTTAACACCGTTTGATACTGTTTGGACTAGAAAGTAAATCCCTGTATAAAGGAGGGACTAAAGAGGAATAAGCAAACTTACAAGTATTTTTTAGGGATTTCCCAAATTTGGGGGGACCTTTCATTACTTCTCCGAAATTTCAATGATGTGTACCATTTTTTAAGGAAAATTTTTTTCCCCGACATATTTTCAATTGACGGCACAACCTCTCTACTTTTTGTTATTTCTTGTCATACATATAATAATCTAAGTTTTTATACAATTCTAATCCTCCATATATAATTGTCAAACAAGAAGTGTCGGCCAGGGCACGGCACGGCCTGCCCATGTGGTCATGCTGGGACCGCTCCACGTGGCTCATGGGCTGACACGGCAGGTGGCCCATTCGGGCCTTGAAGGGCCATGCACTCGGGTCGACACAACACAACCCACGGCCTATCCAAAGTGTATTTTTCTTAACTCTCTCTCTCTCTCTCTTCTTTCTTTTCTCTCTTTGACTTATCTTTGAGTCTATTTCATCGCTATCTTGTTGAAAAAATGTACCGGTGGAAGATGGATTTAGTAGAGATGAAGTTTTGAGTCCCTCTTCTTAACGGTAAATTAACTCCCACCAATTCTGTAATACCACGAGTTACCGGCTAATTTCCTTTAGAATACAACAGAACTTCTTCCTTTTACTCACGCTTGTACTAACAAAAGTGAAACCTTTGGAAAGGTGGCAGAATATAAATCAGAATTTTGAGGCTTTGTATGGAGCATTAAAATTTCGTAATGCCTTTAGAGAGAAGTGTTTGGAGGGAGAGTGAATGCTTGAGAGAGGATTTGTTGTGAATTGTTATGTTTTCTTTGGAATAGCCATAAGCTATTTGCACTGTTGTTAGACCCGGCCCGGCCTGGCCAGTTCAACTGGAAAAATCGGGAACCGGCGATATAGATGGGCCGGGCATGTCCCCAAACGGGGACGGGGTGAGACCCGGGTGTAACCCCGGTGACCCGGCCGGTTGGACCGGGAACCGGCCGACCCGGCCGAGTCAACCGGGCCATATGGGTAGGTGAAATAGGTCCGACATTCGTGAATGATAGAGAAGATCGACAGAGGGCTATTCAAGTTCAACCTCCTCTTCAAGGATCTCCCTTTCTTGTTTGATAGCTTCATTGAGGATTTTCAAGCTCAAATCTGACGAAACAATCATCCATAATCAAAATAAAACAAAATCAACAACCATAACCTAATCCATATCAAAATCGAGAAAGAGAGGGAGAAGCGGCTCCGATTGGTGAGCCTTGGGTGCATGAGAGCTTCTTAGAAGATACAATGGATGCATTGTCGATGTCGAGTGGGATGCGGTGTTGCGGTTGCGGCGGCTTCTTCGTCCGCCTTTACTACGGTTTGGATTAGGGTTTGAGGAATCAAATGATATATATATATATATATATATATATATATATATATATATATATATATATATATATATTAAAACATTATATTATATTTTAATGTTAACATTTTTTAGATGGTTAATCCGGCGGCTCTCTTTCTCTTCTGCATCATATTTATATTTTAATATTAATATTAATATTATATATATATATATATATATATATATATATATATACCCCTGCAAAAACGCAAAATTTAGTTAATCATATTTTTGTTAATATTATAATTATGTTTTTTTTATCATATTTAGTTATTATTAATTATTATAAATTATTTTTTAATATTTTATTATTGACCCCGGTTCAACCCCGGTTCAACCCCTGTTGAACCCTTGACCCCTGACCCCTAGGCTTGGCCGGGTCAATGCCCCGAGCTGGGTCTGACAACCTTGGCTATTTGTCACGCCCAGAACCCGGTCCGTCGCTTCGAAGGACTGGTAGACCACACCCAAGCAGGGACGAGCCCCGCTCAGATGCAAGGCTTCATGTAAACAATTGAGCTTGAATATGTATATCTGCAGGTTTGTAACAAATTTGGCTTTAATCTTCCTGCAGCCTTGCACCAGATTCAGCTTCTATCTGTCTGCAGCTCCAAGTTAGCAGAAATGAAAAACTGCAGCATTAGAAACTAAATTCAATCAAGTAGGAACACAAACGCAAAGGATTTAACGTGGTTCGATCCAATATAGATCTACATCCACATGAAGGCACTCAAGAATAATTCATTATCAACCAAGCACAAGTACAAACCTGAATCTACAGAAAAACACATCAAGATTACTCAATACTCTAACTTCGTATTGATCTATCTTCCCTGTTCTTTAACTGAGGATTCAGTTTCTCTTTTTCTCTGTTGGAGCTTACAGCCGCCAAGGGATTTCCTTGTCTTAAATCTCTATAATACCAGTGGCCCCTTTTATATGATCACCCACAAACCCTAAAGCAAGACAAAGTTGGTGCCTAGGCATCAACTCAGGGGCATAAGTGCTGATGTGGCTCAACTCATTTACTTGGCTTCTGGCTAATTTTGAGTCAGATCTCAACAATATCCACCTTGACTCTCAATTAGACATTGTTCTTGACCTCCTTCAATGTTTGAACTGCTCAACAATGGTGAATGCCAATCAAGTTCAAACATACCTTGAACTTGACTGGTGGAACTGATTTTGTAAAGTAATCTACTGCATTTTCCTCAGTTGAGACCTTGACTAACACAACTGAGCCTTCTCCTATAACATCTCTCATAAAATGCATCCTCACATCAATGTGCTTCGTTCTCTCATGAAATACTTGATTCTTGGCAAGGCATATTGCACTTTAACTATCAGAGAAAACCTCAACACTTTCTTGTGCACAACCCAGTTCTGCTGCAATCCCTCTGAAGAAAATAGCTTTCTTAAAAGCTTCTGTGATTGCTATGTATTCAGCCTCGGTTGTTGAAAGGGCCACCACAGGCTACAGGTTTGCTTTCCAACTTATAGTTGTGTTAAACACTGTTAATACATATCCTGTAACAGATTTCCTGGTGTCTATACTACCAGCAAAATCTGAATCAACAAAACCCAAAATCAGACTATCTTGTTCAGGTTTGTATGTGAACTTCAGACCTATCTTCATTATACCTTTAAGATATCTAAGTATCCATTTTACGGCCTCCCAATAAGTCTTCCCAGGTTTTGCCATAAACTGACTGACCATACTTACTGCATATGCCAAGTCTGGTTTGCTGCATACCATCGCATACATCACACTTCCCATAGCACTTGCATAAGGGACGTTCTCCATAAATAACTCTTCAGCAACTGTTTTTGGAGATTGTGACAAAGAAACTTTGAAATGAGATGATAATAGGGTTGATACAGATTTGGCATCATTCATTCCAAACCTTTGTAACACGTTCTTAATGTAAGATCCCTGTGATAGCAACAAAGAACTTTCCTTCCAATCTCTTTCTATTTCCATGCCCAGAATTCTCTTAGCTGGTCCCAAATCCTTCATCTCAAATTCTTGTTTCAACAGAGACTTCACATGTTCAACTTCGGTTATACTCTTGCTTGCAATTAACATATCATCAACATACTATAAGAGATAAGTTGAGAGCTCATGGCCTATCTGTCTTTGATACACACAACTATCATACTTACTTCAATTGAAGCCAACGTTGTGCATGTAACTGTCAAAACGCTTATACCACTGCCTTGGACTTTGTTTAAGTCCATACAAGGACTTTTTCAACAAGCACACCTTATTATGGTTCTCTTCCAAGATAAAGCCTTCTGCCTGTTACATGTAAATTGCCTCTTCCAAGTCTCCATGCAAAAAAGCAGTTTTGACATCCAATTACTCCAGCTTTAGATCATATTGTGCCACCAAAGCAAGCAATAACCTTATGGAGGTGTGTTTTACCACAGGTGAAAAGATTTCATTGTAATCAATTCATTTCTCTCTGTGTAAAACCTTTGGCTACTAATCTAGCCTTATATCTTGCATCCTCTGCTCTTGGAAACCCTTCCTTTCTCTTGAAAATCTACTTACAGCCAACTAACTCTTGGGCATGTCTACTAGTTCCCAGGTTTCGTTCTTCATTAAGGACTCTATCTCTTCTACCATTGCAAGCTTCCATTTGTCACCATCCTTGGTATTAAGAGCTTCTTTATAACTTCTTGGCTCCACCTCATCAATCTCTTTAGCTATAGTCAAAGCAAAGAATATATGGTCTGCTTGAGCATATCTTAGAGGAGGTCTTATTTGCCTTCGTTCCCTATCACGTGCCAAGCTGTAGGTATTTTTAGGTAAGGGATCAGTTTCAGCTTCTCCATCTTGAAGCTCATCCTCTCTACCAATACTAGCTTGCTCCAGTTCCACTTGTACTCTCTCTTGGTATGAATCAGAATTTTGTTCAGAGTCTTCTCCTCTTTCTAAATTTTCCATCTTGTTCTCATTGAAGACCACACTTCTGCTAACTATGCATCTCTTAAAACCTGGTTCCAAACACCAAAGCTTGTAACCTTTGACACTTTCTGGATAACCAATGAAGATGCATTTGATTGTCCTTGGTTCCAACTTGTCTTGCTTAATATGTGCATAAGAAAGACAACCAAATACCTTCAAATTGTTGTAATCAGCTGGCTTCCCTGACCATACCTCGATTGGAGTCTTGAGTGAGATGGCTCGAGATGGACATCTATTTATCAGATAGGTTGTTGTTGCTACTGCTTCCCCCAAAAAGCTTTTTGGTAGTTTTGCATTAAGCATCATACACCTCACTCTTTCTAATATGGTTCTATTCATCCTCTCTACAAGACCATTTTGTTGTGGTGTTCCTACAATAGTCTTATGTCTTGCTATGCCATCTTTTAAGCAAAATTGAGTAAATTGTTCAGAGACAAATTCAAGGCCATTATCTGTTCTGAGCTTCTTGATCTTTCTGCCAGTTTGATTCTCCACCAAGGTCTTCCATTCCACAAACCTCCTGAAAGCTTCATCCTTAGTTTTCAGAATGTAGGTCCAGACCCTTTTGGAATAGTCATCAATGATTGATAAGAAATATCTTCCATTTCCATGTTTAATTGTCTTTGCCGGTCCCCACAAGTCAGAGTGTTTAGTCTAGGATTCTTTGTGTAGCGTGCTGCCCTTTTTCAAATTTTACTTGCTTGGCTTTGCCATAGATACATTCCTCACAAAACGGCAATGTGTCTATCTTGTCACCACATAGGAGCCCTTGCCTACTCAGTTCTTGCAGACCCATTTCACTGACATGTCCAAGCCTCTTATGCCACAATCTTCCTTTGTCTTCTTCTTGATTCTGAATCAGAATATACAAGCCATTTTTAATGACCCCCTTCATCAAGACCATGGCACCCTTAGACACCTTTATGAAGTCTCTATTTGCCTTGAACTCACACCCATTTTGTACCAGCATTCCCAATGAGATTAGATTTCTTTTAAGCTCCGGAACATACCTTACTTCTTGCAGCAACCTGTTACAGCCATTGAACATTTTGATCCTTATTGACCCTTTTCCCATGACTTTGCAAGCCTTGTTGTCCCCTAGCAAAACCATTCCACCTTCATGTTCTTCAAATGTCTCAAACCATGCTTTATTGAGGCACATATGAAAAGAGCATCCGGAGTCCAAGACCCATTCATTCTTGACTTCTTGCCTGGCAACTGTAAGTGCTTCAGAAGATTCATATCCATCAAAGACTACTGATGAATCACCAGTTTCCTTCTGATTTTCTTCAATCTTCTTCTTTCTTGTTGGGCAATCCCGTCTAAAGTGACCTTCCTTATGGTATGAGAAAAATTTCAGGACAAGTTTTCCCTTAGACTTTGAACGTGATTGTTTCCTGTTCTTGAATTCCTTCTTCTCTGGTCTTCCCCTCACATACAATCCTTCGCCTCCTTGATTCTCCCTCGCCTCGAATTTCTTCTTTAATTCTTTATAGTTCAGGGTTGATTGAACCTCTTCAAGTGTCAATCCTTTTTCCCTTCCATATAACATTGAATCAACAAAATGTTCATACACCTTGGGAAGTGAGTTCAGTAAAATCAGTGCTTGGTCTTCATCCTCTATTTTGATGTCAATATTAGTGAGATCATCCACAATCTTATTGAACTCATCCATATGATCCTCAATGGATTTTCCCTCCTGCATCTTGAATGAATACAGTTTTTGCTTCATGTAGAGTCGATTTGCAAGTGACTTAGTCATGTACAGCTTTTCTAACTTCATCAAGATTGCTGCAGCAGAGGACTCTTCCCCACTTTTCGAAGAACCTTATCCCCAAGGCACAAGATAATTGTACTTTAAGCCTTATCAAGCAAGTCTTGCTTCTCCTTGTCTGTCATTGATGCAGGTAGAGCAGATTCACCCTTCAAAGCATCTTGGAGGCCCTGCTGAACCAGTAAGGCGCGCATCTTGATTTTCTAGAGGCCAAAGTCATTCTTGTCGGTAAACTTTTCCAAATCAAACTTGGTTGTCCCTGTCATCTTCTAGCTTTGATACCACTTGTAGACAATTGAGCTTGAATATGTATATCTGCAGATTTGTAACAAATTTGGCTTCAATCTTCCTGCAGCCTTGTACCAGATTCAGCTTCTATCTATCTGTAGCTCCAATTTAGCAGAAATGAAAAACTGCAGCATTAGAAACTAAAGTCAATCAAGTAGGAATACAAACGCAAAGGATTTAACGTGGTTCGATCCAATATAGAGCCACATCCACGGGAAGGCACTCAAGAACAATTCATTATCAACCAAGCACAAGTACAAACTTGAATCTACAGAAATACACATCAAGATTACTCAATACTCTAACTTCGTATTGATCTATATTCCCTGTTCTTCAACTGAGGATTTAGTTTCTCTTTTTCTCTGTTGGAGCTTACAGCCGCCAAGGGATTTCCTTGTCTTAAATCTCTATAACAGCAGTGGCCCCTTTTATATGATCACCTACAAACCCTAAAGCAAGACAAAGTTGGTGCCTGGGCATCAACTCAGGGGCATAAGTGCTGATGGGGCTCAATCCATTTACTTGGTTTCTGGCTAATTTTGAGTCAGATCTCAACACTTCAGAACCTAATACAGATATTAATCCAACTCTACAGAACATAAGGCCAACAGACTCCTATATAAGTCGTGAATATTAGAATAATAGAACTCTCTCGACATAATATACATACATATATATATATATATATATATATATATATATATATGAGATTCACAGAACATAATACAGATATTAATCCAACTCTACAGAACATAAGGCCAACAGACTCCTATATAAGTCGTGAATATTAGAATAATAGAACTCTCTCAACATAATAATATGAGATTCACAGACCTCAACTAAACTCAGAAACACAACTAGGAAACTAGGTTTCCTCTCGAGGATTCCCCTCCTACGCCCCAGTCCTAGCTACTCGTCGCGATATGAAAGGGGGTTAAAACAAGGGGGTGAACTCGAAAGCTCAGTAAATACCCACTAAAAACATTAAATTCATGTCTAAAACTTTTTCAAACCTATACTGATCATAATATAAAGAAAGCAGAGTTATAATAGAATGTGATTTCAGAAGATACTGATATAAATCTCATAATATAGATACCAGGCTAAGATACCAAAAAATAGATCATAGCAACCTGTGTGTGAAATATCAATAAAGCAAAACAGAACAGAAAATACAAAACAAACATATAAAACCACAAGCTACATCTTCCTAGCTATAATAAATCAACATCAGACACGCATGTCTGGTAGGGCTACATATCAGGACATGTGTTGACACGGCTAGTGCTTACTTCCACTGCCTGGCTATAAGTGATAGCTTTTAAAAATAAAGCTATTTAGATGACTTAATATGCTAGATTGAGAACAAATATGGGCCTGTAATGATGTCTTCAAGAGCCAATTTAGGTTCTTTTGTATAAATTCTACCTCAACTAGCATGTGCACTTGTTTTAGTGTATTTCAATACTAAATTGATCAATTTATGCACTAATGCAAGTATTTTTAATGTTGATAGATGATGAGGCCATTGGAGAGCTATAGGGATAATCATTAGGTAAAAGAGAAGGGTATTCCACGAAGAAAGAGTGATGAGTACATAAATATACATATTTTTAGATCACATTTGCATGCATTTTGCATATATTTTAGCAAGGTTTCACCCACTTTTGTGTATTGTTGGGTATTTTGCGTGATTGGACAAATTATCAGGCACTGTAGAGAAAAGAAGCAAATTCTAGAGCGATTTGGAGAGAAAAGGGCCAAAACATGAATTAACACGGTCTTCCATATAGGCGAAGAACAATTCAAGATTGCACTCAATCTTTTGATGACACGGTAGTGTGTCAAATGACATGGCCTTGTACATGTCCGTATTCGCTGATAAACTGTATTTTCAAAAGGATCCAGAGAAGCACACATCTACGCACACGTTCCGAGATACGAGTGTGTGGCGTAAAATCTGAAGTGTATAAAAAGTCGTCAGTTCTATTTCTTAGGGGACTTTTGGCGTATCTTCGGATCGACAAATAGGTTTTCAGGAAGAAGATGAAGATAGAGGAGACATTGGGCCATGGAGTTAATGATTTTCATTATGTCTTCCTCTATGATTTGTATGATGTTTATTATTAGCATGAGAGGCTAAACCTTATTTGGTGCCTTAGACTCTTGAATCTTAGTATGAACTTTTGATTTTTCTTTTTGATTATTTCTGTGAATTATCTATGCATGCTGAACTCTTGTGGTTTATTAGTACGAAAGCGCTGGCCACATCATTAGGATTGCTTAATGCATGACGAGAAATCAAGGTCAAGCTAGGTCCAAACATAGATAATAGGGGGCGCGCGCCGAGAGATCGGGTGGTCAATTGGGTTGCTATGCAACTACAACTTACTCTCTGGATTAGGGTAAAACCTAATAGCGGGAACCATAGAACGCTAGATAATAATCCAGTCATAGTGACGTTGCTATATGGGACTAGGTTTGATTGCAGAGAGATTAGGACCAAACTAATTTAGGGTTCTCTACGGTCCAAGAATATATTTATTAGGTTGCTAGTATTAGAAGATTAATGATAAGGGATTCCAAGGAGGATAGTGATCCGGGTTACCATGTTCTCTATACTGATAATCTTAGATTGCCAACTGGCGTGTTAGTTTAGTTTGCTTTAGATTATTAGTTAGGATCATATCACCATCTATATTTTCTAGGCTAGGTAATAGAGTTCTAGTGAGTAATAGTGTATGTCCATGTGGATTCGACTACCCTACCCTCAGGGTGCTTTACTCCTTGAGCCACCCAGTGCACTTGCAGGCTAGCAGGACATCAATGTTTTGGCACCATTACTCGGGATCGACGTTCTAGGAACATTAGGATTTTGTTACTCTAGCTATATTAGTATTAGTTTACTTTTATTTTTCTTTTTATCTTATCTTTTTTGGTTGATATTGTTTTTCTTTTGGTGAAGGTACCAGTGCATGACCAGGAGCAGGGTTCCTTACCAAGCAGAAGTACCAGATCCATATTTTGAGCGTTACCTCATCGCTAGATAAGAGAAACCCTTCTCATAAAGCAAGCAGAAGTGGAGAGTAGTACGGAAGTGAACCAACCAGAAGTGATGGCGGCACCAACCCGTTCCATTACAGACTTTGCAAAGCCAAGCCTCGATGGCATTAACTCAAGCATCAACCCTTAACCAATTGATGGGCATGATTTTGAATTGAAACATCATATTATTTAGATGATTCAAAATCAGTATTAGTTTGATAGTTTCCAAGATGAAGACCCATATGCACACTTATCAACTTTTCTGGAGATTAGCAGCACTACTATAGTGAGAGGAATACCTCCTGATGCAGTCTGTCTCAGGTTATTCCAATTTTTGCTCCCTCGCCAGCAATAGTGAGGTCAATACAAGAGAATTAGTGAAAGCCATCACCCTCAGAAGTGGAATTGAGTTGCCCCCACCACCAACCAAGGATCAGGAAGATACTGTAGATGAGAAAAAGGAAGGGGAGAAACCAGAGGAGTCAAGGGATTCGAGCAAGGGTAAGGACAAACAAGCTCCAAAGGTGTGTGAGTACCAAAAAAAATTACCTTACCATGCCAAGGTGAAGAAGGACCAATAGGAGGAGCAGTTTAGAAAATTTCTAGAGATATTCAAGGCATTGCATATCAACGTTCCATTCGTACAAGCTCTCTCACAGATGACAAGGTATGCAAAATTTTTAAAGGAGCTACTCACCAACAGGAGAAAACTGGAGAAGGTGTCCAATGGAACCCTCAGTGGACAATGATCATCGATCCCCATTAACAAGCTCCCAAAAAAGGAAAAAAACCTAGGAGGTTACATAACCCCCTGCACTACTGGAGGATTGATGGATGAGTAGGCACTAGCAGACCTTGGAGCAAGTGTCAACCTCATGCCTTACAAGACTTACAAAAGATAGGACTTGGAGAGCCAAAACCAAGGTGACACTACAGATGGCCGACAGATCAATCCGCCACCGCTGAAAAGTCGTTGAAGATGTATTGGTAAAAATAGATAAGTTCATCTTCCCGGTGGACTTTATTATTTTATACTTCAACGATCATGTAGAAGTATCTCTCATCCTTGGGACATCGTTCCTGAAAACAACACACGGGTTATTTGATATAACGGATGGATGGATGACACTGAGAGTCGGAGAGGAGCAAGTTGAGTTCAATCTTCAAGTAACCATACGCTATCATCCTATGGACTTCGATGACTCGTGTTATTTTGTTGCTCAAATTGATGATGTGGTTTCAGACTATGTGCAGGATGAGCTATTGAAGGATAAATTGGAGGATCGTTTTTTGGATGAACCACCACCTTGGGAGAAGAAGGAAAAGGAAGAAGACCCTAAACAAGGACAGTTGCATCTTCCCGTGAAGGTGAAAACCCCGGGGTGGATAAAGTGGATAACAAGCAAGAAAAATGAATCACAATTGCTTTCAACAATCTCATCAAACCAACCACCAGGCTCATCTGGATGCCAATCCTGTGAGTATGAATTTATTTCCTATTTAAGTATACAAGCTTTGGGTAATATCACTCCCGGAGAGGAAACTGAGAGGTACTACTTGTTTAAACCCCCATGAACGTACAGGTACGTCAAGTTAGTGACGTAAAATAAGAGCTTTTTGGGAGGCAACCTAAGCTTAGTAATTCTAGGTAGTCTTCCAGTTAGGTTTCATAATTTGGTTTATGTTAGGTTGAAATTTAGGTATGCATTAGTGGTGACACTATTTCATTGATGATGTTTGGTAGTGATATGATCTCAAAGGTGCTTAATGACAAACTTTTGTCTTTGGAGTCAATAACACTTTGGTGCATGCTAAAACAGGGCGAAGAATAGTAATCGGGAGGTTATAGAGAGATACACGCCTCCACACACTGCCATATGTCGGACCGTGTGGCTCTCAAGATTAAAAGGAAAGACGAGTTGAAAAATGTAGAAAGCTACATGTCCACAGACACAAGCGTGTGCCAGATTGTGTATCGCTCAAGAAAAATCAACGAGAAAGTGAAGAAAATATAGAGAGCTACACGCCCATAGACATGAGCTTGTATAGGGTGTGTCATAATCAACACGGTCCAAATGCCTTAATACGGCCATACATGCCCTTTGACGCAGTCGTGTACAACTCACGCAAAGCCAAGGCGTCGAACTTAGGGTTTTATAAATCAATGTGAAGGGGCCGCCGCTCTCCACCATCGCAACCCCTCCCTACAAATCTCTGCTCCGGTGACCCCCTTCACTAGTTGTCCAGCCCGACCCAGCCACGCCACACTATCAAAAGCCAACTACCATCTCCGTTCATCAATCTTCTCCACCTACACTACCGTGTCCGCACCCACACGCTCGTATCCATCTCCTTCTCTAGCGAGGGCATAGGTTTGAAGAAGTAATGCCCCGGGAAGCCACCTAAGAGGAAGTGAGGAGAAGGGAGCTCCCAAGAACTACAATACCAGTCTTTGGGGCCCAAATTCATAATAAAAGTTATGCCCTATTGCGACATAAGAGATTCGGGGAGACTGGAGCCAAAGATTTCCGGGTACTAGAGAACGTGCACCTCGCCGACGACATCAACCGACTACTAGTGGTGGGAGGATGGAGATGATCACTCACGATCAAGGAGACAGTATACCAAGAGCTTACCTTGGAGGTCCTCGCTACCTTCACGATCATTAGAGGAGTGACCTCCTGGCACGGGATCAATCAGATCAGTTTTTAGTTGGGAGGTGTGATGCACATTATGAGTTACATTGAGTTCAGCCTCCACTTGGGACTATATGATGAGGCGTTCACTCAGACCCCGAGGTCGAAGGTATGACCCAATGTATGACCCAATGAGGTAGCTCAGCACCGAGGCGATGTATGACCCAATGAGGTCGAAGGTCAGCACACTTTGATCCCCTGCCCTCAGGTATATTCACTATGTTCTTACTCATTCTATTATAGGGCGGGGCAATAGCAGTGGAGTGGTCAATACCAGAGACTTCCTCTTCATATCAAGCATGGCTGAGGGATTCACGATCCACTAGGGTTGGGTCATTGATGAGTGTTCAAATGAGCATATTTTCATATCCCTTTCCTAGATGTTTTGCATGTTATTTTGATGAATTATGGCCCTCTGGTCCTTAAAAAGCTTCACATTTTCATAAACAGGGCATATAGAAGCCACTCCGGGATAAAGGAAGCATTTTGAAGTGAAAAAGAGGCTGAACCAGTGCTATTCTGGAGCAAATGGGAAGGCATACGGGGTGCATATGGCCTTATGCTACTGGACTGAGTGAACGACCTACACATCAACCCTCCCTGGATGCTATATACCCCGTATGAATTCATACGGCGTGTTATACGGAAGTATAATAGCTATATACTCGACCCTGCACCGCATACTGACTGTTATACGGCCATATATGTGACATTGATCTTCATACGGGCCCGTATACGGCCATATATGAGACCGTATGTCGTAACCCTCTCTTATATTGCGGATCTAAAGTAGGGGTATAAGCGTCATTGTCACTCCTAAAACCCTAAGTTGAGGTATAAATAGAAGGTTTTAGGGTTTAGGAGAGGGAGGTTGGCTTTGGAGAGAGTGGATCACTGAGATTATGGATTGAGGGTCTTCTCCCCCAATCTTGGAGAGAGAGAGAAGGAAGGAGATAGAGAAGGGGATCAATCTTATAGTGCTGCCGATGGTATTCTCTATCATGTCTATTTTAGATTGTATTCTTGTTGATTCGGATTGGAGTTCTCCATTAGTGGGGAACTAATCTTATAGATACTTGGGTATGAGAAACCTTTTGATATTGCATTAATGACATATTGATTTCTATGTTTTGATTGATTAGATGTATACTTAAATGTCTATTGGGTGTTTTGTATTGATTGTGATCTCTCTACGTTGCAGGATGCCCGGAGAGATTACTTGGGTGTGATACAAGGGCTAGAGCTAGTGCCTCCTTGTTTCAAGAACACACTCCATTAGAGTACGCCGAGGGATTCGGGTACTAGAAGGAGAGAGACCCTTAATAAGATTTAATTGTACAATCCTTCCAAGATATAGGTTCCCTTGATCTTAAGACAATCCTAGGAGATTAGTTATCCAATCACCTCGAGAGAGGGATTGGATATAATTTAGGAACTCTTGGTACAAGTATCTCCAATCGTCTTCATAGACTTCTTTATGTATCCTTAGATTTAAATTCAAAGGGGACTCATACTCATGTATCTCCCTCTTATGCTATAGTTTCTCTCAATTAATTCTCGAATTCCAAAGTTTGTATCCAATCTTTTAACAAGTATCCCGAAGATGCCAAAAAGATATTTGAAGACATGACTAGAAATGAAGCCCATTGGACTACGAGAGATAAACAAGTCAAACTTGTGGGATCAATTGAGGACCCCCCTTCTATAGACACCGCTCTTGCCAAAAAGCTGGATACATTAACCAAGAAGATTGACCTCCTTACATTCAAAAACCAATCACAGCTTGGTGGTAGTTCAACCCCTGTTTCAGTTATGTTTTGCACAACATGTGGGAGAAAGCCTGAAGTATCAAGATGTCCAATTGCAAACACCGAAACAGCCCCTATGGAGAAAGTGCAATACATGGGAAACGCACCAAGAATGCAGGATGGTTAATATCGGCCGCACCTCCCAAAATGGAGCAACCCGCTCCTATCATATGGAAACCCTCAATCGGGGCATTATCCCCCGGGATTTCAACCAACTCTGAGACCACCGCAGGAAAGGAAGCCCAACTTGGAAGATCAACTAGCAAAATTCATGCAAGACACTAGCATGGCAATCAGGAATTTGCAAGCTTCGTTCCAAGGTTTGGAGAATCAAATGGGACAAATAACCAAGTACATAGCGGAGAGACCGCAAGGTAGCCTCCAGGGGAATACCGAAGAAACCCCCGGGAGCATTGTAAGGCTATTACTTTAAGAACTGGCAAAGAAGTGGAGTTATCCGATGCAACACCTCTAGTCGAGAGTACCGCGGAGGTTGAAGAAGTAGAACCGATGGGAAATTCTGATGGGCCGCAAAAAAAGAAGGAAAAAGTAGTAGAGCAGCCACCCATACCTGCATATCAACCTTAAATCCCATGTCCGGCAAGACTTAGGAAGGATAAAGAAGATGCTCAATTTACAAAATTCATGAGCATGGTGAAGCAATTACACATCAGTTTACCATTGGTGGAGGTCCTATCCCAAATGCCCAAATATGCTAAGTTCATGAAGGAGCTCCTATCCAACAAGAAGAAATTTGAAGATGTGGGTGTTATCACATTAAATGCGCAATGCTGGTGTTGCAACAAGAGCTGCCCAAGAAACTGAAAGACCAGAGAGTTTCGTCGTCCCTTGCATACTTGGTGAAGGGATCACGAAGAAGGCATTGGCGGATTCAGATGCGAGCATTAATGTGATGCCATACAAATTATATATGAAGCTGGGTCTTGCTGAACCAAAGCCAACAGGGATGACACTTCAACTCACCGATAGATCTATGAGATGCCCAAAGAGGCCAGCCGAAGATGTGCTCATCCAGATTAATCAGTTTGTCTTCTCGGCCGATTTCATACTTCTTGATGTGGATGAAAATGTTGATGTACCAATTATACTCGGTTGTCCCTTCTTGGCCACGGCTCAAGCCTTGGAAGACCATGCTCATGGAAGATTGGCACTTCGAGTAGGAGACCAAGAAGTAGTGTTCAAGCTCCCTGAAGCCATGCGGCACACCATGGATCATGATGACACATCCTATAGTGTCGATGATGTTGATAAAATAATTGCCGAGTGCATGGAAGACCTGCTGTAAACCAACCCAATGTGTCAATTTGTGGAAGAACTGAATGAGGGTCCGGAAGAGCCTCTAAACATCTTTGTAATATCAAGGTTTTTTTCGAAGGCAAAGCGAAGGACAAAATGGAAGGAGCTAACAATCATCGCTGGTGGATATAGTTGGAGAAAGGTGAAGAAGAAAGGGGTAAGCGCTAATCCTTCAGCTCAATCACCATATGAGGATAACCCAGGTATAAAAGCAAAAACCTGTTCTACCTATACCAACTTGGGCAGGATTTTGTTTGGTAAGTGCTTTATTGGAGGAGTTGATGGATGCTTCCATATGTATGATCCCCCATAAGGTAACTCGAGATACGCCAAGCTAGTGATGTTAAACAAGCGCTTCTTGGGAGGCAACCCAAGTCTTGGAAAGTCTTGTTTTGTTTCGAATCTTGTTTTGTGTTAGTTAGAGTTGTTTGAAATAACATGATGATGTGTCTTATTTTCCGTATTTGCATCATTAGACTCATCATGCTAGCTGCAATTTTAAGAGCACCCATATTGATAATTCCTATTTGGCTATGTCGCGAAAACCAAAAATGACCTTTGGTGTTGGCTTCACAAGCCAACCCAAGTCTTATACGAGGGGTATATGGCCGTATATAGGCCATATAGACGTCCCTAAGGACCATACGAGGGTTTATATGGCCATACACTGGTTCTTTGCATCAGCTTAAATTGCCAGGTTTATACGGGCATGTATACAACCATACACTGGCCTGTACACAACCCAAGTACCACCATACGGGGGTTTATACAGCCATACACTGGGCCATATACTCCCCCACATTCACTCTAAGCGAGATCCAAGGGTATACGACCTATCATACGGCCCGTATAGGACCAGTATGCATGCAACTGTGCACCTGTATCTCCTTCCTCTTTTCAATGCACTAATATGCTCTTGAGTATTCTCTTTGTAGGTACACTGGTGAAGCCTAATTCTCAAAAGAGCAAACACTCCATGGGTCAGAACGACCTGCGTGTGAGGATACCATTGCTACTTCCCTATCAACACTTCGGGGTGCTTCACCATCAACACCACCTCGAATAGAAGGACCACGCCCACGCATTAAAGACGATGAAGAGGATGATGAAATTATTAGACTCACTTGCGCAATCACCGTCATGGCAATTAGTAGAGCAGTTATGACAACACCACCGGCACCCGTGGACCCCTCTCCATTATCCATCTCACCAGCAGCACCGACATCCGATGAGCAGCCACACATGGACGACTGAAACACTTTATCTGGACTTGTTTATTTTGTTATATTTTCAGACTTTTATATTTTGTGCACTTGTAGCAAGGGTTCTCCCTGCTAATCTCATCCTTTACTTTTCCTTTCTGTAGTGTTTATTCTCTTGATTTGTCTTGGAGCTATGATGATCTCTCTTCCTTTGTAGATTAAGTCATGAACAAGAGACACCCCGGTAAAATTCTACGCGATCAAATCCTCAACCAGCAAGATTGTCATCATCTCACCGGGGAAGTCTCAGTTTACCTTTCTCAATGCTTTTTACTCTTTTCTAGTTTTTACTTGAGCTTGATTACATACATTGAGGACAATGCACCGTTCTATGTGTGGAGATGGGTAGCTACCTATCCACTTACAAAGTTATTGCAAATTTCTAAGTGTGGAGATAGGTAGCTAATAGAATTTTGGAATTCAGTGTAAATCTTTCTATACAAGTGCATTTTTGGCATGCACCGATAATGGCATTGTTAGAGAATGTATTGATTCACTCTATTCTTACTGCACCATCTTATCACCCAAATTTTTTTTCGAATTCTCCTATGTCATACTATGGACATCTAGAGACAATCCTTGTGGAATTCAAAATCTCTAGTGACAATAGATAACCCATTGCCATGTTTTATTGACCTTAATTGATAAGCATTACTCTCAATGGCTCCAAGAGGATCCGTGGCACTAGTTGAGTCTCTAACCCTTCATAACTATAGTTTCTCATGCTATAGTTTCTCTCAATTAATTCTCTATTACCAAAGTTTGTCTCCAATTTTTTATTTCCTTAGATTTAGACTCAAAACCAACCAAATCTTTGATAAGACTGGATAATATAAGTTTAGTTTACACTAGTAATCTATTTCCTATGGGTTCGACACTCGACTCTAATAGTCCACTTACTACTTGATCACGATCGGTGCACTTGCTGAAATCTGATCAGTCGTTGCGCAGTTTCTACTCACCAGGCCACCTACTCAAGGATCCAGTTCATCTTCACTATCCTGTACATCACGAGACTCGCCCGAGGGATAGGTCTACTAGCAAGAGGATCCCTAGAGATCACAGTGTAGACCCTCCGAGTGATGGGACTTGTATGACCGATCCGTACCTCAGAAGGGATCGTATATCGAGTCGTAGTCCCGGAGAGACCCTACAGACTCAAGAGCGAGGGCCTAACAGCAGCAAGATTGAGCACTACACCATTTCCACTACCATCACCAGCAGCAGCTACTAGACTAGCTCCAGGACGAACTCCAGCAAAGCGAGACGTATTACTATGCTTGTTGGTAGGAGAAGTTTATCTTATCATCCACCATGATGGGTTCTAGTACCCACCTTCACTACTAGCCCCTACGTATACTATGAGAGATGTGGGGGTGGATGCCAACGAAGACTTTGAGACCGCTAGGAAGGATGATGACTAGCACGACGACTTATCATCATGAGATTCTTTTTCTTTATCACCACTTTTGTATTTTTCTTTTATTTTCAAAAGCCGAGGGTCCTATGGTGTAGCCATCTCTATCTATCTTACTTCTGAGCATCACTTATGTGCCTTCTATGTCACAGGTTATTTGGGAAATCATGGCTGTGGAACTTGACAGGAAACTTCACACAAGCACCACTAGCTCAAGTAATCTTTTTCACCTTTTTAATCTTTCATGTCATATTCCTTTTCAATACATACATTATGTACATTGGTGACAATGTACAGTTTAAGTATGGGGGAGGGATTAGTAGCTTATATTGTTTATGATGAGTACTGAGTAAAGATGATCGATGATAGTTAATGATTGGAATCCACAGGTGTATGGGCTCGCTCAAGTAGTAAAGTACCCAAAAGGTAGGGATGTCGAATCCATAGGGAGTACTAACTATTCTTTACTATCTAGTGTGAAACTATGAAAATGGTTGTGTTAGTTGATGATCCTAATGAAGGCTAAGGCAAAAAGTTGGTTATGAGAAATCAGAGATTAGGCGTGGCCCTTCGGATGCCAATCCCCATAGGTTTCTTTTTATTAGCAATCAAATTCTAATTATTAGCTCCATATTAGTTGGTTCTTGGAAGTTCAAAAATTGCGCCATCTAGACGCCACATCCGATCTCTCGGCATGCAGATCGAACTCATTACCTATGTCTAGTTGTACCTAACTAAGACATACATGAATCTATGCATAGATGAGGCATGAAATCAAAACTCTAAGGACGAACATACTTTGCTAGTGTGACCATGGCTCATGCACGACACAATCATATCAATCAAAACACAGAATCACAAGAACCATCCATGAAAGAAACTAATAAATAATGAATTCAATCACTAAAAGAAATCCTAGGGTTCATGTACCCGAGGCACAACCGAAGGAGTTTAGCCTCTTATGCTAATGAATACATCAACAAAGAAAATAGGAGAATGCATAATTAAGAAATAGGGCTTCCCTTGCTTGATTTCTTCTCTGCCTTTGATCTCTTCTACTCCTGTAACAAACATCCGGATCTCGAGCTCTCATCCAAAGATAATCTAATCTCCTCTCCCCTTGTTTTTATATAAGTTTGAAATCTCTAGCAAAATCATCCTTCTACTTCTGGATAACTTCTAATTTCAATTGGAGTCGGTACAGATAATCTTTAGATAATTCGGGATTCTTCATCAAGTGATTAATCAGGAGACTAAATTAACTCAGATCTACTTAGAATTTTTACTGGACATTCCTAACCCCTTTGTCTTTAATCTTAACGGTGGAGATTGTCTTTGGTGTTCTAGATCTTTTTAAATAATTTCTGAAACATTGCAGCTTATTTGTAGGTTGTGTCTTTGGGGCGCACGGGCGTGCCAAGCATCCGCATGCCCGTTAAAAATTTCTCCATGCGTACACTCATCCAGAGAGTAGCACACCCCTTGGCACGGGTGTGCCACATTGTGGTGTGGCTGTGCTCATCTCTGTAAAGGTCCTTTTTGGCTTGTTTTGCCCCGGTTTGTCCCGTTTCTTGTTCCTTATTTCCGGGCACCTATTTTACCTACTTAAACATAAAACAAACCCAGAGTAGTACAAAAATAGAGGATTTGACAGAAAATATATAGACAAGTGCATGAAAATATGGTGGAAATATATGTACAATTATGCACTTAGCAGATATTAATATAAGGGACTTTGAAAATGTTCATTACTATGCCTACACTTTGTATATTTTGTTCAATATAGTCCCTATTGCTGATTTGGTAGCATAAGTGGCAGACAAATGAAGTACAACATATTTATTTATTTTTTCTATTTACAAGAGGTAATATTTTACGGATATGGCGAGACAGATGCTAGTATTTTGCTAACATGGAATGACAGATGGTCGTATTTACTAATATAGATTGACAGGTGTGGCTCCAACATGCGATTTCAGCAAAAAAAAATTAAATAGGGAACTTAAGCTAGGCTAACGTGGCAAATTTTTTAAATAAATGACAACATAATTAATTGTTTAACAAATAACATAGTTACACTAATTACAACTAAAACAATACAAATAATACAACAAAAAATTAACTTTTTTTATAGACAACAACATTAACAAACATCATTAATCGATCCCTAACGGAAACCCTAACCTCCACCTCCCTCGCCTCCTCTTCCCATGTCATCGGGTTTGACTCCTCGTATCATTCAAGGAATCTAGTGGACGGCGTTGCTACAAGCCCTTGGCACCTGATCAGCTGGGAAGCCCTCTTACAACCAGATCTCTGGCATCTCGGCCGAGGCTTTAGGCTCAAACCCCATCGCCTCGCTTGTCTCCATGGTACTCGCTCCTATTTCTTCCTACTAGCATAAGGTTCGAGAGCTCTCCCAAATCAATGAAGCCTTCAAGGACGTGATTGCTTGCCAATGTACCGCAAGTACACAGATCGTATCAAGTAATAGAGTGGACTATTAAAGTCAGGTATTGAATCCTCGGAGACCTAGAAGTACTGGTACTAGCTATTTGTCTACTATTTAGCCTAACAGTGCTGGAGGTGACTTAATCTAATTTCCTACAACTAAAGAAAACGTAACAATTAGCATGCACAAGGACAATGTGAAGTGGTGAAGGAAACAAATCATCAAAGGGAGATACTCGGGCAATGTATCCCCTCCAGATTTTTGTGAAGGATATGGGTATGAATTCCTATATTGAAGATTGATAAATTATCGAACAAGGGTTCTTATAATGCTTTCTTCCACTTTTTGAGGTGATTACGAACATAATGCCCTCATTGCATTAGCGTTCTAGGGAACCTATACCACCGTTGAGAGGACCTATAGCGGAGTATGCAGCGTTCCTTCAATGGTTTTGCCATAACCTTGGCTCTCAAAATGCTTCAATGGAACCCTAATCACTAGAAGAGAAGAGGGGTAGACCTTGCCAAGAGGCCAAAAGTGTTGTCTAAGAAACAAGATTAGATGAATGAATAGGATCCTTACATCCCTTCTCCTAAAACCCTAAAATCATCTATTTATAATTCACCATCCAATAAGAACAAGTTTGGTGAACTCTGGGTTATAGGAGCTTAATTTCGAAGTAAAACAGGTTTAGTCAGGCCTGGATCCCGAGCTATATGGGGTGTTGTGCCAGCACATATCCGTCCGCATACCGCTCGGTATGGTGCTGAATAGTCCACGCACTTGCTAGTGGGTGCATAGTTATCCGAAAGCCAGCTCAGGAAGCGTTCCGTGCATCGTGCGATCATCGGTCAAGGCGCATGTCAGTCTGTATACTACTTAGTATGGACTGGGTTTGATCTGTAGAGCATGTGGTTGAGCTGCGCGGGCGCCAGTATTGCTTCATTTTGATGCTTAAGGCCTTCCATTGCCCTGTAAATAAAAATTAACACAAATTAAGTATTGGCGAGCCAAAACTACTCCAAATCATATTCAAAGTGTACATGAAACAAGAATAAAAATTTGATCAATTGAAATCTTATCAAGACTCAACTACCACCAACGAGACCTCTCCGTGTTTGAGGCATTGGAAACCTTAGAGGGCGGCTCTACCACCAATGATATCCTCTCTGCATTAAGCTACAGGAAAGCAGTGGTGAGAAGGAGATTTCTTTGAAGGTAATAAATAAATAAATAAATAAATAAATAAATATATATATATATATATATATATATATATATATATTACATAGTTTTGATTCTATTAACCTTACTCTCCTGTGTTTTGGATTTAAGAGATAAATACACGTTCCTCGCTGCTTATTCTTATTAGCTACTTCAGTTATATTTTCTAAATAATATTGCCTATCTCTATTCGTTGAACTTTACAAGTATTATATTGTTATAAATTTAGTAGATATTACTTTGGGAATAAATAAATTTGTGTTATATATTGTTAAGGCAAAAACCGGTCCTTTCTGGGGAACGAACCAGGTTCTGACCAACAGTTGAGATTTGTTTGTTATGGAGGATGTCAACAGTCACAGGAGAAGATAGAGGAAGGAGCTTCCTGGTTTGTCGAGTGCCTACATAGAGAGAAAGTCAGTCATGGTGGGCCTATTTCCACAGTTCAACTCTGACGGTCAAGTTAGTGATAATGAACCTGAGAATGGAAAAGAGGGTTTAACTCAGTTGAATTGCTTATACTTCCCTTCGATCCCCTCCTTCTTATCCCTCACTGTTGGGTTCAGCGCCCATCCCCTTAATAACGGAGACCTTGCTTACTATACCTATCACCTGACATGATATCTTTCGCATCTTATAATCTTCTTTCGCTATCCTTTGACTTCACAGCTACCTTTTTCATAAAGGAGGTGTTTAAGATGGGGATTTATGTTGGTCAGATGGTCGCTCGGGATGCCATCGTGTGTCCAATAAGATATACCTATATCATTAGTCCCCCTCACCCCAAGTAATCTTGTGTCTGAGGCCGAGCTGTGTCCAAGTTGTCCTTATGCTCAGGTTAGCTCAGAAAGCTAAGCGATTGGCTGGATCGGTTGAGTAAAATGCAATCTGTGGACAAGGGGGTGAGATGGTGGATCCAACGTATTTTCTGAGGTTTGCCGTCCATGTGGGTATTAGTTAGGTGGAGGCTTGAGGTGGGAAGGGAATTCAAGGGGGCGTGTTGAGATAGAGCGTCAGTGACTTGAGTCATAGCCAGACGTTAGAGGTTTGAGTTGAGGTGGTACGTCGGGATCTCGAGTCATAGGCGAATATCTGGGGTCTAAGGCATAGCGGCACACCTAAACCTAGAGTTGTAGGTTGGTCTATGCTTCAGAAGTTGTATCGATCCAAGCTAGGTCATTACCTCAGAAGCTTAGAATATAGCCAAGTGCTTGAGACTTGAGCAGAATTGATGTGTTGGAAGCTTCGGTTGTCCTAGCGAAATCAGAGCCGAGACTGGGGTAGGTGTCTATCTCAAACATTGTACTGTATTTATTGTCAGGTACCCTTCCACTTCACGTCACTCTTTACAAGATGCTTCATCTAAAAATCCATGGTATGGAGTGGTAGTGTAATGATGCGCATGACCTTCAGTATCAACATTTCATGTATTTGGGTATGCACCACTTCATAAAGCAATCCTGGTTGTTGAGTCTAATACGGTCATTCAGGCGATCTTCTTCAAAGATTAAAAAGAGGAGAACAGTCAATATTCTGTCTTCAATTCATCTTCCCATTGTTGTGAGTCTCGGCGCAAATTCTTGTCTTATTCCGCTCTTGTGCTCATTCTTTGTCCAGGTAATGGAGATCTTTCCCATATCTACTAGGGTACCTTTTTCGCCTCCTTAGTCGCCTCATTCTTCACCTCCTTCTTCGCCTCTAGACTCTAGGGACCCTTCTCCAACCTATACAATAATTGTGGTCAGGTCTGGGCCTCCTCCAAGCATTCTTCTGAGGGAGAAGGTGCAGGTAACGATTGACATCTATAACATCTCCTCCCATCCTATTCTTATAGAGTCCCTTATCCCTCCGAACAAGATAGTACGCCTTTTAGGGGAGATGTTAGTCCTGTTGCTACTCAGACCCTAAAGATTTCACTTCGCCCAAGCCAGAGCGGAGCCCAACCTACATTCAACCTATCGAGCCAAGTCAGACCGATATTCAGACTATAGCTGAGGTGAAGGACAAGGGCACGGCCTCCTTGGGAGGGCGATCGATGTTAGCACTCTACGCTAACTATAATTTAGAGGTTGAATGCTTATTGTTTAGAGCTGAATATGTGTATTTATAGCAGGAATTGAGCATGTTTAGTCCTAATTCTTACAAATTGACTAAATATTGCATTATTTCGATCATTATTTGCATTTATTCAAGTGAATTGTGGTTATTGCAGGAAAGGACAATTCTTAGACTCCATTATGAGCTACACAAGTGGGAGAAAGCCTAGGATAAGAAGTAAATTGTACCACGACCACAAGCCCTACCTCGGGGATTTTATAGAGAGTAACACATCGGTATTTAGGGACTGAGGTGTCCTGATTTGATAGTAGAGCCCAGCTGAGAATTAACAACGCATTGGCTTTCCAAGCCGGACCTGTCCTAACCGAAGAAATAGAGAAGGCAAGGAAAACGCGAGGCATCAGTTGTTTTGAGTGACACATCGCTACTTCGGATAGGACCGGGTGCTGAGGAATTGCAACGCGTCTGTTCCTAAGGGCCATGCACGGCGGTCTCAACTAAATAAAGAACTTTACGGTTTCTCATATTTTTTTATCTCGGTTTTTCAGAAGTAAATTTGATTACCCGAAGAAGACGTCTCGGGGGACCATAGAAGGCTTCAACAGTATAGAGAATTAACAATCCAAAAGGCATTAATGCTTTTCCCGAGGGAAGACACCAATAAGGACAGAGATCTGCTTCCTCATTTATCCTTTTTCATCTTTGTTCTTATTTCAGTGACTCTTATGAATATGGATATGTTATTTTTTGAATATTTTGAACTTCTTGTTATGGATTCCATATTTCTGGGCTAGAGCATTGGTTCTAGGGTTGTATGGTGATGAAGACATGAACAACTTTATTATTTATTGAGTTAATGTTTTATGAGTTATGCTTGGTATGCTTAAGACGTAGTCTTGATTAACTGCTGGACTGACAGGCAGTGGCGAATGTTTAACTATAGTAGCATGTATATGAGTCTAGTTAATCATTAGACCGAAAGATGATGGTATGTTTTAGGATTCAAGACATATTCACGTTATTATAGATAGCTACGCATCGTAATGCGGAAGTCGGGGTGACAGCCCGAGACCCCACTAGCATACACATATGCAGTGGTCTTCTATGATCAGGATAGAGTTTAGGTCCAACAACTCTTTGCCCTACCGCCATAGACGTATGGGGAGGATTAAAAGCATGTTCCTTAGGCATAGAAAATCTGTAGGCTAAGCCCGGAGCGCACATAAGTGCCTAACTCATCACTAAACTTCACTTGCAAAGCTAACGAATTAAACCTCCACAACACAATAGAGAAAATCTCAATCATATCTAAACACCATACAACCCTAGAGATTTATTACTGATTATCTTCCATATCTTCACAAGCCTTCTGTATTCACTTGATTTAATGACTTTTCTGTCACCGATTCTCCTTTAATTTCACTGAAGTAGTATAATACCTAGGTAGGTATTAGTCCACTTATTAGTCCACTTAGTCTCCCACTCCTTGTGAATTCAACCTGGTACTCACCAAAATTTATTACCAACGAGTACATACGCTTACGTACGGAGGCATAAAGCTTGTACTTCTTGCCGATCAACAAAGTTTTTGGCGCTGTTGCTAGGGAGTGAATAGGTTTAGTGAGTCAAACCACTAATATTTTATATTTACTTCATCATTCTTGTTTTATTTTCTTGTGTACATTCTTACTTTGCTTTTCCTTACTTGTGAATTCATTGTTTTCATCTTGTTTTCTTTATTGCTTTTATTGATAGTTCTTTGTTTTGTTACTAGTTAGTTTTGTTTCATTCTTTTTAGAGTTAGTTGAATCACTCTCCTTTCATTCTCGTATACTTGCATTAGTGATAGTGAGCTTGAGCCATTCGATCCGAATATCGAACGTACTTGTAGAAAGCTCAAGAAGCAGAAGAGAAAACAGGGAGAAATTATTAGTTCATCCTCTAGCCACATGGAAAGCTTTGAGGAAAATAGACCCATGTATGAGTACGCAATACCCTCTTCCCAAGGTTTGCAATCTTGTATTCAGCGGCAGGAAGGCCCAGCTGCTAGTTTTGAAATCAAACCTGCAATGATGCAAATGTCACAAAATACAAGACAGTTTTGTTGCCGTCCTAATGAAGACACTGATAGGTAGATTAGGAGTTTTCTATAAATTAGTGACACTGTCCGGGTCAAAAATGTCCATTCCTTACCTCCCAATTCCATTACTTCTTGAGAGACTATAATGCAAAAATTTCTAACCAAGTTTTTCCCGCCTTCGAAGACCATCCATTTTAGGAACCTGAAGAGTCTAAGTCTTTAGGTGAAGCATCGGAGCGCTTCAAAGAAATGCAATGAGAGTTATTCTATCATGTTGTCCCCCTCAATATTTTGATGTCTTCAATCTATAATGGGTTGATAAGTGTTTAATTGACCATATTTTTATGTCATATTTTTGACACTTAGCATGTTATTTAGAGAAAATAAAGCCCACATGTACTTAATTTGTGTTAATTTTGTTTAACAGGACACATCTGGGGCGTTTCAAGGGCAAGATGAATTTTTGAAGCCATTCTGAGCATTTTGAGCAAGTTTGATCACTTTGAAGACCTAGACGGACCCATCCGGTCTAAGACGGGCCCGTTTAGCCGATGGAGAGCTACTCTAATTAGCCTGTGAGCCAGACGAGTGAGCAGATGCCTATCTGCTACCCCGTCTGGCTTGAACCCAGACCAAGTTTTGTGAGCTGATTGAGCCCAAATGCCTTGGAAAACGTGTCTATCATCCTCCAAATATGATGGGGCCAATAAATTGCCATGTTTTAGGGTTTTGGAGCATCTCCTAATCATCATCCATTACTCTACTAACCTCATCTAGCACAATGGGGAATGAAGAGCGCCGCTTGGAGGCGAAGGGTATCGAGCATCATCATCAAGTTCTCTCCGACTGCAAGGCTTGGAGGAAGACTATGTGATGGTCCCATTACCACCCTAATAGTGGAGGGAATAGTGTATCTCATTATGTTTATTTCGTTCATCTCTTATTTTGTATTGGATTTGTGATCTCCTTTCATGGGAAACTAATTTTCAAGGTATTGGGGCATGATGAAACCTCGGGTTAATTTTTTTTTGACATTAGATGTTAATGGTTAATTAGTTGCTTTTAATCTTGAGATCTATTGAGTGTCATTCATTGAATTGGAATTCTACATTTCGACAGCCCGGATCTACAATAAGACACATCGAGGGAAGAAGCGAACGCATCCCCGTATACAGGCATACCTCAATAGACCTGATTGTGAGTACGCGGAGAGATCGAGTACTAAGGAGTGCAACTCTTTCATATGTCTTATTTCAATAATTCTCCCAAGAATTAGATTCTCTAGAACTCTAAAGATGTGAGGGTGCTAGGTTAGTAATCGCCTTATGTGAGGGATGAAGTATACTTTAGGAATCATTGGTCCAAATTACTATAGCAATTAACCTTAATATCCTTTGTTTATCTTTATGAAAACCAAAGGGGGATTCGTTGCCTGAATACCCCTCTCCTATGATTGGTTTCCACTTACCATACACCGCGTTGATTAGTGAGATCTGATTCCCTTCCTTGCTAGTTAGGTATAAGATTAGTTTAGATATCATCATTTTTGAGTAGGCTAGTTAATAGATGGAAAGTTAGTACTAGTATTTCTTTGTCTTTGTTGTGAAGTACCTGACTCTTCATAGTATACAAATTACATGTCCGACCCATATACTTGCAGAGTACACTCTCGATCAAATTTTTGGCGTGGTTGTCGAGAACTGAGACTATTAGGAAGACGCCTTGATCAAGTTTATTAAAATAGTCATTAGTTTTATGTTTTCACTTTTCCTTTTTTTTTTGCTTTTTACTTTATACTCTTGTTTCTTTGTACTGTTCATCTTCTTTGTCTTCTTTTGCGAGGAATCGGTGCATGACACGAGCGAATCCAACACGTCTTATTAAAGAAGATAGAGAAATTGAGAGAACTCTGCATCGCAGTCTCCAAGAAATAAAGGAGTCAAATAATGAGCAAGTTCTAGAAGCACCACTGGGTGCATCCTCGGAAGCTGAGAATTCCACACATTCAGAAGTTAACATTGAATTCAAAAATCTTACAGTTACGGCTGAGTAAAGACGAACATTATCTGAATATGAGAGACCTAAGTATACAAGGAGTTCAGTATGTACCCCCTAGAAGTAAACAAGAATAATTTCGAGATCAAGGCTAGTACAATCAGCTGATCCAAAATTCAACACAGTTTGATGGTCGTCCTAATGAGGACCCATACGTGCACCAGGCGTGATTTGTTCAAATATGCAACATGTTCAAAATCAATGGGGCATCCAACGATGCAATTCGATTGACGCTCTTCTTATTCAACTTGAGAGAGGCCTCCTACCGATCGCTCACCACGCTTCCCGAGGGATCCATTAGAACCTGGAAATATATGTTAGATAAATTCCTTGGCCGTTTTTCCCATCAAACAAGGCTGCAAAAATCAGTCTAGAAATTTCAACCTTTAGAGAAGGAGAGTCAGAGTCCCTTTTTGAGGCCTATGGGAGGTACAAGGATCTATTCCGATGTTGCCCTCATCATGGCCTTCCTCCTTGGTCGAAGGTCCATACATTCTGTAATAGACTGAATAACCACACGACGCAACTCATTGATGCCGCAGTTGGAAGGTCATTGAACTACAAGTACCCTAAGGAGGTTGAGAAGTTGTTTGAAGATATGGCTAGTAATGAGGCACATTGGTCCTGAAGGGGGAGACAGTCCACTAGTACTGGAGCTTGTACACTGAGTTTAGTGGGTTTAGATTCAGCCCTGGCCGCCTAGGTAGAAGAATCATCCAAGAAGCTTGATCTCTTGACTGTCGGTAGCTTGAGTCTAGCCACAATTATGTTTTTTGGTACTTGTGGTAGAGGGCATGATATGTCAGAATGCCCCATTTCTAGTATAGAAGGTTCTTCAATGGAACAAGTGCAGTAAATGAAGAATACTCCAAGGCCGCAAGGAAATTATTGTAGGTCACATATGCCAAATCGGAACAATCTGACACTCTCATATGGCAATCCCCAAGGAGTACAAATACCACCTGGATTTCAGCAACCTCCAAGCCTCAAGAAAAGAAATACACCACTTAGGACATCTTGGCCAGATTTACGGTAACCACCGATGCAAAATTTGACACAATCAACACAACATTAAGTAATGTGTAAGAATCAATTCAAAATTTGGAGAACTAGGTTAGTCAACTTGCTAGAAACTCATTAGAGAGACCCCAGGGCAACCTCCCTAGCAACATTGAAAAAAATCCTCGGGAACAGCTGAAGGCAATTACCTCGAGGAATGTCAAAGTGGTAGACTTGCCCGTTCAGAAAACCCTATGTAAAAAACCTGCGGAAACTCAAAAGTCTGGAGAATAAGACATTTTTGAAGAAAACGTGCCAAAAAAGGAAAAAGAGGTGGAGCAGCCACACATCCTTGAGTATCAACCTCGACTACCATCCAGGGAGATTGAAAAAAGACAAGAGGACACCCACTTCAAAAAAATTTGGAGACAATTAAACAGTTACATAATAACCTACCGTTAGTAGAAGTACTCTCACACATGCCTAAGTATACAAAATATATGAAGGAGCTACTTTCTAACAGGAGAAAACTAGAGGAAATTATAGTTGTCTCTTTGAATGAGCAATGTTCGGTGCTTGTCCATTCCAAGCTCCCTAAGAAACTGAAGGACCTCGGAAGTATGGTAATCCCTTGTGTCATTGGAGATAGGATTCTTAAGGGTGCTCTAGCTAATTTTGGGGCTAGTATTAATGTAATGTCTTACAAGTTATACATAAAGCTGAGATTAGGAGAACCAAAGCTTACAAGAATGATACTATAGCTTGCTTATCTTTAAGTGAAGCATCCAAGAGGGGTCGTTGAAGATGTATTAGTTGGAGTGGATAGATTTGTTTTACCCATGGACTTTGTGTTGTTAGTTAGGGATAACAACGTTGAAGGTCCTATCATGTATGGTTGACTATTCTTGGCTACCGCTTGAGCTTTAATGGATCACCACGAAGGGAAGATATCACTTTGAGTTGGTGATCATGAAGTGGTATTCAGGCTACGAGAAGCAATGTGCCATACCAAGACTCATGATGATATATCATATTGCATTGATGATACTAACTTAATTACTGATAATTGTATGCAGGAGTTGCTGGCGTTAGACCCGTTAAAAGAATACCTTGGAGAGCTTGATGATGTAACAGGAGGAGCTGAAAAAGAAAATGTTGATTCAAAAGGGAAGGAGAAATTGGGAGAGAATGCGAAGAAGAAGAAGAAGAAAAAGAAGTCCACTTCTCCATTGAAATCCTAGAAATAGAAAGGTAAAAATAACAACAATAAGGGTAATGCAATCCAGGATGAGGTAGGACACTGTGCTAGTATCCATCATGGTGAGTCTCCTATCTACACTAGTTTAGGATTTTCATTATTTAGGAATTATTTCAGATGTCAAACTGGAGAAGAGATTCATGTCTTTGAACCACCATGAGGTATAGAAAAGGTAAGTCAAGCTAGTGATATTAAACAAGTACTTTTTAGGAGGCAACCCAAGGATTAGAAAAATTTACTTCTGCTTTTCATTAGTTAGAGTACTTTTTAAGAGCAATAAATTGATAGCATCATTGATCCATCGATTTCTATAAAATTCCTCAAATTCAACTTCATTGGGGCCAATTTTAGAGTCCAATTTAGGGTTATCATTTTTGGATTGCATAGAGAAAACTTGGGAGCCTGAAAAATCCAGCAAACCTTGTTCTTACTTTCTGTAAGTCGTATGGGAGCTCAGACGGCCGTCTCTGAGCCCGTCTGGTTCCTAGCTTTGGGAACTGAAGAGAAAATTAAAACAGATAGAACTGTTTGATGCTAGATGACTCTGTCTAGCTTGGAACACTCGACCTGGAGAGTTAGACAGAACCGTCAGCAACTTAGACAGAACCGTTTGATTTGAGGTTTTCTATTTTTAATAGGCGCGGCTGTTCACATTTCTTTACTCCCTTCCTTTAAAACTCTTATCACACCCCTGCTTTTCATCTCCCCTCTTACATTTGTACCCCATATGCTTCCTCTCGTATCTTTCGACTATTCAGACTTCATTCTAAGCATTCAACATAGGAAAATCACAAGTATACTTCCATAATCTATTTCATTATGAATGGATTTAATTCTTAAATAAATTAGGGTTTCTAGGGTTTGAAATTGGTTATTGAATGAATCTACATGAGTTTTAAGCATCCTTGAACCAATTTCTTGCCCGTCCTTTGATTTTATGATTGATTTGAGAGTTCCATGCCAAGATTTAAACAAATAACTCCCTAGCTAGCCGTCTGATTTGAATAGGGCCCCATCTAGCTCGACCTGCGAACCAGACGAGCAACTATATGACCGTCTGCAGTCCCATCTAGCTTGACTTGCGAACCAGACGAGCCATCAAATGGGCATCTACAGCCCGTCTTGAAGCCAAGATTGGGAAATTGCTTGGATATTACTTGGATTTATTTCTTTCTCTCAACTTATATGTTTTCTTCTCCATGATTCTTTTTCCGATAGATCCAAGGATGTAGAAGGCCCGTAACTTGACCACCAAGTGCAAGTGAGATGAGGGCACATCCTTTTCCATACCACTATTCTTCTAGGACCGCTTCTGGGCGCGTTATGACTTTCGGGCTACTAGGAGATTTTGCCAGATGAGGATGACTGATTAGGACGTGTTATAGGAGCTAGGCGTCGACACTAGAGTGCGCGAGCTCATTTCATTTGGAGGATGGGACCGGATGTTCGGGATAGATATCTCAGTTTACAGAGAAATAGCTAGAGGTCCAGAGCAACTTCGAGATCAATAATACTCACATCATAGTTGAGAGACCGGACGCTATCTGATTCCATCTTGGCAATAAGATCCACAAGATGAGTTACACAGAGTTTAACGTTGCCATGGGCATTATGATCGGGCTTTCACCATGACACCCGAGTACACAAGTTGGTAGTTGAGTTTCCTGGAGACACGACGCACTCCTTATTTTGGCAATCGATCACACACGGAGGAAGTATGAATTCCAAGAAAACTTTATTTATCACAGATCTAGTCCATTGTTATCTGCACGTAATCATTAGTCGTTCTGTGGTGGACCGAGAGGACAACACTGGGGTGATCACGCACGCGGACATGTACATGCTATATAGTATGATTCATCGATACCCCATCCACCTTGGCCATATTCTCGAAGATTACATCGCTTTCCAGGGCGAGTACCCAAGACTCGGGACGATATCAGGTGGACTATACATCATGAGGTTAGTTGCCGCATGGGCTTGCTCCACGAGATACGGAGCATGGCCCATATCTCCACTGTTCCGCCACTAAAGTTTAGCATATTTGTGCTGATGGGGCTGGTCAGACGCACCGGATAAAGGTATCATTAGAAAGGGATTATCCTTGATCCACTTGTTATTATTTTAGCTTTTGTTAGTGATTTTCAGACTTTTTTTTTGTCTTTTCTTGATCTATATCAATCCCTCCTTGCTCCGCAGGTTGTGAGAAAGAATACATTTTGGCCCAATTACATTTCAACCCGAGCTCATACACAAATTGGAACTCATCTTTATGGAATCAGGGAAGTTTTAGTTTGCCCCTCACCTAGTTTTTATTGTTTCTTTATCATTGCTATGCTTTTTTCAATACATTGGGAACAATATACAACTTTAAGTGTGAAGATGGGTAGTAATTAAGCTAATATTAGATTTATTGTAAATCTTTAAGTGTGGAGATGGGTATCTACAAACTTTATTGTAAACTTTACAAGTAAATCATTGCAAATCTTTTTGTGAAAAATACAAGCGTAGTGTAAACCCAATGATGGCTTGTTTAAAATTTTCAGTTTTTCTCTACTTCTTGTTCCACCATGTTAGAACAAATATTTTTCGATTCTCATATGAAACATCATCGATACTTAGATCTAGCAGGTGGATGAGGAACGCTTGTATCCTCGCTTGAAACCCTTTGATTTAGCACACCTTTCTCCACGTGCTTCTGTAAATGCTCTTACCACACTCGGGGTCTAGGGTCATCCTCAAAAACCCTGTCTTGTCATGAATTTTCATGTAGGTTATACTAAGGGTAGCACTGTTACCGAGGCTGTATTTGGGACAGGAATGATTCCCAATGCAATATGGCGGCATCATGAACCAAGGCCACCTACGGATCCCTTTGACTGTGGACAATCCAAGTGGAACAAGACTAGTTCAACCACTTCTAACAAGTTCAAAGTAAAGTCGCGAGCATTGTACCCTCCTCCATTTCATGTAGGAGGGAGTTGCTGAAGTCCAACTAGGGACATCAATCTAGCGCTTATTGGGAGGCAACACAATCTAATAAAGTTTTGTTTAATGATTTGCATAGTAGTTTAGGAGTCAATGCACACAACCTTATGTTGATATACAATTAGCTGGTGTCAAGGTTAGTTTGCTTCAGCATTGGGGATTTCTTTACTTAGTGTTAGCAATAAGGGTTGCCATGATCGAGGTTTATTGTGCAAATTGAGTTTGGGGGTTCCTATTTTCTTAAAGGAAGTGTTGATTCCATTAAGAGTGAAGTTGAATTGTTTCCAGATTTACTACGGTAAGTGATGTTATGTCCAGGGCAATTCATATATTCTTACAATTTAGAAGGCAGGCCATACAATGCATATATTTACAATGATGAACTCCCTTCCATCCCTCACCGTCACTGGTCCAAGATCCAAACAATTGAATATTCGAGAGCAAGGATCAAAGATGATGAACTATATGATATAAGATGCCCCTCCAATCACCTAGTTATTAGTATTTATGGGGATCCACGCGTTTGGAAAAGATCTGACACATTTTGTGTCCACGTTGGTCCGACACGTATAAAAACTGAGGTTCGGAATAGCCTGGATATGTGCCCATAAAGGTACATACGCTCCAGTTTAGTTCTATGAAATGTTTCTGCCTTTGAACCAAGAGCCAAACAGGGGCCTACACGGGCGCGTGGGTGCCCGTGTGGCCCTCAGGAAATCTTCTAGTTCTCCTCCCGATAAGTGCACAGGGAGTCACACGGGCGTGTACTTGCCCGTGTACTTCCCTGGATATCTCATCTTGGCTTTAAGTCCCTCAGATAGGCACATAAACCCATTTGCGTGCCTGTCTGCTTCTTCTGGATCCCTGATTCTGCCTCAGTTGGTGCCAAATCACATTGTTCTGCTGCTTTAGGCCTTCTTTATGCCTATAAATCAAGATAAACAAGAATAAAGTACCAATGGGATATATTTCCTCCAAATAACACGTATACTATCGGTGAATACTTATCAAACATCTCCACTCTTAATTGCTTGCTTGTCCTAAAGGAAATAAAAGAAAAAATAAAGAATTGCTAAGTGTTCAATGATATACCTAATGCGTTGATAAGTGCACAATTATACATGTATTTCCACCAAATTTGCATACACTTATTTAGATATTTTTTGTAAATTCCTCTATTTTGATACTTCTCTGGGTTTGTTTTATGTTTAAGCAAGTAAAATAGGTGCCCGAAGCAAAAGGAACAAAAAACGGCACAAACCAGGGCAAAACAAGCCAAAAAGGGCCTTTACAAAGATTTTCACGGTCACAATACAATGTGGAACACCTGTGCCAAGGGGCGTGCAACTTTCTGATGCCGAACATGTTGAGGAATTTGGCAAAGGCGTGCAGATGCTTGATTACTTCATCGACCCCATACACTTGTGGGTAGTTGTCGCGCACCCTGCGCGTGCATCAAGTTTTTGGGGCCGTTGTCGGGGACTGGCAACACTAGGAATATTAGGATTTGTTACTCTAGTTAGATTGTTTAGTTATAGTCAAAATCAAACAAAAAAATTCCATAACACAAAAATATATTTCTTTCTTTACTTTTTGATTCATTTTCATCTTTTTCCTTTTTGTGAAGGTATTGGTGCATGACCAGCAGCAGGACTCTATATCCAAAAGTACTTGATCCAGATTTTGAGCGCAACCTTCATCGTCAACATCAAGAAGTCCTTCTCAAAAAGACAACGACAGAAAAATCAAGCACGGAAGTCAATCAACCAAAACCAATGGCGACACTGCACCAACCTGATCCATATTGGACTTCGCAAGACCGAACCTGGACGGCTTCGGCTCGAGCATCAACCCACCATCAGTCAATGGACACAATGTTGAGTTGAAGCCCCACATCATCCAAATGGTAAAGCAAACATGCAAATTTGATAGATTTCAAGATGAAGACCCATACGCACACCTGTCAAGTTTTCTCGAGATCAGCGGCACGATCTCAATAAACGGGATATCCTCAGACACCATACGCCTCAGGCTATTCCCCTTCTCACTCAGAGGGAGAGCAAAACAATGGCTGGCATCTTTACCACACCGGTCCATCACGACATGGGCACAGTTAGCTAAGAAGTTCCTGATGAAATACTTCCCACCGGCCAAAATAATGAAGCTATAGAGTGATATCTCTTCCTTCATACAATTGGAGATGGAGACATTATACGACACATGGGAGAGATACAAGGACATGCTCAGGAAGTGCCCTCAAGAAAATTTTGGAAACATTATATGACACATGTGTAAAAGATTGGATGCAAGTCCAAACATTCTACAATGGGCTAAACGTATCCACCAAGCAAATTTTGGATGCAGCAGCCAGTGGCTTTCTGTGTAGCAAGAATCCTTAAGTAGCCAAAGAACTAGAGGATGAGATGGTCACCAACAGATATTAATGGAGCTCTGAAAGAACCAAACCAAGCAAGGTGGTTGGGATCCAGCATAAAGATGCGATAACAACCCTGGCAGCCACAGTAGAAGCCCTCAGTAAGAAAATAGACAACAACGGCATCCAACAGCAAACTCTGGTGTTTATGTGTAACGGATGTGTAAGAAAGCCAGAGGAAGGAAAAGTCGAACTAGTAGAAGAAGTTGATTTCATGGGGAGAGCATAAAAAAATCCATACAGCTTCACCTACAACCATGGATGAAAGAATCACACCAATCTCGCCTACGGCACCCCAGGACAAACAAGGACAAACCTATCTCCGAGCTATCAACCACCAGCACAAGAAAAGAAGGGAGCAAGCTTGGAAAGTTTGATTGCATAGTATATCCAAACAAATGAAGAACGAGCAGTGAGGCATGAGGAGATAATGAGAAACCAGTAGGCATCTATATAAAATCTCAAACATCAAGTGGCCCAGATAGCTAAAACATTCGCAGAAATTTGGCTGACACCCCCCAAGTAACACAGAGATAGATCCAAGGGAGTCTGTCAAAGCTATCACCCTTAGAAGCAGAACAGAGCTGGCACCACCATAAGTCAACAAAACAGAAGAAGCACCCTCCACACTCCCCGAAGAGGAGGATAACGAAAACAACAATAACACGGTTACAGGTAACAAAAAGGAAGCACCTATAGTGCCTCAGTACAAACCGAAGATACTTTACACAGCCAAGCTCAAGAAAGACCAACAGGATAAACAGTTCCAAAAATTATTTGATGTCTTCAAGGCACTACACATCAATGTACCCTTCATGGAAGCACTTGCACAGATGCCGAGGTATGCGAAATTTCTGAAAGAGCTACTCACCAACAAAAGAAAACTGGAGGAAGTGACTTTAGCAACCTTAAATGAACAATGCTCAGTCGTTCTCACCAATGCATTACCAAGAAAAGAAAAGGACCCAGGGAGCTACATAATTCCCCTTCACGATTAGAGCATTGGTAGATGAATCGGCTCTAGCTGATATTGGAGCAAGCATCAATTTCATATCATACAAGATACTCCAAAAACTGTGCATTGGAGAGCTAAAACCAACAAAGGTGATACTTCAGATTGCAGATAGATCGATCTGTCACCCTTGTGGAGTAGGTAAAGACGTGCTAGTAAAGATAGACAAGTTTACCTTCCCCATAGATTTCTATATTTTGGACTTGGACAACTAGGTGGAAGTACCACTCATTCTTGGAAGACCTTTCCTAAAAACAGCTCAAGCACTATTCGATATCAAGGATGACTGAATGACACTGAGGTTTGGAGAAGAAGCAGTGGTCTTCAAACTCAAAGATGTCATGCGATACCCCATGGAACTCGATGACACTTGTTACTTCATTGACAATCTTGATGATTGTGTTTCTGAATTTGTACAGGATGAACTCTTGAAAGACCTGCTGGAAGACTTGTTCAAAGACACACCACCCTGAGATGACTCCGACAAGGAAGAAAAAGCAAAGGAGCAAGCTAAGCCGATGACTCGAGCGGAGAAAAAGAGAGCGTGGTGCCGGAAATTCAGGAAAAAGAGAAAAATCGCATTACTCCTCTTTCAAACCCTATACGGGGACATCTCTCAACAAACCCCTGTGAGTATGAATTCATCGCTTCTTTAAGTATACAACCAGCAGGGCATGATCCTCCAGGTGGGGAAGTAGAGAGAGTCCATCTTTTTGAACCCCACTGAGCTTAAAAAGGTAAGTCACTTCTTGGGAGACGACCCAAGTTAGGTTAGTTTCTGGTATCACTTTAGTTCTTAGTGGCGACACAACTGTGGTAAACTTTTCAATTAGATAATGCACTAACTTTTCTAGTGATTTCCATTTTTTTAATGACCAAATAATTGCTTTTAGAGTCACTAACACACAGATCTTAAGGAAATTAGAGGAGAAAGGGACCACTACACCAAAATAGAGACATACACGACCATAGTGCAATTTGGCACGGCCGTGCCAAAGGGCGTGCATCTCTTTGATTTACTCTCCCATAGAGAATTATATTGCGCACAGTTGTGTATCTCATTGGCACGGCCGTGCTAAACAAGACGACGAATGTGAGGAGTCCTAAGTTTCAGCACGGCCTTAGTTCAATTCAACACAGCCATACCAAAGAACGTGCAACTATCGGGATCTTTGCTCTCACAGAAGATACTACTGCTCACGGTCGTGCATCTCATTGGCACGTCCGCGCTGAACGAGAGGCGAACAAGAGGCTTGCCACGCCCTCGCACACGCGTACGCGCACGGCAGTGCGCGAACCAAAAAAGTGTTTTTAAATCCTAGCCGCGTGAGAGAAACCCATTCATTATCCCCTTCTCTCACGCACGACCATGGGCCGCCGCCCCCTCTCATCGACGTCTCTGATCTACCTCAAGCCAGCGGCCAGCCGCGCTCTTCTTCTTCTCTGACGAACCACCACCAAGAAGCACTATACCACTAAAGAAACCCTCCAATGAGCAACCAAGGAAGAAGAAGCAGAAAGGAGATTGGAGCTCCCAACCCCAGGCACCCTCGTCCACCACCACCCCACCAGAGCTGACATTCACCACGTCGATGTTCGCCGCTAAGTACTTCTGTCTCCTGTGGTTGAGATTCGGCGAGGCCTGCTACATTGATTCGGGCGTACTAGAGTCAGTAGGCCTCATCGCCGACGTGCAGAGGTACTTAGACGTGGCCGGATGGCAGCGTCTCCTTAACATCAAGGAGACAACATATGGTAGCTGACATTAGAGGTGCTCTCGACATTCCAAATTGCTATAGGACTCATCACCAAGCACCGACCAGACCAAATCGCCTTCAGGTTGGGCGGCGGGATATTCCAGATAAGTTATATTGACTTAACCATCCACCTGGGGTCTATGATCGGGAGTTCACGATGACCCTAGAGTACCGGGATTTGAGGATAGACAGACCGGCCGGTGAGACATAAGAGTCCGTTTGGAGGAGACTCAGCACGGACCCCCGTACCTGTCGAAGGCATCTACTCGCTGCTCCCCAACCCTCAGGTACATATATCTAATTATGAGCCATACAATTATAGGACGGGGACGAAGAAAGGGGGTCGTTAGAACCAGACCGCACAAACTATCATATACACGGTCAGGGCCGATACCGAGCCCCAACACCCACGGACCAGTTGGAGTAGTAGGAGGCAGCAATGGCAGGACCGAGTACGTCTTCCCCAGCAACATCAGCCGCATCATTGACCCAGGCGGACCGTGATGCCCTCCCAAAGGTACACACTACCCAGCTGTCGCTCGACCACCAGGGTATCACATACCCATCCCCACCACTACCATCAGCCCAGACCTCGAGGGGCACAGGAGTGGCACAGGGAGATGAGGCTACCTCATTGGATGTATGAAGCTACTACCCCCAGCAAAAAGAGTAAAGAAAAGCAGTTTAGTGAATATCGTTAAGATTAGGTGTGTCGGACTTGAGTTAGTAGGTGGCATCAATGAAAGGGTTACACACACACACGTGGGGAGGTTAAGTTTAAGGTAAGACCTACTTTTCATAAAAACCTTCAGGCACTTAACACTATGTTTCCTCGGGCACCAAAGGGACTCCCAACTATTTTGAGATCAGAGATTTTGCACTTATCTATTTTTTATATATATTTTCCTTCGCTTAAGGACAAGCAAAGGTTCAAGTGTGGGGGTGTGATAAGTGCACAATTATACATGTATTTCCACCATATTTGCATACACTTATCTAGATATTTTGCGTCAATTCCTCTATTTTGGTAATTCTTTGGGTTTGTTTTATGTTTAACAAGGTAAAATAGGTACCAGAGAAAAAAGAATGAGAAATGGGACAAACCAGGGCAAAACAAGCCAAAAAGGGCCTTTATAGAGATGTGCACGATCACAGTACAATGTGGCACGACCGTGCTAAGGGGTGTGCAACACTCTGGATAAGCGAATGCATTGAGGAATTTGGCACGGGTGTGCTTATGCTTAGCACACCCGTACACCCCAAAGATACAACCTATATATAAGTTACAACATTCAAGAAATTATTTAAACAGATTCCAAACTCCAAATATGATCTCTACCGTTGAGATCAAAGAAAACGGGGTTATGAACATACAGTAAAAATTCTACATCGATCCGAGTTGATTTGGTTGCCCAATCGATCACTTGATGAAGAATGCACAGACTTGGAATTTCAATCCGAATTATCCCGAATTATCTCAAGATTATCTGGACCCAATCCAACTCAAACCAGAAGTTATCCAGAAGTAGGAGGACGATTTTGTTGAAGATTTCTAGCCATTATATACCCAAGGGAAGAGGAGATTAAATCATCTTTGGACAGGAGCTCGAGATCCGGACGTTGGTCAGAGTAGCAGAAGAGATCGAAGGCGGAGAAGACATCGAGTAAGGGAAGCCCTATGCTTTTAATGTCTTCTCCTATTTTCTCTATTAGTGAATCCATTAGCATGAGAGGCTAAACCTCTTCAGTGGTGCCCGAAACACATGAACCCTAGATTTCTGTATTAATTGAATTATGTTATTTATTGGTTTTTTCTTTATTTGGCAATTCTTGGGAAGTCTGTGCTTGATTTTTGTGATGATACTTTGCATGAGCCATGGTCAATTGCCTCGTTAGATTCTAGTGACACACAAGTATGTTTAGGGTTTCGACTTAAATGTCTCTTCTATGCATAGATCCATATCTCTTTTAGTTAGAGTACAACTAGGCATAGGTAACGAGTTTGATCTGTATACCGAGAGATCGGATACGGCGTCAAGATGGCGCAACTGGCAAACTCCCAAGAATTAATCAATGGAAAGCAATAGTAATAGCTCAATAACTTCTAGAATTTGAAAGAGTTACTGGCCTAGAGTTCTATTATTGGACCGGAATTGTAATTAAACCGGATTGAACCTGCAGTGGTGGAAGGACTAGAGAATCAAACATGCAATCGGTGATCTCGGGTCCCTTGAGGAAAACTCAGACAAACTTAGTGTCTGCGAACCTGCTACCTTCTCTCCAGCTTAGTAACGGCTCAGTGACTGCAAGAAATTGATAGAGTTACTGGCCTAGAGTTGTATTATTGGACCGAAATTGCAATTGAAGCAGATTGAACTAGATTGAACCGGATTGAACCTACAGGAGTAGAACGACTAAAAGGGGAAGTGATCCAATAGAGTGGAATGACTTCCTCAAACTTTCAAAGGAAGAAGAGAACAGACCTTCAATTACATAATATTTACATGGCAAAGCCGCACAGTCCGGGCGGTAAGGTCCAGCAGAGGTCCACCAAAACCAGTCAAAAAAGCACAAGCAGCCTCAATTCCTACTGACCCTGCCGATTCTCTTTCCAATGTAGTGTTGTTATGATCGACACTCCCTAATTTTGGCCAAAGAACATAACACTTTCCAAGAATTAATCAATGGAAAGCAATATTTAGAATTCATTTATTAATAAAGAAATCTTAGGGATTGTGATCGGAGGTGCCACGCTTTATCTCTGATTTCTCAATACCAACTGTTCACGCTTGCTTCCGTTAGGATCAAACAATCAAACACAACCACTCTTCTTAGTTTCACACTAGATAGCAAGCATAGTTAGTACTAGTATTCCAGTCTCTATGGATTCGATAACCCTATCTTTTCGGTACTTTATTACTTGATTGACCCCATACAATTGTGAGTAGTTGTCGCGCACCCTGCGCGTGCATCATGCGTGCTCCGCAAGCGCACAGATTTGACAAGTAGTATAGTGGACTTTGAAGAGTCAGGTATCGATTCTCAGGGACTAGAAACTAAAACTACTAATTGTCTATGAACTAGATGAACACAAGTTGGTATTGATGGTTGCAAATATTAATCTAAACCAAGAATACAAGAATTAGATGGAATGTGATGAATCACGAGGCAATCAATCAAGAGAAGGGTATCCGGGTGATGTTTCCCCCGGGACTCTCCAAAAGATAGATGAGGAGTATTAATGTCGGTAGTTGCAACTAATTGGAGCAAGGATTCCTAGAATGCTTTCAATCCCTCTCTCGAGATGAATTACTAATCTCAGTACCCTCACTGCATAATATTTTCGGGAACCTTTGACTTGGAAGGACTGTGGAACAGAATACTAGGGATTCCAACCCCTAAATGCCCGATCTCTTGGCGCATACACAATCCAGTTATTCCTGCACACAAGGAGGAGTTCACTTCTTCCCCCGGTGCGTCAGATTGAATGATCCGGGCTGTCGCAATGTAGATCAACAATGCAATGAATGACTCCCAATAAATCTCAATAAAGGATGCAACTACTGACATTAATATTCAACATCAAATATTAAACATTGGTCCAAGGGGTCCACATGCCCGAATGCTTATGAAGTTAGCCTTCCATTGAAGAAGAAGGCAAAAAAAAAAAACAACAATGGAGACAAAAGTATTCATAAAGAAAGTAAAAGCTTCATCCACTGTAGGTATTATGAGATAATCGTAGATCTGGCCCCTTCCAAGCTCCGCAATCAAGAAGGTGGAAGGGTATCTTCGCGCTCTCCTCCAAGCTCCTGGTGATGCCCTAGATGTAGAACATGATGGTAGATCAATGGGAGAGTCCTGAAGGGTGTCTCTAGAACGAAAGATGTATTTCCAAACCCTTGGTCTCTCTATTTATATGTCCCCACGATTCTCAAGAGATCTGGACTTGTTTGGAAATGACTTAACCTTTTAGCTGGGTTCATACCAGACGGTTCCGTCTGGGCAGCAGACGGTCTCGTCTATGGGCTTCCTGATAGTTTCCCAAAGGCAGATGGTTCCGCCTGCTAGCTTCCTGGTGATTCCTCAAAGGCAGACGGTTCCGTGCATTACACCACACAGGGCTGTTTGGTATAAGAATTATGGTTTGCGGGTCTCCATGCGGTCATCTCTGAGCCTGTCTGCTACTCTAGCGATTTGAAGATTTGAGTTCGAGTTTTTCTCTTACCAAGCGGTTCCGTCTGAGTTTCGGACGAGACTGTCTGCTAGTACAATTCAGCTTGTTTTCCTCGAACTTGCTCCAAATTGCTTCAGATTTTGTAAATATTCTCAAATCGCCTTCAGTGTATTCTGATGAGTAAAATAACATGAATTAAGTACCGTAAAGCTGTAATTCATCTAATCCGCATGCTATATATGTACCAAAGTGGTACAAGAATATGGTAATTACAACACATATCATTCAACCTCTAGCAATAGAATAAATGTAGTTCTATTCTACTCCAAGTTTCACCATTAACAAGTGCATTCTTCCTATTTTACCCCTTAGACTCAGATCAATCCCATGGAATGTTTCGCTACGGCTCTAGATAAAAATTTTCACACCACACACCATGTTCCTTAGTCTTGAAACAACAAGCATACCCTCAGTGGACTCTAGAGGCTCATTTGGACTCTAAGGACAAAACAACTGACCCATGATGAAAAATAAAGTCTCAACTAAAACTTTCTCTCTCTATTTTTTTATTTATTCCGGTAGAGCATCCCTTATGGATCTGACTTTCCAAGTAACCAAAGATTAACAGAGTGTAGATTCTTCATTCTGTGGGATACACATGTTGATTAGGCACCAGAACACCCTACTACTTAGAAAAATTACAAATCTGCATACGCAGGCTCATGCTCACAAGGGACTTTTCGGCATGACGAATACTCTGGTTAGGAGCCAGAACCCTAACCATACTTCATTACCACGTATAGAGGAGCACTATCCTGGTTATTATTTTCACAACTCTTTTAACAATTCCTATGTACAATTCTTATTTGGCAACTAATCAAATTTATAAAGGCCAAAAATTGTAGCTAGTGTCATGAAACCTCTTGGAGTCATTGAAGATAATACTTAGCAATCCAAGTCAAAAGAATATAGCAATGGATTATCTAATATCACTAGAGAATATAATTGTCACGCGGATTTTCTCTAAGTCCAAGGTGTTTCATAGGGAAAAATCAAAAAAAAAAAAGAAAGAAATGTGCTCAAATGGTATAAACTAGAAGTAAAGCAAAACAGAAAAAAAAATTTCAACAAGCCATCATCGGTATACACTAAGCATGCAGTTCACATAAAAATTTGCAATGAAATTAGTTGTAATTAATATTTATAATGAATTCCATAGCTACTTAACTACCCATCTCCACACTTAGAATCGTGAATTGCCCTCAATGAACACAATTAAGCATAAAAGAGATAAAATAAGAAATGAAAAATAGGGAGAGGGGACAACTGAGACTTCCCCGTTTTACAGTGATGACTCCATTTTAGTTCAAATCCAGGTTGAGGTTCCATGGCATCCACAATACCTAAGTTCAAAATCCTGCGAGGTATGAAAGGATCAATAACTCTCAAGCAAAAAATGAAAATAAAATCCAGAAAATCAGTAACAGAATAAAAAGATAACAAGTGTAGTAGGGATAAGCCCTTGCTAACTAGTGCAGAAAATGATAACAAATCTTGATCCATAAAATAGATGCTAGTCATCAGAAACAGCTTGGGTGATAATCGGAGTGGTCATCGATGATGCCAGTGCAACAATGGGCGGTGGCGGTGTTGGAGTCGACTGCTCCTCAAAAATGCTATGTGGATCAGCTCTGATCGATCTCTACGCCTCCATAATGATCTGCTGGTCAGCCCTAATCGATCTCTACTCCTCAATAATACTCAGCTAACCTGCTCGGAGCTCCTTAAGCTTCTCCTCAATCCGCGAATAGCAGCTACCGGTCGGAGATGGTAATGCCGGTGGGTGTCCTTAGAGTCTTATTATGTTGTGTATGGATGCTCCTCCTTATTCTAACTCGGTCCTCTTGTCCGGATCACCGAATGATCATGTATCTGCGGGTAGTACACTCAATCAACAACATCAGTCAGAGCATGGTGAATCCCAAGGGGTTGCATAGTATATATCTTGGTCATAATTAGTATCCTGCTGAGCAGGCTCATACCACCGATCAATCTCTTCACGTAAGGCCCTGTTGAGATCACTCAGAGTCTAGTATACTACCCCTGGTGTGCGATGAAATCGGCGAGGATGTGGCCGAGGTGGATGGGGTATCGCTCTATCATACGGTACATCATCAAAAAAATCAGCATGTGTGATTACCCGTGTTCTGTCTTCTCGACCGGCCACTGAGTGGCTGATAATGGCGTGTAAGTATCTATGGACTAGGTTTACAATGTACGATGCCTTCGTCGAGTCCATGCTGCCTTAATGGGTAATTGTCTGCCAATATCTAGTGAATGTCATACCGGGTAGGAACTCTACTGCTAGCTCCTCATACTTCTATTTCGTTGTGTACTCCTAGTCATCGCACCTCACCACGCAACTTGAAAATGATAGCCTCTGGACTACACGTGGTGAAGTGGTTGCGGTCCACCTCGAAACTGCTCAGCACCTCTAGTGAGAACTCCTGATAAACTAGCTCTGCAATGGAAAACATCATGTCTCACCCGCCGAATGAAATGAGCTCTCGCACCTGCTTCTTAATCACCAACTCTCGCAGCACTATCCAATCGATCGAGCGAGTGAGACAGAACTGCTTCATAACCAATACATCATACCGATCTTGAAAACATCGCTGAGTGAACTATGGAGCGGAGGAAGACATACCCTCGCGTGCGCATCATCTCTACAAAAGGGAAAGAGTATGAGTTGATAGCAAAACAAATAAATTAAATACTCCTTGCCCAAATTTCCCCGGTTTTTGCTACCAGACGGGTGTATGCGCCCATCTGGATGCTCGTACAGCTCGTGGAGAGCTCCACAGGGTCCATTGCGAGGTTATATGGTCGTTTACAAGTTAGATTTGTTCAAATAATAGCGTGAAGATTACCCATACATGAGTGAAATAAAATACCAATTTATCCAAACATGTTCTAAATCTACCAAAATTTGTTTAACAACAAAATTCAAGCCCTAGAAAACCAAAATTTTGAAATAATTCTCCAAGAAATCGAATCAGAAACCATACCTAGGCTTTGTGTGGGTTGAGTGCCGAAATTGGTGTTCAAATGGAAGGGGATGCAAAGGGAGGGACCAAGAGAGGGTTGTGTGTGTGAGGAGAAAGGGAGAAGAAGGGGGTGGTGGTTAGGGTTCAAATTGGGGAGGAAATGGAAGTTGAATAGAGGCGCCCATTATGGGTGACTGCGCGCGCTACACAAGCTCACGTGCCTGTATAGAAGCATGTGTGGTCCTCAAGATGAGTCAAATGGGAACAGTTACGCCCGTTTAGCTCATCGGTGTCTTTCTCCTCATACACCTGGCGACCACACGACCGCAGATGCACCCGTGTGGGCCCCCGTGAACATCACAATTGGTCTAATTTTTTGAAACTATGAACTTTTCTAATTGATCCTCGTGCATCCTCTAATTGACACTCTAAACTAGACTCTAAAATTCACCCCATTGAAATAAAATTTAGGAATCAAAAACTATGATGGATCAAGGATTGGATCAATTTATTGGAAAAATAAAAACTAAACAAACTAATGAAATTAAGAAGAAAAATTTCTACGACCTTGGGTTGCCTCCCAAGAAGCACTTGTTTAACGCCACTTCCTTCACGTACCTGGTCTTACCTCATAGTGGGTCAAACTCATGAAATCTCCTCTGGTCCTTCTCTTGAAACAATTATCGAATAACAAAAATTCTAAACTGGAATATATAAGAGACTTACCATGATCGACACTTGCACAGTGTCGTACCTCATCTTGGAACAATGTGTCCTTGTTGTTCCTATTCTTGCCTTTTTCTTTCCATGCTTTTATTGGGGAAGGGGGCCTTTTCTTCTCCCTTACTTTCTTCTCAAGCTCCTCTATTCCCTTAAGTTCAAGGAATTCTTTGTTAGTCTTTCCCAGTCCATCGTCAAGCTCTCCAAGATACTCCTTCAGTGGGTCCATCGCCATTAGTTCCTGCATACTCAAGAGTAATAAGATCAGTATCATCAATGCAAAAAGAAGTGTCATCGTGATCCATGGTATGCCGCATTGCTTCTGGTAGCCTGAACACCACTTTGTTGTCACCAACACAAAGTGTCATTCTTCATTCATGGTGGTCTATTAATGCTTGGGTAGTGGCTAGGAATGGCTAACCGTGTATAATGGACACTTCAACATCATCGTCCACATCGAGTAGTACAAAGTCCAAAGGAAAAATAAACTTATCTAATTGGGCCAGCATGTCTTCCACAATTCCCTTGGGAAGCTTAACTAAATGATCGGCTAGTTACATTGTCATCCTCGTTGCTTTTGGTTCTAGCTCAAAGCCTCGGATTCATGAATAATTTGTAGGCATCACATTGATACTTGCCCCTGAGTCCGCCAATGTACTCTCACAAATCCCATCTCCAATAACACATGGAACTATGAAGGATCTAACATCCTTTAACTTCTTAGGCAGTATGGGCTGCAAAATAGTGGAGCAATTTGCATTCAAAGTAACAGCTGCAATCTCTTCCATTTTCCGCTTGTTCGTAAGAAGCTCTTTTATGTATTTCGCATACTTGGGTATTTGAGAGAGCACTTCGACTAATGGTAGATTTACATGAAGCTATTTCAAAATCTCCAAAAATTTCTTGAACTGGTTATCATCTTTGTCCTTCTTCAGCCTCTCAGGGTATGGTATGCAAGGCTGGTACTCTAATACGGGTGGCTGCTCAACTTCCATCTTCGTTCCCTACACTTTTTCTTTAGAAATTACAGCTTGTTCAGATTGTTCTTCTTCTACAAGTTTCTCCGCTTAAGATTTCTAAACTGGTAGCTCAACCTTCCTTTCACTCCTCAAGGTGATTGCCTTCAACTGTTCTCGAGGGTTGGCCTCAATATTTTCCAGAAGGCTTCCTTGAGGTCTTTTAGATAATACCTTGGCAATTCACCCCACTTGATTTTCCAGACTATGAATTGAAGCTTGCATGTTTCTAATCACGGCATCATTGCTTTGTATGTACTTTAACAAAAGCTCCTCCATAGTTGGTTTCTTTTCTTGTGACCTTGATGGGTGCTGAGAATTAGGAGGGTATTGCGCTGCTTGTGAATTCCCATAAGAAAAAGCTGGATTGTTCCAATTGAGAATGTATGGCCGATACTGATTTCCTTGTGGCTTTTGTGCATTGCCCAAAAATTATACCTCCTCTACTTGGGCTATCAGTCCCACTTCCGAACTGGAGATCGGACATTGTGTTGCATTATGTCCTCTACCACATGTCTCACAAAACAACTTTGCTGCTGCATTTGACTTGGAGCTGCCGACTGTAAGAAGGTCTGTCCTCCTTGTCAATGCGTCCACCTTTGCTAACAGGGCCATATCTGCGCTTACTTCAAGAAGCCCAGTGGCTCTACGTGGGTTTCCTCTTGAAGACCAATAGGATTCGTTGTTAGCCATATCTTCAAATAATTGCTTGGCTTCTTCGAGATACTTTTTACTTAATGACCTGCTAGTGGTGGCATCAATGAGCTTCCTTGTATGATTGTTCAACCAAGTATATAATGTGTGGACTTTTGTTCATGGTGTGAAGCCATGATGAGGACAGCGCCAAAGCAACTCCTTGAATCTTTCATAGGCTTCAAACATTGATTCTGATTCTCCTTGTTTGAAGGCTGAAATTTCTTGCTAGATTTTTACAACCTTCCTTGGAGGAAAATACCAACCAAGGAACTTATTTAACATGTATGTCCATATTCTAATAGATCCCATGGGAAGTGTAGTGAGCCATCAGTAGGCTCCCCCTCTCAAGCTGGACGAGAAAAGCCTCCATCTAATTGCATCATCGGAGGCTCTGTTAATCTTAAACATGTTGCAAATCTAAACGAACCCTGCCAAGTGTGCATGGTGGTCTTCATCGGGCCGACTATCGAGCTGAGCGGAGTTTTGTATCATACTAACGTTACTAGCCTTGATTTCAAAATTATTCATGTTCACAGCCGATGGGTGAATGCTGAATTCATCCCTTATATACTCAGATCTTTTGTATTTAGAAAGTTTTCTTCATCGCTTGGCCATTATTGGCAAATCCCTAATTTCAATATTAATCCTTGAAGGGGTCACGTTTTTATGAGTGCATATTTATACATATTGTCATACTATATTTGCAAGCACAGTGCTTATCTTTTTGTATGGATTCCTCTGTTTTTGTGCTTCGTTGGGTATTTTGTTGTTATTGGAAAGGAAATAGGTACTCGGAACAAAAGAAGCAAAAACCGAATCAATTAAGAGCTAAAATGAGCTGTAGAAGTCAAGAACTTATTACAAGAGCTACTAAAGCCGATCTCCACCTTTCAGATTGAAGAACAAGGAGTCAGGAATATATAGTTAATTTCATATCAATCCAAAGTGAATTGGTCATCTGATCGAACGTTTGATAAAGAATTAATGCGCAAACCTGGAAATGGACACGGGCTTGTATACGGGCATGTACACGGCCGTGTCACTCTCTGTATCTCAGAAATCGCATAGAATTTATCCAGAACTTATCCAAACACGCATAGGGGTGTGTAACAGATCAACAAGAGCGTATAGTAGATCAACACGAGCATTTGTATCTTAAAATTATCCAAAGCCACGTGAATTCTAATCCAAAGTTATCCAGAGACACACATGAGCTCTACACGCCCGTATGGCATCAAATTGAAGTCTATAAAAGGCCTGCGAATCTGATTTGGTGGAGGCATCTTCGGGCAAAGGCCAAGGTGACTTTTGGTGCATTTTCGACCATCGGTTAGGGTTTCTCATGTGAGGCTAAACCTTTTGTGGTGCCTCGGGCCCTTGAACCTTAAGATGAACTTTTGATTATTTTTTATTTTAATATAAGGTTTTATTTTGATTACTCTTGTGAATTATCTGTGTACTGAATTCTGGTTGTTTGTTAGTGCGAAAGAGTCAGCCACATAATTAGAGTTGCTTGATGCATGATGAGAGATCACGGTCAAGCTAGATCCTAGCATAGATAATAAAGGGGGGAGGCGTAAGCCGAGAGATCGGGTAGTCACTCGAGTTGCTATCCAACCATAACTCAATCTCTGGATTAGGGAAAAACCTAATAGCGGGAACATAGAACCCACGCTCTTAGTAAGCATAATGTGGTCATATGGCGAAGTCGTTGTATGGGACTAGTGTTTGGCAGCCAAGAGATCGGGGCCAAACTAATATAGTGTTCTCCACGGTCCAAGAATATATCAATTACGTAACCTGTATTAGGAATTTATCTAAGGGATTCTTAGGGAATAGAGATCCGAGGTGCCTGCTCTCTTGACTGATAACCCTAGATTACCAACTGTCATTTTAGTTTAATTCTTTTTAGACTTTAAGTTAGGATTATATCACCCTTTATCTTTTAAGGCTAGATAATAGAGTTCTAGTCAGTACCAATGTTGGTCTCTTTGGATTCGACTACCCTACCCTCAGGGTTTTTACAACTTGAGCGACTCTGTGCACTTGCGGATAGCATTATGCATCGCATCAAGTTTATGGTGCCATCGCTAGGGATCGACGTTCTAGGAACATTAGGGTTTTATTATTCTAGTCATCTTAGTTTTGGTTTTATTTTTTGTTTTTTTCTAGTTTATCTTATCTTATTTTCCTTTTTATCTTAAAAAATTTTCCTGATTTTAGATTTTCCATTATTGTTTGTGCCCATTTGTACATATATTTCTATTAATGTGATAATGTCTTTTCTTTCAGGAAACGAGTATTACAATCAGTACAAGGTGTCACATTATGGACAACCATCATTGCAAGATCTCCTTATGTACTACACTCATCGTAATGAAACAGCATTGAGAGAGTTAGAGGCTATGAATTGGGGGTTGCCTCTGCCCCAAAAGGAATGGGATTTGGAGGAAGAGCAGCACAAGTTTGAGATAAACTCAATCCTATTAGCGCTCGAATTCAGGATCAAAACACCTCTTGCCTCCCCATCGGTAGTTTGCGAGGCACCTCCAATCAAGCAAGTCATGTCTAAATCTACGTGCATGAATGATGTAGTTGGATGGAAGGTAGAAACTCAAGAATCCCGACAAGACTTTTAGGAAGACTTGGAACAAGGCATAGATGCAGAAGTAAGGGAGTATTTTGAGGGGGAAGGCCAGGACGCGATTGGAGAAATCAACCTAGATGAAGATCTTGACAAGGAGACTTGGATAAAATTGAAACCATAAATCGAGGAACCCCTAGAATTGGAACTCCAAAGGCTACAAAAACAGGGAAAAAGAGGGGAGGAAGAATCTTCACTAGAATGGCTAATAATGCATCATATGAATTATAATATAGCTCCGGATTTTGATGACATAACGCAAGGAGAACATATTAATGAAAGGAAATATGATGATATCTATTACCCTTCACCTTTTTCTCAAAGAATGCTACAACAGGAGCTTGATGAACAGATTCAGCAGTCTCAATTACATATCCCAATGAGGCTGACCAGTGTTAGCCTAGTGACCAGGAAGCTTGTTATATCAACCCCAGCATCAATGCCACTTTGTTTTATGAACCCTTAGACAAAAGTTTTCTCATTGAGGAAGCTAATAGATTGCATAAAAATTCACCTTCAACAAGAAGAGACGAACGAAGAAATCACATAATTATGTTGAATCAGTTGTTGGGAGCATCGGAAATCAAATGGTTCAAATCCTCCATGTTCATTGAAAGGTCATCTTTACAAGGTGGTGGGCCATCTGTCAACCATATCAAGACTTTCAAGAAGCGGCGAATTCAATGGAAATGGGAAGGTCTTGAAAAGGATGTAGTGGTTCTTATTATCAAAGAGCTAGAATAACATAAATGTACGTCAAGCTAGTGACGTAAAACAAATGCTTCTTGGGAGGCAACCCAAGTTTAGTTAGTTTGATTTTGTTTTCTACTTAGTTTCTTAGGATTAGCTTCAATTTTTAGGATTAGGGTTTAGATATACATTAGTGGTGATCTTACTTCTTGGATGATTTTTCGGTGTTTTCCAAGGTGCTTAACGACTAATTTTTTGTTTTGGAGTCAATAACACTATGGTGCAGGCGAAAACAGGGCAAAGGAAACTCGAAACTTTATAGAGAGATACACGCCCATAGACACGCCTATGTGGAGGCTCGTGTAACTCTCAAGAAAAGAAGAGGATGTCGAACATAAAAGAACAGAGAGTTACCCGTCCACAGATACGTGTGTGCGACAGATCATGTAACTCTCAGGAAAAGAAGAATGAAGGAAGGACCCATGATAGAGAGTTACACGCCTGCAGACACGAGCATGTGAAGGGTGTATCGCATCGATACGGTTCAATTGCTCCTTACACGGGCGTGTGAAACGCTGCAGAGCGAACTCGCAAAATTCAGAAAAGGACACGCCCACCCACACGCCCGTGTCAATCCACATGCCTGCAGACACGACCACATAACGCCCGTATGCAGTGACGACAAATCATCACCGAGTTACATTTTCACCACTTTTATATTTTTCTTTGATTTTTAAAATACCGAGGGACCCATGGCTTAGCATTCTCTATATATCTTTTGAGCTTATCTTATGTTCCGTCAATGTTCACAGGATAGTTGGAATTGTATAACTTCGAAATATGGACAGGAAAACACAATGAGAGCAACAGCATATCACATATTGAGTAAAGTTCCACTAATCCCTTTTTCCATTTTTGTTCTTTATGTCATATTCTTTTTCATTGCATATATTGGGTACATTGGGGACAATGTACAATCTAAGTATGGTGGAGGGATTAGTCATGTTTATATTGCTTATGATGAGCGTTGATTTAAGATGATCCATGATAGTTAATGTTTGGAGTCCTTCTTGAGTCTAGGCAGACATTAGCGTTGGGTGCCAAATATTTTCAAAAATATATACATATAGTTTTGCTTTTATCGGGCACCTCACAAAATCTTTGAGCACAAACCCTAACTTTGTTGTCACTTACCTGCTTGGGTTTGGACTCTAGTTAGTTTAACCATTGGAGAAGTATTGATATTTTCTGATCATTTTGAGTGAGAGAGAGAGAGAGAGAGAGAAAGAGAGAGAATAAGAGAAAAAAAAAATCCGGAAAGTCGGATCCAATAGGGATGCCCTACTAGAAAAGTGAAGGAAAAATAAAGTTTGGAAAGTCTAATCCAATAGGGATCTCTGCCTAAAATAGTGAAAAGAGCTAACACCTTTGAAGCATGAAAGTTGCTCTTGAGTAGTCGGATCTTGGGCATCACAAATGTTCACTTGATGACCTACCGAGGGAGAAGGCTACCTCATTAGATATATGCAGCTACTGCCCAAATGAGATTGTGGGATCGAAAATACCCGCCCGGCATCGTGTCTGTGAAGAGACACCGGGCGATATATCGAATCACAAATGTCGTTTATTTTTGTTATTGTGGGTTCTTCCATTTCTAATAGAGGCAAGCCTCTATTATTAATTACCCCAGACAATGTCTTGGGAACCTCCGATTAAGGGCAAAAATACAAGTAAAGGCAATGAATTAATTTATTGCATATGAATATCATCTTGGATATGTAAAAATATATTTTTATTTATTTATTTATTATTATTTTTATTTTCATTTTTTTTATATAACGCCGCCTTGCATGCCTTGCCGCCGCCTATGAATTCATGCCACTTTAGGATTATATTTTTTTTGTTTTTATTGACCGCCTCGAGATAAGCATTTCATTGCCGCCTCGAGATATGTGCCACATGGAAATTTGGATTTTATCGGCCGCTTCGAGGTGAGTGTTCCACAGTTGCCTCGAGATACGCGCCACTTTGAAATTTGGATTTCATCGGCCTCCTCGAGGTGAGTGTTCTACTGTTACCTCGAAATACATGCCTCTTTGAGGTTTGTGTCGATTTGAAAATTGTGTATCTTTCTTTCGCTTTGAGATCTGTTGTTAGTTCGAGATGAACGTTTCATCGTAATTGTGCATGACTTTATATATATATATATATATATATATATATATATATATATATATTGGCTTGGAATTTGCTGTCATAACCACATGAAAGACTGCAGTTTCTTGAGTCAACGAAGGACCGCAAAAATCAATTTTCATTCATATATTATTATTATTATTATTGTCATCAATATTCATTTTGCCAGACATATGCCATCATTCCGCTATAGGAGATTGCTTATAGTATTCCCATTGATAATGCCATTGAGCAATGATAAAATAATATAATCTTAACATCTCTTGATAATGGATCTCCATTTTAACTACTTTCAAAATGTTTGAGTTCACATGCTCTGCAGGCCAACAGTAATATGCACATCATAATGAGATTTTCCATGGATGATATAATTTGAACAAAATGACATTGCTTTATTATATAACCAAGCATTGGCCAATCCTGGGATACAACTAAAGTATCTGCTTTGCAATCCATGCCTCTTTATGGAATTTACAGGTTTCCAACTGTTTAATATTTATAATTAATCCTCATTTGCATGGGCAAGTATTAGCAGCTTGCTGCTTCATCTCCGTAATGCCCTATGTTCTTCAAATGTTTGAAATTGAAACAATCATCATGTGCTTACGGAAAGTTTGTTCTCCATATCTACAATATTGAAGGGATGTTCACAACTTTCTTAGTGACATCAACTCTTGATTCACTAAGTTGTTTTATTGAACTCTATGAGAATTTGACGTGCACATAGAAAGGCCAATTCTCCAAAATATCAAAAGCCATTTTTATTTCTCATTCATAACATTCATTACATAGAGATACTTGTTTCGTGAATTCTTCTTAAACATTCATTATATATATATAGCTTATTCTATGTTTCATCAAAAGCCATATGTATGTTTCATCACCAAAAAGCTTATCCATTTTTGAGGCATGAATAACTTCGAGATGTGACTTTTCAATCTCCTTGCTCTTAGGCATTTGAGTGGTAACAGCCCAACACTATCACTCGGAGGAGTTGGGAGATTGAATCACTTCAACAATGGCTCCATTGTTAACATTTCTGATGAGAAGGAAACCCACTTCTCCAATAACTTATTTTCTAATCAGAGCATCAATGAAGCTTCCACCATTAACCACCTCCATCTTGGCCAAACCATGTTCAATATGGACTTCATTTGATTCCAAAACCGTTTCTCTATTTAATTGTCAGGAATAACATGCATGGATTCCTCTATTTCTTTGTCAGAATTAAAATTTACATCCTGGCAGAAAAGATTGCTAAACAAGCAACAAATTAACACATTGTTATGCATTAATGGAAACAAAAAAGGTCCAGTGATCAGTTTTGATTTCTTCTTGCCTGCAGCACAACCAATGCTTAATGTCAGCTCGAGTTCACTCTCTTCATCTGTCAACGAATCTTCTTCACCTTCGAGATCAAATTCATGTGAACTCGAACCCGCATTCATGTTGCTCCAATGTTTGGTTCTTGCGTCTATGCCTTGCTTGTCTAGCAGCTCCCTCATTAGCATCTTCCGAATTTGCATAACCGATCGAGTTCACACGCTTGATGTTTGAAGAACTCTTCATGCTTCAGAAACATATTTTCATAGATTCTTTGTTGTTGTGTTGTTCTAGTGATCTATTCTCTGAGTCTTGAAGCTGGTTGATGACAGTCCTGAAAACTTGAACTGATAAATCACTGTTGTTCTTCATCAAGGTGTTGAAGAGATTGAGAGGGCATTGAGGTTTTGTACTCATGGTTGGATAAACAGTGAGGAAGAATCATCATGTCAAGATTACAACGATATGACTTTGCAATCTCCTTGCTGCTGAAAATTTGAGAGCAACCCAGGCTTTTGAGGAAGATGGGAAGTCTTCGAAGTACCAATCGTCTCCCATGGTCGGGTGTTGGATCTTACACCGAAAATTGATGGTGCAAGTGGTGGTGCCGATCAGCCACACGCGACCATCGGCGGCTGAATCGCTGGAGAACAGCTTCAAGATCTTGGTCATCTCAGTTATGGCGGCACAGTGTTATGGGGGCTTCTGCGGTATTGAAGTTTTGTCTACAGATCCAAATCTGTCTCCTTCGGCAAAGCCATTAGAGACAGATTTGGAGGGGGGAATTTCATCTCTCTTTTTTTTCTATGGCTCCTGGCTTCTTGTTTATGGCTTTTGGCTTCTTATGGCGGACAACAGTCGGATCTTTAGGCAGCGGCGGCTCTCCATCAACAGCACCGGCGGTATACTCCTCCAATGGCTTCTTCTACTGCATTACGGTCTATGACGGACCCAAGCCTTCCTCCTTCGGCAAAGCCATCAGAGAAAATAGGCTTGTGTCCGCGTCCGACCGTGAATACCTCTCTCTTTTTTACCGGAGTGGGGGGAAGAGCTTCATCTCCTTCTTTTTCTTCTTCCCCTTCTCCCTTCTCCTCCCCCCTTTATTTATAGAATCAGAAAGGATTAGATAAATGATAAATCATAATTTAAATTTTTATTTGATTTAGATAAATCAAGTTGATTTGATTTGATTTGTTTTTTTTTTTTTTGAATTTTGATAATATCATGATTTAAGTTCTGATTTGATTGATTTTTTTTTTCTAATTTCTTGATTTGGCCAACATTCAAATTTTGATTTGATTGATTTTTTTCTCTTTCTTGATTTGGCCAACATTCAAATTTTGATTTGATTGATTTTTTTTTCTTTCTTGATTTGGCCAACATTTAAATATTTGATTTAATTGATTTTTTTATTTTTTTCTTGGCCAAGATCAATCTTTAAATTTTAATTTGATGAGACTGATTTTTTTTTAAATTCATCCAAATTTTGATTTGATTTGATTTTGATTTTTTTTATTTCTTTTTTTTGGGAATTATATTTATATTTTCCCATATTGCCTCAGGATTTGTTCTCTTGGATTGTCTTGGATTTGCCTCGGGATTTGTTCCCTTGGATTGGCTTGGATTTGCCTCGGGATTTGTGCCCGTGGATTATCCTAGGATTTGTGTGTCCTTGCCTCGAGATCAAACCATATATATCTTTTTTATTAAAATATCTTAATTTAAGAATATTTTAAGATATTTATTTCATTTAAAATATTTCATCATAATTTATATGAAATATTTCATATTGGCCCTTGGAACATTTTGTATTTTCAAAGCTCATATTTTATTATTATTTTCTTTTCTTTTCTTTTTTTTTATATCAACAGAGATAAGAAAAAGAGTTTAGTTTAGGTAATAAGGATCAGACTAGTTGGGCAAAACTTAAGTCAGTAAGGGGCACCATAGATGGGGTTACACACACACACATGGGAGATTTGAGTACAAGGCAAGACCGATTTTCTTCTAAAAACCTTTATGGCACTCAACCTTGTAGTTTCCCGAAAACCAGGGGGACTCCCAACCATTTTTGAGATCGAAGATCATGCATTCATTTTCTTTCTTGGGCTTTATATTTCTTTTTGCTTAAGGACAAGCAAACTTTTAAGAGTGGGGGTATTTATGTTGAGTGCATATTTATACATGTTTTCATACTATATTTGCATGCACTTTGCTTATCTTTTCACATGGATTCCTCTATTTTTGTACTCTGTTGTGTATATAATTGTTATTGGATAGGAAAATAGGTGCTCGAAACAAAAGAAGTGAAAACTGAATTAATTCAAAGCTGCAATGAGCTGCAGAAGTCAAGAACTTATTACAAGAGCTAAAGGACTCCAAAGCAAATCTCCATTGTTTACATTGAAGAACAAGGAGTCAGGAACACCTAGTTAAAATTTCAAGTCAATCCGAGGTGAAATGGTCATCTGATTGAATGTTTGATGAAGAATGCGCAGACCTGAAAAAGGAGCTTGTATACGGGCGTGTACACGGTTGTATCACTCTCTATATCTCAAAAATCTCTTAGAATTTATCCAGAACATATCCAAACATGCACACGGGCGTGTACAAGATCAACACGAGCGTGTGTATCTCAAAATTATCCAAAACCACATGAATTTTGATCCAAAGTTATCCAGAGACGCACACGGGCTCTACATACCCCTTACATGCCCGTGTGACATCAAATTGAAGTCTATAAAAGGCTGTCGAATCTGATTTGCTGAGGGCATCTTCGGGCAAAGGCCCAGGCGACTTTTGGCGCATCTTCGACTGACGGCTAGGGATTCGGAGAGAGGTTGAAGGCAGAGGAGACATCGGACAAGGAAGTTTATAATCATCATTTTGTTTTTCTCTTTTATCTGTGTGATGTTTATTATTAGAATGCGAGGCTAAACCTACTGTGTGGTGCCTCGGGTCCTTGAACCTTAAGTTGAACTTTTGATTATTTTCTATATTTATACTAGGTTTTCTTTTGATTATTCTCGCGAATTATCTTTATGTGTTGAATTATTGTGGTTTGTTAGTATGAAAGTGCGGACCAAATAATTAGAATTACTTGATGCATAATGAGAGATCACGATCAAGCTAGATTCTAGCATAGATAATAGGAGTGGGGTACGCGAGAGATCGGGTGGTCGCTCAGGTTGCTATGCAACCGCAACTCACTCTCCGGATTAGGGTAAAACCAAATATAGGGAACCACAAAACCAATGCTCTTAGTAAGCATAATGTGGTCATATGGCGAAGTCGTTGTATGGGACTAGGGTTTTGTTATCGAGAGATCAGGGCCAACTAATTTAGGATTCTCCACGGTCCAGGAATATATCAATTAGGTAACCTATATTAGGAAATTAATCTCAAAGGATTCTTAGGGGATAGAGCCTACTCTCTTGACTGATAACCCTAGATTGCCAACTGTCACTTTAGTTTATTTCATTTTAGACTTTTAGTTAGGATTAGATTACCTTTTATCTTTTGAGGCTAGATAATAGAGTTCTAATGAGTACTAGTGTCGGTCTCTGTGGATTCAACTACCCTACCCTCATGGTACTTTACTACTTAAGAAACTCCACACACTTGCAGATAGTATTACGCATCGCATCAAGTTCTCTGCTTCTGAGGATGTACCATGTGGTACTTCCAGAGATGGTTCTGGAACTGTCTCCTCTATTTCTCTGAGTCTCTGATGCAATGTTGTTTCAATTTCGCTATCCACTTCCACTAGACCCATGGGATTTGCTCGGGTCATGCACCAGTCCCTTGCAAAACAAGATAGAGAATATGATTAGCACAAAGGTACAAGAATATAAAACAAAAGAAAAATAAAAACCAAAAACCCTAAACTAATGACTAAAGTAATAAACTTCTAGTGTTCATAAGAGTCTCAGTCCGAGGAAATGGCACCAAAAACTTGATGTGTGCTCCTGAAGTATACGGGTCGTGTCAAGTAATAAAGTGGACTATAAAAGAGTTGGATGCCAAACCCATAGAGACCAAGAAGTACTAGTACTAGTTATTCGTCTATTATCTAGTCTATCCAAAATTAGGTAGTGTCTTAATCTAATTAATAAAACTAAGAAGATATAAGAACTAGAACTCACGAAAACAGGATGAAAGAATAGGGGCAATCAATCATAGAAGGGAGATACTCAAGTAATGAATCCCCTCCGGGTTCTTATAAAAATATATGGATAAATATTTCTATATTGATGATTGGAAGGGTTTTGGATCAAGGATTCCTAACGTGTATTAGATCCCTTTCTCGAGGCGATCCATACCTAATACCCTCATTGGGTAAATATTCTAGGGAACCTATATCTTGGAACAGTTATGAGAATAAGAAATCTAAAGGATTCGCACGCCTTAGCACCCGATCTTTTGGTGTACTCACAACTTTCTCTATTGAAGTAGATCTACACACGAGGAGGTGTTCGCTTCTTCCCCCAGTGAATCCTATTGGAAATAAGGGTTTTCACAACGTCACAACGTAGATATCCAATGCAATACAAAACATTTGATAGTTCTCAAAACATAAATCAATCATCCAATAATATAAATCAATATCAAAAGTTACGTTCTAACCCGAAGGTTCACCATGCCCAAGTATATAACAAATTAGTTCCCCGTAAAAGGGAAACACAAATCAAATACAAAATCAAAGAAGAAGGAAATAAACATAATAAGGTACGTTATTCCCTCCTCTGTTGGTGGTGTGTATGGACTCGTGATGATGACCTCCCTTCAAGCCCTCGCTATCACAGGTCTAGGATCAAAGAAGTAGAAGATTCGAGAGCAAAGATCAAGGATGATAAACTATATGATATGAGATGCCCCTCCAAAACCCTAATCATCAGTGTTTATAGGGCTCCACATTTGCAAAAGATCTGACACCTTTTGGGTCCACATGGGCCCAACTCATATAGAAACTCAGGTCTGGAATAGCTTGGATGCGCGCCTACACGGGTAGGTGCGCACCCGTTTAGTTCTCTAAAAAGTTTCTGCCTCTGAACCGAGAGCCATACAGGGGCCGATACGGGCGCGTGGGCGCCTGTGTGGTCCGTGGGAAATCTTTTAGTTTTCCTCCCGAGAAGTACACGGGAAGTCACACGGGCGTGTGCTTACCCATTAACTCCCCTGGATATCTTATCTTGGCTTTAAATCGCTCAGACAGGCACATAAACCCATTTATGCGCCCATGTGCTTCTTCTGGAGCTCTGATTCTGCCTCAATTGATGCAAAATTACTTCCTTTTGCTTCTTGAGGCCTTCTCTATGCCGGCAAATCAAGATTAACACAAATTAAGTACCAGTAGGCTAGATTTCCTCCAAATAACATGCATAGTATAGGTGAATATGATATAAAATTATGATCATTTGAACACTTATCACATCCCGATCCGGTGTAGTACACCACTTGAAAAGGTACAAATTTCGATGCAAGTGGCGATGAAGCACGCATCTCAAGGTGGCAATAAAATACAAAATCTAGAATCTGCACAAATCTCGAAACAATGATGGAACAAGCATCTTAAGGAAGTTGATGAAATACAAATCTCAAAGCATCACAAATATTGAGGTAGTATTGAGTATCCATCTCGAAGCGATAATGGAGCACTCATCTAGAGGTGGCCGATGAAATACAAATCTCGAAATGGCACGTATCTTGAGGCGCTGATAGAGCACAATTATAAATCCCAAAGCGGCGCAAATCTGGAGATGATAGTGGAGAATTCATCCCGAGGCGGCCAATGAAATATAAATCTTGAAACGGTATGTATCTCGAGGCAGCCGATGAATTACAAATCTTGAGGTGGCGATAGAGAACTTATCTTGAGACGCTCAATAAAATATAAATCTTAAAACGGTCAAAAATCCAAAGCGGCGATGAAACACACATCTTGAAATAGGCGATTGCCACTACTTGTACTTGAGCCCTCAATCGAAGGTTCCCTAAATCACATTCAGGGTAATTAATAATAGAGGTTTGCCTCTATTTGGAATGGAAGAACCTACAAAAACAGATATGAAATTTGTGATTTGATATGTTGCCTGGTATCTCTTCACAGACACGATGCCAGGCTGGTATTTTCAATCCCACAAGGGAGACCCAATTTTGCCTCTCCTCTTCACCCTTGCCACTGATGTGCTCTCCACCATGTTCAAGGAAGCAACTAGGGCTAATATATATAATGAAATCTGAGTAGGCTCCAACGGGGAGGAAAAATTTCACAACTTTGCATTACGCGGACGATCTATTGGTCTTCTGCACCAGAGAGCTAACTCAATTCAGGATGTTAAAGCTAATTTTCTACCTTTGAAGGGTTATCAGATCTACGTATAAACTTCTCTAAAAGTGTGATAATTTCTCTAATGACACTAGGACACACAATCCAGGATATTGCACAAATCATCAACTACCCCCGTTACCATATTTCCAATCAAATACCTTGGAGTACCAATTATAGAAGGTTGCCCGAGAAAGAAGGACTGAGGAAGAGTTATCTCTAATCTGAAAAGGAGATTGACCTCCTTGAAAGGGAAGTTCCTATCCATGGGAGGGAGGGTCACACTTATCAATTTAGTACTATCCTTAATCCCTATCCACTAGATGTCTATCTATCAACTGCTAGAATGGATTATATCTCAGATTGATGGGATATAGATAGACTTGTAGACAGGTGCAAACATATAGACGCACAGGATTATCCACTTCTGAACTGGTAGAGAATATGCCAACCAAAGAAGCAAGGAGGATGGGGAATTATGAATCTCAAGATTTTTAACGAGGCTCTACTAGGAAAATGGTAGTAGAGGTTCCTCACAGGTAAGGCAGGGGTTAGGCCTCAAGATTATCAAAGATACCTACTTCAAGAAAACTTTCTTTGATGCCAACAGAAACATACCTAAACATACTTCCTATTTCTAGATAGGAATATGTAAGAAAAGGGATGCTACCTTACACAATATCATATCTTATCCAAGAGGTGGACAAGCAACCAATATGTGGCTTGACAACTGGATTCAAGGATAGCAGTTGTGGAATATGTTCCCCCTGCTACACCCCCCTTAATCCTAAGAAGATCTACATTAATCCAGAAGGCCTTGATTTCCTGACAAAGGGAAATTCCCATTCTCAACAATTGTTAAGGGACGAAACTAATGCTTACGAACTACTACAACGTCACCTAGAACTCCAAGGGGCATGGGAGGATCCTTTGGGGCGGACCCTAATAAGCTCTGCTGCATTCTTGGTGAAATCCATCTACCTATTCCGGATGGATAGAGGCATTATGAGCGACCTGAAAACCAGTTTTTGGAAAATCCTATGCCTCCTAAAAATTAAGCTATTCACATGGTTGACAAGGGAAGACCAAATACTCACACTACAAAATCTACGCAAACAAAATTAAAGGGGTACATGAACAACATACTTCCTGTGTGACTCCGCCGATGAAACGGTAGCGCATCAGATTCTCGCATGCCCTTTTGCACAAAGCATATGGGGAAATTACCAAACCATGTATTGAATGAACCCCCTCCCTAAAACACTACATGAGGTATAGGACTTGGGCTCTCTCTCGAACAAAGTGCACAAGAGTTTGTAGAAAGGATCTGAATTTATGACGATGGCAATCACAAGGAATATATATATGGATGGAGAGTAATAAGCGATACTTTCAAGAAAAACAATGGGTTTTTTTTTAGAAATTATTTGTGACACTAACGTCCTCCTATTATCATGGTTTGATGCAGCTCATCTGTCAAATAAAGCAAAATTGGAAGTAGGCTAAGCCCTAGTTAAGAGAAGCCTCTGGTTTATAGAGAATGCCATGACGTGGCAGTCACATGGAATATATGGATGGAAAAAAATAAGCGATACTTTCAAGAAAAATAATTCATTTTCTTACAAATTATTTGGATGGGAAAGGGCACCTAGAGGCGACTGCACAAACTTATGTAACAAGAGATTGTATGTACAACAACTTAATTTAGCTTAAATAAATGTGGTTCAACCACCATTTCATTAAAATAAAATAAAAAAAAGTTGCAAATATGTTTTTCAGAAAGAATCATTTTAAATGGAGAAAAAAGAAAGGAAACGAGTCAAACAACCATGTACATAATAAATTAGTAACATTTACTATTCCCAGAACTCCAATTTTCAAAAAAATTTAGATTTAATAAATAATTATGTCTAAAACTTTTATCTTTTCTTTTGCAATTTATAATTCTTTAATTTTCATTAATTTTGATTTACATATTTTTCCTAATCATATAATCATCTCATTCTCATAAAACTTTAAAATTCTAATTCTAATGATCCTTTAATGTCATGATCAATTGCTATTTAGAGAGAAAACATAATTCTTAACAAATTATAGACCAATGTTTTAAGCAAGCTTACCAATCTTATGGGTTACTCCTACCACGAAACAAGGAATTGCCTTGACACCCACCTCACTATGCATCTCTGCTTCTTAAGCAAGGACATTGTTTTCTATAAAACCCACTGAGAAACTCAAAATTTTGTAGGTACTTTTAAAAATATATATATTAGGGTTCCAGTTCTATTTTTTTATAAAAAAAATTTAGGTATAATATCCTAAATGGTCCTCTAGTTTACTGAAAATACCCCTTTAATTGGTCTATTATTTTTTGTCCTCATGAGGTCCCTCTGTTATTTGTTTTGAGAAAAACAGATCCCTTTCCTAAAGCATATCAGTTATTTCGTCTGGATTGCTGAGGTGACGTTTTTTTATAATAAAATAATATTTTAATATTTTAATATTATTTTATTAATATTATTTTAGTTAAGACCGTGGTTGGTTTAATATTTTTAGAAATATTTTAATATTATTTTATTAATAAAAAATTCACATCAGCAATCTGAACAGAAAAGCTAAAGGGCGTTAGGGGAGAGACCTATTTTTCCCAAAATAAATAATAGAGGGATCTTATAAGAGGATAAAAAAATAATATGGGACTAAAGGGGCATGTATAAGAGAAAACCATTTAAGATATTACACCAAAAATTTACAGATTGTAGCACCAGTTACCAGTTGGTGGCTTGTTCTTGAGGAGGTGCATGCAACATGTTTTGTGCCTGCAGGAAGGTGCTCAACTTAGACAGTGAATTTTTGAGTATATAATGTTATGCTTCTTGTGTTTATTCTGTAAATAAATAAATAAATAATATAAATGCTTTTCTGATTAATGCATCAATCAAATCGATCCTTATAACAACTAGATAAAGCATCAGATCATTTCCAGGGTTTTCAGTGAATTGAACACCCTAAATAATACTAGATTTGACCAATAACCAATAGGTCTATTAATATAAGAGTTTTTTCTCAAGAGATAGAATTCTCCTGTGAATGGCTTGGGTTGAATCTCATCTCTTATAAGGTGAGGGTTTAGATGCACGGGTTTTTTCCACGCTTGAGCTGCCGATTCTTCGGGGTGTATGATGTATGTTCAGCGTGTGAGCTGCCGAAGCCTATAACATGTCCTTTGACATCCTTCTCCAGAGGTACTTGTGCCTTAGTCAAAAACTAATAATAATAATAATAATAATAAAAATAATAATAATAATAGATTTGGCTGATGTAACATTGAACTGAACATCAAATTAAATGGCAAGAAAGAAATGGCAAGCTTTTGGAAGATGGTAACCTCATCATGGATCAAAGATGGTCCCAGGACGGCCACTGCCAGTGATGACTTAGAAGAAGTTGACCATGAGAAGCACAATGCATGCATGCATGCGGATAAATATCCATTCTTTCATTATTTACACATTAGTTTACACCAGAAATTCATGGTCGATCGGACTCTTTCATGACCTGATTCTGCCATATAATTTAATCTTTCTCATTCTTGTCTTTTTGTCCTTCAAATCTTTGAATTGTACATCAATATGCAGCCACCCAGAAATCTAAGGCTCTATCACTTTGATGGCCTATTTGTGATGTGTTGTCTCTTATTAACTTGTTCTGTCATAAACACAAACATATTGACCAATAGACTTGAATTTTTTTCTCTTTGGAAAACTATGAGACTCTCTACTCCCCTTATTATGTGATGGCAACCCTGGAATCAAGTGCTTCTCCTTTTCTGAATGTATATATTGTTAGTATCGAACAGGTACGTACAGTTGTGATTAACCAAATTTACCTGGCTTGATTCATCTCCATGACAATGAAACTTAGTGATGTTCTTGTATGATCGATGGACATGGATCGATCTTATGGTATAAGAAACAAAATGGTGCAGTGATCTATGCATTACCTTCAAGTACAATGTGTGTTGTTGGACAAGATGCTGTGTTATTTAATGTGGAGGGTTCTTTTTTTATTTTTATTTTTTTTTCTTTTTGTGAGGTTGATTGATATATAGATTTGGCTCTAGCTTATGATTTACACCGATTTGTCTGTAATCTATTGGGATAAGGTGGATAAAATATATTTTAATCTAAAATTTGTTAAACATTTACCTTAAGGTTTCTATTTGCAGAACAAAGAAGTTCTAGAATTTGTTAAATATTTGACATGTGTAACCATTTTTTATAGCAGGCTTTACTAGTCATTAAATTCATTTGGCACCCATTTCATTTTTCAATAATACTCCATAACCATCTATTTTATTTTTATTCTACTTGTACCCATGAGTTTGTTTTCTCAACCAAAAACCTTAAATATTTTTTAAAAATCATTTAAAAAGTTAAGTACAAAATAAAAATACCTTTTTCCTTTTATGGTTGATATTTATTTATGATTAATTAATAGTTAAAAATATTTAAAATGGTTTATAAGTAAATTATGGTTTGTTAAGAGGGCTACAAATAAATTTGTATTTAATTTATACACAAAATATATATATATATATATATATATATATATATATATATATATATATATAATTAACTTTTTTATTTAATTTTTAATGATATATATTTAAAAAAATATAAAAAAAAGGGATTAACCTATATAAAGAGGTTAAAATGATCATTTTATGTATATTGTAACATGAGATTTTACATCTAATTCAGATTAAAACATAAAAGTTTGATCAGAAGTAACAAGTAAAATAAAAATAAAACAAGAGATCATATAGGCTATTTTTTTTTAATAAATGGATAAACCACATTTTATTTATGATAATAAGTTCGGATGCATCATTCGGTCAAAGAGGAAATAAAAGATTACAAAAAACATGTGTTGTCTCGTTTCTCTTTGACTGACATCAAGTTTCTTCCCACGGTCTCCCTTAAGCTGATATTGGGTTATCCCCGAAGGTCTCCTCGTCCTCATCGGCCTTGTCCAACGTGTCCGCTGTAAACGCTAGGCTGAGCTTTACGAGGTCTGTTGCCATCTCCAGCTTTGGTTGTTTAGCATTTGGATTTTCATTTAATCCAGAGAATATGAGAAAAGAAATATCACGAATAACTCTTAAATAAACGCGTTATTTAACCTAAAAGCATCATCTATTTCTTTCACTCCAGATATCCTAGGTAATTGCCATCACAGCAAGTTCCCAACCCCCTCTTAGGGTATTATCCACTCTAGGGGAGTCATTCCTAGAGCCCTATAGGCCTTGTAGGCCAGCCCCTCTTGTTTGGACCATGAACAGGTTGCCGAAGTGTTCCCATATGTGTATCGCATACGGACATGTTATGAGCATATGGTGGACTGATTCATCTTCTACTTCACATCAAAATCATCTTGTACGTTCTCCTCTCTAGTTCCTTTTATGCAAGTTGTCTAAAGTGAGGATCCGGTCATCTCTTGTCAGCCATGCAAATAACTTGACCTTAAGGGGGCATGGTTGCTTCCAAAACCCTCTCCTTAGATCGCTGAAAATTCCACCATCAATTCTAAAGCGATACAGGGATTTGATGGAGAACTCTCTGTTTGGTGTAAGTATCCATACCCTTGCGTCTGGCGCATCAGGGGTTATGGTGTGGCTAATTACTTAGTCGCTAAGGGGCCCGATTTTAGGAGCAGGAGACCTCTATGGGTTTTAGAACTTCATGAACAGCCAGATGATTTGTTATGGCTAAACCATGAAGGCCCAGGTATAGATTGCAAAGAGCGTAGCCCTCCCACCATTTGTCCCGACATAGGTTCGAAGTATTATCCGTTCCTGGTTTGACCCACATGTTTGCAAAAACTAGGATGCTTTCCCGGCAAATCCCTTTCCTGAATGGAGATGCACATCCCGAAACTGGTATGTGAGGATCAATAATATAGGGTATTATTGAAAATAAAGAGTAACAGATGATTTATCTATTATGAGGGGTTGCAAGTAAAAACTCTTTTTATATTTCATACAATATCCATTATAGATTAGGATTTGTCTTCTTTCTTTCAAAACACTAATAATAATACCAAGTCTTGCATATCATAAAGTAGATGCAAAACAAACACCAATGTGATTATATAATCGTGCAGGCCTAACAACCAAGCACATCGACTCCACCACACCAATGGTTAGCCACCATCCAATATAGTAACAAAACAGAAACAACAAAAACAAACACATGATGGCCTCAAAATGCTATGGAATGAATGGACACATTGAAAGAGCCATACAAAGGACAAACATACCGAAATAACATCATTTATTGTTAATCCAAACATAGCCATCACATATTCACAATAGATCTTCTAAGTTAAAACTTGTACCAATGAACACAAAAATACATGCAAACAATTCATAAATAAGATAGGGAAAAACAACAAACCCACCCTACTAATTAATATTCACAACCCAAATCTTGGAATTGTATTTCATCACTGCCTCCAAGCTTAACTCCTACTTGCTACCCATTGAAAACTACTAATTTCTTCTTTTCTTAGCCTCCTGAATTCTTTTTTGCCTTTATGCTCATAAAAATTGAGCTGTGAAACAGGAGGATGTTGCTGATTCTTGGATCTATCACCATGGCGAAAGATTAGAACTGAACCAAAAAACAACTAAGAAAAGAAAAAAGAAAAATGAACTTCATGAATGGATTCTCATCCTTCACTTTTAGGCTCCTTTTGTAGAGCTACAGCAGCAACCAAACCACCAGTTTCTTGACTCTCTGTAGCTGGAACATGAAGCTTGCTCCTAGGCTTCATCTTCTTCACTTCTTCGCTTGTATAGATGAATATCTTCCTCACCATCTTGCAGAATTCCCTGATCATCAGAAGACATTTACATTTAAAGAAGAAATCATTCATTAGTTATATTGATATCTAATTAATTCAGTAGAAAGAATGTAAGTTAGTAACGCACATCCATGGGTCATCCCCTACTAGCATCATGTCTCCCTCATCATCAGTGAAGACCACTTCCCATTTATCTCTGTGTGCAAGTTCTCCTTTGATATCAAACATCTGTTCTAGCTCCAATATGAGCTCATCATAGCCTTCTAGGATAGTCAGATCCACAGCTCGACCGACCGCAATGCCTTGCATATGCACCTTTTTGACAATTTATTCAAATTTGTGAACCATATGGATCAAATATTGAGGTAGATAAATACAACAGCACCACCATTTACCTTAGTTCTGCTTCTTGTAGCACTGTTCTGCCTGCTCTGGATCTCCTTTGTAGACATATGTATCCCTTGTTTATGCTCTGTAGAAGCTTTTGAAAGCGCAGACTGTTGATCAGAGTCTTCCACCAAAACTGTGGTGGGAGCAGGAGTATCCTCAGTTGTGGCACTTGTAATGCTAACAGGGCTGACCATTGTCTTATCAACAGCACTGTTTGGATGATTTATCAACTCGATACCGAATAATCGACAACTGCTGGCAATCTCAGCCTTCTTCGGCTTCTCAGCACAGGTCTCCTGTTTTGTATAACTAGGTGCTGCTGCCCATGAAGGAGCAGAAGAAACCTTTGGCTCTCCATTACTGTCCTGGAACAGCTTCAGTGGAGAATGGGAATCCTTTGACCAACCATCAAACCCCACTAATTTCTGAAAGCTGTGGCCAGTCATATGCTCCTTCCAGTGAGGCCACACTTGTGCTTGTGTTTCACAACTCTGGCCATCAGTGCCGCCTGGTGTACCTAAATCATGTGCTTGTGTTGCTCCTGGGTACCAGAAGGAAGCAGTGAACTCTGTACTCCAAGAGGAAATTGGTGATCAGATGAGAGAGTGAGTTGAAAAGGAGGCAAAAGTTTTAGTTGATTGTTTACCATGATTTGGGAGTTCTGGGAGGTCCATGGATGGCCTAGGCCTTTTAGCAGCCTTAATTTGAACTGTTTGAGGAGGAGTATTTACAGTAGGTGCCATGGCAGTGAAAGGCTCAATCTCCCAAGGAGAAACCCTCTCTGGCCTTTGAATGTTGGTGGCATCATCCCATTGAACCTGAAACATGAACTCTGTTTATATGGTGATCATTCTTGAGGGCTACCAGAGTCAGATAGATCCAGAAAACTACCTTCAGTGATCTCCACTTAGAACCCGCCCAATGAGAAGAGATATCTCCCACCTCAACTATAGTTCCACTAAACCTGAGCGTTGTTATATAGACAGATAAATCAATAGATAAAAAAAGCATAGGTTAATCACAAAGCTTACTGACAAGATATGAGAATTCACCTTTTCTCAGGAACATCTTCACCCTCAAATCTCATCTTGAACCTCATTCCAACTGTGAAGTGATGATTAACAGCCTCCAAGAACTTGTTCACTCCAACGATGAACTGGCTAGTCCTGATTCATTAATTAACACAATCATCTTTCTAATCAATTAATCAAGCATTCAAATGAATGAATACAAAAGAATGGAAATTTCCCAAACCTTGGTTTATAGTAGACAGTGAAGAGAGTTTGGGTGGTGACAGCATGAGATGCAGTGGCAAGAACTCCGAGGTGCATGCTCCGGCCTGAGATCACAGAAGAAGGCATAGTACTCTGCTGTCGGGCTAATCGTCGCACTCCCACCCTCAGCTCTCCGTTTTCCCCTCTACACACACATACAAATGACAATTTAGATCATAGAGATCACATAGAAGACATTTCGCAGTTTCATATTACCTTAGGAAGACAAAGGCATCTCCGGCGACCAATCGCTTTGAGGTGACGAAGGTACTCCATCCAGTAGTGAGCAAATGCCTCCGAGGTTGGCCTGACCATTTATTAGGATTTCATTTGTTAGCAAAGGAAAACAAAACGAAGAAATTAACAAATTGAAAGACTGAAATTCAGAAACCGAACATGCACACAAACCTCTAAAAATATGCTTGAATCGCCATTCAAAGCCATGAAGATCCTTAGCAGCGAGCTCTTGAGTAGGCGTCGGTTGTGTCATATCCTAAAAGAGGAAAAAAAAAAGACCAAGAGAAAAGAAGAAAAAAAAAAGTTATCACCTTTAAGAATCAAAGAGATTCATTCACTCACAACTAGAACCCTGGAAACCAAAACCACAACGCAACCAACCAAGGGAGGAAGACAATCGTTGGCGTGTCGCCGGAGGACCGAGAAGCCACCGTGCGTGCTCGTGTCGGACGCCGTCAAAATCTTGCAGAATGAGTGCACTGTCGGCCTAGGAGACTCCGGCACAGCTACATCCGGGCTCGTTAGCTCCTCCTGCTAACCATAGGACGACACACATCAAACTCAGAACTCAACAAAGAAACAAACAAGAACAATAACAACATACTTGAGGCTCCGGTTGGAGTGTGATTTGGGCGAAGACTTCATCAGTTTCAGGCTCACTCTGTTCCATATAATTTCAATCAAACCAGTCAGAGATGTGGAAAGAGAGATGAAGACACAAAGAAGACCAAGAAAGAGTAGGAGACCCGGAGTTGAATGTTGAGAACACGGCACAGGATGTTTGGAGGCAGGTTATTGAAGGGAGGAATGTGAGCATCAAGCTCCTGGTTTGTAGACGCCTCCAACTGCTCACAAAGGCACCAAAACTCAAAACACCATTCAATTTGATTCAAGCTAATGGAAAATAAATTAAAAAGTACATAAATAAAAAAAAAAAGACCTGTTCGACATGTCCCTGAGGGAAGTAGAACACCCTCTCGCCGATCTTCGGCACGTCCACCAGCGGCCCTGCGCACGCTCTCCACAACTCTTCATACAACTCCTCCTCTCCCAATCCTTCATTCATTCATTCATTCATTCAATTGAACATGTGAAGAAATAAAGAAGAAAGAAAGAAGCATTTGCTCTCTACCTTTCTCCATTCCCAATTCCTCCTCTTCTCCAACAAGAACAGCAGAATTTTGTTTGCTTTTCCGAGACTATTTATTCAAGCTAAGCATATAGCCTCCCTCCACTCTCTTACCCCCACCATTAAAGACCAACTTGGCTTTTCCTCCCAATCGTCTTCCTCCCTCTTGACGATACTTCTCAGAGTAACCAACTGGTGCTTTTAACCTGACCATGGGGGGTGACCGCAAGCCCCCGAGAGTAACGGCTTTCGTAAGGCATCGTCGCCGTTAATTGACGCCGTTACAGCCGTGTCTGCCCCTCGGCAGGCAAGAACCCTCGTGCCGGTCAGCCAAGTCAAGAACCAGAATTCTAAGGAAAAAAGAAAAACATCAGAAAAGACACCAATTTTCAATTAATTACGGTTCCACCACCGATGTGGGGGCCCTTGCGCACGTGGGAGGACGACTGCGTGAGGACCCCACCCACACGAGCCACACCCTCTCTGGAATCCTCAGGATATGGTCGTGTGCGGGACCCACCGGGGACAGTGGGGATGGGCTATTGGGCGGATGGGCGAGCCACACGTCAGCGGTGTGGAGCTCTTCTGTCCGGATGCCACGTGGACGTTACAGGAGGGTCCCAATCCCACGGGATTTATCATCATAGGACTCTTGGGCGCATATCCCGATGATTGTTGGGTTTTCACCAGTAGAGCTCTGATTTGGTTCCTGGGGTCATTGTGTCGCATTCTCCTCTCGCTCGTGAACAAGAACATAGGATAAAAATTCATTAATTAAAATATATTCTTGGACTAAAATTGAAAAATACAACAAGACAGATTAAATAAACGGAAACTAAAAATTATGTTTTTTCCTATGTTTTTAAATCCGAATCGGGAAGCGAATCGGTCTCACAACTGGATCACGGGTCAATCGGTCGGACCGGATGACCCATTCCGATCGAACCGGATAACACCATAAATATATATATAAAGAGCAACCATTGCCTAACAGAACATAATCATCTTCATTACAAAAAATAACAAAGCAAAGACAAAGAGTACTAAATGAATAAAACGAAACAAAATACTAAGTCACTAAAATTTGAAATATATTAACAAATTTATTTTAATAAATTTATATAAATAACTAAAAGATAAACTGCACAAATTTTTTTTTTATATTATAAATTTAGTTTTATCAAATAAAAAACAACCCAAAGTGTACCAAATGGCCAAGAGAACATGATCCATAATTAAAAATTAAATAGTCAATCAAAGAACATAATCTTCATTTCTCTTTTTATCCATTAAATAAATTAATCCCAAAAAATTCCCATTGGTTCCCAATTAATACCCACACACTATGAGAAGCATTTCATCAAACACCACACATACATACATACCTCTAGTTCTCCTCGGCACTTCGCCGAACACCATAGCGACGCTGATGCTCCTACTCCTCCTCCTCCTCCACCTGCTTCTCTCTTCCAACTCCCAAGCACTACTACCCATCAACGTCTGGCCCATTCCCACCTCCGTCTCCTGGCCATCGCCCATCGCCGCCACCATCTCCCCGGCGTTCCAGATCTCAACTCCCTTCGCAAACAGGCACCTCCACGCCGCCTTGAATGCATCAAGTGCTCTCCCTTTCTGGGAATAAACAAAGTATTGGTTCCTCATTTAACGTAAGGAGAATTTAAAAAAATAAAAAATAAAAAAATAAAAGAACCGGGTTCTTCCGGGTTCCGGTCCAACCGGCTGACCCGGTCGGGTCAGCTGGGTTTGACCGGTTCACCACTCAGTCAATTTTTGGTGTAAACCCGGACCGGTCGACTGGCCGGTTCCCGGTTTTGCCGGTCGACCGGCCGGTCAGGTCCGGGTTTAAAAACATTGGTTTTTTCCCCACTCCATCTACTTGAGAATCCTAGTCTAATTATACGAAGTATTATATTTTATTTATATTAATATAATGATCTATTGTTTATGGGTAGTGTTGTAAATGGGTCAAGCTTGATCGAGCTAGGCTCAACTCGAATTCGGCTCAAAATAGTCTAGCTCGAGCTCGAGCTTTAAATTACCTTGAATAAGTTTGCTCGAGCTCGGCTCGAAAGCTTGAAGTTAAAAACTCGATTATAATTTGAAATCTCATATTTAGTTTGAAATTAAAATTTTATTTATAAATTAATTTTTTTTATATTATTATATATCAATACTAAATATTAATATTTTATTTATATATTATAATATTTATTAATATTGTATTACTTTTATTAATACTTATATTATATATTAATATTAAATTTTAAACTTTCGAGCTGAGCTCGATCGAGCTCGACTAGGCTCGAGCTCAAAATTGAAGCTCGAGCTCGGCTCGAAAGCTCGAAATTCCGAGCTGAGCTCCAGCTTTTACCGAGTCGATCTCGAGCTGCTCACAAACAGCTTGATCATTTGACAACCCTTTTTATGGGGATTGAAGTTAATCAATAAGGGAGATTGATTAGTGAAGGTTGGAGTATCTAAAGAGATTTCGGGAAAAAATCAACCATAATTAACGATTCTTCTTCTTCTTCTTTTGACTCCACAGGATTAATATATCCTTCCAAGATCCGCCTTCAAGGATTGAACCTTGCAAAGAGAGGGAACTATGAAGAGAAGAGATCCAAATGCTCATGCTTGGGGTAACCTTCGACGCTCAAGTTAGCAACTCAAAATGGGAGAGGAGGGAAAAAAGGGGAAAAAAAAAGAGAACTTAGAGAGATAATAGGATTTGAGAGCTAGAATCCAATCTTATTATGAAATTCCTCTCTTCCTCGTGAGTCATGGACTCCCTTTTATACTCTTGCGACCCTTACCTACCAGTTTTCAACGCACTTGAGAATTCTTCATCCTCCACCGTCAGATGGTTAGGCGGTTATTATGACAGTTGGGCTTTCATCTAGACGTTCATGATCATGCTATGTGTCTTTAGCTATTTTCCCTCATAACACTTGCTCCCTAACTTTCTTCGACCAGTTTTCAGCTCAGTACAGCCTTAAAAGTTTGGTTGTTGGCTGGTGGCATGATCCAATCTAAGATGATCTACTTTTTAGAATGCAACCGAGCTGATAAGGTTAACAGTTCGTATCAACTTCGATTGATGGGTCACGACTTTCAATAGGCACGACGTTCCAACTTTCAAGTGTCTTCCTTTGAAAAACAATGGTAGAATTTGGTGGAGTTCATTGGCGCGACTCCTCATAGGATCATCTCAAAGCGTCCAGATTAAGTATCCTATGTGTCGCCAATCAGCAGGTATGTCCGTGCATGGAGTCTTTGAGTCGTCAAATTCTAACTAATTACTCTCGTGAAAGCACTTTTACGAGTGATGTCTATAAATAGGTCTGCAGAGAGCTAGGGTTTTATTTTCGTCATCATTGTCTTCTTCCTTGTTGTTGCTTAAGAAAACCTTTAAACTTTTGTTGAGCAATCCTCCTTCGTCTTTCCAAACTGAGGTAATGGAAGTTCTTCCTTTAGCCTCTAGGGAACAGGGTGTTGGTATTGAGTCAGTAGGTTGTTCTTTGAACTTCCTAGAGCTTATTCGAGTAGGCGATGCTTCTCTATTCTTTCTCCCTTTATGTTTAGACTTTCAAACCGTAGGGAAGAAGCCAATTCCCCTTACCTTGGGGAATTAGCCGTACATGTAGAATCCTTCTAGGCTAGTCCTTGACTTACTTTTCGTCTGTTGTTTTATGAGATTTTGTCTTTTTTATAACTTGACTCCAGCACAGCTTGTCTTGAACTCATGGCGTAATAACCCACCCAGAACCTATACATAAATAGGTACTAGAATGAAAATGTGAAGAAATTATTTGTAATTACCGATTAGTTCGAGGACCTAATTAAAATTTCATAATGGTGATTTAATGTGATTAAACCAACATGGTCCAATTCATCATGCTACCTGACTTGGATTAACCTTGTAGGGATTAACATGAGATAAAATAGAGAATTATAAAATGATTATAATTTATCTTTATCTAAAATATGACTTGTAATTTGAGTAGGATATTATATTTGAGATTAAATTAGACTTATCTCATGAAAATAATTATAATTGATCTCTATCGAAATATGGATTTAAATTTGATTATGTGTTTGAGTTTGAATTGTATCAAATATGGATTTTATTTTGATTAAGATTCAAAATTGAGTTTGAATTGGATAAAGATTTATGATTGATCTTTGTCTCAAATATAGATTTTTATTTTGATTGAGAATCAAAATTCGAGTTTGAATTGGATAAAGATTTGCCTCGTAGAGATAATTTTAGATTGTTTGTGATTATGAATTATAATTTGATTATGAATCAATGGTTAGATTTGAATTGGATGAAAACTTATCTAATAGAGATAATTATAAAATATTTGTATTTTATCTCTATCTCGTTAGAGTAAGACTAGGACACTCCCCTCTATATAAGGAGAGGCATAATTAAAGAATTGATATACAATTCGGTAAGAGAAGTTGAGTAATCTCTTGTGAGTGTTCTTTTCTTTAAAGTTCCCTCTTAGTGAGAATCAGTCCAAGTATTAGGAAAAGAAAGGTCCAACCATGATTAAGCACTAGGGAGACTGCCATGTGAGTTGACTGCAGATGAACTCCAGTATTTTGATTTGATTGCTTGAAGTTTTATTGATGTTTTTTTTATGGATTAAGAAAATATTATTTTTAGTATGTACTTGTATTTGCTCATAGTAGAGCAACTTTGCATGTTTCGTATATCAATCTATACCTACGTCATGTATGCACCGATCGAGATATGCCTATCTGGGCTCGGGTGACGAGCCCTTGGGTCCGTGGGACCAATGGTTTTCTGAATACCGCCTAATGGCTGATTATGTGAGTGTGATATGAGATGTGAGCACGGCTAGTGCTGTTGAGCTTGGCTGCATACAGACTAGGTGTGATTGATATAGTTGCCTTGATATGCCAGTCATATTTTGAAATTGTGAATTTACTCGTGTTTGTGTAATGCAAAAGTTGAGATTTAGTATCATCTCATTTGGATTATCTTTGACTAGCATAGGACTTTCTGATGTGATTGATATGCGCATAGACCAGCATGTGTATTGTTTCGTTCTGTTATATATGAGATATATCTGTTATTTTCTGTATATAACCCTGGTGTGATGTACGTCTCTCCCTGGGCTAGTTGTAGCTCAAACCTCTCCCACTATTTTAGTGTACAGGAACAGGTCAGGGTAGCCAACTTAATTAACTTGAAGTAATATAGAACCAAAGATCGATGTGACGGTTTATTGTTTAGTTGGCTCTAAGTCTAGTGTGGGTCATTGTACTAATATTTGATGAGTCGTTTTATGAAACTCGATACTCAAACTTAAAACAGAGGTTTGGAGCCTCTTCCTTTTCATAGTCACTAACTCACTACAGTATTTTTTCCTTTAATTCCTTGAGTTCAGAAAACTTTCGTCAGACAGTAAATCTAAATCACATCCTTGAGAACCATTCTCTATGTTTATCCAGCAATAGGAAAGAGAGAAAACACAATAGACACAAACACAAAGAGAATAAGAGAAAGATTAGACAAAAAAAAAAAAAAAACGAACGCTACATAAAAAGAGAATTGGGATCACCTGAAAACATGTTTGACAATGAGTCCAATGAGAAAGAAGAGGGTAGTGAAGTAAAACCAAAAAGAAGTGATGACCAGAACCATCTTCATACAAAGGATGTCATCAAGAGACCCTTACATCACCAAACTCCAATGGGTATTATACATGGAAACCCTTCTCAAATCCATACTAGCAAATCCAACCAACCCTTGTTTGAGTATGAAGCAAAGGCTTGTCTCATTTTTTTCATTGAATTATGCCATTAAGACAAGACTTAACACCTGTAAAAGAATACCAAAAACTCCATTAAAGTCTGATAGGACGTGATTAAGATGTGGTTCAAGTAAGGAATGAAGAAGGACATGATTAAACTGCATCAACCGATGATCTCCAACAAAAGCTCCAGTCAACATGGACATCTTAAGAACATACCTATCACATAAAAAGAAATCATTTGGATATATAAAAATCATATAAATGAAATTATAAAATCAAAATTAAGATCACACATGTCTGAAGATCCAAAGGTTGCTTCCCTTGTAAATTGAGTTTAGCCATCTTCGGTCCTGACTTCTTCCAATCAAAATCCACCATCAGTCAAGAAAAATAAAATTTATAATAACATCAATAAGATAAATTGATAATGACAATAACTATTAATATTACTATAGTATCAAGATCACAATTCATACTTCCAAGTTTCCAACAACAAAATGCAACATTAACTCCACCACTTCCAAGGGGCAATACAACATAATATTAAATTTTAAGCAAAGAAGTCTATACTCTATAGCAAACAAAAAAACAATTAGTCAACAAATCAACATGCTCTTAGGATCAAAGTGTCTTCTTGAAGTGAAGGTTTGCCCCATATTTTCCATCAAACCTACACAAAAGAATAAGTAGAGAACTAAGCATTATAATAACTAATAGTAAGGAAAATAGTAAGGCTTGAATAAATAACTTAAACATGATTAATATGCAAATGTAATACTTCATACCATTTAAGACTTCAACTTCAAGGTATTGTAAGTGTAATTTTAACCACCTTCTTCTTTTTCGAATATAGACAAGTAAAATCAAAATAGTCAATACCATACTAAAGCATTAGAAAAAGAGAAAAAACAAAATAAATATCATAATAATACTTAATAAAAAACCAACTCAGTTTGAAATAAGAAATAAAGAGCAAATATGGACTCACTTTGTTCTTCTTCTTCACTCCATGGAGATTTCGAAACCTATCTCCTCCACAAAGTAATGCTTGTACTATTTTAGGAGCTAATGAAGCACGATAAGTATCAATAACCCTACGTCATGCAAGATAGCGATTATCCCGTGAGCTAGCCGGATCCAAGAACAAACAAAGAACCAAAAGAACCAGAGAAAATACTTTTAAATTCAGGAAAATACTTTTATTTAAAACTCAATAATCTAAGACTAACTCACAAGCTGGGTTAAATAGCTTCAAAAAAATAACCTAGAAACCGTATTATGTTATCTAAATTGCCAAAATTGGAAAATTATTATTCAAAACTAAAACTTATCTAAATTTAAAATTCTAAACAAATCAGATAAATCCTAAAAATCCGAGATCAAATTGGATTCAAATCCTATCATAATTTGATAAATAATTTAATACTAAAAATAGCAAAAAGATATAAACAATAATATGGTGGGAAAATAATATAATTCAATTCAAAGATGGTGCCCACCGAATCGATCTGGGGGTCGACATGGTGCGCTTCGAAATGAGCTTTCCGAATTAGGTTCGAACACGTTATTCCGACATCTATAGCCAAAGTTATGGCCAAAATACAAAACCGCCCCCAAACTGCTCCAATCATGAAATTGGCTCGATCACTTCTAGTCTTTACGTTGATCCACCAACTCACCACCAACTGACCCGAGCCTCCTGCATCACCTACTACCTGCACTAAAGGTAGCCTATGAAGCCACTGTAGTTATAGAAATAGAAAGTATATCACGAGTCATTTTAGACAGGATGTGATACTTTAAATTATTGCTTTTCCAAAATTCTAAAGCATTAAACTGATCACGATAATCTGCTTCAATAATAAAGCAACCTTCAGCTAGGTAGGCATCAAGATCTGATTGGTTGTGGAGGTGCTTTTTCAATAGATTTTATATAATTCACAAATTTTGACCAACCTAAACTAGAAGCTTTATCTTTCCTACCAATGTTATCACTATTAATCATTAGAGTTTCACCACTATGTTTGCTGCCATGTTGATACTCACAAACATATTCTTCATAAATTTCATATATATCTGAGTACATCCTATTCAAACAAAACTCAACAACTCTCATTTTGTACATCCAAGATATATAGCAGCCACAAACATTAGCAAATTACATTCCCCTTAATACTTATTAAACTTCCTACTCATTCGACCAATCATTGTCCAAATAAAATCATCTTTATCATTTGCCTTTTTATTTAGCAACACTTTCACCTGATAGACTTCATCCAAGAATAAATTAGAAGTTGGATAATCACTACCATAGATAATTTTTGTGACTATATTAAACACCTCCAAACTCTCACAATTTTTTTGCATTTTCTTCCAATCTTCAAGGCTTAAACAACATTGATAAAGAGATTCTCGATCTTTGAACATTGCGAAAACTTCTTTGAATTTTATTGCAACTGATAACATCTCAAATGTTGAATTCCAACGTGTTTTACAATCAAGAATAAGCTTTCTCTCTAGCAACTGCAGCTGCTGCACAATATCACAAAATGAGTTAAGTCTTACCTCATTCTGATTAATAAATCTTACTTTTTCATGAATAACTTCAATTATATCTTCAATTTCAGAAATGCCATCTTGAACCATCAGATTTAGGATGTGTGCACAACAACGAGCATGGAACAACTTTCCTCCATAAAGCAACTTCTTTGTTCTTGAAAAAGTATTTTTATGAATTATAATTGCCACATCATTGCTTGAAGCATTGTCAACAAAAATACTGAACACTTTGTTCTCAATTCCAAACTCCTTTAAACACTTTAAAATGCAATTTGCAATCTCAATACATCGACGAGGAGGTGTGATGTGAACAAAATTGATGACACGCTTTTGCAATCTTTAATTAGAATCAATAAAGTGGGCCATAAATACCATATACTCAATCTTTTTATTGTTTGACTTCCACAAATCTCTTGTCAAACTTATCTTACTTACATTCTTTAACAATGCCTTCAATTTCTTCTTTTCAGTCTCATAAACTTGCATTCAATCCATATTGATTGTAATACGTGATACTTTTTCCTATTCAAGCATCCCACATTTTTGTATCATATTAAAAGCTTCCTCTTCCATTACAAAAAAGGGGTGTTCATGCATGAGTATCCAATGTGCAACTGCCTCTCTCATTTTTGCCATATCAAACTTGCCATTTGTGAGGGCTAGTAGAATTTCAACATTACCATTACCTTCTGCTTCTATAGGCTGGAAATAGATTATTTGTTACTGATTTTGATAAACTTTTCTCCTCACACAATTTGACAAATGTCTTTTAAATTGAGTTGTGCTTTTGCTAGCACTTATAGCCATCTTCCTCTTATAGTGGACACACTCTTCCTTTCTAGAACCATAAGGAAGAATGATTTCCTTAAACTCCAACCAAACACTAGAAGTTTTTGCCCTCTTCTTTTCATTACCCTCCTCTGGCTCTCCATCTTCAAGGTCAATAGCATCACATTCCTTATCATTAGGATTAGTAGATTTATCACAATCTAAATTTTCATTCCTCGAAGAATCACCATTCAACATACCTTGACTGGTAGATGAATTTGCTCTAGGTTGAAATGATGTAGAGACATTTTGCGGCATGTTGGCTACCACCAAAAAATAAAAGTCAAATAAGATGAAAGAAGATGAGAAACTAGTATAATAACTTTAAGAATCACATAATTATAGTTATATAATTTCAGCTCATGCTCTTTATTTTAACTGATTGTTTTGGTACAAAGGTTAAAAACTAATATAACAGCTTAAGATTTACATTAATTCTATATAAGACCCTTTACTGACCTCCATGTTGAGTCTGAGATTTGCCAAGTATAGAATAAATGAAAATTTTGAAGCTAAGTAAAATTATCTCTGACAGGAAAGTATAAAGGCAAAGACATAAACCCTCAAAACACAAAAAGTCCAATCAGACAATGGACACAAAACAAATGAAACCATTTCAAAAAACTAAACTTCAAAAGGTCTGAACATTGAAATGAAATCAGTATACAAAATTCAATTTAGCATATAAGTAAAATTTAGTGAAATAATAAGCAACCTAAATCCTGATCTATAGATTTCCAGTCCATACTGCATCACCAAGGGGCTCTCGCCCACAGTTGAAATCCAAAAAGAAAATTGTGTTGGTTTTGGCATTGAAGGATCTACACATCCCTTACAGCGCTTCTGATCAGCCTGCCAAGTTCAAGTCTATGCTTGTCCCATATGCAGTATGCACTGGAAATCTATGTATCAGGAAATAGACACAAAAAAAAACAAATAAAACCATTTCCAAAAACTAAACTTCAAAACTTCTAAACATTGAAATGAAATCAGTATATATACAGAATTCAATTTAGCATATAAGTAAAATTTAGTGAAATAATAAGCACCTTGAATCCTGATACATAGATTTCCAGAGCATACTGTACATGGGACAAGCCTAGACTTGAACTTGGCAGGCAGATCAGAAGCTCTGTGAGGGAGTCCTTCAATGCCAAAACCAACACAATTTCCTTCTTGGGACAAGAAAGGAGATGAAATGGTGAAGAAGAAAACAAAACCCTCTTTTGAAATGACTAGAAAATCTCGCACACAGCTACCGAATAGTCCAGAATCATTTTCAACTGTCTGGATCAGATCTGTAAAACAAAGTTTAATCACAGTATAATATGTGGATCCCCATCTGGTGGCTTAAATCAGAATACAACGTGGGGTTGAACAGATGCTTGACACGTGGAGCTTAGGGAAATATACTCATCATTACTTACATCCCTTCCACTCCACACTTTTCCCAAACGCCATTCCTTGGAAACCGCGACGGGAGACAAATGGATATGAAGCACTAAATATCCATCCTAGTATTAAAAGCCCATAGATTCTACGACCTCCAACTCTAGAGAAATAAAACTTGTAGTGCAAGCATCCAAAGTCATGACACTCAGCGAATGATATGGCCCACCATGTCACCACTTGATTGAAAACTTGACCAGCAGGTATGACACTCGACCGAACACGAAAGGGTCAAGACCGAAATCAAAGCTCCACATCCAAAGCACATCCTCATAACAACTCACTCAACTAATCATATGCTTAGCTTTCTGAGCCGACCAATGACCGAAGATTGCACGCTCATTACTCTGACTCAACACAAGCATACTTTGGGGGACAAATGATATGGATAAAAGTGGAAAGACACGTGGCCTTCATCCAGCCAACCACATAGAAGGAATGTGGACCACCCACTACTCAGATCGGAAGCTCTCCAACTCGTTACTCGGCCTCACATAAGAGAAGAACTTCGAGAGGATTCCAGAAGTTTGGATGATCTTCTAGAAGAATCCTCAATTGGCACTCGGTTGGCAACTTAGCTGGCACTCAGCTGACAACCCCGCTGGTGCTGAGCTGGAATTGAGCTGGAGCTGATCTGGAACCTAGCTGGCACGCAAGTGGCCAAGTGGATGATAACATAGGCGCCAAGTAACCAGAGCCTATAAAAGGGAGATGAGAAGCTCATTTGAAGGATGATCACTCTATTACCCCGAAACCCTGCTGCTCTGGAGAATTTTTCTCTTCTCTTCTCGTTTGTAACCTCAAATCTCTCCTTTGCAGCTCTTGATTTTTGTAACTCCATCAACGCTAGTGGATTTTCTCTCATCTTAAAGAATTGTTTTTTTTCCCCATCCCTTGGGGGTTTCCACGTTAAATTCGGTGTCCCCTTTCTCTTGATTTGATTTCGATTCTTTTCCTACTGATCTAAGTCTTGCAATACAAACAAATTTAACCGTTAGAGAAAAATTGGGATCAAAATCGATTTCTGAGCTAACAACTTATATTATGTTTCGCCAGGTTGGATCTAAGCTAAACATAACTAACCTTGAATTATGAGAATAGTTTTATTCAAAGCTATGTAAATAAATTAAAAAAAAACAGTTATTATAAATAAAAATTATTCTAAATAGTGAAATTTAAGGGAGTGTTGTATTCTAAACAGCCAAAAAAAAATGTCCATGGACAGTAATCTTATAAACTTTTGAAAAAGAAAACTCTAGTGGTAGTAGTCTTTTATGTTAGAGTTAGATGATTAGGTAGTATAGGTTAATAATAATAACTTCACCATTTGTTAATTAAAATATTTGCATGTTGATATAAGACTCTCGTGACTAACCACCCAAATAGATGCGAGTTCTCTCTTTCAATTCGGAAAGTGACTTTTTTTTTTTCTTTTAATTTCTTCCTAATTTCAAAAAGCTCAGAGCTTTAAGAAAAGTTGAGTTGCTGCTTATTTTTTATTTTTACTAAGAATCGATCCACATTATCAACTAATAAAGGAGCCTCTTGGGATGCCTAATGGTGGTTTTTCTTTCTAATCCTTTTATTTTATTATTTCTTTTGATATACTTTTTATTTTATGGTTTTCTGTTTTTCTTATTTTTTTAAACTAATTATTTAATAAACAGATTCTTATATGTGTAAACTTCAACATACCATGCCATGATTTCAATTTAAAATAAATGGGTATTATTTTGTTATCTTTTAACTTTGGTAACAAATAATTTACAATGTTTATCCTTTGAAATATAAAAATAAGTAGAATATTTCAATTTATGAATCTAAGAAAAGATAAAAGAGATACAAATAATGATAATTTTAAATTCTTGTTAAAGTAAATAAATAAATAAATAAATAAATTGACCAACAATTTTTCATTTGATCTTCTTTCAATAACTCTATGGTCTATTGGTCATCCTGATTGCAATAAGAACTTCATACCAGTGTGATGTGGATTGGATTCATGGTTTTGGTCACCCAGATTGTTGTAAGAGCTCCATACTGGTGGTGTGATGTAGATTCAATTCATGACTGAGACTATTTATTTAGATGTTTGAACGATGTTTGTAGATGGGATGTACCTAATGTAGACATGTATGTACATATGTGCATGCGTGACGATCTCAAACAATACCCTTTTCAGTTCAACAAGGGTTGGGGAAAGAGGGAAGGTTTCAGGGACATGCTCGAGAAATGGTGGCATCAGAACGATTATGATGGCACTGGCACATACAGGTGGGCTAAAAAACTCACAGTCCTGCGAGGAAGACTGAGAAGATGGAACAGAGAGGAACAACTCACACAATGACACAAAAAGGATGAACTCCTAGGCCTCATTGAGCACCTGGATGCCAAATGCGAGCAACAAAAGCTATCTGTGGGAGAGGATGAGCAACTACATGCCTACAGAAATGAATGCGACAACCTCATCAGGGTCGAAGAGGAATACTGGAGGCAGTGCTCGAGAATCACCTGGCTCAAGGAAGGGGATATGAATACGAGGTTCTTCCACTCCATAGCCAGCCAGAGAAGGACCAAAAACTGGATACATAAAATGACGATTGAGGACCTTACTTTCAATACCACAACCGATATTGTCAAGGCAATATCAGACCATTTCTCGGGCCTCTTCGGTAACATACGACCAAACAGGTACCACACTGACTGGTCTCGTATGTTCCGAGACCCACCACAAATGGACTTGGCCCAGCTAGACAACCCATTCACGGAATAGGAAATCCATACGGCCATCCAAGAACTCAACCTAGAGAAAGCGGCACGCCCGGATGGCTTCCCTATGATTTTCTACCAATAAGGGTGGAACTTCATAAAGGGAGACATCCTTTCAACCTTCCAAGAGTTGTACCAGGGTTTCACGGATCTGGAAAGATTAACTAGGCACACATTATCCTGCTACCTAAAAAAAGGGATGTGGCCTTGATCGGGGACTACCGCCCGATCAGCCTGCTAAATTGCTCGATCAAGATAATTACTAAAGTCCTCAATAACCGTTTACAGGCAGTCATATTAGGCTTAGTCAGTGAAAACCAGACAGCTTTCATCAAGGGCCGGTGCATCCAGGACAGTATAGTGGCGGCGGAAGAAATCATATACAACATGAAGAAGAAGCGAGGTGTGTTGCTAAAAGTAGACTTCGAGAAGGCGTTCGACATAGTGGACTGGGATTTCCTTCTCGAAATCCTACAAGCACGGGGCTTTGGACCACGATGGATTGGTTGGATCAGGACGATCCTCCACTGATCAAAATCCAACTTCCTACTTAACAGTACCCCAATGGGGTATGTACGCCACCAAAGGGGATTGTAGCAGGGCGACCTGCTATCACCACTATTTTTTATTCTTGCGATGGATGTCTTCACCACTATGGTGTCGAACGCCTTGCGCGAGAACATTTATGAAGGATTCAGAATTGGACCATCGGAGGATGAGCAAATACTAGCACTGTTATATGCGGACGATCTCCTACTCCTCAACTCAGGGCGGAAAAGCGACTTCAGAACGTTGAAGCCCATTTTTTCCCTATTTGAGGGACTCTCAGGGCTCAAAATCAATTACGACAAGAGCGCACTCATCCCCATTAGAATACCCGATGCGGAGGCAAGGGATCTGGCAACAATCATGGACTGTCGCATTAGTCACCTCCCATTCGATTACCTGGGGATCCCGCTAGCCGGATGTCGGCCCAAGAAGGAGGACTGACACAAGCTCATCCTGAAAGTACAGAACAAGCTGGCGGCTTGGAAAGGGCGCCTTATGTCACTGGGAGGCAGAATCATCCTTCTGAATTCAGTTATCTCGGTGATCCCGAACCACTGGATGGTCATGTATTACCTGCCTAAATGGGTCACTCGACGCATCGAGGACATCAGGAGGGACTTCCTCTGGAGGGGTGTGAACCCTGACTCCAAAGGGTATCGGCTTGTTAAATGGGAAACTTTAACCATGCTAAAAGACCTTGGAGGCTGGGGTATTCTCAATCTGAGGGCGTTCAATGAAGCACTCCTTGGTAAATGGTGGTGGAGGCTACTGAATGAGCAGACCGACATCTGCGGAAAGATCATCGCAAACGTATATTTTAAGAGATCACACTTAGACCCATTCAAACCCCCACCAAGACAAGCGTCCTTCTTCTGGAAAGGGGTAGCAGCCCAGCGGGAGCTAACTATGGCAAATGTAGTCGCCACGCAGGGGAATGGGTGCTCGGTCCGGGTATGGCAAGATAATTAGATTAATGGCCAGAGCCCCTGTAGACTATTCCCAGAATTTCACACACTATGGATTAGGGCAGACCACACAATCCTACAGGCACGACGCCTCCGGGAGAGGGGTCTGCCAATCCTCAAATCAGGGCCCCTGTCACAAGGGGTACTGGAGCCGCTACACGAACTACATGAGCATCTAACCAACGGGGATCCCCAGTAGGAAGATGTTAGGAGATGGCGACTCACCCCCAACCAGGATTTCACAATCAAATCACTATACCTGTTCAGAATCACCGGCGGATTGAGAAGTCATATCCAGACATCTTTCTAGAAGCAAGCATCCCTTCTGAAGATCAAGCTCTTCGCATAGTTAGCGTTGGAAGACAAGCTTCCTACGCTTCATAATCTAGCCAAGAGGAACTGGCAAGGGGACAGGACAATCTGCTACCTATGCGACGCACATGAGGAGACCACTGAACACCTGTTCATCTGCTGCGACTATGCGGCAAGGGTCTGGTCACATTATGTGCAACTTCTGGGCATTAATGTTCACCCCAATAGGATACAAGATCCGTGGGGAGGAACATCAATCGACAAGACCCTGAGGGAGGACCTCCAGAGGGGTTGGCAACTTCTGGCGATAGCCGTCACATGGAACCTTTGGCTTGAAAGGAACAGGCTATGTTTCGACAATAAACGACGCGTTTATCAGCACCTCATCCTATCATGGCTCCAAAGCGCCCACGCCGCAAAACAACTACAGCTGTAACCCCTGAAGGAACTCCTCACACACAGCCTTACTCTCACCAGGGTAGAACAAGTGCAACAAAGGTCAGAAGCGGATTTCGAGGATGGGACCCCGGATAAGGGAACATGGCTAGGTTTATCACATTCATGGTCCCAACTCCCTATCTTATAGAGCTCACATGGGGCCAGTGTAACGCCTAAATCGGTTTGTAACTCACTTATGTTTTTCTATCAGCAATAAAAGGATATGGTTAATCTATTTTATCAAAAACAAAAAAAAAAGTGCGTGCGTGAATCTCGCCACTCATATCTGCTCTATCCTAAATTGTGTACACTAATAAGTTCTTTAGCGGCTTGTCGCATATATTTTTTTTAAAAAAAATAAAATAACAAACAATCTATCCATCAATCAATCCTCATATCAAATCAATCGAAGTGGGCAGCCATCTCATCCATTTAATTTGGTTTGTCCCTTTCAAGATAAAGAATCATACACGTGTGTTTGATTTCAATTCGGTCACACGTGCGGTTCCACAGCCGGCAGCACCCAAATCCAAAGGAGAATAAAGAAAGCATTACTATCAATATTCAATTCCCACCAACTCATTTGCAATTTAATTTGATTTAATATTAATTTTAGTGTGGGTATTTATCAGTGCTTGGTCTTTTTAGTTGCTTGTACTTGGAGCTTAGCAGCCGGCCATTTATTATAATTGCCTTGTTATTTTGTTTCTTAAAAAAAAAAAAAAAGTGGGCAACCGTGTAACTAGATCCTGTTTAGCTGTAAGATGGCAACCTTTTCTTTAGTTTTCTATTATACTAATTAATTTTCATTTAACACAAAGTGTGGACATCTATCCCACTGGTTGAAGAATAAATAAATAGATATATGTTATATTAAATCCTTTGGTATATATATATATATATATATATATATATATATATATATATATATAATGGTATGTGCATATTCCTTTCCTCTGATAAGGGAAAGGCTATTTGTCAAATACTGCACATTTAGCTATATTGAAAGTTATATACCAACCATCAAGTGTAACTTATCAGGGAAAGGCTAATCAGATTCTAACATTTTTATTTTGATAAATATAGATAAACTATTTACAAATACACTATAGACATGTTTCAAATTCTAAATCTTTTCTTATGAGAGCTAACCTCTTTATTTTTTTTATTTTTTTTTATTAAAGATAGTTGTAGTTTGTGTGGACGGGACTTACATCCAAGGATGAAGATGTGCCAATATAAAAAACTTACTTTTTTTGTTTTTTTTAAAATTAGATAAATCATATTTATTTATTTAGAATAGTGATACATGTTGACTATAATAGCCATGTTGGTACATTGTCAAGTGTTACATCATTTCCGTCGATAACCCTGTGAACGCATTTTTTTGATGTTTGCTCGACCCTCCTTATGTCGGGTTGTCCACAACTCCTGGATCATCATCATCAAAATCGTCTTCCCTACCCTGGGCTATTAATCCTCCTCGTTGAATCTCTGGGCAAGACTTCGCTTGATAATGACTTCCATTGGCACCAACTTTTTCTTCTTGGTCGCATGTGTTGCATCAAAACAAGATAGCATTAGAAAGTCTACCCCACGAATAATTTTGAAAAAAAAAACGCATTGTTTGTCCCGAAAGCATCTATGGTTTCTTTCGAGCCATGCTCCACGTAATAGCCAAGGTTGCAAACCTCCAACCAGCTCTATCTTCCTTGCGGACTTGAGTCCCTAGATTCCTCCCTCCTGCTCCCCATAAATCTTGCGTATCGTGGGAGGCCGTTGTAAGGCCAAAAAGTGTGCAGTAGTGTTCCTAGATTCTTTGTGTCTCTGCATGTGGTGAATAGATGCTCCACCGTTTCTTCTTGTGCGTTACATAGGTAACACTGGGTTCTTTCCCCTTGCCAGCCTCTTTTCCTTAGGTTGTCTACTGTAAGCAGTTTGTTGTCCCATGTTAGCCATACAAACAGCTTGACCTTGATTGGGCAGGCAATTGTCCATATTTCCTCACGCATAGGGCATCGGAGGTCACTATCTACGAGGAACTCATATAGCCATTTGGCTGAGAAGTTCGGGCCCCACGACCAATATCGACTATCCGTCACCCCTTGTGGCGGTGCTTCCAGTACCATAAGGATGCTAGCAAAAGTCCGTTCCTCCTCTGGACTGAGTGGGCCCTCCTTGAGTAATGGGATGTTGTCCTGCCATTGGCAACGAGCTGTGCATATTGAGATATCCGGTTCCACAATGAGGTCAGCCATTGCCACCAAATGGGCGATGTGTGCATTGTCGTTGAGCCATCTATCCTTCCAGAAGTTCACTGTTTCTCCCCCGCCCGGCTGTACCTTGATTGCCAGCTACATTGGGTTCCATTATGATACTATGCCTTTCCAAGAGTATGATGCTCTTGCCGATAGGTTCTTGTGTGGGTTAATGATGAGTGCTGCTAACCCGCAAGTGCACGGGGTCGTTCAAGTAGTAAAGTACTCTGAGAGTAGGGTAGTTGAATCTATAGGGAACGACACTAGTACTCACTAGGGCTCTATTATCTAGCCTGAAAAAGATGGTTGATGAATTGTTTCTAACTAAAACCTAATCAAACTAAACTAATGTGACAGTTGGCAAGTTGGGAACTATCAATCAGAAGGACATGGCACCTCAGATCATTATCAATCTAAGAATCCCTCATGATCAGTCTTCTAATACTAGTTTCTTGATTTATCTATTCCTGGACCGTGAAAAACCCTAATTTAGTTTGGTCCCGATCTCTTGGCAACCAAACCCTAACCGTATAGAGTGTGCTCAACATACGGCTGCATTATTATTGGTGTTCTATGGTTCTTGCTATTAGGTTTTACCCTAATCCGAAAAGTGAGTTGCGGTTGCAGAGCAATCCCAACGACCACCTGATCTCTCAACGTGTGCCCTCCCCCTATTGTCTATACTAAGACCTAGTTTGATCGCGATCTCTCGTCATGCATCAAACAATTCTAATAGTATGGCTGACGCTTTGCACTAACAAACCATAATAATCATACATAGGCAATTCTCAGAGATAAATAAAAAAGAAACTAATATTAAGAGAAGGATTCACAAGTTCATCTAAGAGGTTCAAGGACCCGAGGCACCACAAGGGATTTAGCCTCTCATGCTAATGAAAGACATCACAATAACTAAGGAAGAAAGCATAAGAAGACTCAAAGACTCCCTAATGCGATGCTTCCTCCACCTTTAGCTTTTCTCCGAAACCCTAGTCGTCGATTTCTAAATATGCCAAAAATCCTCCAAAAAAGTAGAATCGACGGCCTTTTATAGGTTTCAAACTTTACGCCACACCGCCGAGTCATTTGTCACACGGCCTTGTCTTTAACAATTTGAGCGCACTTCTTTATTGATTTCGATTTGAATTCACATGTCCATGGATACGCCCGTATGGGTGGGCGTGTCGTGCTCTGTTTAGTACTTCTCGCTCTGAATTTCTCCAGAATTTGCTTTTTTTCTCCAAAGTGCTGAATTATCTGCCAATTTACATAAAACAACCAACAACATACAAAATTGGGAGAAACTATGCTAAAATGGATACAAAAGTGCATGAAAATATGGTAAGAAAATATGTGTAATTATGCAATCATCAAATACCCACACTCTTACACGTTTGCTTTTCCTCAAGCAAAAAAAATATATATATATATAGAATACAAGAAAGATAATGAGTGCTTGATTTCCCATCTTCATAAATACTTGGGAGTCCCTTTGATGTCCGGGGAAACATAGTGTCAGGTGTCAAGACAGTTTTATTTGAAAATATGTCCTACCTTATACTCGAACTCCTCATGTGTGTGTGTGTAACCCATCCTATGGTGTCGCTTACTAACTCAAGCCGGGCCCAGCTAGTCTGAACCTTTTTTAATAAATTACTTTTCTCGAATCTTTTAGCTGGGGGTAGTAGCTTCATACATCCTATGAGGTAGTCCTTTCCCCGGTAGGTCATCAAGTGAACAATTGTGATGCGCATTGTCCGACTACTGAAGGGCGGCTGTCACTCTTCAAAGGTGATAGCTCTTTCTACCATCTTTTCTATATCGGTAGGGCATCCCTAATGGATCTGACTTTCCGGCCGGTAGGATATCCTTGATGGATTCGACATTCCGGTTATTCTAGCAATTCTAACACATTTCCCTTTTTCTTTTCCTCTCCTTTTCTTTTTCTTTTTCTCCTTTTTTTTCTCTTTTTTTTTTCTTTCTTTTTCTTTTTCTTTTTCTTTTCAAAATAATCAGACAATATCAATGCTTCTCTAATGGTTAAACTAACTGGAGTCCAAGCCTTAGCAAGTAAGTGACAACAAAGTTTGGGTTTGTGCTCAAAATTTTTGTGAGGTATTAAGTAAAGGTAAGACTAAATATATATATTTTTGAAAAAAATTGACACCTAATGCTAATGTCAACCTAGATCCCAAGAGGACTCCCGATCATTAATTATCATAGATCATCTTAAACCAGTACTCATCATAATCAGATAGGTATAGCTAATCCTTCCCCCATACTTAAACTGTATATTGTCCCCAATATATGCAATGTATGCATACGAAAGAGAATATGACATGCAGTATCAAAAATAAAGGAAAAAGGGATCACTCTACTTAACTCGGTGGTGGTGTTCATATGAAGATTCTTGATAAATTCTTGTGCCATGATTTCTAAAGTACCCTATGATATAAGAAGCACAAAAGTGATATGAAATGTAATATATATAGATAGCGAAACCGTGGTGCCTCAGTTTTCAAAAATAAAATAAAAGTACAAAAGTGGTGATAAAATATAAAGAAAACTCTTGGTGCTCAGTCATCGTGCTCCTCATCCTCATCACCAGTGGTCTCGGCGTCGTCGCTGACCTTCACCCCCACGTCTCTCGTAGTGCGTGTAGGTACAAGTGGTGTGGGTGGGTACTGGTGACCACCCTGCTGGATCAGGAAGTAAACGATCCCCATTAGCCAATCTAATCGTGTGTTGTGCTCGACTTAGGTCCTTCCTGGAGCTGGTGCAGGTGCTGGTAACGGTGATGGCCGAGGCGGTGATGCAGTGCTCGGTCTTGCTGCAGCCGAGTCTGCTGGCTCTTGCCTCGGAGTCATCTTTGACTCGATGACTCGATAGATTGTCCCTTTGGAGGTCTGGATCGGTCGGACTATCCTGAGAGCCCGTAGTGTCTCCAGCGTGATCTCCACGGTCCCTCCTTCCATCGTCTGTCTCCCTGTGGCTCTTGCTGCCAACAAACCCATCCTCCGGGCAAGTCAGTGATATAAGGCCCCATGAAGATGGTCTGGATCTTGGGGTAGGTGCCCTGATAGAGCAGGAACTGGACGATGACCCACCCCAGGTGGATCGGGAATCCCTCTGCCATGCTCGATAAAAAGAGAGAGTTGGTGCTAACTACCCTCGTGCTGTCACCTCACCCTGTAATGGAATGTGCGAGGACGTAGTGGATGAACCTGAGGCTGGGGGTCTAAGAGTGTTGGCCTTCGACCGCGCCGGGTCATACCTCCCCTCTGTGCCGATCGTCAACCAGTAGTCGAGCTTTGACCTAGTGTGGGGACTGCAGATATTGAGGGCACGATACTCGCCGGTCCATGTATACTCCTCATCATACAATCCCAAGTGGAGGACAAACTCGGTATATCTCATCATATGCATCGCTCCTCTCAACTGGAACTGTATCTGATTTGGCCTGTGCTATGAGAGCATCGCGTCGCCTCGTGTGATCGTGAAGGTTGAGAGGACCTCTAATGTGAGCTCCCGGTACGTCGTCTCCTCAATCATAAGCAGCCTCTTCCAGCCTCCAACCTCAAGTAGGCAGTTGACCTCTTCGACGATACCCACGTCCTCCAGGACCCTGAAATTGATAGGTCGTGTTTCCCGAATTCTTCTTGTGTAGGACGCCATACCTCCTACTATGGATCTCCGACCCAAAGCTCTGCTCAGGTGGGTCCTGGGAGCTTCCTTCTCCTCTCTTCCTCTTTGGAGGCTGACCGAGAACTTGCTTCTCCAACCCCATGCCTCACCTGTTTTGGTTATGGACACGGGTGTGTGGGGGTGTGACAAGGCGGTGTTGACGAACTGAGGTGGCAAATTGGGCCGGTGGTCGGCACGACAGAGCTACGGCGTGGATATGCGTCGCCGAAGAAAGGCTCGTTGGAGTGGTAAGGGGAGATTGGGGTGTTCGATTGGGGTGGGGAATAGAGAAGCGAGGGATGCTGTTTGTGGTAGCGACACCCCTATTTTCGTGATTAAAACCACAGATTTCTAAATATCCAGGAGGGATACGGCTGTGTCAAAACCTACACGGCCGTGTCGATTGATCACACGCCCGTATAGATTGGTTACACTTTTGTGTGCTTGGGAGTGTGGTCCTCTGTCTTGCATCTGATTTCCCTGCGTTTTCTTCAAGAGCGCAACACACCTGTGTCGCTGGGTGTGTGGCAATCTGTATAATGATTGTTGCTTCAACGCCTTTTTCCTGAGCGCGACACGCCCGACAATATGCCCATGTCGCTAGGCATGTGACCCTCTGTCTACTGGCATTCCTTTCTTCTTTCTGTCTTGTGAACCACACGATCTGGTACACGTCCGTATGAGAGGGCGTGTACTACTCTCTAGCCTCCTGTGTTTGTGGCTTTTGCCCTGTTTTTACCGACGCCAAAGTATTATAGACTCCAAAGATAAAAATTAGTCGTTAATTACTTCAGAATCATAAAACTATTGAACATCATCAAACAGATAGTGTCACCACTAATGTAAGCCTAAATATAAACCTAAAATAATCCTGATCATGGAAACTAACTAAAAGACTACCTAAAACTACTAAGCTTGGGTTGCCTCCCAAGAAGCGCTTATTTTACGTCACTAGCTTGAAGTACCTGCACGCTCATGGGGATTCGAATAAGTGATACCTTTCAGCTTCCCCGCTAGGAGGACAGTTGACCAGGGTCTGTATGTTAAATAGAAAATAAATTCAAACTCACAGGATGAACCCGGTAGTGGGTTGCTCTTTTCGCCTGACCACCACCTTGTTTCCCTCGGCCTTTTTTCTTTCCTGAAAGGACTTGGCTGTTAGTGTTTCTGGTCTTCCTCATTTTCCTAATCCCCCCAAGGAGGTGGTTTATCCGAAAGGATGTCCTCTAGTTGGTCTTTTAGAATTTTATCCTGCCCAAAATTAGAAACGAGATCGTTAATATGATCGATAAAGTAGCAAGAATCGTCAGACTCCATGGGGTGTCGCATGGCAGATTGAAGCTTGAAGTCGACTTGCTCATCTCCGATTCTTAGTGTCATCCGTCCCTTCTTGATGTCAAATGAAGCCTGTGCTGTTTTCAGGAACTGTCTCCCAAGGATGAGAGGTACCTTTACTTGATCGTCCAGCTCTAGTATGATGAAATATACAGAGAAGATAAACTTATCTACTTTGAATAATACGTACTCAATGATTCTTCATGGTTGACGGATTGATCGGTCGGCCATCTATAGTGTTTCCTTCGTTGGCTTGGGTTCTCGAGTTACAATTTCTGTAAAATTTTGTATGGCATGAGCTTGATACTTGCTCCAAGATCCGCTAATGCGTTATCATCCACCAATCCCCCGATAGTGCATGGGATTATGTAGCCTCTCGGGTCTTTTTCCTTCTTTGGGATTGTGTTGGTGAGGATTGCTGAACATTGCTCACTCAGAGTTGCTTTGGACAACTCCTCCAGTTTCCTCTTGTTAGTGAGAAGCTCTTTCAAGAAATTTGCGTATCTTGGCATCTGAGAGAGGGCTTCCATGAACGAACATTGATGTGCAATGTTTTGAACACCTCTAAGAATTTCCTGAACTGCTCCTCTTGTTGATCCTTCTTTACCTTGGCAGGGTAAGGCAGTTTTGGTTGGTACTCTCACACCATTGGAGCTTGCTTCTTCTTTCCTATGCTTGGATCCCTGGTCTAATCTGATCGTTCCCCTTCACCTCCTTCTTCAGCTGTATCCTTCTGATTTTTGGTTGGAGGTTGGGGTACTTCTGTTCCACTCTTGAGGATGATGGCCTTCGCTGATTCTCTTGGATTCACTTCGGTATTGCTGGGGAGAGAGCCAGGTTGTAGTTTGGCCAAGGCTTTTATAATTTGGGCCACCTTGTGCTCCAGGTTCTGCAATGATGCCTGGTAATTCTTCATGTGTTCTTCGTTTTTGTTCGTGCGGTCATTATTGGTGTGTATGTATTGTGCGAAGATGTTCTCCATACTTGGGCTCTTCTTGTATTGTAAGAGTTGCTGGAATCTAGGTTGTTGATTTGGTCTTTGTTGTCCTTGACCTTGCCTTGGGCTGCTTCATGAGAAGTTTGGATGACTCCTCCATCCGGGGTTGTAGGTAGAACTATATGGATTATTCTGATATCTGTTTTGATTACCTACAAAGTCAACTTGTTCGACTGGCACCATACTTGCTTCTATACTTGATTGTTCTCCATATGTTCCACAATTCATGACTGGTGCTTATTGCTGAAGAGTCATATTGTCTATCTGTTTGCTTAATGCATCTACCTTTGCTACCAAGTTAGACCCCTACGGTTTGGCTTGGTTTGGTATTGTTCTTTTTAGAGTTGCAGTGATATCCATTAACTGCCATCTCTTCAATCATTTCCTTGGCCACTTCAGTCCTTTGTTGCAAAGAGATCCACTGGCTACTGCGTCCAATAACTATTTTGTAGCCACATTGAGTCCATTATAGAAAGTCTAGACTTGCATCCAGTCTTCTATCCCATATTGTGGACACTTCTTAAGCATCTCCTTGTACCTTTCCCAGTTGTCATATAGTGTTTCTGACTCTAGCTGTCTAAAAGATGATATGTTACTCCTCAATTTTGTGTTTTTTGACTGTGGGAAGTACCTTGTTAGGAATTTCTCAGTTTACTATCCCCATGAGGTAATCGATCCTAGAGGTAATGAATTTAGCCACTGTTTTGCTCGGCCTCTGAGTGAAAATGGGAATAACTTGAGACGGACTGCATCGGCTGGTACTCCTCTAACTGTAGTGGTGTTGTTGATCTCCAAGAAGGTTGATAAGTGTGCATACGGGTCTTCATTTTGGAATCCGTCAAACAAGATCTGATTTTGAATCATCTGGATGATGTGTTGTTTTAATTCAAAATCATGTTCATCAATGGGTGGAGGGTTGATGCTTGAGCCAATGCTCAATAGGGTTCGAAGAGTTGGGTCTCCCCTCGGTCACTGTCTTATTGGGTATTTCCTATAAACTGTTCACTCAGAAAAAAGATAAATTCATACTCACAAAAATTATTGTTGAGTGGTGTTATATTCGTTGTTGTGGTTGTAGGCGTTTGGTTCTTTCATTTAATTGTCAATTCTTCCAGCCAGGCTCTCCTCCTTTGTCTTTGTCGCCTCAATCAGTTCTTCCTAGGGTGGAGTGTCTTCCAGCAGGTCTTCCAGTTGATTGCTCAATAGTTCCTCCTACATATGGTCAGAAACAAAGTCATTAACAACATCAATAAAATAGAAACAATCATCAAGTTCCATAGGGTGTTGCATCTCATCCTTGAGCTTGAAAACTACTGCTTCCTCCCCAACTCTTAGCGTTATTTGGTCATCCTTGATATCGAATAGTGCTTGTGCGATTTTGAGAAACAGTCTTCCAAGGATTAGGGGTACCTCTGCTTGATTATCAAGATCCAGAATATAGAAGTCTACTGGGAATATGAACTTATCTATTTTTACCAATATGTCTTCAATAATCCTTTTAGGGTGCCGGATGGATCTATCTGTCATTTGAAGTGTCACTATTCTTGGCTTCGACTCTCCTATCCCTAGCTTTTGGAGTATCTTGTAAGGCATCAGTTTGATACTTGCTCCAATGTCTGTCAGGGCTTTCTCATGTACTAATCCTTCGATGTTGCAGGAAATTATGTAACTCCCGGGATCCTTCTCTTTTTTCAGGAGACTATTGATGAGGACTGCCATGAATTGTTCGTTCAGTGTTACTGTGGAAACCTTGGTGGAGCCGAATGCTCTTGCTAAATTCCGCAAGTGCACTGGTCATACAAGTAATAAAGTGGACTATAAGAAGTCGGGTATCGAATCCTCAGGGACTGTAGAGATACTAGTACAAGCTATTAGTCTACTATCTAACCTAACAGAGTGATGCTGAGGTTACAAACTAATTGCTAAAATTGAAGAGAGAGATTAGAATCACTGTTAAGTGAAGTGTGGGTTGAAATCGGGGAAAAATCAATCAGGAGAAGGGATACTCGGGTAGGAATCCTTCTTGGGTTCTCAACTAAAGATACAGACAATACCTCCTATTTGATGATTAACAGGGGTTGGACTAAGGATTCCTATATCGCGTTTACTTCCGCTGTCGCGGCAGAGTTACTGATTTTGAATGGGGCTATAGAGAATCTGTTTCTTAGAAGAAGTGTGGGAATAAGAGGTATGAAAGAGTTGCTCTCCTTCATGCTCGGGTTCCCGATACATTCACACTCCTCTCTATTGAGATAGTTCTAATACGAGGAGGCGTTTGCTTCTTCCCTCGTATGAACTTATTGAGATGCTAGGGCTGTCGCAATGTAAGCATTCAATGAATGGAGTAACACTCAATAGATCTCAACTAACATTAATTAATAATGCAAGTAAAAGATATTGTTATACATTAAAAGTAACCCAAGAGTTCATCCATACCCAAGTATCTACAGAGTTAGTTCCTCATGACAGAGGAACACATAGCAAATACAGTAATGAATGCTAATAAAGACATAAGATAGTGATGCACTTTTCCAACGGTATCAACGAGGACTGTTGCACATACTCCCTTAATGGTTTGCTCTTGTTTGATGATGCTCCAAGCTCTAGTGTGCCCTTTTTCCAATGGTTGATTCCTTCCCATGGTGGATGGTAGTGATGATGATAATGAGAGCCTCCAAGGGTGATAAACGAAAAAATGGAAGCTGCTCTCTAAACCCTAATCTTTGATATTTATAGCCCTCAGCGTCATCAAGATCGAAATACGATTTATGAAGTGCTTAAGAGCAGTAGATTAAACTTACTGCCCTGAGGATCCATCATAGATGGTGCTGTTTTGTAGAGGATGAGGCCGCCTGGATCTCATGAACAACACATATATGAATCCAACAGCCCCATCACTAACCTTGTACATGATCCGTATGGGGTCGTTCAGGTATTAGGTCTGCATTCGCTGCTTAGACGGTCCAATCCATGAGGTAGGCTAGTCCGTTTAGGTATCCCTATTTCTTAATTTTGACGAACGACCCATATATGATTTCGACAACCCCGTTACTGACCTTTTATATGCTTTGCACGGGGTCGTTTACCAAGATGGGTCTGAACCCAAGTCTTCTATTTGGGTCCGACGGTCCTATCTGTGCGTGGACGAAGCTATCTGTCGTTCGATCTTGCACTAGAGACGGGGCCATCCTCGACCAGACATGTTCGTTTAGACCTGTTATTCAGCCTTCTTCTGCTGAATCTTGTTCAAATTCCTGACTTCCACATTGTGTCACCTTGGTTTGTCCTGGTTCACAAAAATAGAATGTTTTAATTACCAGAGGCTTGCAAATCATTGGAATTCCATGCTAGGTGCAAGCAATTATAATTGTCAAATATAGTAATTTGAACACTTATCACTCCTCCAGTTTTCTCTTATTGGTGAGCAGCTCTTTTAAAAACTTGGTATACCGTCGCATTTGAGCAAGTGCTTCTTCAAATGGGACGTTGATGTGTAGTGTCTTGAACATGCTTAGGAATTTCTTGAACTGCCTGTCTTGTTGGTCCTTCTTCATCTTGGTTGGGTAAGGCAACTTGGGCTTGTATTCTGGTACCTTGTTCCTATCTGTCCCCATCTTTTCTTCATCCTCAGACTTGTTCTCTTTGGGTTGGTTGACAGGAGTATCTCTTGTAGCCTTGTCTTGTCATGGGGTTACTTCCCTTCCACTTAGGAGTGTGATGGCCTTGACAGACTTCCTTGGGTTGACTTCTCTGTTACTCGGAAGGGTGCCTGCTGCGCATTCTGCTAGTGACTTTGCTATTTGGGCTACTTGGTACTCGAGGTTTTGGAGTAATGCTTGCTGAGTTTTTATCATCTCTTTATGTTTGGTAAGTCGAGTCTTGTTTGCCTAAAAGTATTGTGCAAACTAGTTGTCCAAGCTTAAGGTTTTCTTCTCTTGTTGGCTCGTTTGACCACCTGACATTGGATTTCCTCGAAGTGGGGTTGTTCTTGGTTGCCCTGGATGCTGTACCGGTATACTGTAAGAGAAGTTGGGGTGGTTTCTCTATCTGGGATTGTATGTGGAGCTGTATGGGTTGCCTTGGGTCCTCCCTACATAGTCAACTTTGTCCACTTGTTCAGGGCTTCCTTCTTCTGGCTTGTTCTTATATGAATTACACATTATCACTGGTGTGGGTTGCTGATAACTGAGGTTCTCTAATTTGTGGCTTATTGCTTCCACCTTGGTTGCCAGGTTGTGAAATACATCCAACCCATGTATCCCAGCTGCTTTACTCTGTTTGGTTCTCTCAGAACTCCATTGGTATCCATTGGTGGCCATCTCATCGATTAAGTCTCTAGCTGTGTCAAGATCCTTGTTGTAACGTAAACCGTTTGCTGCTGCATCTAGCATCTGCTTGGTAGCTATGTTCAGTCATTGTAGAACGTCTGAACCTACAATCAGTCTTCTATACTATGCTAAGGACATTTTTGAGCATCTTCTTGTAGTTCTCTCATGTGTCATACAATATTTCTTTCTCTTTCTTTCTGAAGAAAGAGATGTTACTACACAGCTTCGTTATCTTGGCCGGTGGAAAATACCTCATCAAGAATTTCTCGGTCAACTGGGCCTATGTTGTGATTGACCCAAGTGGCAAAGAGATTAACCATTGTTTTCCCTATCCTTTGAGAAGGGGAACAATCTGAGACGAATGGTGTCTGTTGGTATCTCTATTGAAATTGTGTCGCTAATTTTTAAGAAATATTGCAAGTATGCATATGGGTCCTCATCTTGGAAACCATCGAATTGGCATAATTGCTTGACCATCTGGATGACATGAGGCTTCAATTCAAAGGTGTGACCTGTGACTTGTGGTAGGATGATACTTGAGCTAATGCTATCCAGGTTTGGCCTTGCATAGTAAGATATGGATCGAGTTGGTGCTGCCATTGGTTCTGGTTGATTAACTTCTAAACTCGAGTCTGTTATTACCGTCTTTTGGAGAAGGGCTAGTTCTTTTAATTGACGATGAAGGTAACGTTCAAAATCTGCGTCAGGTACTTCCACTGGATATGGGACTCTGCTTCCTGTCTTGCACTAGTATCCTGAAAAGAGGCGAGAAATCGGATCATAAGCGAAAATAAGGGTTTTTATAGGTTTAATTTTTTTTCTCTCTCTTTTTTTTTTTGATTTTTGGTTAAAATAAAACAAAATAGCTAGGATAGTTAATTCTAATGTTCTTAGAATTACCAGTCCCTGTCAACGGTTCCAAAAACTTGATGCACGAACAACTATGTGCGACACTCTCCCGCAAGTATACAGGGTCGATCAAGTAGTAAAGTACCCAAAAGTAGGATAGTCGAATCAACAGGGACTAGATCTTAGTACTAGTTATCCTTTATTACCTAGCCTGAACTAAACTATGTGTGATGATTGGTGTAATTGGATATCTTAATTAAAAGACTAATGTGAAAAGTTGGAGGATTGGGGTAAATCAGAGATGAGATATAGCACCTCAGATCACAATCCTTCTAGGATTCCCTTGCTAATGATTGATTTCCTATTACTGGCTAATTACTAATAACTCCAGGATGATGTTGCAATTGCACATCTCAGTACAACACTAGATCTCTCATGATGCTCATGCACATCATAATACCTATGTCCGGCTAGAACCTACCTAGATGAATCTCTGGACTAATGCAACATTCTAACCGTTCTGAATCACCGCACAAACACTAAAGGTGCTAGATGCTCTATCCCACTAGGGTAGATGACTCATGGTTTATGGATAGAAAAACCACACAAGGATATCTGGAAAGGTAACAACTCTGGGCTAATGCAAAGCTAACCACACGACAACCCAACACAAACACTAACATGCTAATGTTATCCCCTGAGGAGATAGATGATCGGGCTTATGCAAGTGAAACCACGCAGAGTTGCAAAGACAGATAATCAAGATGCTTACAAGAATTATTAATAAAGTAAAACTGAACATATTAAGAAATCAATCAACAAGTTCATCCTAGAGTTCATGTGTCTAAGGAACCACAAACGGTTTAGCCTCTCATGCTATGAACTACCATAACTACGATACAAGAGGAGATTGTAAAATTAGGCATAGAAATTTTTCGTGGATTGTCTGCTTTGCCTTCAACTCCTCTCTGGAACCCTAGCTATAGCAACGAGAATCGCCCGGGATTGCTCTGCCAAAACTTGATTTGTTGGCGTTACTCGGCGGCTATTTATAGATTTTCAATTTGTGAAGTACGACCGTGTTAACTTGGAACACACCTGTGTTGGCATAAGCATGGCCGTGTTTAATTTGGAGCATACCCGTGTTCTTCATAATCACATCGTGGTTGACGTGTTTTCAATTAGAGAGTTACAGAGTCTTGGGCATGCCTATGCTTGATAAATACGGCCTTGCTATGTAAGAGCACGGCCGTGTACTTCTCTGCAAGTGTGGTCTTTAGCTCTTTTTGCTTTGGTATGTTCCTTTTCTTGTTCCTTTTGCTTTGGTTGCCTGTTTACCTGTCCAATCACAAAGAAATACCCACAGAAGTTCAAAAATAGAGAATTGATGCCCGGAAATGGGATAAGTGCATATAAAGATGATTAGGAGAATATATATAATAATGCACTTATCAACTTACTAACCTAATTGTTGTATTGAAGAAAGGGAATTGAAATAACAGTTAAGTGAGGTGATAAGGTGAAATCACGGGGCAATCAGTCAAGAGAAAAGACACCCGGGTATGAATCCCTCTTGGGTTCTCAATACAAGATACAAACAACACCTTCTACTTGTTGATTAAATAGAACTAGACCAAGGATTCCTAAGACGCTTTCACTTGCTCTGTTGAGGCAAATTACTAACCTTGAGTGGGGCTCTAGGCAATCCATTTCTTGGAAAGATTGCGGGAATAAGATATATAAAACAGTTGCTCTCCTTAATGACTGATCTCTCGGTGCACTCATAATCTCTTCTACTGAAGTAGTTCTAACATGAGGAGGCGTTCGCTTCTTCCCTCATATGAACCTATCGAATAGTAGGGTTGTCACAACGTAAGCATTCAATGCAATGAATACATTCAATAGATCTCAATCAATATTAATTAATCAAACAAGCAGAAGATATTGTCATACATTAAACCTATCCGAAGAGTTCATTAATACCCAAGTATCTAAAGAGTTAGTTCCTCATTGAAGAGGAATACATAGAAAATACAAAGATAACTGCTAAATAAGACATAAGACAGTGATACACTGTTCCCTCTAGTTGGTGAGGATTGTTTGCATACACTCCCCCACTGCTTCGCCGCCGAACGAAGCTCTTTGCTCCTGTGTGCCTGTACAAGATGGCTAAATCCTGGTGGATGGTTGGTGGTGGGTGATGAGAGCCTCCAAGGGTAGTAAATGGAATTAGAAACTTACCTTCATAACTCTAATCTTCTGTATTTATAGTCCTAAATGCCATCAAAGATCAAAACACAATTTATGAGGCGCTTAGGTATAATTAGATTAGCATTACTGAATTTGGGCCTGATACAGATGGGGCTGTTGATTAACAAACGGGCCTGTCTGGTACTATGGATTGTATAGACAGCCTCATCCTAACTCGGACGGGATCCTTCTTTTGGATGGATGGTATAGTCCATGCTTTGGACGAGCCCGTCCTTTATGAAAACTTGATTTCCTTTTATATGGACGGCCTCATCCACACCTTGTACGGATCCGTCTAGCTCTGTAAGTAACTTCAGACGGTCGTTTTCATCGTCCGTCTTGCTTAATCAGAGAAGCCCTTATGTGTCATGCGTCCCAAACAGGACCGCCTGCTACTAGACGGAACCGTCTGGTTCTTCCTTTCAACTTTCTTCTTTGAAATTTGCTCCTGATACTTAATTTTCCAATAAATTGTCCTGATTTGTCAGGATCGTGTACTGAATGTATACAAACATGATAATGAAATGTAGTAAAGTGAACACTTATCAAACATGCCAACACTTAAGTGTTTGCTTGCCCTCAAGAAAATAAAAATAAAAATAAAGAGACGATAAGTATTCAACCTTTGGCTAAAGCGGGATCAGTTCAACTCTACTCACAGTTTACCAGCAACATGTGTATTCTCCTATCTCAACTCAGGATTTAGATTAATCTCGTGACTTGTTCGATGTGGCTCTAGACAAAGCTTATTTACTCCACATGCCATGTTTCTAAGAACATAGAATGGCAAGCATACCCACAGTGGACTCTAGAGGTTCCTTCGGACTCTAAATACAAAACAAGTAGCCTATTTGGAAAATAAACTCTTAATCTACTCTTTTCTTTTCCTTTTCTCTTTTTGCTCTTTTTTTTCTATTTTATTTTCTTTTTCTTTTTTTTACTTCGGTAGAGCATCCTTAATGGATCCGACTTTCTGGGTAACAAAATATTAATATAGAGTGTGGACCTCCCTTTTTGAGGGATGCACATATTGGCTAGGCACCGGAATACCCAATTACTCAGAAGGTTACAACTCTACATACACGAGCTCATGCTCACAAGTGACTTTTCGGTTTGAGAAACACTCTGGTTAGGAGCTAAAAACCCGAACTTACTTCATTACCAGTAATAGAGGAGCACTATCTTTGTTTCTATTCTCATAGTCTCTATATCCAGTGCTTATTTATTCTTTACAACTTTACTTACAAGGGCTAGAAGTTTGAACTAGTGTCACGAAAACTCTTGGAGTCATTGAAATTAATACTTACCACTCAAAGTATAGGGAAACATGGCAATGAGTTATCTAATGTCTCTAAACTATATAGTTGTCACAAGGAATTTCTAAGTATCCATGATGTTTTATAGGAGAATATATATATATATATATATATATATATATATATATATATATATATATATATATATATATATATATATATATATATATGGCGTACAATGAGAGTAGAGTACAGTAGAGCTAAAAAAATACTTTTGAATATGCCATCATTGGTTAACACTAAGCATGTGTTTGCAAACAAAATTTTTAATTAATTTCTTGGTTACCCATTTATCCCCACACTTAGGATTTTACATTGAATTCAAAAGCTACAGCCACCCATCCCTACACTTAAAAATTGCATTTTCCGCAATACAAAAAATAGAGCCATGGAATTGATATAATAGCAATAAATAGGGGGGGAAGGAAACTGAGACTTCCTGATTGCGTGGAGAGGATTTCCAAAGTGCACTGGTGATCTCGGGGAGGTATGCTTTGGCAAAAAATTGGGCGTGCTCATGACTTGTGAAGCATGGGGGAATCAATACATCTCAAGAAAATGACATATCATAAAGTCTGAAAAAACACTAAAATACTAGAATAAAAGAAGTGAAAATCAGTAGAGCTGGGATAGGCCCTTGCTCACTGAGACAAAACATGACATGTCATGATCAAAATACACAGAGACTACTCCTCCTCAGGGAGGTCTGTCAGGGGTGGTAGAGGAGATGGGACTGCTGATAACAGTGCCCGATCTATGGAAAGCAGTGGCTGGAATGGGATTGAACCTCGGGACGAAGATGTCGGGGCATGCCGTGTTGGTGATGGTGCACACTCACTGAGTAGAACTAGTATCTGTCGTATGTTTCAGCGCATCTGTTTGAGCTCCGCATGGATACAACGCTGCTCTTCTCTAAGATGAGCCTTGAATCTCTACTGGTCCTCAATAAGCTGCAGCTGCCCTGCTCGCAACTTTTCCAGACTACTCTGCGGGGGGCTGAATGGGGCACCTCAGGCTATGGCGCGGTCAACTTTGTGTGCAGAGATGGAAATGATGCGACAGGGGATGATCTGCCTGAACCTAGCAAGCCATCATCTGCACTCTCCTCCTACTGAGGTGCCTCAGCTTGGGCTGCCACTCGTGCAAGTGTGTGTTGAATGAGCAGGTACCTATTACCGGCGCGTTGAACGAATCCCATCAAAACAAGTGTGCTGAATCCTAGAGGCTGAACAGTGGTGATCTCGGTCATGTGTTGTGTGTTGCGGAGCAGAACCATGCCGGTAAGAAGCCTCATGATGTTTGGTCTAACTGAAATTGCCTTGTGGCAAGGGAATTGGCCCTGCATGGCAATATAATCTGCAAGAAGGTGGCTGATGTGGATTGGGTAGTGATGAATAATGTTATAGAGCACATATAAATCTGCGTGTGTGTAGGTATTGGTGCTATCATCTCAACCCATCACTGATCGACTAATAATTGCATGCAGATATCGAGGGATGGGGTCAACGATGAATGAGGTCTTCTTTGTCTCTGCAGGGACCCAGCTGTAATCAACTGCCAGAACTAAGAAGGTGTTAGAGGAGCTGGAAAATCTACAGCTAACTTCGTGTGCTCAGGCATCCCAACGAAAGCCCTATCGTACAGACCCATGGCGATAGTGAAGTTTGTGTAGGTCAAATGGTACAAAGTTCCCTTTAACGGAAAAGTAATAGTGTTAGTCTTTCCCACTGTGAAGTGTGAATTATCCACCGTAAAACTGCTCAGGACCTCCAGCGTTGGCTCTATATAAACTGGGGAATCGATCAGCAAAGCTCGATCCTATCCCCGGAAAGAGATTGCATCGCGGACCTGATCTGCTACGCCGAGCTCCTACGGGACACCCTAATCAATGATCCTAGTCTTGCAAAATTCCTTGGTGACCAGCCGCTAGGCCCCCCTCTTGAGTCGGCTCTCAAGAATTGCGGGTACGGAGGAAGAACCTCCCTCAACGCCAACAACATTTCTGCCATATCAGATAGGTTCGTCTGATACTTAGATGGGACCGTTTGGTTCAGCTGGGCTCACAATTGCGCGATACGAGGCTGTGCGAGGGTAAATGCCTGTCTCCAAGCCAATGCATTCATTCCAAACAGGGGAAATTATGTATTGTTCACATAGGGAGAAGATTTAACAAGAATCATGGCTTGTTGCACTCGAAATCGCATTCATTCAAAACTAACATTGATGTCCTAGAAATTTATAACCATTCAAGAAATGAAACTGCAAATCGAAAAAGTTTACCTACGGATTCCTTGGTCAAGGACTGTGGAGAAGAAGAAGCCTGGGGAGTTAAGGGAATTACATGGTAGGGGATTGAAAATGTGGGAATGAAGGGGAAAAGGCACGGTTCGGGTTGTTTAAATAGAGAAAGAACGATGTATTGAACTGTAGCACCTATTAAAAGTCTGAAACTGTCGAAATAAACAGTCCCGACCATGGTGAGGATGTATCGGTCTAGCTCTAAAGCTTAGTTCAGTAGTCCAGACGGAGTCGTCTAGCTAAGGTACGGTCCCGTCTAGCTTTATAGGATTACTCTTACTATCCAGACGGAGCCGTCTGGAAGCATGACGGTTCAGTATGGCTCTACATAGCTGATCCCTCGATGTAGACGGTACCATCCAACATATGGATGGGCCGTCTAACTTATTTTCTCAACTCATTTTCAGGATACTACAGGCATTCTAGGAGTTCTAAGGTGGCTCAACTACAGATCTTGCACTCATTCTTATAGGGCTTAAAAATCCACCCCAACAGAACAAAAATTGTAGAATTTCAACAGAAATTTTAGGATCAGACTTGTGATGTATTTTATTAAATTTGTAAAACTAACTAACATACATCGACAGCAAAGAAAAAATTTCAAATCTTGGGTTGCCTCCCAAGTAGCGGTTGTTTATTGTCATTAGCTTGACATACTTGATTTTACCTCATGGTGGGTTGAAAACATTAATGCCTTTTCCAACCCTTCACCTAAAACAATTTCAAAATAAGGAAAATCCTAGACGATAGTATATAGGGGACTCACCATGCTGGACACTTGCAGAGTGCCCTACCTTGTTTTGGGTTGCAATTTTCTTCTTGCGTTGACCCTTGTCCTCCTTTTTCCAAAAGTAATTTCGACTGGTGGGTTTGTTTTGCTCTTCTACAGCAGAATGTTTCTTGATAGCTTCCTTCAGTCCTTCATCCAATTGACCAAGATACTCTTTTAGAGGATCTATGGCCAAGGCCTCCTGCACACAATCAACAAAAATTAGATCGATATCATCCATAAGTAAGAAGTATCATCATGTGCCATTGTATGGCGCATGACCGATAATAGCTCAAAAACTACTTCACTATCCCCAACTCTTAGGGATATTTTTCCTGTCACATAATCTTATGGAGCCCTTGTAGTGGCTAAAAAAAGACTTCCAAGGATGATAGGAACTTCTATATCATCATCAATATCCAGGAGCAGGAAATCAAAGGGGAACACGAATTTGTTGACCCCAACTAATACATTATGTGCTAATCTTCTCAGGCGCTTGACAGAGCAATTGGCTAATTGTAGAGTTATTCTTGTATCCTGTGGTTCCCCCAGCCCAAGCTTTGTGAAAAGCTTATAAGGCATGACATTAATACTCGCTCTCGAGTCGGCCAATGCACTTTCTTTGATTCCATCTCCAATCACACAAGGGATCACCATACTTCTAGGGTCTTTTAACTTCTTAGGCAATCTGGATTGCACAACCGCAGAATATTTCTCATTCAAACTCATAGTTGCAATTTCTTCCAATTTTCTTTTGTTGGTGAGCAGCTCTTTCATAAACTTGGCATATTTGAGCATGTGAGAGAACTTCCACCACTTGTAATTTGATATGTAGCAGTTCAATCGTCTCCAAAAATTTTCTAAACTGTGTTTCTTTTGTGTCCTTTTTCAACAGCTTCGGATAACGGATTTTGGGTTGATACTTAGGGAGGGGTGGCTGTTCTGCCACTTTTTCCTTCTCCACAATTTCCTCAGGTTCAGCAATAGTTTTCTCAGTACCAGTACTTTCGCCAATTTCCATTCGAGATGCTTTCGTGGGAGGAGTCCTCACTAACAATTCCACCTCGTTCCCACTCCTTAGGGTTAGCGCCTTCAGTTGTTCTCAGGGATTTGGTTCAGTGTTGCTTGGAAGGTTGCCTTGGGGCCTTTCTGAGACAATCCTTGCTAGTTGCCCAATTTAGTTTTCCAAGCTCTTTATAGTTGCTTGCAAGTTCCTCATGTTGGTAGTGAGAGTTTCAATCTTGGTGTCTGTGCTGACCATATACTTAGGGAAGACTTCTTCAGCGTTAAATCTCGGCACTAAACGGCTGAAAGGCTGTTGAGTGAATCCTGGAGCTGTGGCAGTCCCTTGAGGATTTCCATATGATAGGTCGGGATGACTCCAGTTAGGCATATACGATTTAAATCGTGTTCCTTGAGGCCTCAAAGGATTCCCCATATATTGCACTTGCTCCACTAGGGCCACTTCGCTGCTACAAAATGGGCATTGAGATCTGTCATGCCCTCCTCCGTAGGTGCCACAAGAGATGGCTGTAACAGAAGTTGAACTTCAGCCGACTATAAGATGATCAAACTTATTAGATAGCTGAGCCATTTGGGCAGCAAGGTCTGATTCTGCACTAATAGTGACAGCTCCTACACCACTGGGCTGCCTTTTCCTAGATGACCAAACGTAATCATCACTGGCCATGTCTTCAAAAATCTTCTCCGCTTAGTCTAGGTATTTAGTACCGAGTAAACCTCCTGCGACAGCATTCACAAGCTACTTGGTGTGAGAGTTGAGACCATTAAAAAATAAATGGATCTTTGATCTTGGTTCCAATCCATGGTGAGGGTAACAACTAATCAAGGACTTGAATCTTCCATACGCTTCGGCCATCGATTCTTCTTCCCCTGCTTAAATGAAGCTATTTCTGCCCTTATCTGCGCAGCTTTACTTGGTAAAAGTATTTCCCAAGAAACTTATCAAGCATATCCTTCCACGTCCGGATACTTCCTGCAAGTAATAATGTGAGCCAATCATATGCCTTTTCTCTTAAAGTGAATGGGAACAACCTTAGTCGAATGGCGTCATCAGATGCACCATTGACCATGAACATATTGCAGATATACACAAAGCGAACCAGATGCACGTGTGGGTGGACATCGGCGTGTGGGTCATATTCATGGCACTGGATATGATGTCAAAATTGTTGATATTCACCGTCGTGGGTGAATGCTAAACTTTTCCCGGGTATAGTCGAGTCTCTCATATTCAGATAGTATCTCCATCTCTGGGCCAAGACGGGAGGGTTTCCAAATTCAACTGGTACCTTAACTGGAATTGAATTCTCTGCCTCGGCGGATCTTTCTTATACTGGCTCTTCAGTCCCTCTGAGCATTATGTGAAGTATCCTCTCTATTTTGTTGTCTTCCTCCACAAGACATGTTGGCCTTGCTCGGGTCATACACAGGTTCCTCGCGATACAAATAGAGATATTGATTAGCATGAGATACAATTGATTCAAACAACAGATAACAATAAAGAATGAAATACTAAAGGAAGAAAAATAAAAACCTAAAATTAATGTTTAAAGTAGTAAACTCTTGGTTTTCCTAGTAGTCTAAGTAGTCCCCTGCAACGGCGCCAAAAACTTGATCGTCGCCAATTCTACATCAAGTGAAAGGGTCGGACAAGTAATATAATAGACTAAGAAATTCGGTATGGAATCCTCAGGGACTATTAGAAGTAGTAGTACTAGATATTCATCTACTATCTAACCTAATAAGGAATTTGGTAACTTACTAACCTAATATTTGACTTGAAGCAAAGGGAATTGAAATCACAATTAAGTGAGGTGATGAGGTGAAATCACGGGGTAATCACTCAAGAGAAAAGACACCCGGGTATGAATCCCTCTTAGGTTCTCAATACAAGATACAAACAACACCTTCTACGTGTTGATTAAATGGAGCTGGACCAAGGATTCCTAATATGCTTTCACTTCCTCTCTTGAGGCAAATTACTAACCTTGAGTGGGGCTCTAGGGAATCTATTTTTTGGAAAGATTGCGAGAATAAGACATATAAAAGAGCTGCTCTCCTTAGTGCCCGATCTCTTGGTGTACTCACAATCCCTTCTATTGAAGTAGTTCTAACATGAGGAGACGTTCGATTCTTCTCTCATATGTACCAATTAAATAGTAGGGTTGTCACAATGTAAGTATTCAATACAATGAATACATTCAATAGATCTCAATCAATATTAATTAATCAAACAAGCAGAAGATATTGTCATACATTAAACCTAACCGAAGAGTTCATTAATACCCAAGTATCTAAAGAGTTAGTTCCTCATTGAAGAGGAACACATAGAAAATGCAAAGATAACTGCTAAATAAGACATAAGACAGTGATAAACTGTTCCCTCCACTGTTGGTGAGGACTGTTTGCGTACACTCCCCCACTGCTTCACTGCCTAGTGACGCTCTTTGCTTAGGTGTGCCCTTACAAGATAGCTAAATCTTTTTGGATGGTTGGTGGTGGGTGATGAGAGCCTCCAAGGGAATTAGAAGTTGCCCTCCATAACCCTAATCTCCGATATTTATAGTCTTAAATGCCATCAGAGATAAAAACATAGTTTACGAGGCAGTTCGGTACAATCAGATTAGCGTTACTGAATTTGGGCCTGATACAGACAAGACCATTGACTAACAGACGGGCCCGTCTTGCACTAAGGATTATATAGACGGCCTCGTCCTTACTCGGACGGGATCCTTCTTTTGGATGGACGGTCTTGTCCATGCTTTGGACGGGCCCATCTTTTGTGAAAACCTGATTCCCTTTTATATCGATGGCCCCGTCCACTCCTTGGATAGATCCGTCTAGCTTAGTAAGTAACATTAGACGGGTTTTTTTCATCATCCGTCTGGCTCAATCAGAGAAGTCCTTGTGTGTCCTGCATTCCAGATAGGACCACCTGCTACCAAACGGAACCGTCTGGTTCTTCCTTTAAGCTTTCTTCTCTAAAATTTGCTCCTGATCCTGAATTTTCTATTAAATTGCCCTAATATGTCTTGTTTAACAAAAATAACACATTTTAAGTACTGGCGGGCTACAATTTTGTTGGACAACGTGTTGAATATATACAAACATGATAATGAAATGTAGTAAAGTAAACACTTATCAAACTCTGACGTTGATGTCACCAGATTCTAGAGTTCGGGGTTGAAGTGGATGATACTATGGTAATAATACACTTCTTTCAACCAGCATTGCAGGCCTCTGAGGTTTGTGCTCCTGAGTAAACTTTAGGAGGCATCAGAGCTAAACCGGTGGAAGCAAATCGTCAATCAATGAGAACCAGAACCATAAGTCCTCAAACTGGATGAAATAGCAAGGATACTTCCCGAGATGGAGGACGGATTTCTTCATCCTGAGCGGGACTGGGACTTCTCTAGGTAGCACTTCATAGCTTATAACTAATGCAGCCATTGCCATCGGGGCCTTCGAAATCATTCATTCTCCGTTCTTTGAGCACCAATTGTTGAGCCTTTACAAAAAAGGATTGGCTAACTATCTTTCCCGAGTCAGCTAGACGGTATGGCCTCAACTATTCATTACGGTTTTCTTGCATTACGGTCCACTTGCATAGACGCTTATCACTATCTATTGTATTTTGCCTTAGGTTGGCCACTTTCTAGACCATACCGTCAGGCGCCTTTGGAGTGAAGTGGAAGAGGGGAACCAGATTGGCTCAATGCTGGAGGAGTTGCAGTCTGAAGTTGCTAACCTGAAGAAATCGGAGCAGGAAGTTCAGATGGCCTTGAGTGAATCTGAGCTGGACCGAGATCACTGGATGGTGGAGTAGGAGAAGAGCTTCACAGAGCTGACTTCTTCACAGAGGTTGACAGATGACTTTCGCACCAAGGCGGTGTTGTTTCGATGTGAGAAGACCAAGGTCGACAAGGACCTTGCCGCACTCTTAATTGAGAAAGAGATGGTCGCCAGGGATTTGCCTTGTCCCGCAACCTACTATAGGTTGCTCAGGACGCCTTTGACAACAAGGAGGCTCGCTGAGATGAGATCATTAGAGAAAAAACTGAGTCCGAGATCAAGGACTATGTCAAGAATTACAAAGGAAGCGATGATTGGGACATGGATGTAGGGGTGCCCATAGAAAAGCACCTTGATTCCCTCGACTTCCATCAGTACCTCCGAGGGGAGCTTCAGATAGCCGCGATAAACAGGTTCTCTGTCTTCCACACGTTGACTCATGTGCATCCTGACCTCAACCTCGCCCAGTTGATTACATGGAAGTTATGAAGCTCTGGGTGGAGATATAGGACAAGGAGAATGCTGAACTGGCGAAGGAAGATGCTTCCTATACAAGAGGGCTGCTCCAGGCGAGCCCCAGGCTTGAGTTAAAGTTAAAGCCGTTTCTTATCTGTCTTCGTAGCTTGGACAATTTTGTACTTCAACCGAGCAGGATTTTGTAGTTCAACTGATTTTACTACATAATAAAATGAACCTTGTAGTCAGTTTAGTTTACTGTGGTATCTTTTGTCCCCTTTCCATTTCTCAAGATCTGGTAGATCTTCGGGCTGCAATCATGCTCTTATCTGAAGGGGGCCGAGGTCGAGGCCACTCTCTAGAGTTTCAAAGTATCGGTTACTCGCCGGAGCACTGAATTTGAGGCCACACTTAAGCGAGCCAAGTTTTAGGCCACTCTCTAGAGTTCCGAAGTATCGGTTATTCTCTGGAGCGCCTAAGTTGAGGCCACACTCTAGTGTTCCGAGGTTGAGGCCACTCTCTAGAGTTCCAAAGTATCCGTTACTCTCCGGAGCGCCGAAGTCGAGGTCACGCTTAAGTGTGCTAAATTTGCAGACAATTTCGAGTGCAACACTCGGCAATTACAATGACGAGCCTATAAGGATAACAAGCCTAAGGGCTCTACCCTTTTAGTGAAGGCACTTTTAAAGATTATGAGCTTAAGAGCTCGGCCTTTTTTAGTGAAGGGACTTTTAAAAATAACGAGCTTGGGCAAGATGTGTGATAAAAAAGAAGGTTTTATTGATAATACCACTTGAGATGTTTGGAATGGAAAGGTCGAGGAAGCATTTGTCCTTCCATGTCTGTGAGGTAGTAGGTCCCCAGCATAACAACTTCCTTTACTAGATAAGGCCCTTCCCAATTTGGAGTTAACTTTCCAACTCTCCTCTTATTTTTGTGGAATATGTTTCTTCTCAGCACTATGTCTCCAAGTTAGAAAATAACTTTCTTGACCCTGGATTTGTAGAACTTTAGGATTCTTTGCTGATATGTGGCGGCCCTAGCAGCGACGATTTCTCTTTTCTTTTCCAAAAGGTCCATCTCTGCCCGTTGTCTTTCATTGTTAGTCTCCTGATTAATTTCAGAGATGCGAGGGGTCAGCAATCTCACTTCGATGGGGATAACGACCTCCTCTCCGAATGTTAAGCTCAACAGGGTTTCCTTCATGGTCGTCCGGCTTGTAGTGCGATATGCCCATAAGGTGCTATGAAGCTCGTCGACCCAGCTTGACCTTGCCTGCGTTACCCGATTTTTAGCCCTTGTTGGATAGCCAGGTTGGTAACCTCCACCTGGCCGTTAGCTCACAGGTACGTGATGAACGTACGCCTGGTATTGATCCCCAACTCCAAGCAGATGTCTTTGTAACCTCGGCTGTTGAACTAGCGGCCATTATTGGTAATAATGGTGCCTAGTATCCCGAACCTGGACATAATCACTGTGAAAACAAATTTCTAACATGCCCTCTAAGTAATTGTTACGAGAGGCACAACCTCGACTTAGTTGGTAAAGTAGTCGATAGTGACGATGATGAACTTCTGCTGCCGTACTACCATAGGGAATAGTCCTAAAATATCAACCCCCATATTACGAAGGGCCTCCAGCTGACGACAGGCGTAAGTTGGATAGCCAGGCGTTGTTGGATCTTGGCATAGCGCTGACAGACCTCATATTTCTTGGTGAGCTTGATTGTATCCTTTGACAAGTTGAGCCAATAACACCCCTATCTAAGGTTCTTATGTCTGAGTGTCGTTATTTGACATGATCTCCACAAATACCCTCGTGTGTTTCGCAGAGGGCGTTTTCCGCTTTAGATGGTCGAAGACATCTCAGGTATGGCTGAGTATATGAACTTTTGTACAAATGTTCCCCTAAGATGACGTACCGAGCTGACTTGACTATTATCTTTTGAGCTTTATTAGGGTCAGCCTACAGATTCCACCCTGCAGGTATCGCTGGATAGGATCCATCCAACTAGGCTCTGCTTGGATCTCTTGCACTTCTTGCTCTTGAGTTGCCTCGATGGTCCTCTTGTCTAAGTATTGGAGGTGATTGGAGTGCCAGCCTCATTCATATCGTGAGGGATCTTCTTGAAGGTAAAATATTGGAAACCGGTTGCTAGCCTCGCCACAATGGCCTTGCATTTAGCTATATTTTCTCCCTCGGCTTCAAACTCCTAGGGCACGACTATGAGTTGGAAGTCTGTGTGGGTTTGTAAGTATTTGACTTTGAGGCCTTGGGCTAAACATAACCCGACAATTAACGCCTCATAATCCGCTTCATTGTTTGTTTTCTTGAATCCGAGGTTGAGTATGGTTGAAGTCTTCTATCCTGACAGTGAGTGCAAGACAATGCCCTCTCCTGATCCCTTCTCAGTTGCCGACCCATCCGCATACAGATTCCATAAGACAGCTAGAGGGATGATGTCAGCCACCTTCTCTCGTTCTTGATGAAAATGATTGTCATACCCCATCATCTCAACGATGAAGTCGACTAAGGCTTGTGCTTTTACCGCCGTTTGAGGTTGGTAGCTTATATTATGTTCCCCTAGCTTTATCACCCATTTCACCATCCCTCCTGATGTCTCGAGCTGGTGCAGGATATGTTGTAAGGGTTGGTCGGTAAGGACTATGACCTTATGAGCTTGTAAATAAGGTCATAAGCGTCGAGCTGATATGATAAGGGCATACACGAGCTTTTCGGTTAGCATATATCTGGACTTGGGATCGGTTAGCACCTTGCTAGTATAGTATATGGTCCTTTGAACTCCATTGTCCACTCGGAGGAGTACCGAGTTGACAGTATAAGGTGTTACAGCAAGGTATATATAGGTACATGTCGTCTTATGGTTGAGGTTTGACGAGCAGGAGGGGTGAATTAAGGTACTCCTTTAGTTGTTTGAAAGCCTCCTCACACTCCCCGGTCCACTCCATCTTCAGCGCCTTCTAGAGGGCTCGAAAGAACTGTATGTTCTTCTTCCCAGACTTTGATATAAAACACTCGAGTGCAGCCAACTGTCCGTTCTTTATCTGGATCTCCTTGACAGTCCTCGGGGAGCTCATTTCACGTATTGCCCTAACCTTCTCGAGATTGGCCTCAATACCTTGTTTTGTGATCATAAATCCTAAGAACTTGTCGGATTTCACCAGAAGGCACATTTCTTGGGGTTGAGGCACATCCTGTGGGCTCGGAGTGCTTAAACAGTTTCTGTAAGTTGGTGATGTGTTGATTTGCCCTTTTTTACTCATCATATGGATATTATAGACGTACAGCTCCACATTCTCTTCAAGTTGGTTCTTGAATACCTGCGTCACAAGCCTTTCAAAGGTAGCACCGGCATTCTTCAAACTGAAGGCATTACTGTATAACAATATGTATCGATGGCTGTGGTGAAAGAGGTTTACTCCTCATCGGATATTACCATCTTGACTTGGTTATATCTGGAGAAGGCGTCCAAAAACCTCAATATCTCATGACTCGATGTAGGGTCAACTAGCATGCCAATTAGTGGGAGCGGGTAATATTCCTTAGGGCAAGCCTTATTCAAATTGGTGAAGTAAATACACATTCACCATTTTCCTGAGGGCTTCTTTACAGGGACAACATTTGAGAGCCATTCGGGGTAATGGACTTCTTTGATAAACGTTGCTCTAAGGAGTTTCTCAACTTCTTAATCAGCAGCTTGTTGGCGCTCCAAAGCGACTTGTCGTAGCTTCTGAATGATTAGCTTGATTGCAGGGTTGGTACTGAGATGATATTCAATGATACCCCGGTCTACCTCGGGCATGTCCTTAGGTGCCCAGGCGAAGATATCTCTGTTGCCACGCAAGTAGAGCATCATCTCCTCACAAGATTCAATTGGGAGTTCTGAATCGACATGGATCGTCTTCTCGAGAGAGTCTTTGGCCAAGGGGATCTCCACCAGGTCCTCGACCGGGGTTTCCTGCTCCTTCGGCTTTTCGACTTCGAGCCACGCCTCATAGCCAAAACCTTGGCAGTCCGGTGTTGACCGCCAGCTATGAGTGCGAAGACTCAAGCAGTTGCACACAAGCGTACGTGGTCGTACGTAATAAAACTGCTGGTAAGTACCAGGTCGATTTCCTCATGGAACGGTTTTTGGGTTTACTAACAAAAGTACACTAATTTGCTTTAATTCAATCAAAAGCTCAAGCAAAAGATGTCTACAACTAAATGTGTTAAAGGAACACGAAGGTCACCTGGGGTTTTTCTCTCAATCAGAAGATTCTAGGGTTGTATGGTTCTATAACTTGAATGGATTTTCTCCCTTGATTTCTATGATTGGTCTTGTGATACACGCACAGATATGTGCGACAATCTCCCACAAATATACAGGGTTGATCAAGTAGTAAAGGACCCAAAGGTAGGGTAGTCGAATCCACAGGGACTAGATAATAGTACTAATTATCCTTTATTACATAGCCTAACCTAACAATGTGTGATAATTGGTGTGGTTGGAAGTCTTAATTAAAAGACTAATGTGAACAATTGGGGATTAGGGTAAATAAGAGGGAGATATGGCACATCATATCATAATCCTCCAAGAATTCCCTTACTAGTGATTGATTCCCTGTTACTTGCTAATTACTAATAATTCATGGATAATGTAGCAATTACACTTTTCAGTGCAGCACCTGATCTATTGATGCTCATGTACACCATGACATCTATGTCTGGCTACGACCTATCTAGATGAATCCCTGGGCTAATGCAATATTCTAACCATCCTAAATCATCCGCATAAACACCGAGGGTGCTGGATGCTCTATCCCACTAGGGTAGATGACTCGAGGCCTATGCATGGAAAACCAAACAAGGATATTAGAAAGGTAACAACTCCTGGCTAACGTAATAATACTAACCACATAACAATCCAAAGCAAAACAAATTTATATTTATGCTATCCCTTGAGGAAATAGATTATCGGGCTTATGCAAGTGAAACCACGCAAAGTTGTAAACACAGACAATCCGGATGCTAATCAAGAATCATTAATAAAGCAAAACCAAATCATATTAGAAAATCAATCAACAAGTTCATTGTAGGGTTTATGTGTTTGAGGTACCATAGAAGGTTTAGCCTCTCATGTTATAGAATACTATAACTAAGATACAAGAGGAGACCATAAAGATAGACATAAAAATCTTCTCTGGACTGTCTCCTTTGCCTTCAATTCTTCCTTGGAACCCTAGCCGCCGCAGCGAGAATTGCCAAAGATTGCTCCGCCCAAAGTTACTTTCTAGGGTTTACGCGATGGCTATTTATAAAATCTTAATTTGCGAAGCACGGTCGTGCTCATTTGAAGCACTCCCTTGTTGGCTTGAGCACGGCCGTGTTTAATCTAGAGCACGTTTAGGCTCTTCATAACTGTATCCCTGCTGATGCGTCTTTATCCAGAGAGTTGCACAGTCTTGAGCATGCTCGTGCTTGATAAGCACGGCCGTGTTTAATGAGAGCACGACCGTGCACTTCTCTGCAAGTGTGGTCTTTTGCCCCTTTTGCTTCGGTACGTCTCATTTCTTGTTTTTTTTTTTACCTTGGTTGCCTGTTTACTTGTCCAATCACAAAGGAATACTCCCAGAAGTTCAAAAATAGTGAATTGATGCCCGAAAACTAGATAAGTGCATATAAATATGATAAGGAGAATATGTATAATAATAGACTTATCATCTTCCTATTGGTAAGGGTTGAACAGTGATGAATCCAACCCTTATGTGCACTCTGGGTGGAACCTACAAGCCCTTATGTCTAAGGTGCATACCCCTAAACCTATCCATATTCCTATGGCATAGGAGAAGCATTATAGGACCTAGATTCAATCATTACCATGGACTACCAATGCTTATCCTTAAGCTATTGATAACTTGAGTGTCACTCTCCTCCACCTTATAATCCTCAACTTTCCTCACATACATATGTCTATGTATCGAGTACTATAAAAAGTCGTCACCTGTAGATGATCAATATTAAGAGTATAGAATCATAAGCACACCCACAATAATGCAGTCAAAGTAATCAAAGGATAGTATAAATGTCAAGTCATGTGTTCATACAACCATAGAAATAGTATTTAAGTTGCCATTACAATGATTTATATTGAATCCATGACAACATTAACACAAACATCTACAACTAAGTATGCAAAGAGGAAATAAAGATCTAATAACAAAAGGACATTCAATCCCCCTCTTGATTAGAGAAAATCTTCAAGCCTCAGACGCTATCTTGTTGCTCCAGACCCTCAGGTCATTTCCCTTGACTTGCTGCCACTCGTGAGACCAAAGATGACCTAAACCCTAAAAAACTGGCCTTTTTATACCCCCAGGGTCAAACATTGCAATGCTTTAAATCAAACATCGCGTTGTTTTGGCATTATTGAGATCTCTATATAGCATCACGATGTGATCTGCGCACATCGCGATGTTCCTTCAAGTTCCCAAGAGACCTCCTCACTTGAACAACGTGACGTTCTAAATGAGCATTGCTATATTAGTAAATACTGGAAATTTTCTGATTTTCTGTCTTCCATTCTACTATTGCGATGTTGTTTAGCAACATCACGATGCTAAAAACACTCAGGAGATCAACTGTCTATCTCGCTTAAGTATCGTGATGCTCTTCTGTAGCATCACGATGTTTTGATCCTTTTGAGAGTTTGTTGTCTGCCACTGTGAACATTGCGATGCTCTTCTGGAACATCACGATGTTATATGCTTAGCTACTCTTTCATCACCTGTTACAGAAGAATTGCACTCATTTTAGTATCTATACATACACATCAAATGGTAAATTCAATTAATACGCCTGAGACAGCTAATTTGGCCATATATTGCAATTTAGGGCCAAAATCATAATCTATCTAAATTAAAATCATACATCTCGGTTCTAAACATGTTTTAATTACCTAAGAAACTATCTTTCTTTAGAGAGCTATCACACCCCTAAACTTGAACTATTGCTTGTCCTCAAGCTATGTACAATAGAATACACACGACAATAATTCATTTTGGTAATTTGATTTACGGTCGTCCTCAGATGCTCACACCCTGAAGATACTATGACATAATAATTGATAAGCTTAACTAATCAAACAAGAGTACTGTACAATGAAAACTACTCACACTATCCCTTAGGATTCTAGTAGTGTAATGCCTTAGCTTAATTGAAGTCACAAAGATATATGTGATTAAACCTAATTCTTATACTTATACCACAAGTGCATGGGTCATATCAAGTAGTAAACTGGACTATGAAAGTCGGATGTCAAACCCACAGAGACCTATGTCACTAATCTTATCTACTCATCTGCTACCTAGTCTATCCAAGGAGGGGTAAAATTCTAATCTAAGTGCTAAATTAAAACTGACTTTGAAATCAACTCAATGTGAGTAGTGATCACAATCAATCATGAAGGGGAGATACTTGGGCAATGAATCCCCTTTGGATATTTGCAAGTAATGGCATGTATGGACCTCTAATTGAAGAATGCTAGTTTACTGACCAAGGGTTCCTATAGTGCTTTCACACCCTCCGTCGAGGCGAGTTACTAACCTCATACCCTTATTGCATTAGCGTTCTAGAGAAAATATATCTTGGAAGAGATGTGGGAAAGAGGTCTCTCACCTAAATACCCAATCTCTCGCCGTATTCAGAACTCTCATATATTGAAGTAGATCTACACATGGGGAGGTGTTCGCTATCAACACCCATACCGATCTTATCGGTAATCTGGGCTTTCGCAACTTAGATAACCAATACCATATAATACATTCAATAGATTCTCAAAATATAAAGCATTCATTCAAATATAGAAATCCATACAAGCAAAGTTAAGTACTAATCTGGAGGTTTATCATGCCCAAGTATCTAGTTGTTCCCCATCAAAGGGGAACACAAATCCAATACAAAGTTGATAAGTGTTCAAATGAGCATCAATTATACATGAAATTCATGCATATTATCTTATGTTCTGGAGGAATATTAGCCTGCCGGTGCTCAAAAAGGCTTTGTTTTTGTAAACAGGGCAGAAAACAGCAATCCCAAGAGAAAGGAAGCGTTTTCGAGAAAACGCGGGCCAAAGTAAGCGAAACGGAGCTGGAAGAAAGTCCATACGGAGTCTCATACGGACCCGTATGGACCTGGAGATTCATACGGACTCATGAACGGGGACAGGGACCCCGCATACGAGGACTGAGATATACGACTTTACAACACTCCGTATGGTGGTCCGGTATAAAGGGATATACGGTCATATGAAATACATCTTGGGTCGTATATCGTAAAACTGCAGCTACGATTTCGGCCAAACCTAGGGCAAAGTCGGGAAATACACCCAAAACCCTAGAGGGGGGTATAAATAGAGATGTAAAAGAGGGTTTTGGAGCATCTTGGAGGGATTAGAGCCAAAGCTTCAAGGAGGGAGAAGCCATCATCATCTTCTCCATCATCTTGGAGGAGATTGAAGAAGGGAAGAGAAGGCTCAAGAGGGCTAGAGAGAAGAAGTAAGGGCTAAAGAGAAAGGGGAAATCTCCAAACGGTCATCATCAAGGGTTTGCTTCATGACTCTTGTGTTTGATTTCTTCTTTGACATTGATTGTAACTCTCCATTGATGGAGAGCTAAACTTTTGATACTTGGGTGTTGATGAACCTTTGGATTATGGTTAATTGATATTGTCTCTTCTATGTTGATTGATTGGTTGAATGCATCATGGTCTATTGAATGTATTGTATAGTGAAAGCATTAACCTCTCTACGCTATGAGAGCAGGAGAGGTTTCTCTAGTCCATGTGGGGGAAGAAGCGAGCGCACTCCCCGCGTATAGACAAACTTCAATAGAGAGGACTAGGAGTACACCGGGAGCCCGGGTACTAAGGCGAGCTACTCCTTTAAACGTCTTATTCCTTTAGTCCTTCCAAGAGATAGGTTCCCTAGAGCTTAACTGGTGTGGGTACTAGGTTGAGTAATCACCCTCGAGCGAGGGGATGAAATCATATTAGGAACCCTTGGCCAATGATTCACCAAGATTCAACACAGAGAGCATTATCCACATTTAAGGAAATCCAAAGGGGATTCAATCACCCAAGTATCCCCCTTCATCGATTGACATCTTCAAGATCAATTGCATTTGTTAATTTGCTTTATTAGCCTTAGAATTAGATTTAGTATCATCAACCCGAATTGATTTACTAGATAATAGACAATTAATTAGTACTAGTATTTTCTTTCTCCCCGAGGATTCGATACCCGACTTTTTAATAGTCCACCCTACTACTTGATTCGACCCGTACACTTGCGGTTAGAACGCATCAAGTTTTGATGCCGCTGTCGGGAGATTTAGGATTACTAGAAAACTAGGAGTTTATTAATCTAGTCGTTTACTTTCGATTTTTACTTTGTTTTAATAATTGTTTGTTTGCACAGGTGTCTTTTATCATCATAGTGGTTATTTCTAACTAATTTCACAATTCTTGGTGCCGGGGATCACATGGCGAGTCCCAAAAGAGCATAATGTTGTGCCAATTGGACCTTCTTGAGCGGATTGGATTGAGGACAAGCTATGAGATCAATTGAGATCTACACAACAAGAATTGTTCTTCGAGGGAGGAAGAGTATACTCATTTGTCATGGGAAGCATCTCTACAAAGTGCTTGCAATGAGGAGCAATGCCACTTATTCGATGACCAAGTTGAAGTCAACGCTTGCTCAATGTGACACACCAATGGGTATGAGGAAGAAACTACTTTATCAAGTGCGGGGCACCTACCAAAGGTCGGTGATGTAGCGGATATCAAGTCCTTCAGGCAAGGGAGGAAGATGAGGAATCAGCTGAGAGCATGAGTAAACTGAGATCTCCACCCGAGGAAGAACCCCGAGCTTGAACTAAAAGCACTCCCCGATCACCTGGAATATGCATTCCTAGATGAGAGCTCATAGTTACCGGTCATTATCGCTTCAGGATTAACAAGTTCACAAAAAGGGAAACTGTTACAGGTGCTCAAGAGGCATAAGAAAGCTATTGCATGGAAAGTTTCCGACATCAAGGGCATTAACCCTTCCTTTTGCACCCATAAGATCTTGATGGAAGAAAATCACTCTACCATCGCTGCGGCACCAAAGGAGGCTGAATCTAACATGCAAGAAGTTGTAAGCGAGAGGTCATCAAACTTTTTGGATGCGGGATCATCTACCCCATCTCCGGGCAGTGCATGGGTCATCCTGTACAAGTGGTCCCAAAGAAAGGAGGGATGACCGTAGTAGCGAATGAAAAGAATGAATTGATTCCCACAAGGACCGCCACCGGATGGAGGGTATGCATCGATTCTGAGGCGAAATCAATGACGCTTCACGAGGAAGGATCACTTCAGCTGCCATTCATAGATCAAATGTTGGAAAGGTTGGTGGGACACTCACACTATTGCTTTTCGGATGGTTTCTCGAGGTACTTTCAAATTCCAATCGCCCGGAGGATCAAGAAAAGACCACATTCACTTGCCTATATGGTACATTCGCTTCTATAGGCGAATGCTGCGCTTAGCTTTGCAATCTTGACCCGCGTCCAAAGGTGCATGTTAGCCATTTTCGAAGATTTTGTAGAAGACATCATGGAGGTATTTATGGATGATTTTTCAGTTTTTCGAGACTCATTTGACCAATGCCTTGAGAACCTAGACAAAGTGCTGGGAAGATGTGAAGAAACCAATTTAGTCCTGAGTTGGGAGAAATGTCACTTCATGGTTCGGGGATGGAATTATATTAGGGACATAAAGTCTCCACCAAGAGGAATTGAGGTCGACAAAGCAAAAGTTGATACCATTGGGGAAACTACCACCACCAAATTCGTAAAGCAATCAGAGTTTCTTGGGGCACTGGGGTTCTATAGACGATTCATTAAGGATTTTTCCAAAATAGCTAAACCTCTCACCAAGTCAGTTGGAAAAGGACTCCCGTTTGAGTTTGGCAAAGATTGCTTGGAGGCTTTTAATACTTTGAAAGACCAGGACTTGTTCAAGCGCCGATCATGACATCCGGATTGGGGGTTACCTTTCTGAACTCATGTGTGATGCAAGTGATCATCTTTGTCAGAGTCTTTGTTTTGAAGCAGCCGAAGAACAAACACTTTCAACCAATTCATTATGCCAAGTAAGACTCGACGGGTGCTCAAGCAAACTACACTACCACCGAAAAGAGCTACTTGCCATAGTATTCGCTTTGACAAATTCATACTTGATACTATCTAAAGTAGTGGTCTACACCCCGATCATTCACTACGACACAGTAGCTAAGCCGGATGCCAAGCCGAGGCTAATTCGATGGGTACTCCTCCTTCCAAGAGTTCACCTAGAGATTAAAAGACAAAGAAGGGTCCGAGAACTTAGTAGACCATCTATCACTTGCAGTTGGAAAACCCACGAAAGAGAGAGTTTGGACGAGGAGGAAATCAATGACAACTTCCCCAAGCGGCACCTATGCAGTCTCAGAGTAAGCAAGGGAGAGTTGAGCAATCTTGATGAAGAAAGGGGGCCCTTGGTTTGGCCGACAATTACTACCTCATTAGCGAATCCTCCCTCTTCTACGATTATTCAAGGAAAAAGAAGTTCTTTGGAATTTGAAGTATTATACATGGGATGATCCATACATTTCCGCTCAACTGCGCGCACTGTGGTAGGAGATCGTCTCCTCAAGGGAAGAGGGTTGCAAATGTACGGAGCATTGTCACGCAGACCCACGGAAGGGCACTCTGAGCCAATAAATCATTCGGAAGGTCCTCGGCGAGTTTTTCTTGCGTGACGCTCTTCAAGGCGCTACCAAGTATTCCCAATCATGTAGCGGTGTGTCACGATCAGGGAATACATCACCGCGAGATGAGATGCCACAAAGTTCAATGCAAATATGTGAAGTATTTGATGTATGGGGAATAGATTTTATGGGGCCATTCCCAAATTCTGGAGACATGATTCATTGTGTAGGTCATTGACTACGTTTCTAAATGGGTAGAAGCACAGGCCATGCCCACTAATGATGCCAGGGGAGTGGTGAAATTCTTAAAAAAATTGTTTTCCAGGTTTGGGACACCCAGAGCCATAATAAGCGACCGGGGGACACATACGCAACACTTCAGTTCATTTAAGATACTTAAGAGGTATGGTGTTGTGCATCGCACATCTACACCATATCATCCTCAAACAAGTGGCCAGGTGGAAGTGTCAAACCGCGAGTTGAAAAAGATACTTGAGCGCACAGTTTCACCCCAAAAGAATTTGGGCGATAAAGCGGATGAAGCATTATGGGCCTACCGCTTTACCGCTTACAAAGGCGCCAATAGGCAATACCCCCTACCGATTAGTATACCTAAGAATCGTAAGCCACCACAGGTTTGAGTTGGAACATAAAGCCTATTGGGCGATGAAATTTCTCAATTTTGACCGCGACTTTGGTGGCGAGAAAAGGAAATCTGATTGAATGAGCTTTCGAAGAGTGGCGTCTATCGGCGTCACGGAGAATTCAAGGCTATACAAGGAGCAAGTCGGGAGGCTGACATGATCAATAATTGAGGCACCGTAAGCGGTTCACCAAGGGAGATAAAGTATTACTATTCAATTCGAGACTCAAATTATTCGGGAAATTTGCGATCAAGGTGGTACGGGCCTTTTGAAGTGCTAGAGCGTGCTCCCTCAAAGGCGTGGAGATCCTTCATCCGCATTGCAGGGGGACCATTTAAGGTAAACGGCCATTGCCTAAAGCTATACCATGGTGGATGCTTCAAGGGAAGGACTGATGGAAGCTTCAAGGTATTTGAGCCCCCATAAGGTAAATTGGAGGTACGTCAAGCTAGTGACGTTAAACAAGCGCTTCTTGGGAGGCAACCCAAGTTTTAGAACTTTCTTTCTTGATTTTTGGCAATTTTCGTTTTATTTGATTAGCTAGTGATGCTTGAAATAATTTGAAGTGGCGTTGTTGTCCAATTTTCTCCATTCTTATGCTGGATGTTGTCAATTAGGGGTAATATCTTGCTTATTATCGGAGCCTTGAAGAGAATGGTGTAAATGAACCTTACAGGAGGCTGTATAAGCCTCTGAGTGTATCACGAGGTCTCATACGGTGAGATCGGTCCGTATGCATGAAACGAGGATATATCGACCCAAGTATGGACTCGTATAGGAGTCAGTATAGAATAAAATAAGAGCCTTGAGTGGGGTGCTTTAAAAAGCCCCCTTTTCACCCCTCTCTTCCTCACCTTCCCCTCTCGTGCCCTAGCAGCCTACACTCTCCTCTTGGCTGACAGCGTCTACCCTTCCTCAAATTGAGGCTTGATCATCCCTAGGTATGTGCTAAACACCCATAATCTACATTATATGCTTTGGCTGACATGATTTGGAAACCTAGGGTTGTTTGAAATCGACTTTTCATTTTGAATGACATGAATGTGTGAGATTCTTGTGCCATTTTGTGATGAAACTTGTATTGAATGAATGATTTTGAATGTTTTAGAAGTGTTTGGGTGCGAAATAATGTAGAAATTGGGCCAAGATTAAATGTGACGCCCGGCATGCTGTGGCGAGCCCATCTGAGACTCCCCATCACGGAGTCCCATCACAGTTCGTATAGGGGTTGTCCCAGATATCACGGACTACGGTCAGATCGTATGGAACCCCTTATAGGGGCAATTTAGGGCCTTTATTTAAAAATCTTGGCATATCTTTTTTGCTTAGCAGTCACTTTGACATTACGTGTTTAGTTTGGTATGCAGGAAGATTACGACATCAAAGAAGCGCGGACGGAGGTAGGGTCGTCATCCAGAGACACGCTTCACGAGGCGAGGGTCCCGCAGGAGACTTTCGACATGTCGCCACTCCTCTCGCCCGGCTTCGGTGGGACCGCATTATCATTTGGAACACCCTCATCGGCTCAACATACATACGTAGAGTCCGAGAGATGACATCATTGGCTGGTGGGGCGAGGATTTTTCTCTCTAAACCACGAAGTGTTCCATTGCGACATTGTAGGTCTTTGAGTTCCTTTGAAGTTGACGAGTGCGGTGGGGAAGCGAACCGCACCGCCATTACCTTCATCTTTTGGGCCGGGCGGGAGGCGATGAGCTACACCGATTAGTTACTATACATGGGGCTTTATGGCCGTGACTACACCTTCACCACGAGTACGCCCGAGCTGCTCCGCGGCCTTCCCGGAAGTGCACTATCTCCTCGGCGAGGCTGCAGATTGACTAGGCGAGCCCGTGGCAACCACAAGGCATCTTCGCGGCGGATCCGGTGCACGCTACCCACATACCCTCATCGGCCGCACCATGCGGCCCGTAGGTGATAAGCTAGCGGAGTCGTCATAATCCTTGATAAGCCTATTTCTCTCTGGCCTCATCCAGCGAGTCCCGTCCATTTGGAGTGCGTGCTTGAGACTATTTGGCGCATGAGGCCGAGAACACCCGACTCCACCGACATCCATGCGGGCCCTACATCTACGACTCATCATGGGCATGGGTCACCGGTAGAGGATTGGAGGGCGGCACTGTGATTGGTCTCCCAGCTTTGGACATGGCGGCTCCTGCCACGCAGATTGGGCTAGTGCGGCGAGCGGCGGGCGCTACACTTTGGTTGGCGGGCTTGAATAGTTGGAGGAGGAGGATCGACTCGATGATCTGGTCGCGGCCGACCCCTCAGCCATGACTACCCCGGCCCGGTGGACCCTCGGCGCCCGGGGAGCGTTATCACGAGGTTGGAGGAAGCGGTGTAGAGATGAGAGGCACATCGGGAACCGCGATCCTAGCCGGAGGCGGCGGCGGCTTTCGGGGAGCGGTTTTCTGAGCTCTACGCTCTTTGTCCCAGTGGACATGTACGCATTTGCACCTCCTCCACCTCCGGCTGGCCCGGGCAGCGAGCCAGCCGCAGGGACACTTGGCGCGTACTTTTCTATTGCATCTATCTTCATACGGAACTTTATTACTTTTCACTTGTTATTTACCTTAGCGCATTATGGCTGAGCAAAGGGCATATACAACTACCCTATATTTTACTTCGTTATATGGATTTTCTGTTTTACATGCTATGTGGGTTTGATTCTTCTCTCTATATTACATGAAGTCAACAAAGGATTCCACGACCCTCGAAAATCAAGCAATCCTCCACTCCCACAAACAACATTAGTGACTATTTAGGGGAAGTTTAGTTCACCTTTTTCCCACTAATTCCTTGCGCTAAATTTAATTTTAGTGCATTGAGGACAATGCAAATTTCTAGAGTGGGGGTGGGTTGCTACCTAGCTCCTCTTAGGAGTTATTACAAACTTTTAAGTGTGGAGATAGGTAGCCATCATGATTATTATTGTAGATATTTTTGTGATAATTATATGGGATATGCATGACAACTTTGGGTGATAGATAAATTTGACATGAATTCCTTCTCTAAGCACACCATTTGTGATTTGAAATGCTCCCGATTGAAACACCATAGGCACGTAGAGACTATCCTTGTGACAATTATGATTGTGAAAGACAATAGATAACCCATTGCCATGTTCTTTTGACTTTAATAGCTAAGTATTGCTTTCAATGGCTCCAAGAAATTTCGTGGCATTAGTTCAAATTTATTATCCCCTCATAATATACATAGTGGACAAGTACAATGAAAATAAAATAGTTTTGCACAATAGTTGTCAATTAATAAAGACAGTGTTCCGATGCTTTTGGAGACAAAGTAGGTTGGGGTCCCGGCTCCTAATCAGAGTGTTCCTCAATTCGAAAAGTCATTACTTAGCATGAACACCCATGGGTAAAGTTGTAACCACCCAAGTAGCTAAAGGTTCGGGTGCCTAATCAGCATGGATTCTTTGCAAAAGGGAGGAACTACACTCTACCTTGATCTGTAGTACGGGAAAGTCGGATCCGAGAGATGCCCTACCCGAATAAAAAAAAAAAAAAAAAAAGAAAAAGAAAAAAAGTAGTAACTTCTTGAGTATTTGTCCACCATTCATCTAATAGGGGGTAATTCTTTTGTTTTTAAGGCCACAAGGACCTTCTAGAGTCCATTGAGAGCATGCTTGTCTTGTTAAGACTTTAGAACATGGCATGTGGAGTGAATAAGCTTTGTCTAGGGCTATATCGAAATGTCACGGGATCAATCTAAGCCTTGGTGTGGAAATAGGAGAACATATTGTAATGGTGAACTTGGAATAGAATTCATGTATAATTTTTATAGCCCAAGGTTGAACACTTATCTTCTTTTGTTGATTTCTTCTCTTTGCTTGGGGACAAGCAAACCTTTAAGTTTGGAGATATGTGATAAGTGTTCAAATGAGCATCAATTATACATGAAATTCATGCATATTATCTTATGTTCTGGAGGAATATTGGCCTGCCGGTACTCAAAAAGGCTTTGTTTTTGTTAACAGGTGAAAAAAGCAATCCTAAGAGAGGAAGCGTTTTCAAGAAAACGGGCCAAAGTAAGCAAAAGGAGCTGGAAGAAAGTCCATACTGAGTCTCATACGGACCCGTATGGACTGGAGATTCATACGGACTCATGAACGCGGTGAGGACCCCGCATTACGAGGACACGAGATATCTGACTGCATACAACACTCCGTATGGTGGTCCGTATAAGGGATATACGGGGTCGTATGAAATACATACTGGGTCGTATATCGTAAAACTGCAGCTACGATTTCGGCCAAACCTAGGGCAAAGTCGGGAAATACACCCAAAACCCTAGAGGGGGGTATAAATAGAGATGTAAAAGAGGGTTTTGGAGCATCTTGGAGGGATTAGAGCCAAAGCTTCAAGGAGGGAGAAGCCATCATCATCTTCTCCATCATCTTGGAGGAGATTGAAGAAGGGAAGAGAAGGCTCAAGAGGGCTAGAGAGAAGAAGTAAGGGCTAAAGAGAAAGGGGAAATCTCCAAACGGTCATCATCAAGGGTTTGCTTCATGACTCTTGTGTTTGATTTCTTCTTTGACATTGATTGTAACTCTCCATTGATGGAGAGCTAAACTTTTGATACTTGGGTGTTGATGAACCTTTGGATTATGGTTAATTGATATTGTCTCTTCTATGTTGATTGATTGGTTGAATGCATCATGGTCTATTGAATGTATTGTATAGTGAAAGCATTAACCTCTCTACGTTGCGAGAGCCCGGAGAGGTTTCTCTAGTCCATGTGGGGGAAGAAGCGAGCGCACTCCCCGCGTGTAGACAAACTTCAATAGAGGGACTAGGAGTACACCGGGAGCCCGGGTACTAAGGCGAGCTACTCCTTTAAACGTCTTATTCCCTTAGTCCTTCCAAGAGATAGGTTCCCTAGAGCTTAACTGGTGAGGGTACTAGGTTGAGTAATCACCCTCGAGCGAGGGGATGAAATCGTATTAGGAACCCTTGGCCAATGATTCACCAAGATTCATCAGAGAGAGCATTATCCACATTTAAGGAAATCCAAAGAGGATTCAATCACCCAAGTATCCCCCTTCATCGATTGACATCTTCAAGATCAATTGCATTTGTTAATTTCCTTTATTAGCCTTAGAATTAGATTTAGTATCATCAACCCGAATTGATTGACTAGATAATAGTTAATTAATTAGTACTAGTATATTTTCTTTCTCCCTGAGGATTCGATACCCGACTTTTTAATAGTCCACCCTACTTCTTGATTCGACCCGTACACTTGCGGTTAGAACGCATCAAAAGTTTAAGAGAAAGAAAAAAGACATGATATGAAACACCTTCCATCCACCGTTTGCGAGGACCGTTGGCGAAGTGTGTGGATTCGCAGCAATAAGAACGCCCCTTCTATGCTTGCCTTCACCTTCTTGCTCAAAGATATTCAATGAAAACCCTAATCTCAAGGGAAAAGGGATAGGAGCTCCCAAGAGAGATGATGAGTCCAAAAGTCCCTTATAAAACCCTAAAATCAACCCTTTATATTGCCCCAGCCCATTTACATAAATGGTGTCCAGAGTGGGTTACAATAAGTCAATTTTGCCTTCAATCGGGTCCAGTCACGTCCGATTCTCGAGCTGTGTGGGTAGTCATGAGGGCTCACGAGCGCCCGCACACAATGGCGCCAAGTTTGTGAGCTGGAGGCTATGGGCGCTCGGTCACTCGTGGATTTGAGCCTTCGTACGGGTGTGTACAGGAAAAATCTTTGAAGTCTCTGCTGGGATGTTTTATAGAGAGGTGCAGGCGTGCGGGTGCCAACAACTGTTGTTCTCTATTTTGTATGGGTGAGTGTTTTCGCACACATGCCCGCACGGCTTCAGTAAAACTTGGAATCAATCTCAATTTCCGTTGAATTGCTTCGATTTTGCTCTCGAGGCTCTCCAATGCCCTGTAAATGAAAATTAACACGAATTAAGTATCCATGGGCTAAAACTACTCAGAATCACATGCATAATATACATGAAAGTGGAATTAAAATATGATCAATTGAACGCTCATCAATTTGCATGCAAGAGGGAATAGAATTAGAAGCACACATCTGCATGGTTAGCTGTTCACAACTCTCTATTAGTAGATGATCTTACTCTTGAGGCAAGCTATTGCTCATATTTTACGGTATATCTTTTGGATACATCCTTTATTTCAACTTTATTTATTTATTTATTTATTTATTTATTTATTTATTTATTTATTTATTTATTTATTTATTTATTTACACTAATGTGAGCTAACCTGTATCCTCGGTTTCTACATGCATTCCTCTATATTTCGAGTGTTATTCAGCTACCATGAGTTCTATACTCTAGTTCAATTCCCTAGAGCATATATGTTCCCTAAGTATCTTCCACTAACCACCATCATTCATTGAAGTTCAAAGAATCTCTAAAGCACAAGTGTAGTATCACTATGATGTTCTTCTAGTTTGACATGCTCAGCTTTTAATGTTCCTTATATCATATACTTAACAACTCGGCAACCAACCTTTCAATTTATGTACATAGGGTGTGCCTATTTATTCATACAAAAATAAAAAAATATATTAGCCACATTCTAACAAACTCTCAAAAGATGTAATAAAACAGAAATCCAAATATATGACTAATAAAACAAGTTCCAATACAAAGGCAAAACAAGTCTGTCATAAACCTCCCCCCACAAAAGCTAAACCAGATAATCATCCCCGATGATTCCCATGCCGAACAGAGGAAAATGGAAAGAAACGAGTGAGCAAGCTAAGTAGAATTCTCCCTGAGCTAGAAGGGTCTGCATCTGAAGCAGCCTCACTCTCTGTGGTAGGCTCGGTTGGAGGGGATGTCGAAGAAGTAAGTGGCGGTGGTAGTTAGCTGCCTATACTAAAGACACTGAATCTGGCCTGGGTCATGGCGTGGAGCTCCTAAATCTGTCAAGTGCGCTTTGCCCTCAGATCAACCACCTTAGTCCTCAACTGCATCTGCTGCTCCATCCGCTATGATAAACTGCTACTGCTGGGTAAAGGTAGCTTGGAGAGTGTGATGGTATCTAAGCAGGCTCCAGTATATCAGCTGTGTGCTCGAGTGCCATCCTGGAGAGTATGTTGTAGTCAATGAGGCATTTTGGTCGGCTCTTGGGCTCGGCGGGATCAATGTCGACTCTAGTACGATAGCACAAAGAAATGATGAGGGAGGGATGCTATAGACCTTTAGGATGTGAGCGAGCATATAGAAGGATGTCTCTATGAATAATCTATCCCACATCGATCTACATTCCTTTTATGATGCCATAAATGAGGCAGGCGCAGTCCGCGCTGACTCGGCTCGTGAACTGTGCTGGAATCAAATGTGCAGAGATAAAAGAGTGCCAAACGTTGCTCTCCCTCTACAGCAACCATGATCAAAGGCAGCTGGGTGACTGCCTTATTGGTCTGAAACTGAACCAGAGGAGGTGATAAAATGAAAGAGCTCATCAATGTCAATCGAATTCTTCTGCCATTCCTTGTACTCATCCTGCTCGACCTCTGTTATGCCCAAGATTTGGTTAATAGTGTGTTGATTATATGGTACTTCTTTGCCCCGTGCCATGAAGACATTGCCTTGGTGGTCTGGAATATTTGCGTAGAACTCGCGCACCACGAATAATACTGCTGCCTCGTGTTGAGAGCAAAACTGCTCCTAATCCCTCTCCTGAATGATCACCAAATGGGAGGCCAAGATAGGGTCACCAAAGTCAATGCTCTGTTCGGGGACTTGCTTTTGGTCCAATAAAGCCTCATAATGCTTCTTGGTCTCCTCTGACAAAAATAACCCTGGCTCAATAGGTGGTACCGGGGTAGATGTAGAAGTAAAAGCCTTCTTCTTCGGAATAGCCCACGGAGGCCTTTTGTCGGCTTTCCTCTTTGCAACCAATTTCTTACAGGGGACCATAATGCACCTGCAAAAGAATTTGGAGAAGATAAGTACAAATGAAGCATGATGCAATAATAATTTACTGTTGCATGGAAAGGTGAGCTACACTAAAATTACATAAGGTGAAGGGAGCCAAAACATGGACAGCATCGTGATGTTGCCGCAGAGCATCGCGATGTTCATTACCCTAACAAAGCAACAAAATTCTTCTAAGAGTTGGTTTTGCTCAAAATTTTAGCAGCACCTCCCTTGAAAAATGGAGGTTTTAAATATGACAAACATTCTCAAAAGCCTCCACACACTGATTCAATCACCATATGAAGAAAATAAATCACAAATCAAGTATTCCCATCACATATGGCCCCAAATCAAAAATTTTATACGATGAAAACATTAGAAAAGATGATGGACATGCTTATCTTGATGATTGGATACCTATAATAGGGTATCTAGATCAAGAGAGGGGGCAAGAGGGTCACCGGCGGCCGAGAGAAAACTCGAAGGTGTGAAGATGCGAATGAGGAAATAACGAGTCTCTCATCTTTTAACCTAACTTTACGTAAACATCGTGATGTTCATATAGAGCATCATGGTGTTTGGCATAGTTCAAACCCAGGCGCGAAAAGAACATTCCGATGCTTACTGGTAAAATTGTGATACTGACAGAGTTGTGCGCTCTCGCCTTTCTGCCCAGGCCTGGAAACATCGTGATACTAACTAGTAGCATTGATATGTCTAGAAGACAGAACCTGCTATTTCCAGACCTTGGTTTTATTTTTCATCTCGATGCTCACAGTGACCATCGTGATGCTAACTGCAGAACTGTTGTAGTCACCGTTACCTCTTCTCCTACGGTGCTAGCAATCTTCTATGCATTTCGCATATTAGAAAATCTTACCAGATCGCCGTCAAATTTAATTTTGACTCAAACCTTAATACACCTTCCCCTTTGAGTTTGGTTGTTGTGCTCTTGAATGCTTCTCCAAACATAAGGCTAACTCTACACAAGAGGGTATTGCAGTTTATTCACAACACAAAAAATATATATGAAAACTACACTAGGAAAAGGAAATAGAGAAAAGTTTAGAAAGCTTGGGTTGCCTCCCAAGAAGCACTTCATTTATAGTCTCTAGCTAGACTTAAAATTTTCTCCTCGTTCATGGTACGGGGGAGGATAAATTCCTCCCCTCTTTTCTTGGACACTTTTCGAGGTAGATGAACTCTTCCGAATCCATGGCAGTTGTGAACAACCCTCTGGATCATTTCCTTAACTGAGTTTTGCATGCTTCCTCATTATGCAGGGCCATACTTCCCAAGTCTCAACACTGTGCAGGTAAAATAGTACAAGAGTAGATCGACTATCTCTTAACATCCAGGTTTTTCTGCGGGGCACCTGTACCCAAAAATAAATGTGTGTCACAAACTCTACAGTAGAAAATGTGGGTGGGAATTCAGTGTTTTTCAGCTGTTTGAAAACATTTTGTTCATCTCCATGTTACATAGTGACTTCCTATCATGGCATGTTGAAGTTTGCTCCTCCAGTAAGTAAGAGCGGCCTCCCAAAGATAATGGAGATATCCTTATCCTCTTCATAATCCAACATGACAAAATCGATAGGATAAATGAATTCACCAATCCTCACTAGGACATCTTCCACAATATCGCACAGTTTTGCAATGGATTTATTTGCCAGCCAAAGTGTTGCCGAAGTTGATTAGATGTTTCCTACCCCCTTTTTGTTGAAGACTGTAATAGGCATCTAATTGACACTTACTCCCAAATCACTTAATGCCTACCCCAAAAATTTGTCTCTGATGGCATATGGTAAAAGGTAGCATCCCGGATCTTTCAATTTAGGAGGTAGTATCTTGTGCACTAGAGCATTGTATTTGTCAGTCAATGCCACTATTTCATGTGTGCCAATCATCCTTCTTCTTGATAGGAGTTCTTTCATAAATATAGCATAACTTGGCATATGCTCCAATGCTTCAGCAAAAGGGATATTGATGTGAAGTTGCTTTAACATTTCCATAAATTTATCATATCAAGGGTTCCCTTTGTACTCCTTTAATCTTTGTGGGAAAGGTGGGGGTGGCAATGGTGTTGCTTGTGCTCAGCTTCCCTTTTTCTTTATCACATTGCTTGTCCACATTCCGACTAGAGTCAACTTCATGTGCTATCACCACTGGTAGCTCAATTTGCTTCCCACTGCGAAGTGTGATGGCTTTCAACTATCCCCGCTTATCACTCTTTGGATTTACATCTATATCACTGGGAAGGCTACCAGCCGATCTAGCTCTCAACACTTTCCCCATTTGGCCCATCTGAATTTCTAAATTCTTGATGGAGTTACCATGTGTTTGAAATTGTGTGCGGCATTCCCCCATAAATTCTTCTATTCTCTCCTCAAAACTTGGCTTCTTCTCAAAGGGTTTGTTTTCTTAATAATACCCTTGCTGTCCAAATTTTGAGTCTCCTAGGACATTAGAGGACTAATTTGCTCTCCAACTCGGTGTCCAATTTATAGAGAAATTGTTGCTTGGGCCCCGGTAATTGTTTCCCTCGGCATTCACTTGTTCAAAATCCTCTAGAGGAGCCATTTGTTTTTGGTCAAAAGGTGTTGGCTGCATTGATATCTTGCTCACATGTGAGGCTATCTCATCTATCTTGGCATCCAAACCTTTGAACTTTGCATTCAAGTCTACCAAACAGTCCTCTTGTTGGATACTAGCCACTTTCCCTTGACCAACTCTTTCACTCAGCCATTGAGTATTGTTATAGGCCACTATGTCGAGCAATTCAAAGCATTCTTCTAGGCGATTAGTGGTTAAAGCCCCACCTGCCACTGCATCAAGAACAACCCTATTGTTGCTTCTTAATCCGTTGTAGAAGGATGGAATTAGAAGTCAACGAATTATACCGTGGTAGGGGCATGTGCATTGGAGTTCCTTTAACCTTTTCCAGGCTTTAGCCAATTTTTCTCCATCTCTTTGTACAAATAACTTGAGTTCATTTCTAATCCAAACTGTCTTAGCCGGTGGAAAAATTTTGAGAAGGAACTTCTGCCTCAAATCCTCCCAAGTAGGTATGGATCCTGCTAGTTGAGCATAAAGTCATTCTTTTTCTCTGTCCCTTATGGAGAAAGGGAATAATCGTAGTCGGACTGCATCCTCGGAAGCTCCATTAGGTTTAAAATTGTTATTGATTTCCATAAAGTTTCGGTTGTGAATGTTGGGGTCTTTATTGGACAGCCCCAAAAATTACCCATATTTTGTAGCATCTGAATCATTGAAGCCTTAATTTCAAAGTTTTCCCCCTGCCCATTCGGTCGGGCGATGCTTGATTAATGCCCTTGTGAGAAGAGGATGGAATATTCAAACAAGGGTCAATTATCTTCCCTTTGATTCATGTTGTTCAAACTGGATGAACTAGGCATTTCTTGGTAGTGTCTTTTCTCTCTTCTCAGCTCCCGAAGTGTTCTCTCAATCTCTGAATCAAGAGGAACCAAGGACCTATCACTCATATACTGCAAGATAAATGTGAAAATTCAAGTAAACGATGTTCTAGATAACGAGACTAAGAGCGAGTATAAAGTGGAAAATGACTATTCCTAAATATGAACACCAGAACTATCAAACTTCACAAGTATGAATTATCAACACAAGAGTTTATTTGGAATTGCATAGAAGGAAACTAGACTAAGCTACTCCTACTACACTAGTGAAAATGAAAACCTATGTTGTTCCCGGCAATGGCGCCAAAAACTTGTTGATCGCCGGCTATGAGTGTGAACACTCAAGCCGACGCATGCAAACGTATATGGTCGTATGTAAAAAAAAATGCTGGTGAGTACCAGGTCGATTTCCTTAGGGAATGGTTTCAGGGTTTACTAACCAAAGTGTACTAAATTGCTTTAATTCAATCGAGAGAACAAGTAAAAGATGTCTACAACTAAATGTGTGAGAAAAACACGAAAGTCACTTGGGTTTTTTCTCTCAATCAGAAGATTCTAGGGTTGTATGGCGCTATGACTTAAATGGATTTTCTCCCTTGTTTTCTATGATTGGTCTTGCTACAAGTAAGGGTTGAATAATGATGAATCTGGCACTTATGTGCACTCCGGGTACAACCTACAAGTCCTTATGTCAAAGGTGCATGCCTCTAAACCTTTCCATATTCCTATGGCATAGGAGAAGAATTATAAGACCTCGATTCAATCATTATTATAGACTACAATTGTTTATGCCTAAGCTATTGATAACTTGGGTGTCACTCCCCTCTACCTTATAATCCTATACATTCCTCACATACAAATGTCTATGCATCGAGTACTATAAATAATCATCGCCCGTCAGCGATCGATATTAAGAGTATGGAATCATAAGCATACCCATAACAATGCAGTCAAAGCAATCAAAGGATAATATAAATGTTAAGTCGTGATTCATAGAACCCTTGAAATAGTGTTTAAGCGGCTATTACAATGATTTATATAGAATCCATGACAACATTAACACAAACATCCATAACTAAGTATGAGAAGAAGAAAAAAAATCTAATAACAAAAAGACATTCAATCCCACTCTTGATTCAAGAAATTCCCAAGCCTCGGACGCTCTCTCACTGCTCCAGACCCTCGGATCATTGCCCTACACTTGCTGCCGCTCGTGAGACCAAAGATGACCTAAACACTCAAAAATCGGCCTTTTTATATCCCCAAGGTCAAACATCGCGATGCTCTAAATCGAATATAGTGATGTTTTGACATTACTAAGATCTATGTAAAGCATCTCGATGTGATCTGCGCACATCGCGATATTCCTACAAATTCGCGAGAGACCTCCTCACTTAAACATTGCGATGCTCCAGATGAGCATCGCGATACTAGTGACTACTAGAAATTTTCTAGCTTTCTGTCTTCCATTCTACCATTGTGATGTTGTCTAGGGAGCTCTACTGTCTATCTCGCTTCAATATCGCAATGCTCTTCTGTAGCATCACGATGTTTCGATCCTTTTGAGAGTCTATTGTCTACCAGTGTGAACATCGCAGTGCTCTCTTGGAATACCGCGATGTTATGCTCTTAGTTTCTTTTTCATTACCTGCTACAAAAGAATTGTACTTATTATAGCATCGATGGATACACATCAGATGGTAAATTCAATTAATACGCCTGAGACAACTACTTTTGCCATATATTGAATTTTAGGGTTGAAACCGTAATCTATCTACATTAAAATCATACACCTCGTTCTTAACCATGTATTAATTGCCTAAGAAATTATCTCTCTTTAGAGAGCTATCATCCGGCCCTTGAGAAGGACGACATAGCACTAGGGGGCTAATGGTTGATCCTCTCTCAGTTTTCCACACCCGTTTTTAGTCGGAAACTTCACAAGTAGGTTGTATGTGGTGATGATTGTCTTTAGGGCATTCTATGCTGGCCTTCCTTTAATAACATTGTAGCTTGAGGGGAATCGTACTACCAAGAAGTGTGTGGTGATTGTTAATTGTTGCGGATAGGTCCCGACGGTGAGAGGAAGCGAGACCACTCCTTTGGGCTATATAGGTTTCCCCAAGAAGCCGACTAGTGGAGTTTTCATATGTTGTAGATCTTGGGTGCGCAAATCCATATATTCGTAGGCACTCTAGAAGATGATATCTACGAAACTTCAACTGTCGACGAGGACCCTCTTCACCTCAGAATCTGCTATAATTACCGCGACGTAGTGCATCGTCATGGGGCTGGGAGACTCTTCCAAAATCTTCATCTGAGAAAGAGATGGGGGACCCCGTCTTGGACCTCTTCTCTGGAGGTTGCACACAGATAGGCATTTGGGCATATGATTTACGGGCTGTAGCACTGTTACCCCAAATCCCACTTGGTCTTCTCGCAATAATGTGGACAACGCGCGTTTACTCCCACGTCCTCTGCAGGGCTTGGGTCAGGGCCTCAACCTGTCTCTCAAAATTACGGCATCGCTTTTTCTGGGCGTCCATCCCTTGCCGACAATCCTGCTTCAGGTTGGTACTTGAGTTTATTTCTTCACATGGGTTAGATTCTTCGTCGGTGCTTTTCCACCTTCTGGAGCTATGCTTCGGGTTGCCCTCCTCATAGTACACACAGTTTTTTGTTCAAAGTCTCCTCAAGGTGCCAATCTATTAGCGTGAAAACCAGCTAAAGTCGACGTTGCTTCCTGTTGAGGCCAACTGATAAAAGTCTCATCACAGTTGAAGCTAGTATCGAAGGAGTTCACATAGTGGTTCACCTGAAAAGGGACAAGAACTTGCACCAGTGGGAGGGGGAGGTCCTAGATGCCCAAGCCCACTCTGACAATTAAGTTAGCCGGGGGTCATCGTAGAAGAGAAGAGAACAGATGTAGAAGAGGAAAGTGTATCTCTTAATCAGAATAAGCTTATACCCTTTTCTCATGACTCCACTTCCTTTTGTTGTCTCTCCCATGTCTGGGGATTCTGGCGCTATCACGTCACCTCTTCTGTCATCTTGTCAGTCATAATGATAGGTAGCGTGCAAGTCATCCTTTCTTCTCTTTAGGCGAGGACTTCTCTCCTGAGGGGTAGTATGATGGCTTCCCTCCGGGTTTGTGCCACATTAATAGGGGTTTGGGGGTGCCAACACATAGACGACGTGATTTGGGGTTTATCATAATGGATAGGAATGGGTAGAAATTATATTGAGTGGAATAGAGATAAGAAATTCTCATATTTGGGCGCAAGCATACATTTGAATTAAGTTTTAAATTAACTAATAAAAATTATTATTAAAATAACTATATCATTCTCACCATAAATGAAAACACGCATTCCTCCAGTTTTTACTGGAATGCTTGATCTCACTTTTTCTGAGAATGAGTCATTTCCCAAAATAGTCATTCTCATCTCAAAAAGTGAACCAAACAATGAAATGAGAATAAAAAAATAAAAATCTTAACTTAAATATTGTCTTCATCCATCCCACCATACGAAATATGACTTATATATACTGGCTCCAACAAAGCTAAAGCCTTCTATGAACGTTTATAACAATACTGTGTACTTTTGTTGTTACTGGCGGTCTATACTGAAAACTAAAACCAATGGACTACTTTATTCCACAGAGAAGATGAGAATGTTCATTGAAAGAATAAGTGGTTATTGACTCCATCTTCATCTAGTATAATGTGCATTTGATATCAATATTGTTATAAGAGAAAATAACTAAAGACACTTGGTATGATCATGATTGCCGAGATAAAGCCCAACTACCAAAATAATTGCCTAATCATCCTACAATAGAGGATGAATTCCTAAGGGTACTGAAAGCTGGCAGATAAGGGTCACAAGTGTATAAAAGGAGGTCCACGGCTCACGTGGAAGGGAGAAATTTTCAACTAAGATTGGATTATAGTTATTGAATCCTTGTATCTCTCTGAGTTCTCTTTTAGTCATCTCTCTCTCTCTCTCTCCTCTCTCTCTCTCTCTCCCCTCTCCATTTTTTAGTCGCTGACTTGAGCATCAGAGGCTCCTCCCAAGCACTAGCGCTCAGATTTCTTCTCTCCACAGTTCCCTCTCTCTGCAAGGTTCAATCCTCAAAGGCCGATCTGGAAAAGAGGCATTGATCCTGTGGAGGCAAAAGAAGAACAAGAAAAATCATCGATTGTTGTGCTGTCTCTCTCCTACAAGTGCACGAGATCGATCAAGTAGTCTAGTACCCAAAAGGTAGGGTAGTCGAATTCACAGAGACAAGCACTACTAGTACTACTTCGCCTTCTATTAACTACCCTAAAAATATGGATGGTTATCTAATCCTAACTAAGAAATCTAAAAAAGAAGTGAATAGTTGTCAAATCTAGGGTATATTAATGCAGAGATTATGGCACTCTGGATCTTTATCCCCCTAGGAATCCCTTGCTCGACTAATTTCCTAATACTTGCTATCTAATTGATCTGTTCTTGGACTATGAGGAACCCTAATTAATTCAATCCCGATCTCTCGACAACAAAACCCTAATTCGCATACAACTACACCAATTGCCCTATGATTGCGTTAAGTTCTATGATTCCCACTATTAGGTTTTACTCTAATCCGAAAAGTGTGACATCATACACCTGATCTCTCAGCGTGCACTCACCCCCTACCATCTAAGCTCTGATCTAGCATGACTGAGATCTCTCTACCTAATCATGCAATTAAAATATGCAAATTGTTGGGGCTCTCACACAAGCAATATACAAACGTAAGAAAAGATAGATTGTTCACAAGAACAAATCAAAGCCAATATTATAGAAAGAGGAAATATTCACAAGTTAATCCTAGTGTTCAAGAATCCGAGGCACCACAGAAGGTTTAGCCTTTCATATTAAGAAAACCTAACACAAGATCTAATAAAGAAGACATAAAGGTGATTGACTTCCCAATCAATGTCTTCTCCGCCTTCAATCTTTGTCGAAACCCTAGCCGTCAGTGGAGGAATCGTCAAAAGTCCCGTGATAAGTTGCATCTAACGACCTCTTATAAAATTATAATTTACGAAGCAGGACCGTGCTTTAGGTGTGTTTAGGCCGTTCTTATCTCTGGAAGCTTCAGGAATTGATTTAGAGTGTCTTCAGATAGTCCCAAGATAAGCATGGGCAAAACACGGTCAAAACACAGGCAAAACACGCCCGTGCTTTGAGCAGATGAACCGTGTTCGGTAAAAACCCTAGTTTTGGATCAACACGCCTTCAACACGGCCGTGCTTAGCATGAGCACTTCTCTGGAACATGCCTTTTCAACTCCTTTTGCTCCAAATTGAGTCGATTTTCCCTTCTTTTATTTTGAGTACCAATTTTCCTATCTAATGATAACAAAATACCCAACAGAACACAAAAATAAAGGAATTTATGTAAAAAGACAAGCAAAGTACATACAAATATAGTGTAAAAATATGTATGATCATGCACTTATTATTGACCGTACCTGATCTCTCTCCCGATATCTCTTGAGGAACTCCAACCTTCACCGATCACTCTCCCACATTGATCAAGATATGCTCTGATCCTCAAGAAGAGTGCATCATTGCATCAACAATTGTCAACTTGTCTTCTCATCCAAAGGGTCACCTTAATCAATATTCTATTGGGCGAGGGAAGCCATATAAATGTTTATTTTACCTTATATGGCACGATACTTGCCAAAATGTGTTATGCAATGACAAGTGCATATCTTTATGTATAGGAAACCTGTAGAACAAGTGAATAGAGTACATACCATTCATAACCAGGTGAATTGTATGTGCCAATTACTATTTAGCTAATAAACCCGTGGATATTGAAGTTTCATAAGTTGTATTTCCTGATACTATACTTAATGCTGGAAAAATATTCTTATACAAACCACCATAGTGACCATATCCCCAATGATCCAAAGATGAGAATCATTAGAATATTCTCAATGATATATGTTAGGAGGAATCAATGAAATCGATGTAAATCCAAATTTTGTATCTTCGAATGTGACCTTTGTCATATCCATATCACAATAAAAAAACTTATTACTGTTAGCTCTCCTAAGATAGCCTTTTCATGGGACTTCTGTTACATGCCATAGAGCCAAAAATGATGTTTTAAGGGTGAGTTGTGTATGTTTTTGTTCTATTATTTGAATGAAGCCCAACTTGGATTGCTCTACTTGTTTTAGTGCATTTTCATCATAAATTGCACATTTTGAAGCACTAATACAAGTGTAATTTATTGTATTATTTGAGTGGGACTTTAGAGCAAAGTACCGATAGGGAAGATAAAATCCTCACAGTTTGAAGAGCAATCTAAAAGTTGGAGTCACAATACAAAAGAGTTGGTGTCTCGTGATGCGTTCTAACCGCAAGTGTACGGGTCGAATCAAGTAATAGAGTGGACTTGAAGTCGGGTTATCGATCCTCAGGGAGTAGGAAGTACTAGTACTATCTATTTGTCTATTATCTAATCGATCCGGAATTGGATGACTATGAACTAACTCTAAACCTAAAACTTAGAAATTGAAATTGCACAATCGATTAATATTTGGAGAAATTCAATCAAGAAAGGGATACTTGGGTGTTCGAATCCCCTTTGGATTTGATGAAATTGGTTAGTGCATACTATTTCAATGCTTGATGATCCATTGGCCAAAGATACCTAATGCGCTTTCACTCTCTCCACCAGAGATGAGTTACTACCCTAATGCCCTCATTGATGATGTCTCGACCTAATTTGGAAAGATTAGGGGAATAAACAATGTGAAAGAGTCACCCTCCTTAGTACCTGGGCTCCCGGTGTACTCCTAATCCCTTCTATTGGAGAGAGTCTACACGTGGGGAGGCATTCGCGTCTTCCCCCACATGGACAACAATAGTCTCTCTGGGCTCTCACAACGTAGAGAGACTACTACCTCAATACAAATCATCCAATAGACCTAATGAAATCATACAAGCATTTAACATAGAAACACTAATTTAATTAAAATAACATCCAAAGGTTTATCTACACCCAAGCATCAAGAAATTAGCCCTCCATCAATGGAGGGCAACAATCCACAACAATAAAGGAAGATGAAAACATAATCCTCAAATAAAAACTCCCTATTGATGAAGATAGGCGGATCCTTCGCTTGCTCGCTCCTCCTTCTTGCCTTCTAGAGCTTCGAGGTGAGGAACCCCTCTGGTGACCTCTCCTCCAAGTTGGGGAAGAAGATGATGATGAGGCTCCTCCTCTAGCTCTCTCTTTCTCTCCAAGGTTTCTAATCAAAGAGGCAAGATCCCCAAAACCTGATTAAGCTTTTCCTTTTATAGTTGACACTAGGGTTTTGGGTCCTTTTCCGTTTTTACCCCTGGGCGGATCAAATCGTCGCTGGAAACTTACGCCATACGGACTTCCATACGGACTACCATACGGGTCCGTATGGCTTCACAGGTTGTATCATACGGGGCTATGTCAGTCCGTATGGGACCCCGTATGGACGCATACGGGGTCTCATACGAGGTTGGAGTCGAGGCCCTCTCTGCCCAGGTTCATACGGGTCCGTATGGGACCCCGTATGGACCTGGGTCTTCATTCTTTTGTCTTGTTTTGGCCCGAATTCTTCTCCAAATGCTTCCTTTTCTCCGGAGTCTCCATATTTTCCCCTGTTTGTAAAAATAAACCTTTTTTTAAGTATCAGTGGGCTGAAACTCCTCTAAAACTCATAATAAGCATGCATAATATGATATGAAATATCGGTCAAATGAACACTTATCATCTCGACACCAAAACCTGGACATTGAGATCAGCCTGATTCCATGTCCCGATGACAAGTGTCAATGCGAGGGTGAGACTTGTTCAGCGCATATACGTAGACTCACACAATAGTACATGTCGTTAAAGTAATAAAATCGGTAAGTCCCGATATCGTATCCTCAGGGAGTGAAATTTGGACTAATTGAGCCCTAACATACTAAAGTACTATGTTCATTTAGTCAGTAAAAATTGGATGGTTGTCCTAAACTAAACTAAGTCTTAGAAAATAGTAAATAGGGTTAACGAAGAGAACATGGAAAACACTCAGAGATAGATATCTGCGGTAGTATGCCTTGTAAACATAATATAGATTTTCATCTTTGATTTATAGTGTATTGTTATACTAGAGATCAATGGGCAATTCAATGGCACATTAGGTGACTTATATGCAAGAGAATAGATGATAATTCTCTGTTCCTAGGAAATATGCCTACGGTGTCTATCACATATTCCTATGCGTAGGGTGAGACATTACCATACCTTGTAGGAGTCCCTGGTTATGGGCTACTATGACATATTCCTATACTATAGGAATGCCTACCGAACCCAGCCTTCCACTTTGCGATGCAAGATCCGTCTAAACTAACATTTACATGCAAGTATATCTAAAATTATACCATACCTTCTGACTAACGGTTAAACAAGAATCATGTTACAAGCACATCTTGCATAACTAACAATCCATACAATCAAAGACTAATATTGATATTTATGTTCACTAGGTCATGCAACCCTAGATTCAAAGTCTAGCCACACATCATGGTGTTTAGAAACATAGATTCAAAACATTCATACAAAACAACCATGAACCTCATACACAAGGGATAAAATCAATATATAAACAATAAAGATGCGGATCTTATCGCTTTGGAGTGCTCTCCTTTACACAAGATAGGCTCAAGGCACTCCGGATCATCGACAATATGATGGATACGACCCCCTCTCGATGCTACCCGCCTTCGTGCCAAGATCATACAACCCTAGATTCAAAGTCAAACCATACATCATGGTGTTTACAAACATAGATTCAAATTCATACAAAACATCCATGAATCTCATACCCAAGAGATAAAGTAAATGTATAAAAAATAAAGATGTGGATATTATCCCTTTGGAATGCTTTCCCCACCTCAAGATAGCATCAAGGCTCTCCAAATCATTTGCATTATAATGGATTCGATCCCCTCTCTGTGCTGCTCACCTCTGTGCCAAGATGATAGCCCCAGAAACTATACCAGCCTTTTTAAAGGCTCGATTGGTGTTGTGGTGCGATTGCTCCGCTTTCAAACATTGATGCCTCTCTTGCGGGTGTCACCGCGACTCCGATGTCTTACTCTCTATCTTGGGTTTAGGTGCACAGTAGGGCTTGGCACCGTAGCACGTTGAATCGGTGTCGATGTGCCAACCCCAAGTTCGTGTTCTTGAAGCTCTGTAGATCAACATGACACAACTGGCTAGCTTCTAGGTCTTCCCTTCATTGGTGCCATGGTGCCAACTTGTGTGCTGCTCTTTATGGTAGCCGAAAATCGGCTTCTCCTAATACAAAGATAGAACTCCTGAATTGTTGTTTGAAAATATATAAATTTTGCTAAAAGTGCACAATTCAGGTAGAACAACCACAAATTGGACATGTTTTTGAAATAGAGCTAAAAAGTACACAAATCTTGTAAATTAACACAAAACTTAGCTCTAAACAATATGCATAAGTCTATAAATTAACTCTCTTTGGAGAGCTAAGAAGACTTCGTGTTGCGGGCCTATAATAAAGGTGCGATTTTCAGGGTTTGGCATCTTGGCTTGGGGGCGGAGTTTAGCCCTAATGTTTTGATTCAGAGAGTCCATTGGTGATCCAATGAAGGGGAAAGCTCTACAAAAGAGAAAAGGCTTGCAAATAACTTGTTAGATCTTTAGTTTTATTCCCTATTGTATTTCCTATTCATGGACTCCATGCTTATAGACATTGATACTTTGTTAAACTCCAATGATTTACCGCATAACTTCTATTTTTGGGTTGTATGACCTTATTGAGATGTGAATTTATATTGATTGCTTGTTATGTGAATGTGCTTATGACATGATCTTTATTAAATCATGAGTCGGAAGGCTATGATAAATCTTTAACTATCTTTTATGCAAATGAATGCATGGACAGTCCATGTATCACATAGTGGAAGTCCAGCCCGACCGGAGACCTGTGGTATAAGCATATATTGTAGTAGCCCTATAGTTAGGTTATTGCATCTAGGGTAATAGAACGTCTCACTCTACCCATAGGCATATGGTGTTAGAGACTGTGGGCATATTCGCCGAGGAATTGAGAATCTTAATCAATGTAATACAATGAGTCCCCTAGTAATACCAGTGAATAGCTCTTGTTCACGGGCATAACAATATATCATAGATGAATATCAATAACATGTTAAGAAGGCATATAACCCTAGTACCTTATTATAGGGCTTTTCCCGTACTCTTCATTACTTGTTAATACTTTTTTTTCGGATTAGTTTAGTATAGACAAAAATCCTAAAATCGTTTGATTGAATGAACTAAGGTTTTAGAATATGCTAGTATTTAATTAGGTCCTCACACCACTCTTTGTGGAATATGACACTTGGACTCATCACTTTTATTACTTTAACGATATGAACATTCATGGGTTGACGCTTATTAAATATACACAACTGATGAATTAGTTCAACCTTAGATTGCTTTGTCTCCACTAGTGTAATCAGGGGACTTGGGAGGTTCATTCATCACCTTCTCTTCTACTGTGTTTGGTTGGGGAATAACCCCATATGGGATATCCAACATGGTTCTTAATAAAATATTTTCTCTCTCAAAATTTTAATTGAGGTTTAAAAATATAATAATAGGTTATCCAATAATATATGTAAGCCATTTGGCTATATTATAATTAATAACTTTATTTTAAAATTTTTACAATAAAATTTAAAATTTTTCAAAAGTTATTTCTAATCTGAATATCCATGAGAACAATACATGTGCGCAGTCTGATACCCGCCTCTGATTTCTCTCACAACTTGCAAATACAACGAAATGTCAAGCTTTCATCAAACTAGCTAGTAGGCAGTATCATGACAGTGACAGTCTACCATATATAATAATCATAGTAAATTACCAAAACAACTGTTTCAATAGATGCACATCCCTCCATATATATGAATCATGAGTAGCTACATAAGTCAGACCTTGATACTTTCTACGCCAACTACCTCATAGTTTTTGCCTCTATGTTGTTGAAGAATTAGGGATTTAATACAAATAATGGCATCATAAATTGCATCCCAATTTATAATATTTTGTATAATCAAAATATGATAATCAAAGAAATATTGAAGCATCAGGAAAATAATATGATAAATGAGATTCAACATGCTATATTGGACAATTTAAACATTATGGGCAGTGACTTGCAGATAAGGCAAATAGATAATGTTTGTAGTAATATTGTAAAAGAAATTTGACAGCATGTTCTTTTGCATATTTAAAACATGATAAGAATTAATATATCTAAATATCATACAAGTAAGATATGTGATGATATTATAAATTAAACCTATCAACATACTAATATGCAGATTCAAAACATGATAGATGATGATATATTTGAATATCATATAAATAAGATATGTAAAGAGATTGTAAAATAAACCTAACAACATACTAATACGCAGATTCAAAATATGATAGATAATGATAAATTTAAATATGATACTGATAAGATAAGAAGTCAAATTATAAATGACTACTAATATCATTCTAATTTCCAGATTGAAATCATGATAAGTAACACATTTAAAGATCAGATCAATTAGATTTATAATAAAATTATGAATTGAATCTAGCAACATACTAATTTGTATATTTAAAACATGTTAATAATCAAAACCTAACATGATAGAATGTCTGTAGATAATTAGGAAATCAGTAATCTTACAGATGCTTCACGGAAACAAATTAACGTGGAGAAGCGCGTGAGTACGCTTTCCCAGAAGAACTATTCACCGCCTCGTGCAAGACTTTACAGGGGATGTTCTACGGAGATACTTCTCCTCCCTCCGGTGGTGCATGTCAGAGAAGGGTTCAAGGATTGGCTTTCAGATGCAGCACAGCAAAAAAAAAACAGGATTGCAGAAAAAGAACAGAGGAAGAGAGAAGAAAGAGATAATTTCTCTAAAAAACTATTTTCCCCAATCATCCCCTTTTAATCTTATCTCTTTTACGGGTAGCGCCTGCTCGCGCTTTGTCAATGGGACGTGACACCGGTTCAGCCGGCGTCGTTACAATTGAGGTTTTATTTGAACACTTTCACAAAAGTCCCCCAATATTTTATGAAGTCCAAATTATAAAAGTTTTTCATAATAGTCCCCGTATTTATAAATAATAACTTTCCAAAATAACATAAAGATTTTGCAAAACAAACCCCATAAATTTTGTATTTTTGCATAACAATCCCCCACCAAAAATTCAAAACTTTCAGAATGTGGAAAATCTTGTTAAGTGCTGCTATATACTGTGTTTTTGACAAAGGTACCTTTCGGGTTTAAACCTTCATCTAGCCACTAAGGGATCCATCTATTCACAGAAGCAAATGGACTATGCCTTGAATTTGCAACTTGAAGTGACAGACTTCACCCAAAGGGCACACAGTACTTGGCTGTGTGAGCCTAGCCTCGCGGTTTGGGGCATTACGGTCATTCCCCCAGTATCTACTCATGAGTGTTTTAGAGAGTACCCGACTCTCATGGATCGCGACCTCCGATCACACTCACGTAGGTGTATTCTCCAGGGTATCTTGTAGTATAAATACCCTTCCTTTCCAAGGACTCGAATACATTAAGAGTTATACTCAACCTCCCCATACAGTATGAAGTACATATGCATAATCACGGATAGGGTATGGAGTTTCCTCCGGTTATAGTGTACTTCCAGTTACCTAATCAGCTTGTTTTTCCCACTAGCCTACTTTGTGGGATCTCCACTCAGATAGGATGGGTTACCACTGTTGGCAACTAATCAATGGGTCTCAAACCCATATCCCTTAATGCTTCGTAGATTATCCTCTGTGATAACCCTTTAGTGAAGGGATCTGCCATGTTCTTCTCGGTGTGAATATACTGCGCAGTGATCACTCCATGTCCGCGAAGATTCCTGACAGTCTTTAACCTTCTTTTTACATGCCTTGAGGATTTCGTATTCTCCTTACTACTGTTAACCTTTGCTATCACAACTTAGTTATCACAATACACGAGAACAACTGGAATTGGTTTTTCCAGCACAGGTAAATCCATCAAGAGCTTTTGTAACCACTTTCGGCCTCATGGCTGACTATCTCGAGTCGCGGTCGATTCGGCCTCCATAGTGGAGCGTGTTAGGATAGTCTATTTTGTAGACTGCCATGCAACTGTTGCACCTGCCAAAGTGAACACATTTCCACTAGTGGCTTTGATCTCGTTTGAATCCGAGATCCAATTGGAATCACTATACCCTTCAAGAACCGCAGGGTAGCCGGTATAGTGTAATTCATATGTCATAGTCCCTTTGAGGTATTTAAGTACACGCTCAAGTGCTTGCAAGTGATCATCTCCAGGGTTAGACGTATAACGACTAAGCCTGCTTACAGCATAGGAGACATCTGGCCTCGTCGCACCAGCTAGATACATCAAAGATCCTATGATCTGACCGTATCTCAATTGATCCTTTGCAGCTCCAGTATTCTTACACAACCTTAGAGCAGGATCATAGGGTGTGGATACAGGTCTGCTCTCTAGATGCCCAAAGCGAGTCAAGACCTTTTCCACATAATGGGATTGTAATAGTGTGATCCCATTCTCACCCTTGATGAGCTTGATATTCAGGATTACATCCGCTTCTCCAAGATCCTTCATATCGAAGTTCTTGGACAAAAATGACTTAACGTCATTTATTACTTCGATGTTAGTCCCAAACAACAAGATGTCATCCACATATAAACAGAGCATCACCCCTACAGTCCCACTGAATCTATAGTATACACACTTGTCAGTCTCATTTATACAGAAGCCGGCGGATGTTAAAGTTCTATCGAACTTCTCATGCCATTGCTTTGGGGCTTGTTTTAGACCATATAAGGACTTTAGTAATCTGCATACCTTCTTCTCATGTCCTGGAATCACAAATCCCTCAGGTTGCTCCATATAGATCTTCTCCTCCAACTCTCCATTAAGAAAAGCTGTTTTCACATCCATCTGATGGATCAGGAGACCGTATGAAGCAGCCAGTGCAATAAGCATCAGGATCGTCGTGGTCCTGGCCACAAGAGAATAGGTGTCAAAGTAGTCCTCACCTTCTTTCTGAGTGAACCCCTTAGCCACAAGTCTGGCCTTGAACTTGTCAATAGTTCCATCAGGCCGTAACTTCTTTTTGAAGATCCACTTACAATCTACTGGCTTACACCCAACAGGAAGATCAGTGAACTCCCATGTACCGTTAGCGATAATGGAATCCATCTCGCTACGGACTGCTTCCTTCCAACACTCTGCAACTGGTGATGCATATGCCTCTAGAAGGTTTCTAGGCATGTCAGCCGCTAAGTATATCACAAAATCATCGCCAAAGGATTTTGCAGTCCTTTGCCTCTTACTTCTTTTGAGCTCAGAGCTCTCAGAAGTATCTGCTACAGGGACAAATACAGGGGGTGGTGACTCATCATGAGTAATTGCAGTGTTGTTTTTCATAGGAAAGACCGTCTCAAAAAATGAAGCATCCCGAGACTCGATCATTGAATTAACAACAATTTCTCCGGTCTCAGAACCCACTACCAAGAACCTATAGGCCGCGCTGTTATGTGCATATCCCATAAAGACACAGTCAACGGTTTTGGGTCCTAGTTTTCTTTTTTTTTTCTGTTGTGGTATGTTGACCTTAGCCAAACATCCCCATGTGCGCAGAAAAGAGAGATTGGGTCTTCTTCCCTTCCATCCTTCATACGGGGTAATCTCACTATTTTTAGTGGAAACCCTATTCAAGACGAAGCACACTGTAAGAAGGGCTTCCCCCCACCATTTCTCAGGTAAACCTGAACTACTCAGCATGGCATTGACCAAGCCCGTTAAAGTTCGGTTTTTCCTTTCGGCCACCCCTTTTGATTGGGGTGAGTAGGGAGCTGTCGTCTCATGGATTATTCCATGAGTCTCAGAGAATTGGATGAATTCCTGAGAGGTATACTCTCCACCACGATCAGACCTTAGCTGTTAGATTTTTCTTTCTAGTTGGTTCTCAACCTTTGCCTTATAGATTTTAAAGTAGTTTAGTGCTTCATCTTTAGTTTTCAATAAATATACACTGCTATATCGTGTGGCATCATCAATAAGAGTCATAAAATATCTCTTACCTCCCTTGGTTAACACTCCATTCATTTCAAAGAAATCAGAATGGATGAGTTCTAATGGTGAAGTGTTTCTCCCCTCAATACTCTTAAAGGGTTTGCGGGGTTGCTTTGCTTGCACACACACTTCACACCTAGAACCTTTAACCACATCAGGGATCAATTTAAGTTTCCCAAGACGTGTGATGCAATAATAATTAACATGACAAAAACGAGAATGCCAAATGACAGAGTTATTATCAATAGTGTAAGAAAGAGCATATGAGTTATTACAATTTTCCATAATAGAAAGGCGGAACAAGCCTCCGCTCTCATAACCTTTACCAACAAAGTTTTCAAATTTAGTTAATACAACTTTATTGGACTCAAACATAAGCCTAAAGCCTTCTTTGCACAGAAGTGACCTACTTATCAAGTTGCGGTTTATTTCCGGCACATACAACACATTCTTCAGGGTGAGAGTCTTTCCTGAAGTAAGCTTCAGTTTGACTAAACCCGTCCCTCGTACTGATGCAACCGTTCCGTTCCCCATTAGGACGGTGGAACTTGCTATAACCTTATAAGAGGAAAAGAGAGACATTTCAAAACAAATATGAACATTAGCTTCCGTGTCAACCCACCAATCAGTAGATTGACATGCCAAGAAAACAACAGGCTTATTCACATACCCTGAAGCACCGGCCTTGCAAATGGTCACATTAGCCTCTTTCTTAGGCTTGTCCTTTCTGTGAGCGCAAGTTCGAGCCCAATGGCCCTTCTTGCCGCACACATATCATGCAGTGTCTTTCTTCTTCTTAAAATCTGTGCTTTGCTTGGGCCCTTGGTTTTGATTCTGGAATTTGTTCTTTGTCTTGGCTTTCTGATTGCCTTTTTGTTTTGCCTCGACCAGGTTGGCCTTGGAGTGGTACTCTTGTGTCTGCAGTCGGCTATCCTTTGCCCTTGCCTTCTCCTCAACATCAAGGGAGGCAATCAAGTCCTCAATAGACATGATCTCCCTACGATGTTTCAGAGTGGTCGCAAAATCCCTCCACGAGGGAGGGAGCTTGGCAATGATAACTTCGACCTGGAATCTTTCAGAAATGGTATACCCAGATTGTCCGAGTTCGCTAACAATGAGTTGGAGCTCATGAGCTTGCTCAACGACAGAACTCTCGGAGACCATTCGGAAATTATTGTACTTCTTAACCAAGTACAATTCTTGACCAGCATCAGACACAGCATACTTTTTCTCCAGGGCCTCCCATAAGTCCTTTGCTGATGTGTACTGCATGTACACATCAAATAGCTGGTCCGAAAGAACGGCGAGAATCCTCCGAAGTGCCGAAATATTCGCTGCATCCCTCTCTTTCTCTTCATCCTTATTCAAGGGTTCCTGAAGAGGGAGTGCAATGATGATCCAGAACACATTAAGAGATGTCAGCCAAAGCTTAACTTTGTATTGCCACCTCTTAAAATTCTCACCTCTGAATCGTTCCGGCCTCATTACATCATTGTTCACGTGGGATGTAGAAGATGCCATTGCAAAGTATATAGTTCTTCTGGATTGTTAAAGAATCAGGGATTTAATAGAAATAATGGCATCATAAATTGCATCCCAATTTATAATATTTTGTATAATCAAAATATGTTAATCAAAGAAATATTGAAGCATCAGGCAAATAGTATGATAAATGAGATTCAACATGCTATATTGGACAATTAAAATATTATGGGTAGTGACTTGCAGATAAGGCAAATAGACAATGTTTGTAGTAATATTGTAAAAGAAATTTGACAGCATGTTCTTTTGCATATTTAAAACATGATAAGAATTAATATATCTAAATATCATACAAGTAAGATATGTGATGATATTATAAATTAAACCTATCAACATACTAATATGCAGATTCAAAACATGATAGATGATGATATATTTGAATATCATACAAATAAGATATGTAAAGAGATTGTAAAATAAACCTAACAACATACTAATAGGCAGATTCAAAACATGATAGATAATGATAAATTAAAATATGATACTGATAAGATAAGAAGTCAAATTATAAATGACTACTAATATCATTCTAATTTCTAGATTGAAATCATGATAAGTAACACATTTAAAGATCAGATCAATTAGATTTATAATAAAATTATGAATTGAATCTAGCAACATACTAATTTGTATATTTAAAACATGGTAATAATCAAAACCTAACATGATAGAATGTCTGTAGATAATTAGGAAATCAGTAATATGGAAACAAATTAACGTCGAGAAGCGCATGAGTACGCTTTCCCAGAAGAACTATTCGCCACCTCTCACAGGCGATGTTCTACGGAGATACTTCTCCTCCCTCCGGTGGTGCACGTCACAGAAGGGTTCGAGGATTGGCTTTCAGATGTAGCACAGCAAAAAAAAACAGGATTGCAGAAAAAGAACAAAGGAAGAGAGAAGAAAGAGATAATTTCTCTAAAAAACTATTTTCCCCAATCGTCCCCTTTTAATCTTATCTCTTTTACGGGTAGCGCCTGCTCGTGCTTTGTCAACGGGATGTGACACCGGTTCAGCCGGCGTCGTTACAATTAAGGTTTTATTTGAACACTTTCACAAAAGTCCCCCAATATTTTATAAAGTCCAAATTACAAAAGTTTTTCATAATAGTCCCCATATTTATAAATAATAACTTTCCAAAATAACATAAAAATTTTGTAAAACAAACCCCATAAATTTTATATTTTTGCATAACATATGTAACACACTGGTTGGCATGGATTCTCTAATTCCATGTTGCCGGTAAAGCTTGAAATATAAAGACCGCTTGATCAAGAATGCATGGTCCTCCTAACTCATTTGGATCTGTATCCAAAGTCCAATAAAGTATTCTAGAAGGGATGTTGAAATTAAGCTAAATAGTGTTTTGTTTTTTTTATGTGAATTTGTGGTTTATGGTCAAAACAACATGTGAGAAGTTATTTTCTTCTGAAAAACAATACCTAAATATTAATTAGTGGAGCAAAAGACTCACTCAGTCGTGTGCGTAGCAAAGCGGACTTTCCAAAGGAAAAGCTACTTGACCTTTCAAATAATGAGTAGCATTCTTAATCTTGAGAAACTACCACCATTTTAACAAATATTTTTGCTCTGGAAGTCAAAGCAATAATTTGAAAAATAGAAAATTAAATACAAACTTTTGTGATGAAAACAATAATTTTTTTTTCTTGAAAAAATAGATAATTACATAATATTTATTAATTTAAATAAAGTGTTTAGAAAGTGCAACTTACATTGAAAAAAAGGGTAATAGAGTCTGGGACCGGAATCTTCTCGGTTGTGGGAGTGCCAAAAACATCACACAATGACAAGATAGGGTCCACCTATATGCCGTCGTCAAGAGGTAGTGATGTCCTCAAATAAAATCATTTCCTAAGGGTGAATCCAGATCCTCCCTAGTGAATATAAGGGTTCATTTTGCTATGATCGCCATGAGCTTTGATCTCTTTGATGTTTGAGCTACATTAAATCAGGAAAACATTACAAAACTGATATTTCAGATGATTTTTGTAAAATACACTATTTATCATGAAAGTATCTTTGTTACTTTCTCTTTCATGAAAACAATAATTACAAATAAGAGAGATTCAAAAAAATTTCCCACTTGAAATCTTTATCATCTGATCTTATACACTGTCCGTGATAAATTTTGATGATAGTTTAGGATATAAATTACCAAACCAAATATCTTTGGTACGAGAAAGTCACATCTTTTCATTAGTAGTTCGAAGTATATATTTAACTTAATCATGGATAATTTCTGAATTTTATAAAATATATATTTATAATAAAATTATAATCAAAAGTTAATTAAAATCTATATATATTAATAGGGATAAAAGTAGTGGGACACGTGGCAATCATCTAAACAAGCCACATGTCAGAACAGTAAAGCAGAAATTCCCGCTAATAAGAAATTCCCGATGATAAAGTAGACCGTTCCGATATGGAAAGCTTGCTTGATCGGTTTGACCCACTGCGAAGTGCTTGTCCGATCCGATATGCATGACCGGTGTGGCGAAACTGATATGACAGAACCTCATCAAACCAACATATGTTGACCAGAGAAGGTATATCAGAACTTAAGACTACTTATATCACCCCCGGTCTTCTAGAAGAACTACGGTGCATGTACTGGCATTCTAGAAGGATTACGGAGAGCGGCTTCAGGCGCTTAAATGGCATCTAGGCTGGCGTTTAAAATTTGGATGGGCGGTGGCAAACACGTGATTAAATTCAGGAGCGTGTTCAGCACGCAACCCATGCCTATAAAAGGCAAGGATCACAACTCATTTGGACATTCTGAAATCCAAGTGGCGAAGCCCTGCCAAATTGGAAAACGGGATTTTCTCTTTCTACTTCCTGCTTTCCATTTGTGGATGTCTTGTAAGATCTCTTATACTTTTCGATGATTCATAGTGGAATTTTCCTCTCCCGTGGTTTTTCCCCCTTTTTTAGGGGTTTTTCCACGTAAATCTGGTTTCTCTCTCTTCGTTCTTGGATTCTCGTTCGATTTCTCACTAGGATAGCAACCCATTAAATATAAATTCAATTGTTAGGTTGAAATTGGGCCCTAAATCCAATTTTAGCACTAACAATTTGGCGCCGTCTGTGGGGATGTGAGCAAAAAGTTCATGGCTGCTACTCAGAGGAAATCGAAGAGATTCCAAACCCAAGAGGGAGGAAAAGGAGTTTCAGCAACCCCTCCAGTGGAAGGCGCCTCGCCTCCTGGAGCTGGAGCTCTCCGGCGAGTATTGGAGTTCAAAATGATGATGATCGTGTCAGAAGGATGGCGCAGGAGATTGAAGAGCTGAAGCAAGCTCTTCAGGAAGCACGTCAGCAGCGCACTTCCCAAACTACTGTTCCTCATAATGCGCAACCTCTGAAGGAGAGTGGGGGAAGGAAGACAGCTCACTCCCCCAGACACCAAGCACGCTCTCCTGTCAGACGCCGGAGCAAGGAGTCTTCGACTGGAAGCTCAGATCCAGCGCATCGCCATCGGGATCGCCATGTTCGAGGAGATGAGATTGGAGAGCGGAGAAAGAAGGGGATCTCTCGTTCTCCGGATCGCTCGATAGATTAGAGACGCTGGACCCGATCACCAACACATCGATCCAGGGGGCGATATCATTCATTGGATCGATGTTATTCTCCTCGCGGTCGATCTCCACATCATTTTTTTCAGACGCCGATCTCCACGACATGATTCACCATATCGCTGTTATTCTTCCCCACGGCGATATATGACAGAAAGGGAATGAGTCCAGCAACTTGTCCTGCATGTTACTTCCCCCTTTATAAAGGCGATTTGGGAAGCCCCCTTCCCAGAGCATTTTAGACCTCCTAATGTTCGCTCTTATGACGGGACCTCTGATCCCTAGGAGCACTTGGAGAGTTATCAAGATGAGATGATGGTCAACAGAACAACAGAAGCCATCATGAGTCGAGCTTTTCCTCGAACACTTATTGCGATGCTCATGATTGGTTCGGGGGAATTCCCCCAGAAACTGTACATAGTTTTCAACAGCTCTCTGACCTTTTCCTTTGCAATTTTGCCAGCAACAGGAAATTGAAGAAGAACCCTATGATGCTGTTGGGATTCATGCAGAGACCGGAGAAGAGTCTGCGCGGATATATAAGCCGCTTCAATAATGAGATCAATGGCATGATGGATATAAACTCTGCACTGGTTGTGGGAATAGCAGTGAAAGGGTTGAAGGATGGAGCTTTTAAGGATTCCTTAACCCGGGAACCCCCAACCTCTCTTTCCGATTTTCAGGCCACGGCTGCAAAATTCATATAACCTCGGAGGAGACGAAAGCCAAATGGAAAGAGAATGATCTCTTGCAGCTAGAAGAAATCAGAAAGAAGAATCATCACTTGCAGCCATATCGGGAATGGAGAGAAGGTGCTCCGACAAGTGATAAACCTCGGAGAGGAGGTCAGAATCCGAATCGTGCAGATCGGTTGGAGGAAAGAAGGCCCCCATAATACCGGGGGTATGATCCTGAGAGGGCAGAGAAGTACCACAATTACTCCATTCTTAACACCTCACTGGAGGACATTCTCTCTCAGATTCAGGATCAGAAAATCTTAAAGCCCCCACAACCTATGAAGGATAACCCGAGGAGGAAGAAGAGTAAGAAATTTTGCAAGTTCCATCAAGATAAGGGGCACTTCACCGAAGACTGTATCCAGTTGAAGAATGATATTAAAAACCTCATCAGGGAGGGAAAACTGGATCAGTTTTTACAGAAAGAGCAGGAGCCGGTGACTGAGCATATCCCACCTCCACAGCCGATAATTCCTAGTGATACGCATGTGACAGTTATTGCTGGAGGCCCAGGGTGCGGAGGAGAGAGCTCAAAGTCAAGGAAGAATTATGTGAGAGCAGTTGGATCCGTTCAAAATGTGACATCCTTGAAGAGGCCGCGCACTCCTATTCAAATCTGTTTTTCCGATGAAGATCTGAGGGGTGTCCACTACCCTCACGATGACGCTCTAGTGATTACTTCCCAGATCGGGATTTTCACTGTAGAGCGAGTTCTTATCGACACCGGGAGTTCGGTAGACATCATATTCTCATCTGCCTTTGATAGAATGAAGCTTCCAGTGGAGAATCTGAAATCGATAAAGTCTCCTCTCATCGGGTTCAAAGGCAGTCCATTACAACCCGACGGCATGATTTCTCTGCCTTTGACTCTTGGCACTCCTCCGAGAACTACTACTGTTGTCATTAACTTTTTGATTATCTGATGCCCTTCGAGCTACAATGTTATCATTGGGAGGCCGTCGATCAATCATTTGAAGGCCGTTCCTTCAACATACCATATGGTGGTCAAATTTCCTACATCCAATGGTTGCGGTGAAGTGAAGGGCAACCAACTGGCTTCTCGCCAATGCTACGCCACCATGCTCAAAGGATGTGGCGAGGGGAGTAGCCGATCCTGAGAAGCACTTACTGTGGAAGACATTCAACTAGAAGATGATGAAAGGGAGAAGCATCGCCCCATCCCGGTTGAGGAGCTGAAGGCTATACCTCTGAAGGAGGAACAACTGGAGCGTACTGTTCAAATAGGAGCAAATCTCCTGTCGGATCAACGGGATGAGATACTGAATTTTCTAAGGAGCAACTCCGATATATTCACTTGGACAGCAGAGGAGATGCCAGGAGTTCCACGGGAGGTTATAGAGCATCGACTCAATGTCGATCCGGGGCACAAACCAGTGTCTGAAGCGGCGAAGTTTACTTTTGATCACCTCGGTACGCTCATGAAGAAGTAGACAAACTTCTGAAGGCTGACTTCATTCGTGACGTATATTACCCTGAGTGGTTATCCAATGTTGTACTGGTGAAAAAATCCACGGGAAAGTGGAGAATGTGTGTAGACTTTACTGATTTGAATAAAGCTTGCCCCAAGGATTGCTACCCCCTGCCTTTAATTGATAACTTAGTAGATTCTACATTAAGGTACGAAATGCTATGTTTCCTCGATGCATACTCTGGGTATAATCAGATCAGGATGGCGGAAGACGATGTGGAGAAAACCTCTTTCATCACGGGAAGAGGAACATATTGTTACAAGGTCATGCCTTTTGGCCTGAAGAATGCTGGTGCCACTTTTCAAAGGTTGGTGAACAGGGTTTTCAAAAACTAGATCGGGAGAAATATCGAAGCATATGTTGATGATATCTTGGTGAAGAGTGATAAGGCTGAGCGACATATTGCAGATTTGCAGGAAACCTTTGCTGCACTTCGAGCCCACTGGATGAGCCTCAATCCCAATAAATGCACATTTGGAGTCCGATCTGGGAAATTTCTAGGATTCATGACCACACATCGGGGAATTGAAGCTAATCCAGAGAAGATACGAGCAGTCCTAGAAATGAGATCCCCAAAAACAATCAAGGAGATACAAAGACTTAATGGCCAACTTACAGCTCTGGGGAGGTTCATATCGAAGTCAGGAGAGAAGAATCTTCCATTCTTCCGAGCATTGAGAAAGGCTCCTAAGGTTGAATGGAATGAAGAATGCGAGAAAGCATTCGTACAGTTGAAGGAGTATTTGCAATCACCAGCTTTTCTAGCAAAGCCTCAGCCGAGAGAAGAGCTCTATGTTTACCTATCTACAACCGATGCCGTTGTCAGTTCAGTATTGGTAAAGATCGAGGATAATTTGCAGAAGCCAGTGTATTATACAAGCAAGGTCCTCACCGACACTGAATCCAGATATCTTTCCCTTGAGAAGCTGGCCTACGCTTTAGTGGTTGTGGCCCGTCGGCTCCGCCCTTATTTCCAATCACATCGGTTAAAGGTATTGACCAATCAGCTACAGAAGCAAATCTTACACCGGCCAGACACATCGGGACGCCTCGCCCGATGGGTTCTTGAGCTTGCAGAATATGATATCAGCTATGAGTCGCGCACTTCAATAAAAGCACAAGAACTCGCGGACTTCATTGCAGAGCTTACAACAACTACTGATGGTGATCCTTCAAACATCAAGTTGTCTGAAACCAGGAATGACTCTTCGTCCCAGTGAGTTCTGCACACAGATGGATCTTCTACAGGAAACAGTTCGGGGGGAGGATTGATCCTGCAGTCACTATCTGAATGGAACACTTCAACTATTTTGAAGTTTGGGTTCAAAGCAACCAATAATGAGGCTGAATATGAGGCTATGATAGTTGGGTTGCAGTTAGCTCGTGGTCTTGGAGTGAGGAATCTGCGAGCTAACACTGACTCTCAGTTGGTTGTGGGCCATCTGAGTGAAGAATTTGAGGCAAGGGAAGATCACATGGTGAAATACAAGTCTTTGTTGAATAAGCTCACTACAAGCTTCGAGGAATTTCACATTTCCAAAATTCCCAGAGCAGAGAATCAGCAAGCTGATATCTTATCTAAGCTAGCCTCAACAAACGGCAGTATTGAGCAACCGGTCAATATTCAGTACCTGGCGACTAGGACAATTGATTGTAGACCAGCGGAAGAACTCATGGATATCGATCTGGAGCCCTGTTGGATCGATCCGATCTTGAGTTATTTGAAAGATGGAACACTCCCGCAAGAACCCAAAGAAGCTCGAAGGATCACTATAAGAGCTTCACGATATAGTGTCGTAAGTGGGCAACTCTACAAAAGGTCTTTTCCTCTCCCTCTGTTAAAATGTCTCCGACCATCAGAGGCGGAATATGTTCTTCAGGAGATCCATGAATGGATTGCAGGAGATCATTTAGGAGGAAGAGCATTAAGTCACAAAATCTTAAGGCAAGGATATTATTGACCGACCTTGAATAAAGATGCTGAGGATTTTGTCAAGAAATGTGATGCTTGTCAACGCCACGCCAACATCCAACGGCGTTCCCCGGTACCACTCACCGCAGTTGTGAGTACGAGGCCATTTGCTTTATGGGGAGTAGATATACTTGGCCAATTTCCTGTAGCTGTCCGACAGATGAAGTTCTTAATCGTGGAGATCGACTACTTTACTAAGTGGGTGGAGGCAGAGCCACTATCGTCGATCACAGCAAAGGCTTGCCAGAGCTTTTTATGGAAATCTATTGTTTGTCGTTTCAGCTTGCCTGTTGCTTTCATTACGGACAACGGTCGCCAGTTCGACAATCCAACATTCAAGAAGTTCTGCACAGATCTTGGTATTGAATCAAGACTAACTTATGTTACTCATCCACAGGCGAATGGACAAGTGGAAGTAACCAACAGAACTCTCCTTCATGGTTTAAAGACAAGAGTTCTCAAAAATGGATCGAACTCGGTGGAGGAAGTTCCAAACACTTTATGGGCATATCGGACAACCGCTCGAACCCCAACTGGTGAGACTCCATTCGCGCTGGCGTTTGGAGTCGAAGCTGTGCTCCCGGCTGAAATCACTTTACCCACACCAAGAATACAGTCCTTCGATCCAGTAAGTAATGAAGAGCAGCTCCAGGCTGAGCTGGATCTACTTGAAGAAAAGAGGGATTGCGTTAATGTTCGAGCAGCAGCATACCGGCAGAAGGTCAAGAGATATTATAATGCCAGGGTGAAGGAAGTGACCTTCCGGGTTGGAGATCTTGTACTGAGAGAGAATATCTTTCAAGGCAACAAGAGTCGGATAGGGAAACTCAATGCCAATTGGGAAGGCCCATATATTGTACAGAGAATTGTAAGGCCCGGAACATACTGGCTTTCTAAGATGGATGGACGCAGCCTCAAGCGTCCATACCATTCGGAGCATCTAAGGAGTTATTATCAATAAAATTAGTTACTTCCATACATTTATGTCTTTTTTGCTTTTATTCTATTTCTAGAAAAAGTCTATTTGCCAACGAAGAAAGAAGGAATCAGCTCCAAAAGCCATACCGGCACCAAATACCCATACCGGGTTCAACGGACCATACCGGTCCCGATGTCCACGTCGGTCTCAACGCCCATACCGGGCCCAATAAGATCGTATCGATCCCAACGGATCATATCGATCTCGACAGACCATACCGGTCTCGTCATACCATATCGGTCCCAACGCCCATACCGGGCTCAACGGGCCATACCGGTCCCAATGCCCATACCGGGCTCAACGGACCATACCGGTCCCAACGCCCATCGAACCATACCGACCCCAACGCCCATACCGAGCTCAACGGACCATACCGGTCCCAGATGGGAAGAAGATTATGTCAACCTTTCACCGCCAGAAATCATACAAAGCTACAACGAAGACAAACTGTTACAGACCTCGATGGAAGCTACCGTACTAGTCAATCGATCACAATCAATTAATCAGCTCAAGAGTCATCATACAAGCCTAGTACATCGACAAACCATATCAACTTCATACAAACAAAACCAAGCACTTCATTTTTACAACAACCCGACTCATTCAACACGAGATCGCTTAAATACTTCAAAAGTGAGACAACCGGAAAGAGGCATATCGACAGAAAAAAGAGGTTCATTGATTGGAAGCATGAAAGTACAATGAAAATATCAAAGTCAAGAAGAATCAGACGAGGTAGAAGAATCGATGTCGGAAACACCATCAGGAGCTTGTGCAGGAGCAGCTGAAAGTGTTGACACCTTCTGGCATCTATTGTTCCCAAGAACATGAACTTCAAAGCACATGTCCTCTCGAAGAACAAAAACAAGCAGCTCCCCTTCTTCGAATTGGTGATCTCTCGCGAAGTCCGCCCAACCTTTGGTGAAGCGAAATACCCCAAGCTCTGACGACATGGATAACATCACTGACCAGAAGTTTCCACTCGGCCCCCGCAATCTAACAAGACCTTCCTCGAAGAACATCCTCATGTGACCCTGGAAAGCTCTAGGGATCCACAAGTAATTAGAGTTATCGCCAAGAAAGAATTTATAAAAGGAGGGACAGCTGTTGTTACCCATTGCAGAAGAGAAAATGCCTTGAAGATGTCATTACTGCCCCAATTTATAGTATGATTCCTACAGAAGCAATTAATGCACACCCAGAATACCAACAGACTTTAGACGCTTCGTTTCGATCCAATGAGAACGCCTTTTGACTCCTTGAAGGGAATGTCTTGTTGGAACTGCCTTGGGAACGTTTCAGAATTCAAAGCTCAATAAAGGAAAATAATGGCCCCTGTTCCCAAGGAACGCCTGGATTGGGTCGAAACAATAACGAGGAATCAATAAAAGGAAATCGCAACCCCGATCCGAAATATACACCGATCCGATGCGGAGATTGAAGCAGGAAATATCTTAGTGGTCGATAGATATCAAAAATATCATCCGATCCGATATGGATTATCAGGAATGGATCGACATCAAAAGATTCATCATGTCTTGGAGAACATTGAAAGGAAACCGAATCACGATTTCATTCATCCTCAAAAAGAAAAGTAGACAAAAAAAAAGAGAGCCAAAATGTTTTTATGATAGGTACAGTCTGAGTAAACTTTACAATTGGGATCAAGTTTCCGTAGCAAAATGAAGAATCAGAAAGGGATTACAAGTGTTTCATTTAAACAAAATCCCAGTTCCTTGCTCTGGTTGCATTCTTCCGGCGTGCTTCAGCGCGTCGCCTAGCTTCAAGGGCTTCTTCAGATTTCTTCGCCCGATCACTCAGAATCTTCTCTTGAACGGCTTTTAGTTCTTCAATTTCACTACGGAGCCGTCTTACTTCAGGCTAGTCTGGCAAAAAAGAAAAGAAAAAGTGGAATGATTAAAGATAAATAAAGGAGGACTACAGAGATTTAGCTAACCTCCCCCCTACGCACAACGGAAGATGTATTTCTTTGATCAGTCTCTGAAGCTTTTTCTCCACTTGGTTCAACAGAGGTACCCTTAACGGCTTCCGAATTTTCTTCTCCGGTCGGAATGGCAGAAGTGGCTTAAATCAAATAGGGGAAAGATAAGTGAGGAGCCATATAATTTAAAATGTCAGAAATGAGGGAAATTTGAACTCACATGTACCAGCTGTGATGTCATCCTCAATCTCGATAACAGCTGGAGAAACTTCACTTGGAGGCACACATTCCTTTTCTCGTTGAATTGGTTCTGGGCCAGATGTGATCTCTCCGCGGCATCCCGTATCTTCATGAATCGATCCTGATTCCCTTAGAATTTCTTTATAAATCGGATCAGGATCTGATATGATCATCCCGCACTCCGGAACTTTTCCAGGATCCGATGTGGATGATGGATGAATTATCGTATCAGAAACATTCTTCTCCGATACAGATATGGTACAAGTTCCATCTAGACATGGAACATTAGATTTTATTCCTTCAACAGCTGGAAGTTCAGCCCTTACGTCTTCAGAACAAGATCTTCATTTCCCTTTTCTTCTCCGTGACACTTCTCAAAATAAAGCTCCACAACATCATCATAAGGAGTTTGATGAAAGTTAATTGAAGGATCAACGGAATAAACACTGCTCAGAATTGAATAAACTTTCGATGTTATTCTGCGAATTTCATCGTCGGAAAGTTCCCTTTTTTCTACTGTAGTGAGTTTCTCTTCCAGCTCCATATACCTTCTCCAGCTTTCATTCAAATTAGATTGCAAGGATGACATTTCCTCCTTAACAATCTCATTCGACCGCTGAGCAGAGAGAACTTCACTTCAAGCTTGAGAAAGAAGATTATCTCTGGCTCTCAATTGTTCGGACAAGAGACTGATATCTTCTTTCAGTTTCCTTGTGAATTCTTCTGCATCTTTGAGTTTTGTCCTCAAGACCTTCTGCATTTCTTCTTCAATTGATGCTTCTCGCTCAAGCGCAGATATTTTTCCAGAGAGCTTCTTGTTCTCGTCAACAACAGAGTCTTTTTCGCTTTTGGACTGATCCAAATCTACTCTTAAAGAGGTGACAGTTTGCTCAGATAAGGAAAGGGAAGCTTGCAAACTCTCATGATCAACCTTCAGTGCATCATATGTTCCTTACAGCTTCCCCAACTCAGTGGTGATAGTTTCTCTTTCTTTAGTTAGTCTAGCTGCTTCAGAATCCTTAACTAAAAGGTTTTCCAGAAGCTTCTTATTCTCATCTTCTAGTTTAGAGATTTGAACCTTCATCTCAGAATTACCTTGAGTATAAAAAGTTGTAACCCTTTCCCCCCACAAAGCAGTCTGCAAGGAAAATTTTATTTTAGAAAAGCAAGGAACAGGACTGTGCTATTGATTGATGAGAAGATCAAAGACATACCGAGGCCATGGACCATCGAAAATGGGCACAAGATTCCTCCACACTGAACTGGTTCATATGATTATTGATGCTATCTTGCCGCCAAGTCCGAAGGGAACTTTTGACAAGCTTCACATCAATAGGCAAGGTATTGTCTTTTCGATGAACAAGCCCCTTAGGCCTGGAACTTCGGACATTCAAATCACCAATGGAGGGATCGACAGTTTGTGCCACTCCTGAAATTAAAATGAAAGAGATGGATCTATCGACATATAACAGAATCAAACAAGATTGAAGTAGTGAGGATACAACAAAAGAGACCAGATCCATACCTTTCTTTCGAAAGTCGACAGATCCCGTTTCCGAAGAAGTATTCTCTCCCGATCCAAGAGGCTCGTCTGATTTGGAGATGATTGGCATATCGGGAATTTGGATATCAAAACCCGATCCTATGGGAAGAGTATGAGGAAAGACGATAGGTACATCAGGAATTGTAACATCGGGATCCGATGTGGTTGGAAGGGAAGAAGAAGAAATGGTGGGTCCTTCTTGAATTGAACCCGCTAAGTCTCCAGTAATTCCTTTTGAAGGAACATGCACAGGCGGAATAGGAGCAGAACTAGCTTTATCCGCAGTTTATATTAATCGCCTCCTCTTAACAACTGGAACCTCAATTGGAACAGGAGGAAGGCTAGCAATAACAGGAGCCAAGCTGTTGAGAAGGAGCATCATCGGTTGGAGTTTTCTCTGCTTCTTTACTACCAAAACTGGGGACTTCTTTACTTGAGCCTCCTTTCCCTTTTCCTTTGGATTTATCCGCCTGGGAAATAGCGCGCATCCTTTCAGCCAAAGTCCTTGGCGCCATATCTTTTTCTGAGAGAAGAATGATGAATAAAGCAAATCAGGACTGAACGACGGTTTGAAATTATTCCATGACATGAATTGAAGATTTGAAGCAATCCTACCTAAAGCTAAGTACAATCCGCACTCTTGGAGTCTCTTATCAGAAAGGAAGGATTTATCTAATGCAGTATTCTTGAACATCTTGAATTTTTTGAACCATTCGCTTTCGGTTAGTTTTTCCTTTACTTTGGAACTTGAAGGAGCACAAGGAGTTCCCCATTTGGTACTAAAGCCCCAGTCCTCGCTGTTAGAAACAAAGAAATACTTTCTTTTTCAATCCTTCATTGAATCGGGGACGAAACCAAGGAAAATCATACTAGATTTAGCACCAAAGTAATACCAGTTAGATTGCCTATCTTGATTAAGGTTGAAGAGAAGACTAAATAAATGAATAGATGGCTCAACCTCACAAAGAAGTGAAACTACAACGAAACCGCAAAGAATTCTCCAAGAGTTTAGAGTCAGTTGAGAGGGGTTCAGATTAAAATAACGGAAAATATCTACGAAAATCTGCGGGAAAGGCAACCTAAGGCCAGCGACGAGAGCATCTTGGTAAACAACCAAGTCTCCTCTTTGGGAAGGAGAACAAGCATGCTCAGAAGGGGATGGAACTCGATAAGAGATGTTAGCAGAAGAAAGATGATATTTCTCCACTAAATCATCAATCCTGGCTTCAAAGAGAGTGTTAACAAAAGAATAGGAACAACGTTTTGGGTCTCTAGCAAGCTTCGGCATCGTGAAGAACTAGCAGGGGAAATCTTTGAACAAAGAATATCCAAACCCTAGAGGAGAGAAGGAGTCACGTACCTGAGTGGATAAAGCTTTTCTGAGAATCGAGAGATCAAATAGCTTCTTGAAGAAGGGCAAAACGAATCGAGGAGCAAAGCAAGGAGATCTCCACAGGGATAACGCCGCTCTAGAATAATTTTGAAATTCGAAATTGGGCTCTTCAACAATATTTGGGAACCGAGTCGACGGTCAAGATCAAACCAAGAAGCAGTGCAAAACCCTTCATCTAACGGTTGGGGATAAATGGAAATTCAAGACGTTTCAGATTCTTGACGCGTGGAAAACTAGAAAGTAGTGTCATCATGAACTTTGTCTCACTACAGTCCCCAGAAATCGCATCTTTACGCTAAAGAATGGAACGTAATCAATGCCGAACAGCGAACATTAAAGCCTGAGAGGTGATAAAGACCCTTTTACCCTTGAAGAAGGTGGCTGGACACAGATCCCAAAGAAGGTTGTACACATGATTTGACAGATCGGATATGGTCATTGGATTGGGAATTCGAGAAAACAAGAAGAGGAATGTTGCAACAAATAAGTCACAGAAGTACAGTACGGTTAGAAGAAGGAGCATTAAATAAGAATCTTTGGAGGCGGATGTTGACTCAATAGTCCTAGCACAGTTCGATCATAGTGATGCTTAGCTTCATTAACTCAAGTAATGGTCAAATGATATTTGGCCATCCTTTGAATTAATTCGCAAGCATACTTGATGGGGGACTATTGATAGGGATGAAAGTAGTGGGACACGTGGCAATCATCTAAACAAGCCACATGTCAGAACAGTAAAGCAGAAATTCCCGCTAATAAGAAATTCCCGATGATAAAGTAGACCGTTCCGATATGGAAAGCTTGCTTGATCGGTTTGACCCACTGCGAAGTGCTTGTTCGATCCGATATGCATGACCGGTGTGGCGAAACTGATATAACAGAACCTCATCAAACCAACATATGTTGACCAGAGAAGGTATATCAGAACTTAAGACTACTTATATCACCCCCGGTCTTCTAGAAGAACTACAGCTGCAGACAACTTGGCATTCTAGAAGGATTATAGCTGTAGACTGCTCAGACGCTTAGCTGGCATCTAGCTGGCGCTTAGTTTTATGGACAGCTGGCAAGCATGTGATTAAATTCAGGAGCGTGTTCAGCACGCAACCCATGCCTATAAAAGGCAAGGATCACAACTCATTTGGACATTCTGAAATCCAAGCGACGAGGCCGTGCCAAATTGGAAAACGGGATTTTCTCTTTCTACTTCCTGCTTTCCATTTGTGGATGTCTTGTAAGATCTCTTATACTTTTCGATGATTCATAGTGGAATTTTCCTCTCCCGTGGTTTTTTCCCCGTTTTTTAGGAGGTTTTCCACGTAAATCTGGTTTCTCTCTCTTCGTGCTTGGATTCTCATTCGATTTCTCACTAGGATAGCCACCCATTAAATATATATTCAATTGTTAGGTTGAAATTGGGCCCTAAATCCAATTTTAGCACTAACATATATGATAGAAACAATTTTTTTCGTAGATACAAAGGATAATGTAATATTTTAAAATTTATATTCCAATCTATTACACTTTTAAGAGAGTAGATTTACCATGGCACCAAATAATATTGATAGTTAATCAAAATATTATTATCGATTATTATAAAAAATGAATAGATATTATTTATTAATAATTTAATCTATTATATAACTTATATTTACGTGCATTTTTATTGGTTTAAACATTTTTAATGTGTTTAACATGGAATTAAACCGGTTTAAATAGGTTTAACCTCATTTCCCAAATAAACTCGCTATAGGACTAACATAAACACAATCAACTAGAACACATCATTAAAGACCCAAGTAACATTCACTACCAGTATCAATGACCTCCATAATCAAACTTTATAACCAACTAAGATTAATTAATGGTTGAAAATTAGGGTTAACCCATATAACGGAGATTTCTAATCATTGCTCAGCCTAAGATGTTTCTAAATGGTAGTTCAAGTGCCACTACCCCTCTCGATTTTTTTTTAATGAAAAATTACATCATAATCTATTTTTATAAAATAACATCCTAAACTATAATATATATATATATATATATATATACCGGTCGAAACACTGTTCCAATCCGGTCGCATTTCATTTTGGCACTTGGAGTATGTTTGAAGAATTTCCAACCGTACCGCATGTCCATTTTGATATAATTTGGTGACGGTAAGTGGGTTGAAATTCTGAACCGTTAAAATTTTCTTAAAATAAGAAAAGTTAAGTGAGAGAACCAAACGGTCACCAAATTATATGAAAATGGACATGCTAGCTTAGTTTTCGATGATCTTTCCATCCGTACGGTTGGAAATCCTTAAAACACTATCCAAGTACCTAAATGGGAGTCGACCTAATTTACACAGTAATCAGTCGGTCGGACTGTATAACCGTGCTATATATATATATTTAAATTTCACAAACATTCTTATATATATATATATATATATATATATATATATATATATATATATTTAAATTTCACAAACATTCTTAAACTTAACAAAATCTCATTTTAAACAATTCATGTCACCCTTTTCTCATTTGTTTAAGGGAAAAAAATGAAATACCACGAATTTAAATATATATATAAATTTCACAAGCATTCTTAAACTTACCAAAATCTCATTTTGAACAATTCATGTCACCCTTTTCTCATTTGTTTAAGATAAAAAATGAAATACCACGAGTTTAATCTTTAAAATTGTAGGTAAAATCATTTAAAAGTTGAAAATATTTAAAACTATAATATTAAGAGAAATTAACCCCATGAAGGACATTTTTTACTCACTTGATTAGTGATTTAATCCATTCCAAGATTGGTCTTAATCATCTATATGGTTATTTAATCACATTGAAGGTAAAATGGTCATTTTTATTCATTTTCACATTTTAATTTATTATACACTGATTTTTAAAGTTGAAAAGTTGGCTTCATTAATTATTTTTTTCCGCTAAAATCATTTAAACATTTTTAAAATCTTAAAACCCGGTAAAATATATAGATCGGTTTGAAATCGCCCATGATTAGATCTGCTTTCAGTTCTATTACTCGTGTCTCGGCCCTTTCTAGTCTTTATCTCTCCTCACCCATGACTGAATATAATAGATATAATTAATGTACTATAGTTTTGGTGTTCTTTCAAAGGTCATACAGAATTGGGACATATGAAAAACATATGTAATGACGAAAACATTCATAGCTTAGCGGTATAATTTTGGATTTTGTGTGTTAGATAATTCTTCTTGGGTAAGTCCGGCGATCGAGTTCCCGCCCTCGTAAATGGGGGAAGCAAGCTCGAGTTGAGTTTACTCTTCGAGGATTGTACGTGCATGATGAGAGGTCAGGGGCGATTGAATAAGTTTGAGTTTACTCTTTGAAGTCTATGTCCACATCCCTGATTGACCTGTATGAAGGGTCTTAATGCCCTATGTCAAAAAAAAAATGATAAAAAAAAAAACATGTGTAAGGCTGTTGGTTAGCATCTCCTGAGGATCATGGATGATTGGGATGAGTTAACTGTTGGGATGTATGCCCTAAAGCATATGATGCTATGAATATTATTTAATTATGAATAAAATAATATAATTATTACAAGTGCATGTATTGTTTGAATACTTTATGAATATCACAAAATTCCATAATTATCTACGTAACCTTGAATAAATATATATAAGTGTTATATATATGGGAGGATATTATTTAAGGATGATAATTTAAATTAGTCATGTGAAAACTAGTCAATTGACTTAACAATTAAAGTATGGAATCTTTAATTGATTTTCACAAGTGCGGCTCATTATCATTAAGAATAAAATGATTTTATCCAAACCATTGATGTAGAGGGACATCTAATGAGGGCACTATACATAATGAGATTATGTAGGACTGGGACACGATGTGATTTGAATCTTTGATAATTTCCGTTAAAATATAATGCATTCAAATCATGTCACTGATGGTCGGATATATAATGATCTTAATCCTGAGTGGTTAGCAAACTCCTATCTGTTGTGTTACATCTTTTGATTTATTCGGTACGGATTATAAGATCATAATCCTTAAACTTTGTATGTTGGAAGTGTAACAAAATGAATAGCAAGGAATGTTAACATCGCAAGACGAAATCTATTCCTTCTTCATAAGAAGTAGACAGATAATTCCCTCGAGTGATGATTCAGGGCTTGAATGGTATGAGTACTCAGATTCTTGATTTACTCTTGAATCTTATCATTCATTAGAGAATCATTGGTACTTGAGGATAAAGATGTAATTAGAGAGGTTAATGGATCTTTACCTAGCTCTAATTATGAATTATTTATGGAGGATCAATACATAGGATATGACTATATCATATGGACGACTCTAATCCCGAGTAATTTTATATCTATAATTTCGGGAGTGCAATTCCAAGTTTTTAGTGGAGTAACTTTGGAATTAATAAAACATATTGATTAATTAAAGAGTTTAATTGATTAATATAAAGTTTTATTGGAGCCCGGGATTATAGGTCCATAAGTCCCCTCCGGACAAGGAACTCCGATTGGACAAGTTTAGTTCATTTTGTGTTGATCACTTTATTACAAATTAATTGAGAATTAATTTATAGTATTTATAAATAATAAGATTATTTATAAATAAAATAAATAAATACATAATTTGATTATATATTTATTTATGGACTTATTGGATAATGTGAGCCAAGACACATGTGTTTAAATTTGAGTTAAAATTAAGATAAACTCAAATTAATTTGAATTTAGATAAGCTTGTGAAGCATATGTCTAGATTCAATGTATGTAGTAAGTTGGTTGCTAAGTTTGATTTTGATTTTGAATTTAAAATCAAATAACTAAACACATGGAAAAAATTAAATATAAAGATATTTTATCTTTTAAATTTGGCCTAAAATCTTTCTAAATTTTGTATGACAAAAATTTGATTTTGAATTCAAAAAAGGGTATTTGAATTCAAATCGAAATCTTATCTCAGTTTAAAAATGGGAGTTATTTTCTCTATAAATGGAGTAGCCTTTTTCCTCTCATTATAAGAGTTTATGATGAGTTTCAAAAGAGTTTGATATAATTTTCCCAATTGAGGAATCCTAAGAGAGAAAAGAGAGAGAAAAGTTCTTTCTCAAAGTCCTAGTCTCAATTGCTCATTAGATGAGTTTTAGAGAGAGACAATAATTAGTTTAGTGATCTGATTAATCTTGAGTTGTGCCCACACACAAGTCCATCTTGAATCTTTGTCACCGGAAGAAAGACCGTGGTTTCGGGAAAAGAAGATCTACCGATCTCGAAGGATTTAAACTTCTAAGGTACGTTAAGAAATCTGGAAAATTGCTAGGTAAAATTTCCCTCGCGAAACCATGAATTTCCGTCGCTAAAATAAATCAGCGACGGAATAGCGAGGGAAGCGTTTCCGTCGCGATTTTTATTCTTGATCTAATTTTATTAATTCATAAGTGGAATTAATTATTATAATTTACAAAGTATTCATAAAAAGTGTTTTTGATGAATACTGATCCAAGATCTTGGTTTTGTACGTGTTTATTCACGCTTCCGCATATTTTGAAAATTGTTTTCCCAAGATCTAAAACTAACATTAACGACCTAAATGTGATATACCTAAAAGGGAAATTAAACATTACATTTAGCTTCAAGTAGTATTACATAAAGCTAAGTAGATACCATTTGATGAAATCCTAGATTGGTGAAAACATGTGATGAATATGATAGTAAAAAACTTGTTTTTATAATCTGGGTGACTCTTTTGTATAGTAGTTCTATGTTTTGCACTTTGATAGTTGAATGATTTTTTGAGTACAGTTCTTTACTTTTTATAAATATTATTCTTAACAAAACATATCAAAAGAGATTAAATTTTTAAAATTACGAATTCCATAAATCATATTATTTGGATTAATCTGGTAATTCCATTTTATTATTCAACAATAGTTGGTCAAAGTAGAGAGATTCATTCATATGGTCAACATGGAATATTAACAAGCTGATGATCATAAGTTACTGAACAGTTTGGTACAAGAAAAATTTGTGTGGATGAGTTCCTAATAAAAAGAGAGTGGTGGGCCAGGAGGGTATATGGGAAAAGGGGCGCAAAGATGAACACCCATGATCTAATTCATGAGGTGGAACAAAGGAAAGATCTATATTATTATATTATATAATATAATTATATAATTATGTCTATATATACATAATTTCTTTTGATTTTATTTATTTATTTATTCTTTTTTAAGACTAACATCTCTCATATGGTGAATTCTAAGATACCTTGGGTATTATCCCCAAACTAGCATACCAATTATGTGCAAAGTTGTACAAATTGTGTGCAAGGTTATAGAAATTGTGTGCAAACGAGCCCGGATTGTGTGAACCGGCCCGTTTATGAATTATGTGCAGCCCTATAGAAATTATGTGCAAGTGTATGTAAATTATGTGCAAAGGTATACTACCTTGACACTGTGGCAAGGTATCTTAGAAAACGTTTATGTTGTTGAGATAGGTTTTGTTCAATCAGGGTGAGAGAAATTTGAATATGCTGATTTAGGGTTTTGAAATTCTAAATTGGTTTCGAAGAAACTTGGTATTCCAAATTAACTTAATTTTGACTTAAGTACTATTTAGTGAAAATAAATATTTTAAACTAAATTTATATTATTCTAATTAATGATTGGTATTTATTTTTAAGATTAGTTAATTAATAATATTTTGTTAAAAGAATTCTTTCCTTGGTAAATTATTTTTGGCCTAAATACACCATTCGTCCTTGTACTATAGCTCAATGTTTATTTTCATCCCTGTATTTTAAAATGTTCAATACAATCCTTGTATTTTGCATATTTTGTTCAATATCGTCCCTAACGCTGACGTGGCAGCACAGATGAAATACAACATAATTTTTTTATTTTTTTTATTTACACGTGGCAGTATTTTGCTGACGTGGCATATGTATTCTGCCACATCACCAAAATAATAATTTTTAAAAAATAATTTTAGAATAAATTATTTTAAAAAAAATAAATATTTTAAAAAATATTTTTTTAAACAAATTATTTTTTAAGAATTATTATTTTACTTTCATGGCAGAATACATATGCCATATCAGTAAAATACTGCCATGTGTAAATAAGAAAAATCAGAAAATTAGGTTGTATTTCATATGTGTTGCTAGGTCAGCATCAGGGACGGTATTGAACAAAAAATGTAAAGTACACGGATCATATTGAATATTTTTAAAATATAAGGACGAAAATGAACATTGGGGTATAGTACAAGGATGAATAGTGTATTTAAACCATTATTTTTTGAAGGTCTTGGTTGGAAAGGACCGAATAACAATTAATAAATGAAAATTTTAAGATAAATTTAGAACAAAACACCACCATAATCACTTTGGCATCTCTTGTCACTCATCCATATACAGTTGTTATGCCGATTGTTGCTTTGCCCCCCAATACTGTTGTGGTATCTATTTGGTTGTATAAAATTCATTTTGCATTACTTCTATATACCAATTCATTATTTTTTTTTAAAAAAAAGCAGATAAATTATATTTTATTTACTTATGATAATATGGTACGTTACATTGCTTTGTCAGGATGGAATAAAGAAATACAGAGTTTTAAATAGTCTGATCCTCCTGACAATAATCCTTGTCTTCTCCTTAGCTGATCAGCTTTAGACTCGGCCCTTCCCTGAGGAGTCTCCACTCTCATTGGCCATCTCTGGTGTGACGGATGTAAATTTCAGACTGTGTTTCATCATATTCATTATCAAACAACTAATTTTTGGTTTATTTGAAGGGTACTTTAATTATATTAGTATATCATTTTATATATCTATAGAATATATATAGTATTAATACTTTTATATTAAATTATCAATTCATGCAAATTTATGGAAACATAAAGTGAATATTCTATTATGCAAACATCACCTTATAAGTTATAATCTTAATTTTGTCCATAATTTTATTAATATATAATAGTTGATGACGGAGTGATGGAAGGATTATGAAGGAAGGACACATATAAATGGGCACCCATCCAATCCAATGCAAAATGCAAGAGATGAGAGAGAATCCATCTTTGAAAACCACCTTTTCTTACAAACATAAATAGCACATGAGATGACTATTGCCATTGAGTTATTTCTTGGGGGAGCACCATCCATGTGATAACCAAACTTGTGGTTGCTTCTTGCCCCAACCCTAAATTGTGTGAAGCATTGCACACGCCCCAATTACCCACCAAAAATGCTGCCCTTTTTTCCAACCCTCCATGCCATTTGAAAAACATGAATCTCATGTGAAGACAACTTATGTGAAACAATAATAAGTGGAGTCTTTATCAATCTTAGCTTCTATTTGTTCATACATATACTCTCCCACTACACAAAATGCCAAAGCATTTCTTAGCTTTAAAAAAGAATACTAACTATTAGTCCTTGCCATAGATTTTTTTTTTTAATCTTAATTTTCCTTTTGATTAATTAACCAACTTGTTTATCTCTTTACTAATTCAATTCGACCGACTTTTGAACATGTGTATTTGATTGTAATTACCCTAAGCATTTATTTATCATCTGAATTATTTATCATTTGAAAATATGTTTATTGATTAATTTGCATATATATACTGTAACATATATTTTTCAAAATCTGCCGATGAAAAATTATTAGAGAAGAATTTTCTTCTTTTATTTAAAGATTAATAGTAAATTAACCTTTTTATAAAATAAAACAATGGAAGGCAATAACATGTATGGGTCATGGCTCAATATATTTTTTTTCTTTTCATTTAGTGGGATTTTGGTCCCCTCATGCACCATAATATGACCAACTTTTGACCTAATTCAATGGTTCTTGGTTCTTGCTATGGTGCTCAAGGACAAAGAGTCATGACCTTGGACTAAGAAACTTTTAGCAGATGATGATCATATTATATATATCCATTTGAGTGTTGCTTCCAGGATCCTTCCCTCCCCCCACTCTCTTTCCCTAGTGTGGAACTTAATAATTAATGTTTATGTCAGCTGATAATACAAAGGGAAGAAGAGGACAAGTGACTCTTATGTGGATGTCGTTGCCATATTTCCTATGCTCTCTCTCTCTCTCTCTCTCTCTCTCTCTCTCTCTCTCTCTCTCTCTCTCTCTCTCTAAATATATATATATATATATATATAAAGTAATTTAAGCACTCTGGCTCTTGTGCCTTAAAGTGGAGCCCCAATGCTTCGTCTCTTAAGCAGGTTTTCAATAAACAAAACTATTAGATTATGATTGCAAGAATTGGGAATCATGAGCCAAATAGGACCCACCATGGTCATAAAGTAGGTCCTATAATCTAATACCTCGTTTTAGTGGTCCTACCTCTATTGGCCATACGCCCTTTTACAAGGCTCAAGGGGTAAGTAAGAAGAGATGTAGAAGAAGGATCTTTAAAAGGAATCTAACACACATCACCATTTATTTACTAATATATATATATTATATATAATATACATGTCAAAAAGGTTGATCCTCTAACATTGGCCATATAACACTACATATGTGTAAAGTAAGTGGGACGTAGATGGTCATTTACTTACATGTTTACTGAAAGGTACTATATATCTTGTTAAAAAGTACTTATCAAGGTCAACATGCCCATTAACATTACTTTTTGCATTTTCAAGTGTTGTCAACTCAAATCAACAACCATTTGACCTCAGTAACTTGTGTAAAATTATTTGCTTTACTAAAATATGTAGTTTGGTAACTGTCAATTTAACCAAGATGAAGTCATCTGAACAATGGAAGAAATTAAAACACTGAATGAATGGTATTTCTGCTAACTTCCTCTTCTTTGTTCTTGGTACTAGAAGAACTCTAACTAAGCCTTTCAAGTGGCAGCCCATTGGCAGCTCCTTAATTTGGTACCTGTATGTATAGGATGTTTTAATTAAGATTCTTTGCAATTGAGTAAAGTATATATATACTTCTTGATTGACCTATACATAATGACAGATTTCAATTAAGTGACCTTGCTTAATTTGGTTGTCAGTGATTAGATCCTTGTGTTATAAGTTTTGGAGCATATAAAAGGTTCCGGGAACTTTAGAAGAGATGTAATTAGAAAATGTTGGTAAAGTAAGTAAGGCTTTTAAATCTTTAAGAATGAATGATCATTATTAATCCATATTCTTGGTTTGGATGAATCCATTAATAGCAAGGCTTTTATTTTGTCTTTTTAAAAGTGCCTAATGGATAGGGTTCTATGTTGGTATTCTTTAGGTGGAAAGGCATCACAAAGGCTTTGAGAGCAGCAATACATCTCCCGAGGTTTTAAGCAATCACCTCAGACTTAATTACGAAAACCTACCTATTGCATTGATAAGATTAAACCCATTGATTGAATTAGTTTTCAGTGAAAAGTGAAAAATAATATTTGTTAGTGTTTGTGCTGAATAAATAATGACCAAAGAATAGAGGAAATAGTTATCCTAGGTATACTTTTAAATAATTTATGTTGATGAAGGGATTAAGAACGATTATGATTGACGGTTATGATGTTCTCCAAAAGGTGAATAATGAATAGAGAGGGAAACCGCAACAATATTGGCCGGAGTGACTGTCTAGATGGGAGTCTAGTTTGAGTGACTGCTCCGCAAATCGGCGAACACTTTTGAGCCTATTCCCTGAGGTGACTTTGCTACTCAAGTAAGTGAGGGGTCTCGCCTGAGAGAAATGGTCGAGAGAGAGAGAGAGAGAGAGAGAGAGAGAGAGAGAGAGAGAGAGAGAGAGAGACCTCATTCTGAATTCGATACCTGTCATATTTTTTTTAGTTCTCTTTCTTTTGTCTCTAATACCCGGGGTCGGTCACCGTCCCATCCAACCCTCGTCCCATCATGATGAGGGATTTCTTATACCTATCCAACCCTTTCACCCTTTGCAATACGGCTTATCTTTTGCCATAATGCCGTCCTTTCCTCTGACCAGAGTTGCCACCCCGATACCCAAGAGGGATGTTGGCTTGGGGAGTTGTGCTACTTACGTGGATGCTTTGGATGGAGCCATGTATATTTCCAGGTTTAGCCCGTATCCCATGCCCCTTCTCCACCCCCACCCACCCCAACCAACTTCGGAGGCCGACCAGTCTTAAACTCGGGCAACCTTGGGAAGTCAAGCGCTAGGTTAGGTTGACTGGGGTTATGATCACAAGCAAATATTTGCATGGAAACATAGCGAGGTCGAGGTTTGTTGATCGAGGAGAACGATGTAGTCAAGGTATCCAGGCTGAGGATAAGAGGTTGTCAGGGTTGAGTCAATGCAACGGGGTCGAGGTCGCGTATTCGCTTCGATCATCGAGTAACGCTTACCGGCAGACATGCCTTTTCACATTTCGAAGCATCCCGTTTGAAAAGTTATGGCATAGTGCGGCAGGAGTAATCATGGACGCAACTTTCAATATGGCCCACGCATTGCACATCCACATGGGCGTTGTTTCACAAGTCAATCTCAACCGTCCGAGCCGATCTAACCTTTCAGAAGATCTTTTCCAAAGGTTCAAAAGAGGAAAGGAAATAGTGTAGGGTTTTCTTTCTCATCTTGCCCATCTACTTTCGGTGAATCGCTTGGTGAGATCGCCCTACTCTTGTCATTTGCTTTTTTGTGATCCCTATGTCTTTCTCTCACCAAGGTAATGGAGGTTCCACCCTTTGCTTCTAAGTCAGCGGGGACTGGGGTAGGATCCTTTAGCAGTGTCCGTGATTCAAACGAGCTCCAAGAAATTGTGGACCACTTCGCCATTTCGTCTCCCCCTCTTACCTCTAGACTTCCAACACTTTCGGAGCGAGTAGATTCTCCTCTAAATTAGGAGATTGCTATTACTTAGATTCCTTGCACGCCAGCCTTAGGCTTATTTTTCCTTCTTTGTTTCGAGAGATTCTAGACTTCTATAGAATTTGTCCTTCTCACCTGGCCCCCAACTTTGGGAGGATCCTCTGCGGGTTTGTTATAGTTTTCAAAAATTTCAGTTATGAGCGCAATCTTCAACTGTTCTGCCTTCTGTTTTCCCTAAGGTCTCATCCAGTCCTAGATTGGTTTTATTTTTTCATTCAGAACCACAGGTCGTTCCATCCATGAGTGGAAAGAAAAGTTTTTCTTTTTTTCCCGAGACCCCGCATGGCATATATATCCCACCCTCGTGGGGAGTCCCGAACTTAGATTCTTCGTACGAGTCCAAGATAACAACTGCGTAGCTAGTGTAGTTGGGGGTTCTCCGAGGTCTTTCTTCTGTTATGCTTAGTAAACTGATTACAGTAGAAAACATTAGAAAACATGACCTTTTCCCAGCTTTGGGTAGGATGCCCTTTTGTCTAATCCTCTGTGTAAAATTAAGTCATGTACTGACCCTTTTGTTCTATGTTGTAGGTAATGACATGGACCATCAAAGCTTGATCAACTCAATTTTGAACGAGCCCGTAACCGCTCTCTTGAGCTCATCTCAAAAAGGGAAACACTCTGCCAGAGAGGTGAGCCGATTGAAGAAGAGGGTGTGGGAGCCCTCTATAATTCCTCCATACCGCCGCTCGCCATTAGAGGAGGAGATGGACCCGACGGCCAACCTGGTCCACAGGCCTCGGTGCCTCCAAGATGCTTGATGAGTGTATAATTATACATATTTTCTTATCATATTCCCATGTACTTGCATCCATTTTGGTATAGTTTCTCCCACTTTTGTCTGTTGTTCGGCGTTTTGTGCAACTTGGCAGATAATTTAGCACTTTGGAGAAAAGAAACAAATTCGGGAGCAATTCAGAGCAAGAATGGCCAAAACAGAGCATGACACGGTCACGCACACGGGCGTGTCCACGGGTGTGTGGATTCAAATCAAGATTAATTAAGAAGCGCACTCAACCTATTGAAGACATGGCCGTGTATCAAATGACACGACGGTGTAGAAGATGACATGGGTGTGTACTACCTCGTGTCCGCATGGAAACCGTGTTTCTAGGAGAACTCCTGAAAAGCACACAAGCATGTACCAGATGACACGGTTGTGTATCGTAAAATCTGAAGCTTATAAATGGCTGTCGGTTCTACTCTTCGGGGGACTTTTGGGCGCATCCAGGAACCGACGGCTACGGTTTCGAGAAGAGGCTGAAGAGGCAAAAGACATCAAGGCAGGAAGTTTATGAAATTAATCATGTCTTCATTTTTTATGATTGTGATCTTTGTCATTAGTATGAGAGGCTAAACCCTTGGTGGTGTCTCAAGTCCTTGAACCCTTAGATGAACCTTTAACTATTTCTCCTTCCTAATATTAGTTTCATTTTTATTTATTTTTGTGAATTGTCTGCGTGTGCTTATTTCGTATGATTTGTTAGTGCGAAAGCGCCGACCAAACCATAAGAATTGCTTGATGCATGATGAGAGATCGTGGTCAAACTAGGTCTTAGCATAGACAATAGGGGGCGCATGCCGAGAGATCGGGTGTTTTCATTGTGTTTCAAACGCGGCACCAACTCACTCTCCAGATTAGGGTAAAACCTAATAGTGGGAACCACAGAACACCATGAAATTGCAGTCATACGTGAGAAGTCTCCGTATGGGACAAGGGTTTGGTTGTCGAGAGATTGGGACCAGACTAATTTAGGGTACTCCATGGTCCAGGAATAGATTAATTAGGTTACTAGTATTAGAGGAGCAGTCATAAGGGGATCATAGGAGGATAGTGATCCAGGGTGCCATGCTCCTTGATTGATAAACCCCAATTTGCCAAATGTCACTTTAGTTTAGTTTGATTTAGGTTTTAGTTAGGATCAATTCACCAACGATAGTTTCTAGGCTAGATAATAGAGTTCTAGTGAGTACTAGTATTGGTTCTTCTAGATTCGACTACCCTACCCTCAGGGTACTTTACTACTTCAGCAACCCCGTGCAGTTGCAGGCTAGTAGCACATCAATGCTCCTTAAGTCCCATAAGAGCAAATTAGAGATCTAATTTTGACATCCTCATCATCATCGTCATAGATGGGCGAGATCTCCTCCTCATAATCGTCATAGATGGGTTGTCCAAACCCCTTCTAATCGCTACGATCATGGTGCTAGACTTTCTCAGCCGCAACCTGCCCATGATAACCATGATTTAAATCGATCACCGCTAGATGCCTTGATAACTTTGTGACTGATAGCTCTCAAAAGATAGCTATTTAGGTGACATATTATGCTAGGTTGAGACCAAATATGACCATCTAATGAGGTATTCAAGAGCCAATTTGGGTTATTTTGTATAATCTCTACCTCGACTAGCATGCATACTTGTTTTAGTGATTTTCTATACTAAATGGATTAATTTATGCACTAATACAAGTGTTTCTACTATTAATAGATGTTGAGAGCATTGGAGAGTCATAAGGATGATCTTGAGCTAAAGAGATGGGTGTTTATGACAAAGAAGCATAAGGAGCAAAAGGAGAGAGGATTGTGAGCAGCCTGAAAGAGCAGCTAAGATCAGAATTTACTGGAAGAGCTACAGGACTCCAAATCCAATTTCCTTTAGTCAGATTGCAGAAGAAGAAGTCATGAACACATGGTTAAAATTTCAGCTCATTCTGTGTTGAAATGGTCATCCGATCATTGAGTTGATGAAAATATCACGATGCAGACTGCATACATTGCGATGTTTAACACGGACAGAGCGCTGATTTTCAGAGAAAATAACATCGCGATTTTATTTTAGAACATCGCGATGTCGACTGTACTGGGCTATAAAAAGGGCCTGATTTGCTAGGTTTTTTTTTTCATCTTTTGGCTTGGTGGCAGCTGCACGCGACTGCTGAGGTCTTGAGAGAGATTTCTAGCTCCCTCCAACTCCTTGGAGTTGGAGAGGGGGGCATTTATGAGGTGGAACTTCTAGTCTCTTATTTTTGTTGTTTAGAACTCTCTTTAGTTCATTTATGGATGTTTGTAAGGATGTTTTCATTGTTATTGATGTTTTATTTGCAATGTTAGCTTAAACACATTATCTAGGGTTGTATGGATGCTTTGACTTGATATATTTATTATCTTTGGTTTGCTTTGTTATTTTGATTGTGGATGTGCCTTTGAATCTATTCTCCTTACTCCTCATTAGTTGAGAGACTATGAGTATCTTTAACTCCATGCACTATGAGAGATCTAGGCTTGTGAGTAGAATAGAGGATTAGGGTGGACGGAGTAACACCGATTTGATCTTGTGCTGAGAGATCAGGCTAGGCAATTCCACGGTGGTGATATAATGTTGTCCTATAATGCGTCCAGTGTACCATAGAGATATGGACTTTGGATGCATGACCCTTAGAGATAAGGTCCTGTAGGATGCACCCGAAGTGCACACAAGCACATCACTTTATCACACATATACCAATATCCATGACCTTGATAACATAGCACTCCAAGGAGAAAACCATTACAAGTTTAGCAAACCCATGTAACCCTAGGTCATCCATCATGATAATCTACCCTTTTTTTTCCCTCTGTGCATCACAACTCTCTTATAACCAAGCACACCTACAACACTACACATTCTATAATTTCACTAACTCATTTATAAGTAGAGGTTCCATTCTCTTTGGATTTCGACCCTGTACTTACCAGTTTATTACTTGCGACCACGTACGCTTGCGTGCGGAGGCTTTAGTGCTTGCACTTAAGTTTTCTGGTCAACAAGTTTTTGGCGCCGTTGCCGGGGAACGAGGTAGATTTTTCTATAATAGTTAGAGTAGTTACTTGTGTTTTCTGGTGTTTGCTACTTCTTAAGTCTAGCTAAAGACTTTAAATTTAGCATTGCTTGGGAGGCAACCCAAGAATGAGTATTTTTATATCTTTCTTTTGTTAGTTCTTTGTGTATGAAGTTTACCCCCCTCATGCTTTGTGCAGCTCAAGTTTGGGGGAGCCTAGCGCAACACACACAGCTTAGGCAAATCTAGATGCGCAGGGACCGGCATAGTTCTAATTCAGCCACCAAACTTGTAATTAGCCCAACCAGCCAGGGGAGTATTTTACTGACTTGCATACTCAATTCTTCCCCGCATTTCTGTTTTAATTGCCATATATGGGAATCATCGAGGACGATGATCTCATTTAGTTTGGGGGGTGTGGGAGTGTGTTTTAGGTATAAAACTTGTGTTGTGAATGTTTATATGCTTCTGGTTGGAAAACTTTCAGGTTTTGGTTTTGTGTTAATTTTTGTTGTTTATGAAAGGAATCAATTTTGATATGCTTGCATGCACTCAAATCACACTCCTAGTGTACATAATATGATTAGGATTGGTCACAGCGAAATTTGAACGCATATGACATGGGTGACATGGCATGTTACATGTGTCAAACAAGGGGAATCTTTGTAGTGTGCTCCTTGTCTCTGGAAATTCTTTAATCTTTCATGAATGACTTGAGCCTAGTGGTGACTACGTAGTGACATTTATGCACTAAAGAATAGAACTAGGGTATAGAACTCATGGCGGCTGAGTAACACTTGAAACATAGGGAAGAACATAGAAACTGGGGGTACAGGTGAGCTCACATCAAAGTGACTATTTTCCTACACTTAGAAGAAAGTTGGATCCATTAGGGATGCCCTATCTTCTTTGTTAAAAAAAAGGGAATAATAAAGAATGCATTTGAAGAATAAAGGAAACACTATAAGATGTGAGCAATAGCCTGCTTCAGGAGTAGGGTCCTTTTCTAGTTGAGAGTGGTGAAAACCTAGCTAGGGAGCTGTATGCTTCTACTTCTATTCCCTCTTGCATGCATATATCTTTTTGCTCATCACTAGGCTAAAGCCATGTCATCTACAGAATTCTAGAGCAAAAAGTGATTATTTGTGATGGTAGTACTCTTGTTTGACATGTCCAACTTATTACTTATAATGTCATATCGCATTGAGTAACACAAGCATCGGAGAACAATCTTAATCAATTGAATAGTTGAATTATTGTTTGCTAGTTATTTAGTGTTCATTGCTTGAGGACAAGCAATAATTCAAGTTTGCCGGTGTGATAGCTCTCAAAAGAGAGCTATTTAGATGAAATATTATGCTAGGTTGCGACCAAATATGGCCATCTAATGAGGTATTCAAGAGTCAATTTGGGTTATTTTGTATAATCGTTACTCGACTAGCATGCACACTTGTTTTAGTGATTTTCTATACTAAATGGATTAATTTATACACTAATGCAAGTGTTTCTACTATTGATAGATGATGAGAGCATTGGAGAGCCATAAGGATGATCTTAAGCTAAAGAGATGGGTGTTTTATGACAAAGAAGCGTAAGTAGCAAAATGAGATCGGATTGTGAGAAGCATGAAAGAGCAGCTAAAATCAGGAATTTACTGGAAGATCTACAGGACTCCAAATCCAATTTCCTCTAGTCAGATTGAAGAAGAAGAAGTCATGAACACATGATTAAAATTTCAGCTCATTCCGAGTTGAAATGGTCATCCGATCATTGAGTTGATGAAAACATCACGATGTAGACTGCATACATTGCGATGTTTAACATGGACAGAGAGCTGATTTTCAGAGAAAATAACATCGCGATGTTATTTTAGAACATCGCGATATCGACTGCGCTGGGCTATAAAAAGGGCCTGATTTGCTAGGTTTTTTTTTCATCTTTTGGCTTGGTGGCTGTTGCACGCGACTGCTGAGGTCTTGAGGGTGATTTCCATCTCCCTCCAGCTCCTTGGAGCTGGAGAAGGGGGCATTTATGAGGGGGAACTTCTAGTCTCTTATTTTTGTTGTTTAGAACTCTCTTTAGTTCATTTATGGATGTTTGTAAGGATGCTTTTATTGTTATTGATGTTTCATTTGCAATGTTAGCTTAAACACATTATCTAGGGTTGTATGGGTGCTTTGACTTGATATATTTATTATCTTTGGTTTGCTTTGTTATTTTGATTGTGGATGTGCCTTTGAATCTATTCTCTTTACTCCTCATTAGTTGAGAGACTATGAGTATCTTTAACTCCATGCACTATGAGAGATCTAGGCTTGTGAGTAGAATTGAGGATTAGGGTGGACGGAGTGACACTGATTTGACCTAGTGCTGAGAGATCAGGATAGGCAATTCCGCGGTGGTGATATAGTGTTGTCGTATAATGCGTCAAGTGTACCATAGAGATATGGACTTTGGATGCATGACCCTTAGAGATAAGGTTCTATAGGATGCACCGGAGTGCACACAAGCACATCACTTTATCACACATACACCAATATCCATGACCTTGATAACATAGCACTCCAAGGAGAAAACCATTACAAGTTTTGCAAACCTATGTAACCCTAGGTCATCCATCATGATAATCTACCCTTTTTTTTCCCTTTGTGCATCACAACTCTCTTATAACCAATCACACCTACAATACTACACATTCTATAATTTCACTAACTCATTTATAGGTAGAAGAATCTATTTCCGTTCTCTTTGGATTTCGACCCGGTACTTACCGGTTTATTACTTGCGACTACGTACGCTTGCGTGCGGAGGCTTTAGTGCTTGCACTTAAGTTTTCTGGTGAACAGTGACTTGCCTCTGCAAATCCTTAGTAATCAAGCGTTGGGTTAACTCAGCGTTTTGCCTCTGTAAATCCTCGATCATCACATCCCGCACATCACGGTCATGATAGTGGACTTCCTTAGCCGGAACATGTCCACCACGATGACCTCGACCACCACAATGACCTCGGCCACCATGACCTCCAGCTATTGATGCCGATGCTATAGGAAGAACACTCTCTCTAATACCAACTAACGTTGGGGGGGGGGGGGGGATAGTAATTATCCCGCGGGCTCACCGGAACAAAGTCGATCGCAAGGAAGACGACAAAGAAACCACGAAAAGCCAGAAAATATCTCTGAAGTTCAAACAAATTTTATTCAAGCAAAGACCCCAAAAACCAAAGCTAGTCCCCAAGCCGGACTAAATAGCTTCAAACCCTCGAATCTAACTATTTTGGAAATTTCACCAAAAAGGCCAAAGTCCAAAAATTATTCAAAATGAAAATTATAAAATTCTAAAATAAGAAAATCTCTAAATAAGATAACTAATCAGCAACAGATCTAGACCAAATCACATTCAAATCACTTCCAAATTTGACAAAAGATTTATTACTAAAATTAGCAAAAAATATCTAAACGGCGATCTGGTGGGAAATAATAGGGTTGACTATGGTGTGCGTGCCAAAAAGAGCTTTCCAGAGTGGAGTCATATGCTCGATTCCGACACCCGTAGCTAATGTTATGGCCAAATAACTGAAATATATCTCTTTGCTCAAATCCTCTTTGATCACATACTCCTGCAAAAGGCCAAGGCTGACATGGCCAAGCTCAAGGAGGAAATCTTTGAGTTAGGGCGCTTGAACGTCGGCCTGTAGGGGGATTAAGTCCGCGAAGGAGGACAAAGCTTCGTCTACCTGTGGATGGAGATAGTGCAAGATCTTGTTGTCAACCGCACAAAAGAGCGCTGACGACCTCCAAGTGAAGGTTAGGTCCCTCGAGAAGGAGATAGCAACAGTCGTCGATGAGTAGGCAGTGTGTTGGGTCCTTTTACAGTCATCGCAAAAGTATGCCTAGGACTTGAGAGATGGGCAGAAGGCCCTGATCGAAGAGAGGGTCAAGACCACCCTTGAACGAGTGATCGCCACCTACAAGAACTCCTACGAGTTCCAGTTGGAGGTTGAGAAGGCCGTAGAAGACTTTCAAGAGTTGAGGTCCTTCTATGATATGCTCTGGAAGGAGCGAGAGGAGGCTGCAAAGAGAGCAGTTGCAGTCTTCCGAGGCTCGGAGGAGTTTATGGGGGTTGCCGTGGCTGGGCCGAAGGAAGTCTTCACCTTCTTTTAGGAGTTGGCCCATTCACATCCCAAACTCGACCTTGCGACCATTAACTACTGTGTGGCTCTACGGCTCTATAATGAAGGGGCCACTAGGAAAGAAACTGGCACTGTCAATGATGAGGGTACCTAGTTAGGTCCGCCAGGTTAGCTTCGACAAGGCCGAAGCCGACCAACTGCCTCGTCATCGCCACATAGCCCTCAATTCTGAGCTTTTTTCACTTATCTTTCATTTTTGCCTTTTGTCTCTGTATATTAGCATTTTCTGAGTTTATCAATAGAAATGAACTCTTTGTTACTTAGTTTTAGCACAACTTATTGTTGTTTGGCTTTCTAAGTTGGACTTGTAGTCTTAGATATCTTCATGCTTGACGATCTCTAGCACTTGTCTTTACCAGTGCCCCTTTGCGTGTCCTCTAAAGAGGCTACTATGTAACATAATTTAAATTGCCTTAGGGGAGGCTCCAAAAAAAAAATTCTTCATGTTGAACCGAATATAGGGCTCTTCGAAGAAAGTCGTTTTACTAAGGTTGAACTCCTAAAGGAGCAGATGAGCCCTGAAGAAGGCGCTTGAAAAGAGTTGTTATTGCCGTGGCTGAGCCTTGAAAAGGGCGCTCCTAAATGAGCCGATGCTGACGAGGTTGTTCCCTTGAGAGGGTAGCCAAGCCCTGAAGAGGGCTCTCGTAAAGGAGCCTTTGTTATCAAGGCCGAGCCCTTAAGACGGTGGTCGAGCCCTAAAGGGGGCACTCCTAATAGAATCATTATTGAGGCTGAGGGACTCAGATATGAGCATTCATACTCAGCCCACAAAAGGACATTAGATACGAGCCGCTACGTGATATACCTAATGTGTGCTCCGCAAGTGTACAGGTCAAACAAGTCATATAGTGGACTTTGAAGAGTTGGGTATCTATCCTCAGGGACTAGAACTAAAGCTACTAATTACCTCTAAACTAGATGAACAAGAGTTGGTGTGGATGGTTGTTAATCTTAACATAAATCTAGAGAACAAGAGTAAGATAGGATGTGATGAATCGCGAGACAATCAATCAAGAGAGGGGTATCCGGGCGATACTTCCCACTCGGACACTTCAAAAGATAGAAGGAGGATATTAACGTTGTAACTAATCGGACTAAGGATTCCTAAAATACTTTCATTCTCTCTCTCGAGGTGAAATACTAACCTAGCACCCTCGCTGCACTAAGTTCTAAGGAATCAATAGCTTGGAAGGACTGTGGGAAGGAATAACTATGATCCCAATTACTAAATGCCAAATCTCTCGAGGCACACACAGTCCCCTCTATTGGGGTATGCCCGCACTCGGGAAGGCGTTCGCTTCTTCTCTCGATGCATTGGATTAAATAGCCTGAGCTTTCGCAACGTAGATCAACAATGCAATGAATGACTCCTAATAAATCTCAATAAAAGATGCAACCACTACACATTAATATCCAACATCAAATATTAAACATTAGTCCAAAGGGCCCACATGCTCGAATACCTACGAAAGTTAGCCTTCCATTCTGGAAGGAGACCAATACAAAATGACAAAGCAGACAAAAGTATTCATTATGAAAGTTAAAGCTTCCTTCATTGTAGATGTTGTTAGAGAACCACTATTACATCCTTCTCCAGGCCTCGCCGTCGTAATATGGAGGGGTATGTTCATGCTCTTCTCCAAGCTCCTTGATGGTGCCCTAAAATATGAAAGATGGTCCTTGATCAGTGGGAGAGCCCCCAGGGATATCTCTAGAACCAAAGATGTATTTTCAAACCCTAGGTCCCTCTATTTATATGTCCGTACGATTCTGAAGGGATCTCCACTTGTTTGGAAATGACTAAACCTTTCAATTGGGTTTAGACCAGACGGTTCCGTATGCGGGCTTTCTGGTGATTTTCCAAAGGCAGACGGTTCCATATATTACACCAAATGGAACTGTATGGTATAATAGAATTGCGCAACATAGGGTTTGAGTCTGTCTGCTTTTCTAGTGATTTGAAGGCACAATTCGAGAGTTTCTCTTTCAGACGGTCCCGTATGACTTTCAGACGGGACCGTCTGGTAGTGTATTTTAGTATATTTTTCCTTGACTTGATCAAAATTGCTTTATATTTTACAAATGCCCTCAAATCACCTCCGGTGTGTCCTGACGAGTAAAAAAAATATGAAATAAGTACCGGAAAGCTGTAATTAATCTAATTCCCATGCTATATAAGTACCAAAGTGGTACAAGAATATGGTAATTCAAATACTTATCACTACGCTCGACCCTTCAAGGGACTTTGATTATAGAATCAAAAGATTCACGAGCAGCATAAGAAGGGATGAGATTTTGCCAAAAGATGATGGACATCATTTATTGGCAATAATGACTGAGTTGCTCAGTGTGGAATGATTGTTTGAGCCTTCGACCTTCTTAGTGGTAAGCCGATACGTTGCAGGTCGGACAACCTCCATTATAATATAAGGACCTTCCCAATTGGGGGTTAGCTTCCTAGTTTGGCTTTTGTTGCCATGAAAAATATTACTTCGCAACACTAAGTCTCTAGGCTGGAAATTAGCCTTTTTCACCTTTGAGTTGTAGAAGAGCCAGACTCTTTGTCGATATGTTGAACACTGATACTATCTATCTTCTTGTTGAGTGCCTCTACCATGGCTTCTAGAGTTGTTAATGCGTCTATACTCTGAACTCCTGCCACCTTACTTGTTTTGGTCCTCTCAAAACTCCACTGGTATCCATTAGTGGCCATCTCGTCTATTATTTCCCTTGCTGAGTCGGGGTCCATACTGCACAATGATCCATTAGCAGCTGCATCCAACATCTGCTTTGTAGCTACATTCAATCCATTGTAAAAGGTTTGGACTTGTATCCAATCATCTATCCTATGCTGTGGACACTTTCTAAGCATCTCTTTGTACCTCTCCCATATGTCATATAATGTTTCCATCTCCAATTCTCTGAAGGAAAAGATATCACTCTGTAGCTTCATTATTTTAGCCGGTCAAAAATTTTTAATTAAGAATTTTTCTACTAACTATGTCAACGTTGTGATGGGGCCATGGGGTAGGGAAGTTGATAAGTGTGAAGTTGATCATGTTTTTATATCAATTAATTGTACATTATTCATGTAATTTTGAGTAATCTTGCCCATTGATACTTAATTTGTGTTAATTCTTATTTTCAGAGCACTAGAGAGCTTCGAGTTCGAAACAAAAGAAACACAGATAAAATCGAAACTATTATCAATTTTACTTAAGCTATATGGGCCAGCTTACGACCGTAAGCGCCCGTATGAATATTGGTATGGGCATGCTTACGGCCGTAAGCACCCGTATGGAGACTCTGAGCACACATCTCCCCAACATATAGAGAGCTACACGGGCAAGCATATCACAAACCGTGTAGCCTGGGGAACTGCATATGGGCAAGCATACGACTGTAAGAGCACCCGTATGCCTCACACCCAGACGCGAGTTAACCCAATTTTATTCTGATTTGAGTCCGAATTCGACTGATTGGGTTACTAATCATCTTTATTAGTTTGAACCCTATAAATAGCCGATTTAGGGTTTAGAGAAAAGGCTTTTGGATCTTGAACATCATCATCCGCTTGGAGGCTCCCAACCTTCTCTCCATCTTAGAGATTAGGGTATCATTGAAGACTTTGGAGCAAAGACAGGAAGGCAAGCACTGAAGGGACATCGCAAAAGGTCATTACCAACGGTCATCGCTAACGGTGGGGGGAAAAGTGTTTCTTATCATGATTCTTATCTTTTCCTTTGAGATTGTATTGGATTTGTGTTCCCCTTAAATGGGGAACTAACTTGTTAGATACTTGGGCATGATGGGCCTCTGGATTTATACTTAATCTTGCTTGTATGGATTTCTATATTTGAATGAATATTTCAATATTTGAGAACCTATTGAATGTTTTGTATGATATTGATGCTTTTAGTTGTGACAGCTCTAAGTACAAATCTAGATCTATAGAAGGTGTAGATAATAACACTCCCTTTATATACCTTAGATCTACTTCAACAGGTGGGAGTTGTGAACATGTCGAGAGATCGGGTGTTTAGGAGAGAGATTCTATAAAATGGATTATTCCCACAACTCTTCCAAGATTATGTGTTCCCTAGAACTACTCACGAGCGTAGATTAGTAACTTGTCTTAAAAGAAGGTGTGAAAGCGTTGTAGGAATTCTTGGTCCATACCTTATATTCACAATATGAAATCCATACTTGCCCCAATCTATAAATATCCAGAGGGGATTCAATGCCTGAGTATCTTCCTTTTATGATTGATTGCCATCACTATTTTCACCAAGTGTTCTTAATCAATTTCCTTTTTAGTAATTATATTAGTAAACCAACAACTTTTGGATAGACTAGGTAACAAATAATTAGATATGATTAGTGGTCTAGGTCTCTGTGGGTTCGACATTCGACATTAATAGTCCGCTATATTACTTGATATGACCCCTGCACTTTGCGGTATAAGCATTAGTCACATAACATACGCATCAAGGGCGCCGTTGCCGTGGACCTTTAGGTCACTAAGAATACTAAGAGTCTGTTAGTTAGTCTTAGTTTTAGGTTTTTATTATTTCCTTTTTAATTTCATTTCATTCAATTTATTTCTACCAACTCCAATCATTCACATTATTAACTTTGTGCCCTCTCTTAACTTCGCAGGGAACCGGACAAAAGGGCACACATCACTGCTTCAAACGAAACAATGCAAAAACTAATATTAAACGAGTAGGTTAAAAGAGAACGACTTCAAATGGAGCAATTTGATGATTATCAAAATTCCCTAACCTTAAACTGTTGTAGTGAGGAGGCTTGCATAACGTGTTTCTCGCATTGTTGGGAGGAATACTACAGTATAGGACGCCAGGAATACCAACCACCCAGAAGGACCTGACTTGGCAGGAAGTATTCAATGATTTCCTCAATCAAGAGCAAGAATATATACTTCCAACAGTTCCACTGTACGAACAATGTTCAACTCTTAACCGCACCACCACTGCCTTTAGATCCTCTTGTTATAATTTATAGGAAAACACACTGGAAAGAGTTTACCAGATCGACTTTTCATTCATATATAACGCATGCAATAGAGAACAACACCAATCTTCGTCCATCCATTGAAGAATCGAGGAAGAATTGGAGCATTATGAAAATTCTCGACGGTCTTGCTCTACCAATCATTCATGTGGAAGATTTTGGATCCAATCACTGTTCGGAGTATCAAGATTTCAACAATTAATCCCAAGAGAAAGATGAAGAAGAAGGATCTTCAAGCGAAGAACCCCCTGAACTGGAGTTAAAGAAATTACCGAATCATCTTGAGTACGCATTTCTTGGGGACAATTCAAAAGTTGCCCATAATTATTGCGACAGATTTACACCCTCAACAAAGAGAGAGGTTATTACAAGTCCTAAAAAGACATAAGAAGGCGATAGCATGGAAGATTACAGATATTCAAGGAATAGATCCATCGTTCTGCACCCATAAGGTTTTGATGGAAGAAGAACAGAAGCCATCAGTTCAGCCCCAACGGAGACTTAATCCAAACATACAGAAGATAGTTAAAGAAGAAGTAATCAAACTCCTTGATGCCGGGGTTATCTATCTTATTTCAGATAGTGCATAGGTGAGTCCACTACAAGTGGTCCCCAAGAAAGGCGGGATGATTGTCGTAACAAATGAAAAGAACAAGTTTGTTACTACAAGAACAGTAACAGGATGGCGCGTCTTCATTGATTATAGGAAACTTAATGACGGAACTAGAAAGGACCACTTCCCTTTATCCTTTATCGACCAAATGCTGGAGCGATTAGCTGGACATTCCTACTACTGCTTTCTGGATGGATTTCGGGATACTTTCAAACCCCTATTGCTCCAGAAGATCAAGAGAAAACTACTTTCACTTTCCCCTACGGTACTTTTGCATACCGCAGTATGCCTTTCAACCTATGCAATGCACCTGCCACTTTCTAGAGATGTATGCTCGCTATTTTTGAAGAATTTTCAGCAACATGACGGAAGTATTCATAGATGATTTTTCTGTTTTTGGTGACTCGTTTGATCTTTGTCTGCACAATCTAGAAAAAGTGTTAGCCAGGTATGAAGAAACCAACTTGGTATTGAACTGGGAGAACTGTCACTTCATGGTACGAGAAGAAATTATTCTTGGATATAAAATCTCTCATAAGGGCATTGAAGTCGATAAAGCTAAGATAGAGACAATCAAAAAGCTCCCCCCACCTGCGTCCGTCAAGGCCAAAAGAAGCTTCTTAGGGCATGCCGGGTTTTATCGGCGCTTTATAAAGGACTTCTCCAAAATTGAGAGACTATTAACTAAACTTTTTGAAAAGGATAATCCATTTAACTTTGATGGTAAATGCTTGGCCGCTTTCAACACACAGAAGACAGAACTCACTAGCGCACCCATTATGACAACTCGAGACTGAAATCTACTATTCGAGTTAATGTGTGATGCTAGTGATTATGCGGTAGGAGTAGTCTTGGGGCAAAGGCGGAATAAGCACTTTCAACCGATTTACTATGAGAGTAAAACCCTCATCGACGCACAAGAGAATTATACAACAATAGAAAAATAATTCCTTGCCGTGATATTTGCATTTGATAAGTTTCACTTATACCTTGTCTTATCCAAAGTGATAGTCTATACAGATCATTCGGCTCTACGCTATCTGCTAACCAAAACCGATACGAAACCACGATTGATCCGGTGGGTGCTACTATTATTGGAGTTTGATTTTGAAATAAAGGATAAGAAGGGAACCCAGAATTTAGCCTCCAATCATTTGTCTCGACTAAAAAACTCGCACAGGGAAACATTAAAAGATGAAGACATCAACGGCTTATTCCCTGAAGAGCAATTATATGGTATACGTTGGCTGCACAAAAAAGCTGAGCCACCCTGGTTCGCAGACTATGCTAACTATTTAGTCGCAAAAAAACTCCCTGAGGGTTATTCATATGCCGAAAGAAAAATTTCTTCCCCGATCTTAAGTATTACATATGGGATGACCGATACCTATTTCAGATTTGTGCCGATCAGATACTTCAAAGATGTGTCCCCCGAGAAGAAGGGTGGAAAATTTTGAACCATGGTCATGCAGGACCGGTTGGGGGACATTATAGCGCAAACCGAACAGTGAAGAAGGTCCTTGATGCGGGTTTCTATTTGCCCATGCTATTCAAAGATACCTGGGAGTTCATTCAGCATTGCGACAGTTGCCGATGTTCAGGAAATATATCCCGCCGTGATGAGATGCCACAAAATTTAGCCCATGTATGTGAAGTGTTCGATATTTGGAGTATGGAATTCATGGGCCCTTTCCAAAACTCGAATGGAAACAAGTTCATTCTAGTTGCGATGGATTATGTCTCCAGATGGGTTCGAGCACAAGCATTACCTTCAGCCGATGCTAGGAGTGTAGTAAAATTCTTGAAAAAGTTATTCTCCAGATTCAGCACACCTAGAGCCTTCATCAGGGACTGAGGTGCTCACTTCTACAATACCCAATTTGCTAAAATCCTCAAATGATACGGAGTTATACACCGCACTTCAACCCCTTACCATCCTCAAACTAGTGGGCCGGTCAAGGTTTCAAATAGGGAACTAAATTGTATTTTAGGAAAAACAGTGGCATATCATAGGAAGGACTGGATGATACATTATAGGCATACCGAACAACCTATAAGGAGCCTACAGGGAGCACCCCATATCTTAACTGTGGCCCCTCTCTCATAGGTGATAAGCGAAAACTTCAATTAAATGAATTGGATGAATGGCGCTGTACCGCATATGAAAATTTGAAATTGTATAAAGAGCGCACCAAACTATATCATGATAAATTAATCAAGCAACAAATGCAATCTAAGGATGGAGATCAGGTCTTATTGTTCAACTCATGGCTCCGATGCTTCCCGGGTAAACTACGTTCATGATTGTCAGGACCCTTCACAGTTACAAGAGTTTACCCCTATGAAGCAGTAGAAATCCACCAAGATGTGAAAGGGACGTTCATGGTGAATAGGCAGAGACTAAAGCTATACTAATGACATTAAACTAGCGCTTCTTGGGAGGCAATCCAAGCTTTTAAAAATTCCTTTTCTTAAGGTTTAATAGAGTTAGTCTAGCATAATTAGTTATCCTTATGAAATAACCACACCGTACCCTCCATCTCGAGCCAACAAGTTAACACTTATAGCTTAGAGGACTTGGACAAGGGTATTCCGTAAATGTAGGATGAAAGACACAAGAGTTGCTCTCTCTGCATAGTATATGGGCACACATACAGCCGTATCAGACCGTAAGATCACATGTATGGGTATACTTACTCCCGTATGCCTTTGTAAAACATCACACAGGGTAGAATACGGCCATAATTACCCGTATGAGGCGCATAAGGACAATCATACGCCCGTAAGTCTACCCGTATGCCTCAGGGTCGCGTCGCACGCACTCATTCCACCCTTTCCCTATTCTGCCCCAAAACCCTAGTCACCCATGCCCTCCATCTTCTTCCCTTTCTACTCCCTCACAATCTTCTTCTCACTATGGTTCGTACAAGCGATCCCAACAATTAGGAACTGGCGGTCATTCCCCTCGAGCTCCAGCGCACGATCAACAACCATGAGCAGCTGCTGGCCGAACAATGATGAATCTGAAATGATCTAAACCACATTTTGGGCATCCTTCACGAACGCGCTAAATCTCCACCACCTCTTCCCGGCGTCGCCCTACCCTTGGCCGACAATCAAACCACAGCGGACTATACCGCCTCCGCTAAGGAGGACGACTAGGATTTGCTTTGTATTAGTCGTCTAGGGTGGGCCCTCCCCGTCACCATATCTTCATAACTCTTGCACTCATGAGTACGGGATTACCCTTCTAAAATTAAATAAATAATTTCTATATGTAATTGTGCGATTGTGTCTTCTGCTTCTCTTTGATGCTTGCAGATATGTTTCTCAAATTGTGAATGCAATCCCTTTTATATCACTCGAGCAGTTAGACACAATCCCCCAAATGAATCGGGGAAGTTTCAGTTTTCCCATCTTTTTCTTTTATTATATCTATTGTTTGCATTGAGGACAATACAATTTTTAAATGTGGGGATGAGTACCTATAGTAGTCATTGCAAATCTATAACTGTTGGGATAGTGTCCTATGAAGTCATTGCAAATCATTACATAAATATACATGTTCAATGTACACCAATGATGGCATGTTGAAAAAGAAAATTGTATTCAATTTTGTTTACTCATAGTTTGCACCATTTGAGCAATTTTTTTTTTTTAATTTTTCCTATGAAACATCTTGGACACTTAGAGAAAATCTTCACGACTACTTTATATTCTCTAGTGACATTAGATAACCCATGATCATGTTTCTTTGATTTAGATTGTTAAGTATCACTTTCAATGGCTCCAAGAGTTTTCGTGACATTAGTTCAAACTTCTAGCCCTTTCATTTAGAGTTGTGCATAATGAATAAATTCCGTCATATAGAGATTTTGAAAATAAGAACCTAGATAGTGCTCCTCTACTCTTGGTAACGAAGTAAGTTTGAGCTTTTGGCTCCTAATCAGAGTGTCCCTCAAGCTGAAAAGTCACTTGTGGGCATGAGCGCGTGAATGTAGAGTTGTAATCTTTTGAGTAGTTGGGTGCTCCGGTGCCTAACCAGCATGTGCATCCCCCAGAAAGGGAGATCTACACTCTATGTTAATCTTTGGTCCCCCGAAAAGTCGGATCTATTAGAGATACTCTACCGGGATTCATGTGAAATGATAAGAGAAAAAATTGAAAACTTTGAGAGAAAAGAACTAAAAGACAGCTTATTTGTTTTTAAGGGCTAGTTGCTTTGTACTTAAGGCCTCAAGGAACGTCTAAAGTCCACTGAGGGTTTACTTGCCACTCTAAAACTCAGAAACATAGTAAGTGGAGTGAAACTCTCATCTTGAGTAATTTTAAATCACGTCATGAGATTGATCTGAGTCCTAAGTGTTGAAATAGGAAAATGCAAATTGTCAATGGTGAATTCTTTGGGCACAACAAAATATAATTGCTTTAGCCTAAGGTTAAATGCTTCTCATCTTTTGAAATTTTATTTCTTTGTTCGCTTGAGGACAAGAAAAAGCTTAAGTGTGGGGATATTTATGATAAGCGTTCTATTGATCATGTATTTATATCAATTCGTTGTACAAAATTCATATGATTTCGAGTAATTCTTGCCCATTGATACTTAATTTGTGTTAATTCTTATTTTCAAGGCACCAGAGAGTTTCAAGAGCGAAACAGAAGAAACACATATCAAATAGAAGCTATTCTCAATTTTACTGAAGCTATACGGTTTGGCTTACGTCTGTAAGCGCCCGTATGAATAATGGTACGGGCATGCTTACGTCCGTAAGCACCCGTATAGAGACTCTGAGCACATATCTCCCTAACATACAGAGAGCTACAGGGGCAAGCACATGGCCATATCACAAATCGTGTAACTTGGGGAACTGCATATGGGCAATCATACGGCCGTAACAGTGCCCATATGCCTCACGCCCAGATGCGAGTTAACCCAATTTTATGCTGATTTGAGTCTGAATTTGATTGATTGAGTTATTAATCATCTATATTAGTCTGAACCCTATAAATACCAGATTTAGGGTTTAGAGAAGTGGCTTTTGGATCTTGAACATCATCATCCTCTTGGAGGCTCCCAACCTTCTCTCTTCCTTGGAGATTAGGGCATCATTGAAGACTTTGGAGCAAAGAGAGGAAGGCAAGCATTGAATGGATTTCGCCAACGGTCATCGCCAACAGTGGAGGGAAGAGTGTTTCTTTTCCTGATTCTCATCTTTTCTTTTGAGATTGTATTGGATTTGTTTTCCCCTTTAATGGGGCACTAACTTGTTAGATACTTGGGCATGATGAACCTCCGGATTTATGCTTAATCTTGCTTGTATGGATTTCTATATTCGAATGAATATTTCAATATTTGAGAACCTATTGAATGTTTTGTTTGGTATTCATGCTTTACCTTGCAACAGCTCTAAGTGTTAATCTAGATATATATAGAAGATGTAGACAATAACTCTCAATCTATATACCCTAGATCTACTTCAATAGGTGGGAGTTGTGAACATGCCGAGAGATCGGGTATTTAGGAGAGAGACTTTGTAAAATGGATTATTCCCACAACTCTTCCAAGATTATGTGTTCCCTAAAACTACTCACGAGCGTAGATTAGTAACTCGCATCGAAAGAGGGTATGAAAGTGTTGTAGTAATTCTTGGTACATACCTTATATTCATCAATATGAAATCCATATTTGCCCAATCTATATATATCCGGAGGGGATTCGATACCCTAGTATCTTCGTTCTCTGATTGATTGCCATCACTATTTTCACCAAGTGTTCTTAAACAATTTAACTTAGTAATTAGATTAGTATACCAACAACCTTTGGATAGACTAGGTAGCAGATAATTAGATATGATTAGTTGTCTGGGTCTTTGTGGGTTTGACATCCGACTTTTATAGTCCACTTTATTACTAGATACGACCTGTGAGCTTGCGGTATAAACATTAGTCACATAACATACACATTAGAAGTCAGCTTGCACTATTTTGCCCTGTCTCTGACTGAGAAAGGAAATAACCTAAGGTGTATGGTGACTGAGGTTTGTCGAGACTATGTCACTGATCTCAAGGAAACTTGATAAGTGTGCGTATGGGTCCTCATCTTGGAAACTATTGAACTGACATGACTGTTTAACCATCTGGATGTCGTGGGGCTTTAGTTTGAAGATATACCCAGTGACTGGTGGTGGAACGATGCTTAAGCCGATGTCGTCCAAGTTCGGCCTTGTGAAATCCGATATGGGTCAAGTTGGGGCCGCCATCGGTTCTTGTTGATATACCTCTGCACTAGACTTTACTGTTCTCGTCTTTTTGAGAAGGACTTCTCGAATTTGACAATAAAGGTAGCACTCAAAATCTTGATCAGTAACTTCCACAAGATATGAAACTATGCTCTTGGTAATGTACTGGTACCTCCACAGAAAGAAAACAAAATAAAATATGAAAGTGAAAGATATTTCTCTCTATTTTTTTTTTGATATTTAGTTAAAACGAAATAAACTACTATCTAAAATAACAAATTCTAAAGTTCCTAGCGTTTCCAGTCCCTGGCAACGGTGCCAAACACTTAATATACGCACAGGGTACGCGACAACTAACCTGTAAGTGTACGGAGTCAATCCAGTAGTAAAGTATCTAAAGGTAGTGTTATCGAATCCACAGGGACTGGAATACTAGTAGTAACGGTATTTTGTTATCTAGTCTAAAAAGAAGAGAGATGGTTGTTGTTTGACTACCTATCCAAAAAAGGAATTATCACGAATAATTGGTAGGTTGTGCGCAATTAGGGAAGATACGTGGCACCTTAGATCACAATCCCCCTAGGAATCCTTTTGTTAACAGTTGACTTCCTATTATTGGCTAAGCATTGACTAATTCTTGTCGAGTTCAACAATTGCGCCATCTAGATGCCACATCCGATCTCTCGGGATGCTAATCGAATTCAATTACCTATGCCTAGTTATGTCCTAACAAAGAGAAATATGGACCAATGCATAAAGAGACATGTGAATCATAACTATAAGCACCTATGTGCACTGCTAGAATATAATGAGGTATATGACTATGGCTCATGCAATTACAATCATTTAAATCAAGCACAGACTCAAAAGAATTATCAATAAAGGAAAAAACCAATAAATAAAGGAATTCAATTAACAAATACTCTTGGAGTTCATGTGTCTGAGGCACTGCAAAAGGGGTTTAGCCACTACTGCTAATTGAAACAATAATAAAGATAATAGAGAAGGACATAGTTGAAGTCATGAGGACTCCCTTGCTCGATCTCTTATTCGCCTTCGATCTTCTCCCGAAACCCTAATTGTCGCCCATAACACCCACTGAGGATCAATCCACCTGAAGTCCCTTAAATCTATACCCTTGGCAGGTTTATATAGATTTCAATTCAATGTGGCATGAGTGTGTGGATCTAATGCACGCCCATGCAAGTCCCCGCAGCTCTATCCTCATGCGTTTTGAAATCAGGGACTTGCACGGGTGTGTGCATGGTCGTGCATAATTGCACTAAGGTCGTGCACATCTTTGTAAAGCCCTTTTTCAGCTCATTTTATTATGGTTTGTCCTGGTTCTCGCTCATTTTGCTCCGGGTATCCATTTTACCTGCTCAATCACAAAACAAACCCATAGCAACACAAAAATAGGGGAATTGATGCAAAACAATGGGATAAGCGCATGCAAATATCATAGAAATATATACATAATTATGCACTTATCACCCACTAATTTAGTATAATCTCATTGTCTAGTTCTAGTTAGCTAGTATCCCACTCCTTGTGTTCGACCTGGGCTTACCGATATAAATTTTATTACTTTGAAACTACGTACACCTGCGTGAGTGTGTGTATGCACTCAACAGTTCACCACCTTCTACTGTTGATTGTTATTTTTTAATGAGTTTAGAGGTACGTGGTCCTCGTGAAAATTTTTGCCTGCTGAGTTTTGATTAGTGTTGCTTTGTTGTTGCTACTCGACAAAGTATTACGATGTCTCTTGCTGTTTGGAGGCATCAAGAACCCCTGTTGAAGAATGAAGCACTAGGTTGCTTGCAACCAAGATGGAACAGAACAGGTTGTACTTCCTCTAATAAACTAAAAGTGAAGTGGGAGGCATCATACTCCCCACCATTTCGAGAAGGAGGGTGTAAGGGCTAGCAAGGGTCTTGAACTCTAGCACTTCTTGGAAGGCAACCCAAGTTTGAAAAATATAATTTGAACGTTATGTTTTTCTTAGTTATGTTCATTTAAATTCTAGATTTATGATTTTTTGCTTTCATAGATTAGTTGCATGTTCATTTCTTGGTGAGTGTTTTTAATTCTTGGTTTGTTTGGAATAATGCCTACTTGTTTTATAAAGAAGGAATCAAGTTATGGGGAGACTTTATTCATAAAGAAGACCAAAACATTGAAATAATGTAAGGGTCATGGTAAATTGTAAATTTCAATTCCGCAAAAATCAAGTAATGTATTTACTACACTTTAGTTTAGATAGTGTGTGCTTCATTCCCATGAATTACCTAGCGTTTTGAGCACCTAAGTTGCTGGAAAACGATTTTCAAAAACTTGGCATCAAGATGCCTAGATAAAGGATAGTACCAGAAGTTTCCTGAAACCCAACGTTGTGGAGCCCATAGGTGTGCGTCGTAACGTTAGGTTTTGGTGCCCATTGGTGTGTTTTGCGACACTGCATCAGTATGGGTGTCATGATGCAGATCCTTGAGCTTCACGACTACTAATCACAAGAAGGTTGAGTAAAGGGGTCGGTGTCAAAAAATTTTCATTTCATCCTGTTCCTCCCCCGCGCCCCTCTTTTCTCCGACGAGTCTCCAACTATCTCCAAGCATTCCAAAGCCCTCTTTAGCACTTTGGACTGTTTACACACATATTGCGAGTTGTTCAATCCTCTTTTTGTCGGCTTTTATCTATGTATTTTCAAGTAATTTTCGATTTTGTGGGTTAAATGGCTTGTTTGTTTGAAATGTGGTTATGGAATGATTTAAATATGGATGAGAGAATTTTTTATAGTGGTTGTATCGATTTTAAACATTGATTTTCCAAAAGGAGGCTGCAAAAATTTTCAACTTTTCCTAGCCTTAGAAATGAAATGCCATACTTCATTAGGTCAATTTATTTGCATTCATTAGCTGTGAATTTGAGCGCAAATCACTTTGCTGATATTGGTAATATGGCTTGCTTTGATATACATTGGTTGGTCTTGTTTGAAATTATTCTCCCTTTAACCTATGATTCTTTTCTTTCTTATAGGAACACTATACTTAGAAAGGCGATCGTCGAGAGATCTCACCCCACTCCTTCCTCTGATGAGGGTGGGAAGTTTGTATCACCAGAAGCTGAGGCCCAATACACTAAGGTGCTGTAGAAGGCCCCAATTCTAGAACGAGGGATAAACCTGAGTGATGGGTGGTTCGTACACCCGCATGAGTAAATCTGTGCTAGGGGTTGGAAGACATTCTTCTCCCAACCCAAGGTAACAGTGGTCCATATGGTTTGGGAGTTCTATATAAAGACACCAAAACAAAAGCAAGATGTTATGACGGTGCAAGGACGTATCGTGTGATATGATGCACACACCATAAATAGTATCTAGGGGTGTATTCGAGCCGAGCCGAGCCGAGCTTTCGTGTGTTTAGGCTCGGCTCGTGACTAAAAGGAAGAGCTCAAGCTCGGCTCGTTTATTAATCGAGCTTGAAATTCAATAAACGAGCCGAGCTTTCCTCTGCTCAAGCTTGGCTCGTTTATTAATCGAGCTTGAAATTGAAGCTCAAGCTTGACTCGTTTTCAATACGAGTTGAACACGAACGAGCTCTTATCGAGCCGAACACCGAGCCGCTCATGAACGCCTTGGCTCGAATACACCCCTAGAAAGAACGAGGGGGGGAGAGAGAGAGAGAGAGGCCAAAATATCTTATAAGTTATATATATACATCCACCCAAGTTTGCGAGCTATGTTCATGAGCTTGTTCGCGAGCTGTGTTCACGAGGTTGTTCACGAGCTTGTTCACGAGCTTTGTTCGCGAGTCAAAATGAACCGAGCTTTCCTCTGCTCAAGCTTGGCTCGTTTATTAATCGAGCTTGAAATTGAAGCTCAAGCTTGACTCGTTTTCAATACGAGTTGAACACGAACGAGCTCTTGTCGAGCCGAACACCGAGCCGCTCATGAACGGCTTGGGTCCGAAGGATACTATTAGTATCCTTCGGACCCTAGATATCGGCCCTGAGGAGTATAGTGATTGGTAGAGCGGCGAGCTGAATTTAGAGGTTGTTCTCCAAGAGAATAGCATTCCAGGCACAACCTAGAAAATATTTAGGGGCTCCTCTTCTCATTCAAGATGGGAACTGTGAAAAGGGAGTACTGATAAGTGCACAAATGTACATGTATTTTCATCATATTCGTATGCACTTATCTTGATATTTTGTGTTAATTCCTCTACTTTTGTACTTCTTTGGGTTTTTTTTATGATTGAGCAGGTAAAATAGATACCCGGAGCAAAAGGAACGAGAAATAGGACAAACCATGGCAAAACAAGCCCAAAAGGGCCTTTACAAAGATCTGCACAACTATAGTATAATGTGGCATGCCCGTGCAACTCTCTGGATAATTGAACCCGTTGAGGAATTTGGCACGGGCGTGCAGATGCTTGGCACGCCCGTACGCCCTAAAAACCCAGCCTATGACCAATCAACAACATTCCAGAATTTGTTTAAAAAGATCCAGGACTCCAAATCTAATCTCCACTATTTTGATTGAAGAAGAAGGGGTTAGGAACATCCAATAAAAATTCCAAGTCGATTCAATTTGATTTGGTCAACCGATCGATTACTTGATGAAGACTGCACAGACCAGGAATTTTAGTCCGATTTATCCCGAATTTATCTTGAGATTATCTGGACCCACTCCAACTCAAACAAGAAGTTATCCAGAAGTGAGAGGATGATTATACTTTAGATTTCCAGCCTATATAAAGCTGAGAGAGGGGAAGATTTGATCTATCTTTGGACGGGAGATCGAGGTCCGGACGTTTGGAAGAGTAACAGAAGAGATCGAAGGCGCAGAAGACATCGAGCAAGGGAAGCCCTATGTTTTTAATTATATCTTCTCCTATTTTCTCTGTTAGTATATCCATTAGCATGAGAAGCTAAACCCCTTCTGTGGTGCCTCGGACATATGAACCCTAGGATATTTTATTAACCAAATTCGTTATTTATTAGATTTCTCTATGGATGGATCTTGTGATTCTTTGCTTGATTGATTTGATTGTGCTGTGCATGAGCCATGGTCATCTACCTTGCTAGGATTAGCCGAACATGTTCATGCTTAGGGTTTTGATTGCATGCCTCTTCTATGCATAGATTCATGTCTGTCTTAGTTAGGTTACAACTAGATATAGGTAACGAGTTCGATTTGCATACCGAGAGATCGAATGTGGCATCAAGATGGTGCAATTGTCGAACTCCCAAGAATCCACCAATAGAGAACTAATATTTAGAATTTTATTGTTAATAAAAGAATCCTAGTGGGATTGAGATCCGAGGTGCCACGCTTCATCTCTGATTTCTCACAACTAATTGTTCGCGTTAGCGTCTGTTAGGATCAAACAACCAAACACAACCACTTTTCTTAGTTTTACACTAGATAACAAGAATAAATAGTACTATTATTTCAGTCCCTATGGATTCGATAACCTTACCTTTTGGGTACTTTATTATTTGATTGACCCCATACACTTGTGGGTAGTTGTCACGAATCTCGTGCGTGCATCAAGTTTTGGTGCCGTTGCCGGGGACTGGCAAAGCTAGGAACATTAGGATTTGTTACTCTTGTTTGGTAGTTTAGTTTTGCAAGAACTCAGACCAAAAAAAAAAAGAAAAAGAAAAGTGTGAGGATTCTGTAAGCCTGAATCTACACCGAATTAACAATGTTTGCTATTTCAGGTAACAAAGATTATGACATGAGTCGCTACGGCCACACCCCATTGGAAGGCTTCCTGCTATATCATATTCGGCACATGGAGGCAGCACTACAAGAACCAACAGTCCCAGAGGTTAACTTAGAAGAGGTGGTGAATCAATTTAAGGAGAATACAGAACCATTTCTAAAGACAACCTATATCGAAACCACCAACATACAACAGGTTTTCTCTATCTCTGAAAATGCCATGGGTCTGATGACTTGCAGTGTAACAAATTCTGAATACCTCCAAGAGATAAGAATGAAGTTAGATGCGCATGAGGAAACAGAGATGAAGGAACTCATCGAGGAAGATACCGAATATACCATCGGAAGGATGACCCCAAGTGAAGACCTAGCTGAGGAGGTATGGGTAAAAATGAAACTATGTATTGAGGAACCCCTAGAGTTGGAATTGAGAAAGCTGCCCGCATACCTAAAGTACACTTATCTGGAAGTTGACGCAAAACTCCCAGTCATTATCTCCTCCAGCTTGGAGACACAGCAGAAGGAGAAGTTACCAACAATGTTAAGAAGGCAAAAAAGAGCGTTGGTATGGAAGAAAGTAGTAAAGGCATAAGTAAAAAAAAAATGTTAGATGCTGGAGTGATCTACCCCATTTATGATAGCTCTTGGGTTAGCCCGGTACAGGTAGTCCCGAAGAAAGTAGGAATGACTGTCGTGTAGAATGATAGAAACAAGCTTGTCCTCACGAGAACTGTCACAGGGTGGAGAGTATATATTGATTATAGGAAGCTCAATGATGCCACCCGGAGTGATCATTTTTCGCCGCCCTTCATCGATCAAGTATTGGAGAGACTCTTAAACCATCACTATTATTGCTTACTAGATGGGATTTCTGGGTATCTGCAAATCCCCCTAGCTCCCGAAGACTAGGAGAAAACAAAATTCACTTGCCCATACGGTATATTCGCCTATGGCAGAATTCCCTTCGATTTGTGTAATGCACCCGCCACTTTCTAACGTTGCATGATGTCTATCTTTGACGACTTTATAATGGATAACATGAAGTTTTTTGTTTTTTATGGATGATTTTTCAGTATTCAATGATTCATTTGACCTATGCCTCCATAATCTAGAACTAGTTTTGCAACATTGCAAAAAAAAAAAAAAAACTAACCTAGTCTTGAATTGAAAAAAGTGTCACTTCATGTTCCAAGAGGGTATAGTTTTAGGACACAAAATTTCTAAACATGGCATAGAGGTAGATAAAGCAAAAATTGGAACCATTGAACCTCCCGTGTCAGTCAAGGCTGTAAGGAGTTTCCTAAGACATACCGGGTTCTACCGAAGATTCATAAAGGATTTTTCAAAAATCACCAAACCCTTGACTAAGCTGCTAGGAAAAGATGCACCCTTTGATTTTACAATAGAATAAATGGAATCATTTCTAACCCTGAAAGAAAGTTTAGTGAAAGCTCCATTTATGGTGGCTCCCGATTGGAGTTTACCTTTTGAACTAATGTGCGATGTAAATGATTTTGAAGTTGGAGCAGTGTTAGGTCAAAGGAAGGACGGACACTTTTGGAAAATCTACTACGCAAGCAAGACATTGACGGACGCACAAGAAAACTACACCACAACGGAGAAAGTACTACTAGCCGTGGTTTATGCATTTGACAAATTCCGCCCATATTTAGTTTTGTCAAAAGTCATTATTTATTCCGACCATGCAGTACTGAGACATCTGTTAAATAAACTTGATACTAAAGCTCGATTGATTCGTTGGGTGCTGCTATTGCAGGAATTCGACTTGGAAATCAAAGACAAACTGGATCCGAAAATGTAGTGGCTAATCACCTATCTCGACTAGAAGGATCCATTTACGCCAAGAATGAGAAGGGAGACATCAATGATGCATTCTCTGATGAGCGATTATACCTAATGGAAAAAGCCAAGGGGGACGAAATTCCGTGGTTTGCAGACTATGCAAACTATCTCGCGGGCCATACACTTCTAGGAGAACTGTTAACACAAGATAGAAAGAAGTTTTTCAATGATCTGCGACACTACATTTGGGAAGACTAGTACCTATACAGAATCTGCGTAGTCCAAGTGGCTAGAAGATGTGTATCACAAAAGGAAGGACTGGAGATAATCAGGCACTGTCACACTAGACTGACAGGAGGGCACTTGAGTGTAAATAGAACAACAAAAACAATCCTCAGCTCGGATTCTTCTTGCCCATGATATTTAAGGACACACAGGCATTCCTACAGACTTGCTACAGATGCCAAAGGGTGGGGGGCATTTCCAAACCGGACGAGATGAACCAGAACCCGATTCAGCAATGTGAAATATTTAATGTCTGGGAAATTGACTTCGTGGGACTTTTCCCCAATTTCAATGAAAACAAGTACATCCTGGTTGCAGTAGACTATGTCTCGAAATGGGTAGAAGCTCAAGCAATTCCAACCAATGATGCCAGGGTGGTGGTCAAATTCCTCAAACCCGATTCGGTACACCACATGCAATTTTAAGCGATTGAGGAACACATTTCTGTAACACGCAGTTTGAAAGAATCCTGGAGAAGTACGGGGTGACACAAAAGCTTGCCACATCATACCACCCCTAAACAAGTGGCCAAATGGAGGTCTCAAATCGGGAACTAAAAGGAATTTTGGAGAAAACAGTACAACACAACAGACGTGACTGGTTAGAGATGCTTGACAATGACATATGGGTATATAGATCAGCTTATAAAACTCCAATCGGAAGCACCCCATACTGATTAGTCTACGACAAAGCATGTCATCTGCCAGTAGAGTTGGAACATCGAGCATATTAGGCTACAAAATTCCTGAACTTCAACCTTAAAGGAGCTGGGCAAAAATGGAAATTTCAGCTAAATGAACTAGACGAATGGTGCGAGAATGCTTATGAGAACGTTAGGCAACATAAAAAGTGAGTCAATCGATTTCACGACGCACACATAAAGAAAATTTGGCAATTCCAGGTAGGTGATCAAGTCTTGCTTTTCAACTCACGGTTATGATTATTACGAGGAAAACTCAAGTCAAAAAGGTCGGGACCCTTCACCATGACACAAGTCTCACCTCATGGAGCAATTAAAATCACACATCCAACCAAGGGTACGCACAAAGTGAACGGGAATGATTAAAGCCTTACATAGTAGGCTACACACCCTTAAGCAAGGAAGAGGAGAAAATCTGCATATTCGAGCCTCACTGAACCCCACAGGTACGTCAAGCTAATGACGTTGAAAAAGCACTTCTTGGGAGACAACCAAAGCTAGGTAGTCTTTTAGTATCAATTAGTTCTTAGTAGAAATACAATTGTGGCAAAAACTTTCAATTAGATAATGCTCCGCTTTATATAGTGATTTCCATGTTTCTAGTGACTAAATATTTGCTTCTGGAGTCACTAACACATAGGCACGAAGGAAATTGAAGGAAAAACAGACCACTACATCAAACAGAGATATGTACGGATCTGTTTGATGACCATGCCAAGGGGCGAGCATCTCTCGGATTGACCCTCTCACAAAGGATCCTATTACGTACGGCCGTGCATCTCATTGTCACGGCCACGCCATGCTGGGCGGCGAACGTAATCTCTCCTGATATGCACGGGTATCCACACGCCCGTGCGCATGACCGTGTATCTTGCGGAAAAATCATAACACAAATTCGTGAATCACGCACGACCATTAGCACCGGCATGCATTGCTGGGCAACGAAAATTAGAGGGGCAAACAAGGAACTTTCTACCCTGTTCTACACAAAGTCAAATTCCTACTTCAAGTTAGCATCAAACCTACATTAAGTGAGTATCAAACTTCACTCATAAAAAACTTGAAGGGCTAGTAGAGTCAAACATCACGCCGCTAGCGCAGACAAGCTCGATTTCCTAAGAGTCTCCGCCATGCCCAGCAGAAAGCAACCAACAACTCAATCCACACCAAAGAAAAGACAGTGCGAAGAAAACCTTCACCACCCTCAACTAAAGTCTCTAGCCCACTATGAAATATACACCTGGTTGCAACAAAAGAGGTTCTGGAACTTCCGAATCATCGATTGGAAGGTCCTGGAAGAAATAGGTCTTGTTGGCGAGGTCCAACAGCTACTAGCCGCAATAGGATGGCACCATCTCCTATCAATAAGCGAGATCTCATACAAGGAACTCACTTTGGAGGTACTGTCAACACTCATAATTATAAACGGAGCAAGTTCCTGGCATTAATGAAGCCAAATTGAGTTTCAGATAGGAAGGATTCACAGACAAATGACTTACACCAAGTTTGTGATTCACCTCAGCCTGTACGATCCTAATTTTACCAAAAAACCTGAATACAAATAGTTGAGGGAACACAGACTAGCCGGATGAACACAAGAAGCACACTAGAAGAAGCTCAGCATAGACCCATACTATGATCCGCAAGTATCAAAGGTATCCTCGCTGTGATCATCTGCACTTATATACATCCATGCCATCCTCAGTCATTTTATTACAGGGAAAGGAAATAGCATGAGGGTAGTGAGCAACAAGGACTTTCTATTTTTACTAAGCATGATGGACGGGTTCATGCTACACCTAGGATGGGTCGTAGGCCCAATTCCTCCTTCATGAAGGAACAAATCACAGAGTAGGAGTAGTCTTCGCTGGACCATATATCACGAAACTAGCAAAAGGGATGCAAATACTAACTGAGGCATCAATAAGAAAGATGACAATCATCGGGAGTACAACACCAATCACCATTGGAACACTGAGGGCGATGGGCATGCTGCAGGCCACACGGACGGCCCAGGGCATATGATAAACAGTTTCTACCCCTACGGACCCACCGGAACTCACACAACGGCCCGAGCAGCAGGAGGCAAAAGCATCAAAACTGAGAACCTCTTCCTCTCCAATAACACCAGCCCCAGCTCTGACGCAAGCAGACCGTGATGCCCTCCTTCTCTGGTTGGTGCATGCCACCCAGCTATCGCTGGACCTCCAGAGCATCACGTATCTACCCCTACAACTACCATTAGCCCAGAAAACAAGGGGCACTAGGGCAGCACCGGGAGACAAGACGGCTGGAGGAGACTCCTCAGGAGACACCAATAGCTCTGAGGAGTACGATGACTTCAACCCTTAAACATCATCTTCATCCTTATTTTTATTTACCACTTTTGTATATTCTTTTTATTTGAGTCAGTATGTTCATAAAGGGGTTTAGTCTCCATATATGCTATGGAGTTTCACTTCTTTTGCTTTCCATGATCTCAGGGAAAATTGGAATTCACACTCGAACAGGAAACACAATGCAAGAACAAGACACATCACAACACACAATGAGCTAAGTTCACCTCTCCCACTTTGCTTTCTCATGTCATATTCTTTTTATTGCATATAGCACATGCATTAGGGACATTACACAATTTAAGTATGGGGAAGGGATTAAGTGGTCGGAATATATATATATATATATATATATATATATATATATATATATATATATATATATATATATATCGATTATGATAAGTGCTGATTTATGATGATCTATGAACAAATTAATGGGAGTCCTCTTTGATTGTCTTTGTTAGCGTTAGCATTAGGTTCCAATTTTTTTTTCAAAAATATATTTAATTTTGCCTTTACTTGACGCCTCACAAAAACTTGATCACAAACCCTGACTTTGTTATCACTTACCCGCTTAGGTTTTGATTCCAATTAGTTTAACAGTTAGAGAAGTACTGATATTTTGAAAAGAAAAGAGAAAAAAAAAAGAGAGAATATATATATATATATATATATATATATATATATATATATATATTATTTCTTATAATCTATTTAGATTTATATTGATTTATCTATATATTTTAAATAATTTTTAGATATGTATATAAATTTTTAAATTATCTTATCCTTAGAATACATGTATATATGTACATATAAATTTAAAAATTATATATACATATCTAAAAATTGTTTAAAATTTATAGATAAATCAATATAAATCTAAATAGATTATAACAAAAATATAATATATAATTTTTATATATATTTGGTGTATATAGGTAGTGATAAGATCAGGCGGACGCAGGTGCGACCGGCCTCATCCCATCACTACTCTCTCTCTCTCTCTCTATGTATATATATATATATATATATATATATATATATATATATATATATATATATATATATTAATTCTATTTTTTATAATCTATTTAGATTTATATTGATTTATCTATATATTTTAAATAATTTTTAGATATCTATATATAATTTTTAAATTATCTTATCCTCAGAATACATGTATATATGTACATATAAATTTAAAAATTATATATACATATCTAAAAATTGTTTAAAATATATATATAAATCAATATAAATGTAAATAGATTATAAAAAATATAATATATAATTTTTATATATATTTAGTATATATAGGTAGTGATAATATAAGACGGTCGCAAGTACTACCGGCCTCATTCCATCACTATTCTCTCTCTCTCTCTCTCTCTCTCTCTCTCTATATATATATATATATATATATATATATATATATATATATCGCTGGAATAACAGGAAAATTGGATCTGTCAAGGGTGCCCTATCGGCCAGATAGTCCGGCCCATTAGGGATGCCTTACCGGTATAGAAAAGATGGTAGAAAGAGCTATCACCTTTGAAGCATGAAAGCCACTCTTGAGTAGAAGGATCTTGGGCGTCACAAATGTCCACTTGATGACCTACTGGGGAAAAAGGCTGCTTCATTGGATGTATGAAGCTATTACCCCAGAAAAAAAGAGCAAAGTGAAACAGTTTGGTGAATAAGGTTCAGATTAGCTAGACCAGACTTGAGTTAGTAAGTGGCACCTTAGGAAGGGTTATATACACACACGCGTGGGGAGTTTGAGTATAAGACATGCTTTTCATAAAAACCTTCAGGCACTTAACGCTATGTTTCCCAGCGTACCGGAGGGAATCCCAACTATTTTGAGATAGGAGATTTTGCACTTATCTATTTTCCTTATATGTTTTCCTTTGCTTGAGAACAAGCAAAAGTTCAAGTGTGGGGGTGTGATAAGTGCATAATTGTACATGTATTTCCATCATATTTTCATGCACTTATCTCAATATTTTGTGTTAATTGCTCAACTTTTGTACTTCTCTGGGATTGTTTTATGATTGAGTAGGTAAAATAGATGCCCGGAGCAAGAGGAACGAGAAACGAGACATACCAGGGCAAAACAAGCCGAAAAGGGCCTTTACAGAGATGTGCACGGCCATAATACAATGTGGCATGCCCGTGCACATGCCCATGCAACTCTCTGGATGATTGAACGCGTTGACGAATTTGGCACAAGCGTGCAGATGCTTGGCACGATTGTGCGCCCCAAAACCAAGCCTACGATCGAGCTGCAACATTCCGAAATTTCTTTAAAAAGATCCAGGAATCCAAATCCAATCTCCATTGTTCTAATTAAATAAAAATGGGTTAGGAACATCTAGTTAAAATTCTAGGTTGATCTAATTTTATTTGGTCACCCGATTGATCACTTGATGAAGACTGCGCAGACCTGGAATTTCAGTCCAATTTATCCCGAATTTATCTCGAGATTATCTGGACCTACTCTAGCTCAAACCAGAAGTTATCTAAAAGTAGGAGGACGATTATACTTCAGAGTTCCAGCCTATATAAAGCCTAGAGAAGAGGAGATTTTATCTATCTTTGGATGGCAACTCGAGATCCGGACATTGGGCAGAGTAGCAGAAGAGATCGAAGGCGGAGAAGACATCGAGCAAGGGAAGCCCTATATTTTTAATTATGTCTTCTCCTATTTTCTCTGTTAGTATATCCATTAGCATGAGAGGCTAAACCCCTTCGGTGGTGCCTCAGATACATGAACCCTAGGATATTTTATTAATCGAATTCGTTATTTTTTAGTTTTTTTAAAGTATGGATCTTGTGATTTTGTGCTTGATTAATATGATTGTGTTGTGCATGATCCATGGTTATCTATCTTGCTAGGTTTAGAAAAGCAGGTTTTTAATTGCATGCCGCTTCTATGCATAGATTCATGTTTGTCTTTGTTAGGTTACAACTAAGCATATGTAATGAGTTTGATTTGCATTCCCTGAGATCGAATGTAGCATCTAGATGGTGCAATTGTCGAACTCCCAAGAATCCACCAATAGAGAACTAATATTTAGAATTTGATTGTTAATAAAAGAATCCTAGGGGGATTGAGATCCGAGGCGCCATGCTTCATCTCTGATTTCTCATAACCAACTGTTCGCATTAGCTTCCTTTAGGATCAAACAACCAAACACAATCACTTTCCTTAGTTTCATACTAGATAGCAAGTATAGTTAGTACTAGTATTCCAGTCCCTGTGGATTCGATAACACTACCTTTTGGGTACTTTATTACTTGATCGACCCTATATACTTGTGGGTAGTTGTCACGCATCCTTTGCGTGCATCAAGTACCACTTGTGGCATTACTTTATCTTAGACAGGTTGATTCCAACGAAGCATATAAGTGGAGTAATCAATACTCATCACGAGAATGATGCTTATTAACATGGGTCGCATTATCCATCGGCAGATTTTATACACGGCACACACTAGTAGGGATGGACTTAGGTATCCCTTCATCATCATAGTTCTTTACATAGAGGTCAAGATGCTTTCGGGTGAGGAGGAGGAGAAACTCCATCCTTGGATGAGCCTCTACTCAGCCTTGATCGATAGGATGACACCCGATCCTGTCGATATTGCTGGGTCATCTTAAGCCCAGCCATGACCATAACTATTGTTGAGGTGTTAGACCATGGTAGAGCTTATACAGTGACTGGAGGTTAGAGGCGAGTGTATGAAGCGTCGTGTGTACTATTTGATACCGATGATAAAGATTCATGACCAAATGCTATACTAGATATGGTTAGGGCATGGGGGTCGACACGTAGGTATTCTCATCACCCTAAGGCACCTTTAGCTTTTTTCGAGGAGGACGATGAGGGTAGTGCTTCATAGGGGAGTGTTCTTTTGACTTAACTCTTTCACTCTACCTTTGCATATTTACTTTGTACTTTGTGCATCATTGGGGATGATGACATGTTTTAGTTTGTGTGTGTGTGGTGGTGGTGGTGGTGGTGGTGGTAGGGGTGGGGGGGGGGGGGCAGGGGGTACTTTCTGGACTTGTGTATGTATTGAAACTGTATACTTTGTGTTATATATCCTCAGTTTCAGTTCATTTCTTTGTGTGCTTATTGAAAAAAAGATTGAAATTTTTTTTCATAATATTTAATTTAAGTGAATGAACCCCTTGTGTTAAAAAATGATTGGTTGATCTTCTAGAGTAAGTTCTTTTGACACTAGCTAGTATAGGAGGGCTATATTTTTCGTACTTTAGGAAGGTCTTATTTTTTATATACAATCTTGCACTTAGACATTGTTTAAAACTTTATTGAATGACTTCATACATCTTGTATGTTGAATAGAGAACGTGTGTGCAATGTTGAATAGGAGTAGGTTATGAACAACATAGGTATCTAGTACTTCTTGAAATAAAGGGGAGAACATAGTAGTAGTGACAAGTGAGCTCCTAAACATAGGGGTGAATCTCTTCAAGTGAAAAAAAAAGTTTGCACTTTGCTATTTAAAAATAAAGAAGATCATTAACAAGGTGGTAGCAAGCCTAAACCGCTGGTAGTTGTGCCTCCTACTAGTGGATGAAACGAAATAAAAGTCTTTGTAAGTTCATGCATCTAATTTTATTATTCCTTGCATGTACTAATCTTTATGACATACAAATGGAGTAGAGGCATTACATTTGCAGGAACTCTAGTGCAAGGTGTAGAAGATTTTACTCATTGACATGTACTAAATTTGAAAAAAATTCAGCCCTCTATTCTTGTTGTCCCTTCGCACTTTCTCATTCAATGGAAAGGGAGATTCCATTTAATTAATTTGAGCTATTGTTTTGTTGTGTAAGATTGTTAATTTTATTAGAACAAGAAATAGTTTAGGTTTGGGGGTGTGTTAGCTCTCGAAAGAGGGCTATTTTGTAGGGTATGTTTGAATTTTATAGAGCCAAAATAGAGTTTTAAAGCTAAATTGTATTGGTTTTTGTTCTAATATTTGATTAATGTCCATCTTAGTTTGTCCAACTTGTTTATTGTATTTTTATAATGAATTACACATTTTCAAGTGCTAATTAAAGGTTTAATTACATATATTAGGTGAGATAGTGTTGAGCGAAGATAAGAGCAGAAGAGGCTGAAGTCATTATAGTAGAGCAACTAGAAGCTGGGCGTCGAGATACATAATCTGGAGATGGAGTTTTGAAGCTGATGAGCCTCATCGCGACAATGGAGTTCTAGAGCCACCTGAGAATGAGAGTCGCGAAGCCAATCAATGGGCATCACAATACAAAGTCATGCTTTTATAAAGGCCTCCTGATTTTAGGGTTTTCTATCTTGTTTGGAGGTTGAGTCCGATCTTCGAGCAGCGATTCAAAGAGACCTGCGATCATCCAAAGGAAGGGAGAGCTCGTCAAGGGGATAAGATCTACTATTTATTGCTTGATCTTCATTTTATCCATCTTGTATTCCTATTCATGGATATTTTATTTGGATACATTGAATCTATGATCTTGAGCTCCTTGATTTGTTGCAAGAACTTTCATTCTTGTATTGTATGACCTTGTAGACCAGATTATATATATTGGTCTTTTTGTATGGATTATTTGCTATATTGTATATGCTTATGACATGAATCTAGTTTAATCAAACATTGAAAGACGATGCCATATTTGTAGCTATACTTACATGTGAATGTTTGTATGGACGAGTCATGTATCACTATCCAGATCAACCGAAAACCTACTACAAAGACACATGTCGTAGTAGCCCCACAGTCACGCTATTATAATTATAACGTCAGACTCTACTCATAGAGATGTATTGTAGATATTGAAGGTGTAAAATCTAAGGATTTTATATGATTATTCTTCCTAATTATTTAGGGTAATTAGTGAACTCCTCGAAATTTAAATTATTGCAATTAATATATATATATATATATATATATATATATATATATATATATATATATTATAAAAACAAATAAACAAATAAATAAGTAAATATATGTATGTATATATATAAATATATATATATAGATGAGCTGTATGGTTGCCATAAACAACGATTGAGAGCTTTTCTCAAAACACGTGTGGCTGGGGAATTAAAAGTAGAAAAAAAAATTATAATATAATATATATATAAATAACGAGAATGTACATGACTGAAAAAGGGTTGGATTTATTGAATCCAAAAACACGTGAGAACACTACAGTGGGTTATTTGAAAGTAATGGTTGAGGCGATAAGGATGTCCAGAGCTTCACCCGCTCACCCGCGATCGCTACGATACTCAATGGCAACTCCGCGCGAAACTGACACGGTGATAAGTGCGACATCATTGGAGTCACGATCCCACTCCCCATCCTCCGTGAATCCTTATAATAATAGAAGAATCTCTTGTGAAACCCTAGCAGCGTCTGTGACTGACTTCTTCGCCGCTACTACAGTTGAGAAGGGAAACCAAGTGGAGGGACACTCTTCCATCCCCGGAGGGATTCTGGAATCTGGTAAGCCTCCTGACCTCACCTTAGAACTGATCGTAAGTTTAGCAAACCCTATGTGTGCATGTATGAACCTGTCACGCCCGACCCCAAAATCCTGGGCCTCGGGCACGTAAGCAGACTGACCGTACCCAAGCGAAGGCTGGCCCCACTCGGATACAAGGCCTAAGTGATCATAAAGCAATAACACATATGCAGCGGAATAGTAAAGACATAAATATAAAGTCAGAGTATATCACCGGAAGGTAAATCCTAAGGGTACAGACACCCTATAATGTCAAGTACATAACTGGCCTACATGGACCAAATCATAAATGTCCTCACTCATGGCATGGAAGCATCAGAACGCCAGGGTGTCTGCAACCCCGAACGCTCCACAGGAGCCCCCACTCTCCACTGAACCGCGCGGAAGATAACACATGTAGGGTGGAAAAGAAATACCATACAACCACACACATGCACAAGCATGGAATCAACAAGGTAATACTACAATGAGTCAATCAAGCATGAAATCAAGAAGCGATAATCCAAAGCATCAAATAAGGGTCCATGGCATCAACGAATCCAGAAGCGGTCAACCAAAAATTAGAAACAGACAAGCATGAGACTTGTGATCGGCATGATAAAGGAGAGGGGGTCAAAGGCACTTACAATGCAAGTGGAAGGGTCTAATGGTCGTCTGGTACCTTTCCTAATGTGCCCCTCGGCGTCACGCCAATATCTGATGATCAAAATTTATTTCTCAGTACACCTCATAACCGTGACCACCCACGATCAGGTCTAGATCGCTTTTGTAATTTATATGATATACCCTTTTTAATGGAGTGAGGGGTATTTAATTGAAGGGCCCTACTTATGAAATATATATATATATATATATATATATATATACCTCTCTCTCTCTCTCTCTCTCTCTCTCTCTCTCTCTCTCTCTCTCTCTCTCTCTCTCTCTCTCTTATTCCTTATATTATGCATGTGTACTCCTCAAGGTCACCAGCCACTCACCCTGCATGCACCCAACCTCTTATTTAGATCAACATGCCACCATAATAATCCTTAGACCGATAGGCTCCTTGCATACTCTAAACCCACATGTTCTTCATACCAAGTGACACAAGGAACCTATGGTCCATGCCTGCAGCATCAAGAATGATGTGAATGATGTTTATTGGTTCATTAGGAGCCCACAAAGCTATTAGTTATCTTTTCCTATGTACAACAAAGTCAATGACCTTAGACACGTACTTCATCCCTAATATTCTTTGTATTTCACTTTCATGAAGTGAAGTGAAGCTTTGATTCAAGTATTCCTACTTTTGCAAGCCCAGCATGAGTACTTGACTCGCCTTGCTTGTCATTCCAACCCACCAATCAGTTGATCAACCACACCGGTTGACCAATCTCACAGACACCCCATAAATCAGTTTAATGACAGTGTGCAATGAACTCTCTTGAAGCTGGTTCGTATGTGGTACAAGAAGGAAGGACATGCATGCTCAGATGGGTGTTGTACTGACCTCAGCCTGACGAGTGTATTGAGCTTCAGGGTGGTATCTCCTAGCTGTGAGCTCCTCCCTCGACGTCAATGTCATCCCGGCATGTGGTGGCCGTTCGTAGATGCTTGTACGACTCACTAACGGCTCGCACACACTGTTAGTAGCAACGGACACTTGGTGCGATATCTCCGGTGGTGGGGGCGATCCGGCTTCAAGTAGTGGTGCTAGTTCACTTCAGCGAGCAGCCCTTCATTTATCTCTGGAGTAGGAGGAGGCGGTGGGCTTGAGGGCAAGGTTGCCAGTCCGAAGTATAATGCGATTTGACGGGACACTGCCAATATCCCTGTCCTTGGAACAGTAAACCAGCCGACGTCCCCGTCCTATATGTACTGAGGATCATGCGTAGATCTTGGCTCAGACTCCCCTTTGCTGCCCAGATGGGTGTGCATGCGTGGCGAGGTGTGGAGAGGATGCAACCCGGTGAATGACGTGTGTTTTGCAACATGGGCTTACTAACGTCGTTGGATGAAGCCATTCAACCCTCTCTTTAGATCCTAGCCTTTAGTTCAAATGAGGTGGGAATATCCATGCATGGTTTGCATGGGGATCTTTTGTAAAAAAAAAAAAAAAAAAAAAATCCTTCCGTTTTTTGGATTTATCTCTCAGAGTAATAGTTTGTGAGAGGGACATTTGTTAAAGGGCCTCTAAACTTTTCCAGATTTGCACACACGTCAATGATTTGTGAGAGGGACCCCCCCCCCCCCAATCTTACTAATAATTAAACCCAATTCAAGGTAATTAATTACAAAGTATAATTAGGGAAAATTAGATATTTCATTAACCCATAAAACGCATGGACTTTACAATCCTCCCTCCTTACAAGAATTTCGTCCTAGAAATTCCTCCCAACACATATCATTCAGGACTAAATAACTCTGGGTAACGCTTCCTCATATCTTCCTCTCGTTCCCAGGTTGCTTCTCGATCCGTGTGGTTGCTCCACCTTACCTTGATGAAGGGAATCACCCTGTTCCTCAACTGTCGCTCCTCGTGACCTAGTATCTCCACCGGTCGCTCCTCATAGGACATATCCCTATAAATCTCCACTGGGATATGCTGGATCATGTGAGAATCATCACGAAAGTATCTCCTCAGCATGGAGATATGGAACACATTATGGACCTGGGCCAAGTACGGGGGTAGGGCTAATCTGTAAGCTAAGGCTCCTACCCGCTCCGTGATCTCAAAGGGCCCAATGTAGCGTGGGGCGAGCTTCCTACGCTTCCCGAACCTCATGACTCCCTTCATAGGTGACACTCTCAAGAACACTGCATCACCAACCTGGAACTCTACTTGAGAGCGTTTCCGATCAGCATAACTTTTCCGACGGCTCTGAGCAATCTTCAGCCTCTCCCGGATCATCCTAACATGCTCTTTAGTCCGCCTGATGAAGTCTGGTTTCTCAAGCTTCTGCTCACCTACCTCTCCCCAACAGATAGGGGATCGGTATTTTCTCCCATATAGTGCCTCATAAGGTACCATCTGGATGCTCGCCTGATAACTGTTGTTGTAGGCAAACTCTGCCAAGCGTAGACGTTTGTCCCACGCGTCCGTGAAGTCCAAGGCACATGCCCTCAACATGTCCTCTAAGATCTGAATGGTCCTCTCTGCCTGGCCGTCTGTCTGAGGATGGAAAGCTGTACTGAATGCCAGACAGGTGCCCAAGGCTTCGTGTATGCTCTCCCAAAATCTCGAAGCAAATCTAGTGTCACCATCTGAGGTGATCGACACAGGCACTCCGTGTAGTTGGACAACCTCATCGATGTACAACAAGGCTAGCTGCTCCAATGTAGTGCCTATTCTCAGAGGTATAAAATGTGCCGACTTAGTCAGTCGGTCCACTATCACCCAAACTGACTCATGTCCCCTCTGAGTACGGGGTAGCCCTATCACAAAGTCCATGTTGATATGCTCCCATTTCCACTCAGGGATAGGTAAGGGCTGTAACTTCCCCGCAGGCCTCTGATGTTCTATCTTCACGTGCGGACAGGTAAGGCATCGTGTTACAAATCTTGCGATCTGCTTCTTCATGCCGTTCCACCAGAAATGATCCTTCAAACATCGATACATCTTGGTTCCTCCAGAATGGATCACGTAGCTCGAGTAGTGAGCTTCCTCGAGTATGTCTTTTTTCAGCTCTGGAACATTAGGTACGCATACTCGGTCACCATATCTGAGTGTGTCACCCTCGTCGATACGGAATTGTGTCGATTCACCCTGCTTGGCCTTGCCCAAGATTTCCCGTAATCTCCTATCTCGGGGTTGGGCCTCCCTGATTCTCTTCAACAAGGCAGGCCGTATGCACAAACTGGCCATACTGACCTCCATATGTGGCAAAATAACCTCCAACTCCAACCTCCTTATGTCCTCCAACAAGGGCCTCTGAGCTGTCAACAGCGCGGCGATCCCGTAGTTGGACTTTCGGCTTAAGGCATCTGCCACAACGTTAGCCTTGCCCGAGTGGTAATGGATACTCAGATCATAGTCTTTAATTAACTCCAACCAGCACCGTTGTCTCATATTCAACTCCTTCTGAGTGAAGATATATTTGAGTTTATTGTGATCAGTGTACACCTCACACGGTACACCGTACAAGAAGTGCAACCAGATCTTCAGTGCAAACACGACCGCTATTAGCTCCAGGTCGTGTGTTGGGTAGTTCTCCTCATATGGTTTCAACTGGCATGAAGCGTAAGGAATGACCCTTCCTTCCTGCATCATAACACACCCCAAGCCTGATTTACAGGCATCACTGTAGACCGTGTATCCACACCCACTTCGTGGTAAGGTAAGGACTATACTAATTTGTGCTTCAACTCCAAGAAGCTCCTCTCACATGCCTCGGTCCACACAAACCTAGCCCCTTTCCTGGTTAACCTAGTCAGGGGTACTGCCATACGGGAGAAACCCTCAATGAATCTCCGATAGTAACCGGCTAATCCCAGGAAGCTCCATATTTCCCTGACGGTTGTCGGTCTCCTCCAATCAACTACTGCCTCGATCTTCTTGGGGTCCACCGATACTCCAGCACCACTAATAACATGCCCCAAGAAGGCCACGCTGTCCAACCAGAACTCATACTTGGAGAACTTAGCATAAAGCTCATGCTGCCTCAACGTCTCCAACACTATCCTCAAGTGTTCTACGTGTGCCTGGTGACTGCGGGAATAGATAAGTATGTCATCAATGAAGACAACTACGAACTGGTCTAGATATCTCCTGAATACTCGGTTCATCAAATCCATGAATACGGCTGGGGTATTGGTGAGCCCAAATAGCATTACCAAGAACTCATAGTGCCCATATCTAGTCCGAAAGGCACTCTTCGGGACGTCCTCCCCTCTGATCCGCACTTGGTGGTACCCGGATCTCAAATCAATCTTCGAGAACACCTGCGCCCCCTGTAGCTGATCCATAAGATCATCAATCCTTGGCAGTGGGTACTTATTCTTGACTGTCACCTTGTTCAGCTCTCTATAGTCGATGCACAGCCTCAATGACCCATCCTTCTTCTTGACAAACAGCACTGGAGCTTTCCAGGGTGACATACTCGGTCGAATAAAACCCTTCTCAAGCAGTTCCTCCAACTGTTTCTTCAGCTCCTTCAGTTCTGCGGGTGCCATCCTGTACGGGGCCCTAGACACGGGAGCCGTACCGGGAATTAACTCAATGGAGAATTCCAACTCTCTCTCTGGGGGTATGCCGGTAAATCGTTAGGAAATACATCTGGGTACTCGCTAACTAACGTCTGCAATGACGGGGCTAATCCTCAGCTGAGCCTCAAAAATTGAGGCCAGGTACCCACACACCCGTCATCAAGAAGCCTGCGCGCCTGAACGGCTGAAATTTCCCTCACCAACGAGCAATCCCTGCTGCCATGGAAGATGAACTCCTTATCATGGGGCATCCTGAAATGCACTCTCTTCTTGCGACAATCCACTACCGCGCACACAGAAGAGAGCCAATCCATCCCTAGGATAACATCATAATCTCTTAGATCCATCATATGTAGATTAGCCGGTAACTCCCGGCCCTCAATTACCACGGTACATGCAGGCGCCATCTTGCTCACTAATACGGCCGCCCCTACCGGGGTATCTACACTCAGCTGGTATGGCAACGACACTACTGGTAGCGAGTGTCTCCGTGCAAATAGTGCGGAAATAAACGAATGTGTAGTACCTGGGTCAAACAAAGTGCAGGCATAACATGAACTAACTGCGATAGTACCTGCGACGACGCTGGGGGATGCCTGAGCCTCCTTGGTGGTGAGGTGATAGACCCGCCCATAGGTTAGTGGCTTCTGCCGTGCTGGCGGCTGACTAGAGGAAGGCGGCTGCGTTGCCTTCCCCTTCCTATCTCCTTCCTGCTGCCTCTGCCCCTGAGTGCAAGACTGTCTTGAGGCCCGTGATAACCTTTGTGAGTTCTGTGCCCCTCCATCTGCCCCCTGTCCAGTCTGGGCCTGTGGGCACTGTGCCCTCCGGTGCTCAAGGCTGCCACAAATGAAGCAACCCCCGGTGATGCTCGGACACTGAGCCATCTTCTGGTGCCCCCCACAAGTGTAGCATTTGATCAGCTGGGATATAGTGCCAGAAGAGCCTCTACCTCCAGAGGCGACTGATGATCCGGAGCACCTACTGTACGGCTGCGATCGATACTCAGACCTCGATCGTCCTGCACTCTTGCCGGATGAATGGCTGTTGCTGGCTCCCTGACCCTTGTCCTTCTTCTTCTTCTTCTGTGGCGGCCCCTGTGGATCCGCCTGACTGGAAGCATTAATATATTTGGCCCTGGCCACCGCCTCAGAGTAACTGGTGCACATAAATCCAGAAATGATCTTCTTGAGTGACGGCCGTAGGCCCCACACAAATCTCCATACTCTAATGGCCTCGGTCGGCACCATGTCGGGAACAAAACGAGCTAGGCGGTCGAACTCCGCCTCGTACTGCTCCATCGTCATCCCACCCCGAGATAAGATGAGTAAACTGCTGCTCCATCAGTACCAGGCGTCCCTGAGAAAAGTACTTCGCATAGAAGGCTGCTTTGAATTCCTCCCATGTCTTGAAGGGTCCTTCCTTAGTGTCTCGTACCTCATCGAGTAACCAATCCTCTGCGCCGCTCTGTAGTAGGTAGGCGGCGGTCCTAACCTTCTCGGCCTCATCTGTCTCGACATACTCAAAGGCCTTCTCCAGTTCCCTGATCCAGATTTCTGCCGCCTCGGGATCAGCAACACCCTTAAACGGCTGGGGAGACGGCCTCCTGATCTTCCCAAGTAAACCCCTACCGGTGGCTGGTGCGGTTGGAGCGGCTGGTATAGCAGAAGGGGGTAGCATCTGCTGTTGCCTCTGTTCTCTGATGAGGGCGTGCATCTCCCTCATCAACTCAAGCATGGTGATGGGGGGTACCTCCCCCCTCGGGTCTGGGCCTCCTGCCTGGGGCCCTGTGACGTTGGACTGAGCAAGTTGTTCCTGCTCAACCTCCATCTCCTCAGGAGGTGGGAGCACCTCCTCTGCTGGAGGCGGGGGTACCTCAACTCGTCGAGGTCGTCCTCCACCACGTCTCATGTTGCCTATGAAGTATTAATAAGATGGAGTTTAAACATCATCATTCATGCCACACAATCATTGCAAGATTCCTCAAACACTGATATTAAGATAAGCAAAATAAGTTTTTTTTTTTTTAAAAAAAAAACAACAGCAGTTCATACAACATATATAGTTTGTAGGACTGCTATAACACCTAAGATAAGTGCTGACATCAGCATACAAATAATCAGTCCAGTCGCTACGGCGTCTCTGAAGTGTAGTCCTCGTCGTGGGCGAACGGAGGGCTTTGCTGCTCCTGTGGTAGCCTCCCCGTACTCGGACCCGGAGGGTCTCTGAGACAAAACATCGTGAGGTGGTAGGGGCTGCTGCAGCGTAAACAGCAACTGGGGTCCATAGTTTCCGCAGCGGAGGTATCTCTCAGCCGTACACTGTGCCGAGCTGTGGGGCCCCCTGTAGTAAGGGCATCTCACTACACCACCTCTCCGTACTTGTGGCATGGGGCGCCTGACGCCAGCCTCTATCGCGAGACTCCTACGATACTCTCATGCATCACCCACTAGTCGGGGCCTCCTCCTTTGGGCCTAGCCCATTCGTCGCATGCACTGATCCATATATGCTCTATGTTCGTCCATGTGCGCCCTATGCTCGTTCATGAATTGGTTGTGTCGTATCATGAATCTCTCGTGACTATCTATCCAGTCCACGAGTCGTACCATTGCCTGGTGCAACCCCCTTGCATACCCAATCATGAGTGATATGAGCTCATGTAAATCTGGCATCCTTGCCGCAGCTCCTGGGCCTGCGGCTGTTCTGGGTCCAGCTGCTACTCCTGGGCCTGCTGCAGACCCCACGGGTGACCTATCCAGTCCTGGCCCTCGATGCTCTGACTCCAATGGTACGGAGTTCTCCTGGACGACCTCCACCCCGTGAGAACTGTCCCCGCTAGTCTCGGAGTCAGACATCGTCAACTGCCAGATAATAACATAGTCAATATCATTCTATAGCAAACTAGTCTACCCAACCAACCCTCAGTCTATCCTAGTTGACTAATGTCACTAGGGCAACTAGGGTGTCGATTAAACCGCTTTGCGGCGCGCTCTCTGATACCACTTTAATGCATCGCCACCGACCCCAAAATCCGCCTCGCATCGCGTGATAGACCGGCCGTACCCAAGCGGAGGCGGGCCCCACTCGGATACAAGGCCTAAGTGATCATAAAGCAACAACACATATGCAGCGGAATAGTAAAGATATAAATATAAAGTCAGAGTATATCAACGGAAGGTAAATCCTAAGGGTACAGACACCCTATAATGTCAAGTACATAACTGGCCTACATAGACCAAATCATAAATGTCCTCACTCATAGTAATGAAAGTAGAGATAGCCAACCTCAGCAACAATCCCAAGGCCCCACGTACAGCTCTGGTAGCTCACGTCTGTTCCTCCGCGGGATCTGAAAAGGAGTGAGAACAAGTGTATGAGCTTTCGGAAGGAAAGCCCAGTAAGTACCCCCGCAGGGATCATAACAAGTCATGTATAAAAGAATGAGCAAGTAAAGTAAAACAATCTTATGACGAAACCTAGAAAGTGGGGTCACACCCCACGCCAACAATCACCTAGGAGTCTTAACCCTACCACAAGGTATTTTTAAAGATAGGGACACCCAACGGCCTTAAGTCTTGGAAGAGAATTAGTTCAAATAAGGTTCTCGAAGTATCCCCCGGTCAGCTGTCAGCTTGAACTGGTATCGACCCTTGGTCGGGAATTGGTAGCGCTACTCCTCATACATGTCGACACGGCCAGTGTATCGTCCCACTGACAGGTGGACGGGCAGAGTATCCTCCCCCTCGCATGGAAGCATCAGAACACCAGGGTGTCCGCAGCCCCGAATGCTCTACAGGAGCCCCCACGCTCTACTGAACCGGGCGGAAGATAACACATGTAGGATGGAAAAGAAATACCATAAAACCACACACATGCACAAGTATGGAATCAACAAGGTAATACTCCAATGAGTCAATCAAGCATGAAATCAAGAAGCGATAATCCAAAGCATCAAATAAGAGTCCATGGTATCAACGAATCCAGAAGCGGTCAACCAATGATTAGAAACACACAAGCATGAGACTTGTGATCAGCATGATAAAGGAGAGGGGGTCAAAGGCACTTACAATGCAAGTGGAAGGGTCTAATGGTCGTCTGGTGCCTTTCCTAATGTGCCCCTCGGTGTCATGCCAATATCTGATGATCAAAATTTATTTCTCAGTACACCTCATAACCGTGATCACCTACGATCAGGTCTAGATCGCTTTTGTAATTTATATGATATACCTTTTTTAATGGAGTGAGGGGTATTTAATTGAAACGCCCTACTTATGAAATATATATGTGTATCTATATATATATATATTGAACCATCTTTCCACTTCTTTTCTATGTTTACTATCCTTATCACAGGGATTTTTATTTTCTATTTATTTATTTATTTATTTACTTATTTTATTCATACGTTACTTGTAAATCAATTATATCCCCTCTATAATACAATCTACTACCCCATTTCACAGGTGCACAGGCTTATATATATATATATATATATACCTCTCTCTCTCTCTCTCTCTCTCTCTCTCTCTCTTATTCCTTATATTATGCATGTGTACTCCTCAAGGTCACCAGCCACTCACTCTGCTTGCACCCCACCTCTTATTTAGATCAACATGCCACCATAATAATCCTTAGACAGATAGGCTCTTTGCATGCTCTAAACCCATATGTTCTTCATACCAAGTAACACAAGGAACCTATGGTCCATGCCTGCAACATCAAGAATGATGTGAATGATGTTTTTTGGTTCATTAGGAGACCACAAAGCTATTACTTATCTTTTCCTATGTACAACAAAGTCAATGACCTTAGACACGTACTTCATCCCTAATATTCTTTGTATTTCCCTTTCATGAAGTGAAGTGAAGCTTTGATTCAAGTATTCCTACTTTTGCAAGCCCAGCACGAGTACTTGACTCGCCTTGCTTGTCATTCCAACCCACCAATCAGAGTATCAACAACACCGGTTGACCAATCTCACAAACACCCCATAAATCAGTTTAAAGACAGTGTGCGATGAACTCTCTTGAAGCTGCTTCGTATGTGGTGCAAGAAGGAAGGACATGCATGCTTAGAAGGATGTTGTACTGACCTCAGCCTATTTTGGTCCGAGTCTCCCCTTCATGCCAAACTCCTGACCCTTCTCCGCCGGAATGGTTGCCCTCTGTTGACTAGCGACACGACGGGTGTAAGCGGGGAGATAATTAACATAACGAAGACCAACGAGGGATAAGAAGAGAGAGAGAGAGGGCCTGAAGTATGCTCACGGTTTCCGGCGAGTGTATTGAGCTTCGGGGTGGTGTCTCCTCGCTGTGAGCTCCTCCCTCGAAGTCAACGTCCTCTCGGCGTGTGGTGGGCGTTCGTAGATGCTTGTACGACTCACCAACGGCTCGCACACAATGCTAGTAGCAAGGGACACTTGGTGCGATATCTCCGGTGGTGGGGGCGATCCGGCTTCAAGTAGTGGTGCTAGTTCACTTCAGCGAGCAGCTCTTCATTTATCTTCGGAGTAGGAGGAGGCAGTGGGCTCGAGAGCAAGGTCGCCAATCCGAAGTATAACGAGATTTGAGGGGACACTGGCAACATCCTTGGCCTTGGAACAGTAAACCCGGCGACGTCCCGATCCTATATGTACGGAGGATCATGCGTAGATCTTGGCTCAAACTCCCCTTTGCTGCCCAGATGGGTGTGCATGCGTGGTGAGGTGCGGAGAGGATGCAGCCCGGTGAATGACATGTGTTTTGCAACATGGGTTTACTAACGCCGTTGGATGAAGCCATCGACCCTTGCTTTAGATCCTAGCCTTTAGTTCAAATGAGGTTGGAATATCCATGCATGGTTTGCATGGGGATCTTTTGTTAAAAAAAAAAAAAAATCCTTCAGTTCTTTGGATTTATCTCTCAGAGTAATAGTTTGTGAGAGGGACATTTGTTAAAGGGCCCCTGAACTTTTCCAGATTTGCACACACGTCAATGGTTTGTGAGAGGGACCCCCCCCTATAATTAGGAAAAATTAGATATTTCATTAACCCATAAAAGGCATGGCCTTTACACATGAACCATGGAGAGATTACGAGGTACTTGGGGTGTATGTTGGTGTGCTGGTAGTGAATGAATGGAAGATGAGGGAATAGGATGTATAAATATCACAGCGTGGGTAGTTTTTTATGTGTGCTTGTTCCAGGAGATTGTGGAACAAGGTAAGAATATACTTATAAATATCCATGAGAAGGATGATGGTAGGTCCATGGTACATGATGTTTGGGTTTTGAGCTGGTGTTGGGGTTTTGTAAGCAAAGGTTGACTGTGTGAAGTAGATGTTCTGAGTGTTGTATGTTTGCACCTGTACAGATATATGAGGTTGAGAGTTTTAATTCTTAACAAGGATAAAGACGGTTAATAACTTGATTAGAAGGGGCTAATTCGTATGACTAGGGTTGGTAAAAAGGATGGGTTGTGAATGCTAGTGTTATGGGATTTTGGTACTCTAAGGAAGATTGTTTCATACAAAGTTAGTATTATGTGGTACTTGTTTTAACACTATGGTTTGGATGATGATGATACTAGGATGGGGATGCTTAGGTTTGGTCCATTAGAAAGGCGTGGCTGGGATCTGGGAAATGGGCAGAAGGTTAGAGTTGGATCATAGAACTGTTAGGTCCTATCAGTGTGATGTTGGGTTGGTGGAAATGAAAGTGTAGAGAGAGTGATCACTTGTGAGTTTTATTTTATATGTGTAGACTTGTTAATGAGGCTGTTCATGTATTCAGATTTAAAGAAAGATTTATGTTAACATGTGTAGCTTTGATGGATCAGTTCGAGCTTAGTTGAAGGATGTGAATGGTTGTGGGTTAGTCTGTTGGTGGATTCCCATAGTTGAGAATTTTTATCACCTAGGAATAATTGTTATGAATGAATGTAAAGAGGTTAAGTATGAACCCAATAGTGGTGAGTCAGGTTCACATGTGGTTGTGTTAATCAAGTATAAGAATCTAATAGATTAGTTATAGGAAAGCCTGTTTAGTGGGTCAATGTTGATAGGCTAAACTTAGTCAAATTGCGAACAAAGAAGAGGCTGCAGTCTGGCTGTCCCCTTTGAGGGACAACTGGGCAGCCTGTAATTAACTGATAGGAATGTATAATATACCTTGGGAATTTGAGTAAAAGATCTTTCCAACGAGCCTTAAATCATCTCGATTGGGTTCTTGAATCAAAAGTTATGAGAAGTTCTTTGAGACTAGGCAATAGCGTCAGGAATTCTATATTAATATTGTTGATGATATTAATAGACCATTTCGTGTTAGTGATGGTACTGAGTCGTAATTATCATTACCAGATTTCACGTAGGGATGCGTCGGGAGGAGATTCCATGGTATTCCAGACTTCGTGATTACAAGTAAGTACTTTGCCTAGTTCCCACCTGGTTTCGGGTTTTCTTGGACTTGTTTTATTTTGCTTGGTTATGCATGATTTTGTTGATATCATGTTTTGTTGATGATTTGGATACGTGCATAGCTGTTCCTTTGTTTATTTGGATTCTCGTGCATGTAAGGTTGATTTCGGGATGTTGGCATCCCTAGTGTGAGCTAGTTTCTTCCGCCCGGATCAGTGGAGTGTGGGGGATCCGGTTTGAGAGAGAACGTTCGGGGATGGGACACCCTGACATTCCGGAATTACATGCTAGAGGGGTGATACTCAGGTTATCCTGCCTATCAGCGGGATTGATATGCTGACCATGTCGACATGTGGGAGAGGTGGCGCTACCGAGGAGCGACAGGTTAGGCGCTGGCAGCAGATGCTATGTGTTGCTGACCGGGGGGATATTCGTTGATCAGTTCTTTTTCTAGAGCCTGAGGGCTATCGTTGGATTATGGGTCCCTACCGTTGGTTAGGTCTTTGTGGTAGGTCTGAGACCCCGAGGATGTGAGGACACGGGACGTTGTTCCCATTTGTTTGTTGACATGTTGATGATATGTTTCCTGATCATATCTACTTCCTTGTGATCCCTGCGGGGTGCTTATTGAGCTTTCCATTCGAAAGCTCATTCTCTTGTTCCCTATTTTTCAGGTTCTAAGGAGCTAGGGGCTTGATCTCTGGAGACGTACGAGGGCTGGGACACTTGCACATTCAAGGATCTCATTTGTTTATTTCTCTTGTGAGAATTTATGTTTTTAGGACCCTTGTAGGGCCTGCACTTTGTAGAGTATTTTGGACCTTGTGATACTTTCCATGGTAGTACTCTGATTTTATCTTCTTATTCTATGGATTATTTTGTTATATGCTATACTTACTTATGCCTTGTATCTGAGTTGGGCTTGCTTCTACTTGGGTACCGCCGATCTGTTCATGTGCCAGAGGCCTGGAACCCGGGTCGGGGCGTGACAGAAGGCATATTCCCGTGGAATCGGAAATCATCTGTGCCATTTTAGTTGACGTCCACTAGTATGCCATTGAAAAACCCTTGTCATCTAGTATAACAATCCTTTACAAATCATAGATAAAAATCAAATAGCATGTCAATAAGGCATACAACCCTAGATCCTTATTATTGAGATTTTCCCCATTCTCTTTGTTAGCTTTAATTGCCTTCTAGGAGTTGGAATAGTTTAGCAAAATACCCTTTTTTATTGTCCGAATTGAACATAGGCATATAATAAGTTAATACTCAATTAGATCCATATTTCACTCCCTAAAATTTTTACATTAGGACTCACTTTTATAATTTTGATGACGTATACTTGCATGAATAAGCGTAGTGCTTGTAGTCTTCACCTGTCAACTACTTGAAAATCCTACTAACAATTAATATATGCTTCAACTCTAGCTCCCATGCCCATAAAGGCTCCTATTTTTCCATCAAGAGGATTGGAACATAAAGAAATAACTGATCTTATAGCCATTGTATATTCAATTAATATTTTTTATTTTAAATTTTTCACACCGACAAATGCGTAGCGTATTAAGGAGTTGTTTGGCTCACTGAAGTGGGGACCGGAGTGACGGAAGTGACACCTCCGTAGTGTGACTTCAACATTTTTTAACTAACAACCAGAAGTCCCTCTTCCAGACCCCTATCCCTCCTCCCCCTTCCCCGCTTTCGTTCTTTCTCTCTCCCGAAAACCTAAAACCTCACATACTTCGACCGCTGACAACTGCCCTTCCTGTCTCATCAACTGCCTTGCCCCTCTCGCCAGTATTTAGGTTATTAGCCGATATCGAAGCAACGGGATCTAGTGTAGATCCGTGATCTAAGGCAATGAAGTCTCCCAAGAGCTCTTATCTTCTCCGAAGGTCCTCATTTTCTATTCTTTTCTTTTCTTTTGTTGGGATTTTTTATTGTTGCATTTTTTGAGTTTTAAATTGTTTGTTTGATTTTCTTTCTATGCCCCTTTATTCACTCTTGTGATGTGGTTCTATTTTTTCCTCGAAGAAGCTCTTCCTTCCATTTTCTCTTTGGTTTAATCTTGGCTCAGCTTTTTTAGGGTTCTAACATTCTAAATCTTTAGACATCCAATTTGTGTCACTTTTATCTGAACATTTTAAAGAATTAATAGAATTCATGATTGTGGTTTTTTTCTTATATAGTTTGAAATGTTGTCATGAGTTAGTTCTATCTGAAGAATTTGCATGGATGAGAATTTTTTTTCACTTAGCGTTTGTTTGATTGACACTATTTTTCATGGCCGATTTTCCAGCCAAATGGGCTGTTTGATTGCGAATTTTTTCCACTGAAAACTATTCCCCTATCACGTGACCCTTTTTCCTACAAATTTGTGGAAAAGTTTTCTTCTCCCAACCCAAGGAAAACTTTTCCATGGAAAACAGAGGGGGGTTTTAAAAAATAAAAAATAAATCAAACCAAAGGGGGCTTTTGTAAAAAACATTTCACTGTTCCTCTCTCTCCCACGCGATAACCACCTAACCCTCGAATCTCCGCCGACCTCCCCACCCGACGAATCTCCGCCGACCTCCGCTGAGTTCTTCTCTCAGTGGTGCTCACCACCTAAGGAACACACTTTTTTTCGTCACTCTCTCTTTCTACACAAGCAACAAGTTACTTACTGTACGGGCCCTCTTCTCATCTCTTTGCTTCTCTTCGGTGATTAATTTATCTCGCTGATTTCTGCTTGGATCTTTGGCCAACATCTTGTTTGTAGGATTATAACTAACTAGGAGCTAGTTAGTGAGGAAGATTCAGCCTCATTGAAGAAATTTGGGAGCTTTTGAACTATAAACTAGAGTATGCAATATTTGGGACCTTTATCTTCTTTGGTTTTGATTAATTGCTGCCTTTTAATTACTTATGTGTTCTTTGTTTTTGTTTGAGAAGTTATGTAAATAAACAGAGGGTGTTCTCATTATTTTATGAGAAAAAACACTGATCTCTTTGCTTTGTGTAAAATATTTGTTTACTGAACAGTTTGTTGATACTATGATTGACAGCTATTTGCTATACTGCTTCCAATTGTGAGGTCAGGTGCTTTCTTCTGGTTTGCAAGAAGAGACATTGTTCAAAGCAGTGTAAGGACTATTAATGTAACACCCCGACAAGGATTCCGGGACCTCGGGCATGTAAACAAATCGGCCGTACCCAAGTGGAGACGAGCCCCACCCAAGTACAAGGCCTAAATAATCAAAGCAGATATCAATTAATAATCAAAGGTCTCAACAATAATAACAAATATCCTCGAAATAACCACAACGAAAATAAAACAAGTCACAGAGGGTCCACATGCCCTAAACAAATATAGGCCCTACATGGGTCCTAAACAGAGTGCCTCTCATGCAGAAACAAAAGATAAGGAGATCCTCTGACCTTAGCAAATATCCCATCCCGACTCTCGCACGTCTCCTGAGCTCAAGTCACCTACTTCCCAGGACCTGATATGAGAGAAGGGAAAAAGTAACGAGCTTTCGAATAGAAAGCCAAGTAAGTAGTACCCTACAAGGATCTCAAAGATGTAAACCAATAAAGATGATATCAAATCCAAGAGCAAATCATCAACACAATGGGGTTACACCCCGCACAATCAGATCCTAGGAGTCTACCACAAACAACAAAGATGCGACGATTTACTCAGCCTGTGCCTCAGGCTCTGTAAGAGGATTCCAATAACAGCTCAACAATGATCCCCCGGACAGCAACACTGCCTCGGGCTGCACACAATCCTCCGATCGTATCTCGGTAGCGCCACCTCTCAAGGTGTCGACACGGCCAGTAAATCAACCCCACTGACAAGCAGGAAACCTAGAGTATCATCCCTCTAGCATGGCAAGCTGAAACGCCAAGGTGTCCCGTCCCCGAACGTTCCCTAGGACAACCAGAGTATCGTCCTTCTGGCATGGCAAGGCGGAACTCCAGGGTGTCCCGTCCCTGAACGTTCCCAAACCGAAACCCCCACGCTCCACTGAACCGGGCGGAAGAACAAACTCAGTTGGCGCACACCTACCCGGCCAGCACACAAGTACTGCGTATATCTATGGTCTCATGCCAGACAACAGGAGGCTATGCTCAGCAAGCCCGCTCACTCCATTGACGCATACCTAGCTAGCTGCACACAAGCACCACGAGTGCCTACAGTCAAGTGTCGGTCACAGGAGGGCATGTCCAACGAGCATTCCAACAAACAGGTAGTAATAGCACTACCACAAGCACATCAATCACACACATACGAGGAAAGAGAGCAATAACTATCATGTATGTGCATGTATCCAAAAACAGCAGTTATCACAAAGAAAGACATACCAACAACTAGCATTTAGCAAAACAAGAAACCCAAACAATGGGTGGAATCTAGGCAAGAGTATCTTACCTCTAATCGCAATCCAATCATCTGATCCAAGAGTGTCTCGCCGAAGTTCAACTCTCCACGTCGATATCTGACAAACATAGGTCAACATTCAAACACATTCATGGGTGCTTAATAACATTATCACCTATAATACACATGCAACTAAATGGGCCTGGCCCATTAAATAAACCCAACTTACTCAACTTAATTGACCAAATAGCTAACCCAACCAACTTGTGTCACACCACTTGTCTTGACTAGACTCAACAAGCCTTATGTAACACCCTTATTCTTTTAAGGATCCAGGTGTCACACCAGCCAGGTCAGGGGATGAACCCCGGCCTAAGGTTGTATAAAATAAGAAATTACTCATAATGAGCACAAATATTATGAAATAATAAAGTCAAATACAATAATAGTGCAACTCATAAAGTCTTAAAATACAATACAAATCTGCATAGGAGTTAACAATACTCCTCAAATCATAAACACTAAACACAATACAAGATAAGGGCCAGGCGGTCAGAGCCAACTAAGACAGACAAGACCCTATCTTCCACTTTAAGTAGGATCATGACCCTGTTTACTACCTGCAAAAGATCATACAACAATAGGGTGAGCTATAGGAGCTCAGTGAGGTACTAACACCATTGTCAGGTATAAACATACCTGTATGTCTTCGACAATAGATAAAAAAAATTAAAGAAAAGTGAGAAATAAGCTGAACGATATTAAACATGAAGACAAGATGCTGATCATAGACATGATTCATGCCACTATCCAAAGAAAACAAAATGATATGCACATATGTATTTCTTTAATCATTTATCATCAGTATGGGAGATGATTTTCACATATGTCCTTGCTGATCAACTCAAAGCCAACCAGTAGCCATTACGGTTGGACCACCTCAACAACTGGAAGGTTGACAATCTATGAAATCAAATCCTCATCATCAATCATATTAGTGCCATCTACACCTCTACTTCCATACTACGGAACCAGAGTAGTAACGAGCGGACAAACTTAACACTCGATAGCTCTCCGGTTAGACCAACTCAACAACCGTCGAGCTATAAATATATATACGCATACTAAGCACCCGATGGGTACAGAAAGAGGGTTTTATTTCTTGAAATTAGGAGGGTTTGAAAACAGATAGTTGGGCTAATAAAATAGAGTTACGAAAAACCCACCCCTTTCCTACCTAGTATAGTACTCTCTGGCTCTATCATAGAGCCACCTCTGGTGCAGGCATGTATGTGAGTACGGTGCAACACACTAATATTTCTATCAATCTATCATTTCAATTTCTGTAATATTTATGTGCTTTCCACATGCTTTTCATAAATGAGTTTTCAAATACCGAAACATGATCAATAAATTCATGCTTAAACATTTACAGTATTTATGAAAACTAATAAACTCAAACATGAATTCTCAAAGAAATAAATATGATAAAAATACGGGAAGAATACGATAAATTTCCACTTGTGTTCCCTCACCTTAGTCGGCGTAGTTCCTAAGGCTGGCTAGGTCCTTCAGCAGCAACGGCCTTGCCTTTGCCCTTTCCTTGTCCTTAAAATAAAGAAAATACGGACTTTCAGAAGTGTGGAAACCGTATTCTTATCTCGTATTCTACTTTAAACTCGATCGAATACTATAAAATAAATATGAAAGTTTAGGAATACGGAATCCGTATTCCTATCTTATACTCTAATTAGATGTGTTAGAGTACGATGATTTCAATCAAGTTAACTCAAGTATGATTTCTCTTAAATTGAAATTCGTATTTCTAAAACATGGAAATACGGAATTGTTCCATTAAAGGATTTAACTCTAATCATCCTAAGCTAAATTTTAAAGTTCATAACATGCTCTCTAAAAGTGATCGATTGTTAAGCAAGATCATAGTAGATTAATCAAGCTTTACTACTAAAATTTCCAACGAAAATTCGGCAGCACCTCCTGTATTTGAATGACCCAAAAATCAATACAAACATTCACCATTAATACAATTAACCTCATACAATTTACCTTTCAACAATTATAAGATGCATAGCATCACAATCCAATCACACCACAGCTCTAAACTCCCTGATTCATTCATTCATTATGAAATCAGAATTCAAGTTAATCTCTTGCTCAAAGCCCTCGACAGCCCCCCCTTAGATCTATCAACAACACATTCAATTTCATGCCCCTAATGTGCAATTAATCAATAATCAGCAAGATAATTTTCCCCGAATTAAGGCTCACCATCACGAGGAAGAAGACCGAGTGGCGCTCGCCGGAGAGAGGGAGACAGGGGCGGCTGTAGGGGAACGCAACAACGGCAGGCTGAGCCGGCGCGGCAAGGGTGGCATATGGCGGAAGCGGGCGTGGCCGCCGCAGCAGTGGCGGCAGCCACGGCCATGGATCCGGGTAAGGCGCAGTGCGAAGCCGCACGGGCTGGGCGCTAAGGCGGGAGGCAGCGGGGCTAGCCTGGCAGGTGGAGACGTAGGTAGCCTCGCCGGAGGATCGCCGAATTTCATTGGGAGAGGGCACGATTAGGGCACGAAGGAGAGAAGGGAGAAGGATAACTTCCAATTTGATTCAATTCCACAAATACCCTAAAAGTCTATTTATGGTCAACATTTTATTTCATTAAGAAGCATCATAATGCTTTAATTGGCTTTAGTTGATTAGATTTGTCACACTTGGCTTATTCCCTAGCTTTTGTCACATCTCTACTAATTCATTTACTATAGCATGTCTAACTTAAAATTATTCATCCTATTAACCAAGCTTTATTTATGTCATACTTGGTTAATTAATTTACCAAGGTTTCTAATTAACCTCATTTTCCATTGTTCCATTTCCCTTCAATAATAATAACAAGTGCTTATATTAATTAATAACTTAACCCTTCAACTACTTAGTAAATTGTATAATTTAGATATTAAATTTATTGGTAATGCCTTTAATTATCTAAATCTTTATTCTTCTGTGAATAACCCCAGATTTATTTTTCAGAAAATTAAAAAGTAATTACTAGAAAAAACCGGGGCGTTACAATTCTCCCCCCCTATGAAATTTCGCCCTCGAAATTTCCAAGTACATGTGGGGATACTGAGCTCCCCAATTATCGTTTTTAACTTTTGCTTCTTTCTATCAATAATCCAGGTCTTCCTTCAATTCCCTAGCTGAGTCTATCACACATCCACTAGGCCACTCTAATGATGTCCCATCTAAGCATGTTCCATGGGATTGCACTTCATGATCTGAAGTTATAATTGAAGAACTCGGCGTGCCGCTGATCTGACGAGATTCGTATGATTCAGGCTCGTTTGGTGCCATGACAGATGATGATGGCTGCTCTAGCATATACACCCTTCCTTTCCCGTTCCTCGAAGTCGCGTTCAATCTTTGTCTCGACGCTTATGAATGTTGAGATGTGCCAGATACTCTGCCACCACGTGGTCCAAGCTACCACATCGAAAAGGTGCGTCCAGCGCGCATCTACACTGAGATCGTAGTTGTAGTCCTCCACAGAGGTAACATCTATTCGGCTACATTGCATTGAAGAATAATCCTCTTCCTACGAATCTGTTCGGTGAAGTAAGTGATTTGTTCCGCTTTGTCCTCAAACTTCTGCAAAAACTTCTGAATGGCTGACTTTGCTGGGAGTCTTGATTCCTAGCCTGTCACTGTTATCGTTATCGACCTAGTCTTGTGTCTCCTACCAGACAGTGGCTATCCATGTGGCTTGGGTTACAACTCCTTATAACTCGTTGCCAGAAACAATGCTACTCCTCGTCGTGTTTTCCGGCGTAGACCGCCCTAAAATCTGCAAATTCGGCTCATACCATTTGCCCCAAAGCTGGGGTGAATCTATCCTATTGGTCAATCTTGGTCTCGAACTGCTCGACCACCATGTTGCTCTATATTGACTAGCTACACCTGTACTCCAGCTGTGTTCCCCAGCTCTGGGAGGAATATCTGGCACAGAACGCCATCTTGTATAACTCCTATGTCTCCAATGGAGCACCTCCACTGAGTCATATCTACTCATATAACCAAACTCAACATTGCCTTAAGTATGACATGTGCTCCGGACTCTATTTGCAATCCTGGGTCTGCATCACATTGAACGCTTCCTCATCTCCTGGATCCAACGTTTGACTATTTGCGGCTCTATAGTCCTCTCATAATGTGACGTTCCCATCCTTTTGAACTCTAGTCCTTTGTCATTTTTCTGGGTGGCAGGTGGAGTTGACTCAAGGGCTTATGCTACTCACGCATCTAGCTCGCAACCTCGCATATCAGCTCCGTCATGGGGTCCATATAACTCCTCATGTCAGATCCTGCAATCTGCGATAGCTCGTCATCAGGATGAGCAGGTCTGTCCTGCTCCCACTCCATAAATCTTACTGTCTATTAAAACTCAAATCCTGTGGGTTATGGGCCCACTACGCTTCAACTGCGCATCTCTAATCGTAATTACTATCCTCTTAATTAGGGAAAAGTAATTTAATCTTCACAATCGTCTGTCGGTGTTCCACCATTTTTTTTGTCAAATAATGATCAGTCACGCTTCTGTACGCGACTCTGATCATGTGTCATCTACTAAAAACAAGTGGTTGTACCTATACAACCTTTCCTTCTATTTATTCTTCTATGTCTTGTTGCTCCTTGGATGCTTTCCTAGCTTCTATCTAGCTTAATGCTATTGGAGGACTTCCCTCCACCTAATCCTAAATCACTAGAGGATCATCAATCACTTGTCGTAGGTGTCTCCTCACAGTCCCTAAAAATTTGTGTCTAGTATTCTCCACTACTAGACTCCATCATGGGACTGTGATCTACATCATCTAACATCTATCGAACTCTCATCCTATGGCTTTGACCATTTCTAAGACTCCAAGACCTAGGAGCATTGTTTGGAGGTTCTGAGTATATCAACTATGTCATCTAGACCCAAAGATCAATTTCCCTAAGATCGACTAGTGCTCTAATACCACTAAATGTAACACCCTTATCCTTTTCAGGACCAAGATGTCACACCAGCCAGGTCAGGGGATGAACCCCGGCCTAAGGCTGTATAAAATAAGAAATTACTCATAATCAACACTAATATTACGAAATCATAAAGTCAAATACAATAATAGTGCAAACCATAAAGTCTTAAAATACAATACAAATCTGTATATGAGTTAACAATACTCGTCAAGTCAAAAACACTAAACACGATACAAGATAAGGGCCTGGCGGTCAGAGCCAACTAATGTAGACAAGACCCTATCTTCTACTCTAAGCAAAATCATGACCATGTTTACTACCTGCAAAAGATCATATAATAATAGGGTGAGCTACAGGAGGTTAGTGAGGTACTAACACCACTGTCAGGTATAAACATACCTTTATGTCTTCGAGAATAGATAAAAAAAATTAAAGTAAATTGAGATATAAACCGAGCGATATTAAACATGAAGACAAGATGTCGATCATAGACATGATTCATGCCAATATCCAAAGAAAACAAAATGATATGCACATATGTATTTCTTTAATCATTTATCATCAGTACGGGAGATGATTTTCACATATGTCCTGGCTGATCAACTCAAAGCCAGTAGCCATCACGGTTGGACCACCTCAACAACCAGAAGGTTGACAATCTGTGAAATCAAATCCTCATCATCAATCATATTAGTGCCATCTACACCTCTACTTCCATACTGCGGAACCAGAGTGGTAACGAGCGGACCAACTCAACACTCGATAGCTCTTCGGTCAGACCAACTCAACAATCGTCGAGCTATAAATATAAATACACATACTAAGCACCCGATGGGTATGTTAAGGGGGTTTTATTTTTTGAAATCAGGAGGGTTTGAAAACAGATAGTTGGGCTAATAAAACAGAGTTATGAAAAACCACCTCTTTCCTACCTAGTATCGTACTCTTTGGTTCTATCGTAGAGCCACCTCTGGTGCAGGCATGTATGTGAGTACGATGTAGTGCACTAATATTTCTATCAATCTATCATTTCAATTTCTGTAATATTTATGTACTTTCCACATGCTTTTCATAAATGAGTTTTCAAATACCGAAACATGATCAATAAATTCATGCTTGAATATTTACAGTATTTATGAAAACTAATAAACTCATAACATGAACTCTCAAAGAAATCAATAGGATAAAAATACGGGAAGAATATAATAAATTTCCAGTTGTGTTCCCTCAACGTAGTCTGAGTAGTTCCCAATGCTAGCTAGGTCCTTCAGCAGCAACGGCCTTGCCTTTGCCCTTTCCTTGTCCTTAAAATAAAGAAAATACGGACTTTCAGAAGCGTGAAAACCGTATTCTTATCTCGTATTCTACTTTAAACTCGATCGAATATGATAAAATAAATATGAAAGTTTAGGAATATGGAATCCATATTCCTATCTTATACTCTCATTAGATGCGTTAGAGTATGATGATTTCCATCAAGTTAACTCAAGTATGATTTTTTTTTTTAAATTGAAATTCGTATTTCTAAAACATAGAAATACGGAATTGTTCCATTAAAGGATTTAGCTCTAATCATCCTAAGCTAAATTTTAAAGTTCATAACATGCTCTCTAAAAGTGATCGATTGTTAAGCAAGAACATAGGAGATTAATCAAGCTTTACTAATAAAATTTCAACGAAAATTCGGTAGCACCTACTCTATTTGAAAGGCCCCAAAATCAATACAAACATTCACCATTAATACAATTAACCTCATACAATTTACCTTTCAACATTTACAAGATGCATAGCATCATAATCCAATCACACCACAGCTCTAAACTCCCCCATTCATTCATTCATTATGAAATCAGAATTCAAATTAATCTCTTGCTCAAAGCCCTTGACAGCCCCCCCTTAGATCTATCAACAACACATTCAATTTCATGCCCCTAATGTACAATTAATCAATAATCAGCAAGATAATTTTCCCCGAATTAAGGCTCACCGTCACGAGGAAGAAGACCGAGTGGCGCTCGCCGAAGAGAGGGAGACAGGGGCGGCTGCAGGGGGGCGAAGCAACGGCAGGCTGAGCCGATGCGGCAAGGGTGGCAGGGCGGGGCTGCAGCGCAGGAGCTGGCTTGGAGCGGCGGCATGGCTTGCCTATAGGCAGGGCGGCAACCAGCGGCCGCAGACTGGCTAGGCGGTGGTGTGAGCTGCGCTGCCGGCTACGCACTCAGGCGGGAGGCGGTGGCGCGCGTCGAGCAGGTGGCGACGCAGGTAGCCTCGCTGAAGGATCGCCGGATTTCATGGGGAGAGGGCATGATTAGGGCACGAACGTGAGAAGGGAGAAGGGTAACTCCCAATTTGATTTAATTTTACAAATACCCTAAACGTCTTACTATAGTCAACCTTTTATTTAATTAAGAAGCATGATAATGCTTTAATTGGCTTTACTTGATGAGATTTGTCACACTTGGCTTATTCCCTAGCTTTTGTCACATCTCTATTAATTCATTTACTATAGCATGTCTAAGTTAAAATTATTCATCCTATTAACCAAGCTTTATTTATGTCATACTTGGTTAATTAATTTACCAAGGTTTTTAATTAACCTCATTTGCCATTGTTCCATTTCCCTTCAATAATAATGACAAGTGCTTATATTAAATAATATCTTAACCCTTCAACTACTTAGTAAATTGTATAATTTAGATATTAAATTGATTGGTAATGCCTTTAATTATCTAAATCTTTATTCATCTATGAATAACCCCCGATTTATTTTTCAGGAAATTAAAAAGTAATTACTAGAAAAAACTGGGGCGTTACACCTTCAAACACAACTTATCTTCCGAAACAGCCAACCCAACCCACTTGAATAAAAAAATCAACTCAAAACCAATACTTCATTAATAAACCTTAGTCATGTTAATGTATTATTATTACCATTTCGTGGCAGAGACTAAACACCTTCATAAACACTCACACATTAGACTCAATCACTCACAAACTATGATGAATACCAGACCATAAAACCATCTCTAGCTCAGAGAAGGCTCGTGCCACTAGATACTTCCTCTCCATCTTATCATATACACAAACTACCTCTTCTTCTTTATCTCTATTGCTAGACCACTCTACCAGACTTCATCCATGTCTCACAACTTAACAAAGACCCATTACCCATAGTGATCAACAGAAATCCTCCAAGACTTGACACCCATGAACACAAACTAAACAAGTAGCCTTCATGTGAAACCAAAAATCCAAATTCATTCTAGGTTCTCAGAAAACCAGCATCAATTCATAAAGCCCAATAACCTAATCAGCTCTTCAACAAAGATGCATCTATCCTTACTAAATACATAGGTTCTCTTGTGTATCCATTACTGTCAACCCATATGGAACAAGGCAAAAGCATATAATTACATGAAATCATGCATGCTAGATTGAACAAATTCTCCAATGCACTCTAAACACTATCTTTAGAGAACATATTCATATGGAAACTAAGCATGTCTACAAATATACCAATCATCTTTATACCTACCAATCATCTCATGCTCATCAAGTGCAAGCTATCCCTCATACTTACCCCAACCTAGTAATACATAGGATCTGAACCAAGAATAAAACAACAACACTTCAAGTGTTCACATATACACCCACCCATGCATATATGCCCAGCCTTGAATTATAAATAACCCATCTAATTAACAACTTTAGAGAGTTATTAATCTTATTGAGCACACCAAAATAATATTCACTAATGAACTATTTTTACTAACTCAGTGAACGGTGAACTAAAATAGGTTCTGAAGGGCACAGACACTCACCGGTGGTTCACGACGCTCTGTGCTCCTAAGAACTCTCCCTCTCTTCTTTCCTCTCTGCAGTGGCGGCAGTGATGGCGGCAACGGCGTTGTTCACGTACAAGGGACAATACTAGGGTTTGGAGGCCTTCCCCTTCTTATAGAACTCACGGAGGCTATCGGATAAGGTTCGCCCAAGGAACTTATCTTGTCGTTTAAATTTCTCCCACAGCTGGTCGGACGCGGTAGTCGACGGAGAAGATTGGGTTAGAGAACTCTCTCTCTAGATAATTCTCTCTATATTGGTTTAAATATAGATATATATCTCTTTCTATAACTCTCTCTCTCTCCATACTTATAAATATATCTCTCTATATACACTGTGTATTTAATATAAAATATCATTACCACACGTTTTTCTTAAAACATGATTTAAAATCTAATTTTGACTTCAGCCTGCACATGAATCACGTATGTATTGGTATTATATATTATATTTATATATATAAAGATATATTTGAATTCACATCCAACTACTAATCTAATCCTTTAAACTTCCCCATTTTATCAAATCTTACTTTTAAATGCAACTTCGGTCAGCCAACTTTTAAACATCAAATCAACTGTTTATATATATATATATATATATATATATATATATATATATATATATAATTTCCTAATTAAAAATAAAAATAAAATTAAAATTAAAATTAAAATTAAAATTAAAATTAGGAAGCTTTTATTCCCAATAGAAAGTTTAATTAAATCCAATTATGGAGAATTTTTTCTTATTAACCAAAGAATTTAAGAAAATAACTAATGAAAAGGAAAACAAAATAATCACTAAAATCCTTGGATTTCACAATTAAGCTTCTCTTTGTATAAATGCTATCATAAAGGTCACATATTATGTTTTATTTTGTTTTGGCTATGGAATTTTTACTGCAGCATGTGTTGTTCCATTGATTTCCATTGATAGTCATTGCTTTTGTGTTTAATTTTAAATAATTTTAGAAGTTATGATTTGTCTTTTTGTTGCATTTATAGTTGTTTAATTGCTCAATTTTATATGCTTTTTTGGGTATCAATTCTCACATGTCGACAATGTTATAGTTTTGGATTAAGTTGACATTAATGGTACTATAATGGTTTATTACTATTGATCTATGATGGTCCAATTAATTACTAGTGCCCCACAATTTTCCTGGAAAAACACCGAAATCAATATTTGTAAATCAGCCAGTGAAAACCAGTCAGATCTATAGTTAAGTTGGCCAAACTAACAGCTGTTATGCTTTTTTCCTTTCAATTCCTATCAAGTTCAGTTAAAAACAAACAATTTTGAATCCAGCTAAGGTCTAAAACCATAACTATCACGATCTTTATTTAATTTAATTGGAGATTGAAACTAAACAACCAATTATAGGAAACAAAACATACCCAAATAAATATGTTAATTACATCAAGTTTCACAGGGTTGCATACCTCATGGTGTGAGTTTCTTTTTATGCACTTTTTTTTAAAGAGATAGAATGTTGTGAATTGCAACCAGCCAATTATAAGAAGCCCAAAGAAATTGGAGGCCAAAGAAACATGTTAACTTCATCGAATTGATTGGGTAGCGTACTTCATGGTGTGAATCGCAAGGCTTATAAGCAAGGTTCACCATAAAATGCAGATATATATGACCTCAATAAACTATAATAATTGATAAGAAAATAGAAGAAACCACTATTCTCCAATAATCAACTTGACATATCAGCAATTTGCAACAGGCTTCAAACAATAAATAGTTGTTTATTTAGAAGTTTAAGTTTTCAATGCAATAATTGATAATAGAATAGTATTTCCATTGTAATAGATGCATATGAATGCAAAGCTTTTAGCTTTCCATGTAACTAGCTTGATTCACAGTTCTGAAATTTAGTGGTAAGTATTTAATTGAGACATTATTTATTTATATTTATTTAATAATTTAAATAGGTTATTGAATGGCGAGGGCACTGATTGAATATTAACTTCGGGTAATGTTTTGGATGATAGTCATACAAGCCTCAGCGATCTATAATTATATGAGGCAACACTATCATAACAGAATTCTCTGTAGAGCTCCTCATCGGAATTAGAGAGCTGAGAGAGAGTTAGTACTGAACCGAATGTTCAACACCAGTGATAGGATTTTCCATAAACTACTCAAGATTAAAATGGGTGCGTTCCACAGGTTGTGCAATCGCTTAAGTGGTTACGGGTAAGCTCATAGCCAATTTGTGCGTGTTGAAGAGAAAATAGCTATTTTTATGTACACAGTTGGCCATGACCATCGCAATAGAGTGTTAAATGCATGTCTTATGCTCTATAGAGATGTTGTCAAGAATGTCGATGCTCAAAACTCTCCCAATGATAAGGAGAATGTTCAAGAATGGCTCCATTACTTTCAGGTTAGATGTTTATATTAATAATTTTGTTTAAACTAATAATATGTTTATCACTAAAATAAATTGTACCACTAATAGGATGCCGTGGGTGCTATAGACGGTACTCACATTGCTGCTAATGTCCCTGTAGAGGAACAACCTAGGTATCGAAATAGAAAACAAGACATTTCTAAGAATGTTTTGGTGGCATATACATTCGATATGAGGTTTACCTATAGGCTTGCCGGTTCGAAGGGATCAACACATAATGGTCATTTGTTGAGGAGTGGAGTCTCACGGCAAGGACCTAGGTTGACAGTTCCTCTCGATATGTTATATATTCCTTAATCTATTATAGTAAGAACCTGATATGAACCTTATATGACTTCTTTTTGCTAAGTCTCCTTTTAATCATAGGTAAATACTATCTTGCTAACGCGGGGTTCCCTTTAGTCCCTGGTTTTCTTACACCCTATCGAGGTATGCGCTATCATCGCAGAGACATTCAGGGTTTACTTCAGGAAAATCGCAAAGAGCTATTCAACTTTTGACACTAATCGCTTCGCAATGTTGTTGAGAGGACCATCGGCTTATTGAAAAAGAGGTTTGCCTATCTTAGGCATCAACCCTTTCATGATATAGATACACAAGCGAAGATCGTCCTTGCATGTTGTACCTTGCATAACTTCTTACGTATTAATAATTCAGATGATCTCTGTAGCGATGATGAGATTGAGATTAGCGACAATGAAGTTAACCCCCCCCCCCGACATGTCGATGTACCTGAAGACTCATCAGTTAATGCCAACATCAGAATCACAACTGAAGGAACATGGACCAACGAAAGAGAATCATTATCTAACATTATGTGGGCTGATTTCGACGCTAATAATTATGACGCAACTTACTAGGATTACTTATTATGTTATGCTATGTTTTAAATTTCAACAACTTATGTTGTGTAGTAGACAAGTACTGTTGGTTTTTGAGCGGAAGGTAGAAATGAAACATTTTTAATTATTGTCTTCATCTATACAAACATCCTCTGTATATTGGTGTCCAGTAATCTGGTCCATTGTTTTCCCTGTATGCTTGAGGTGTGCAAGATATAGGAACCAAACAAAGCCTTCTAGTCTTCAAATCAACCTTATCTTTCTCCTTCCTCTCTATTCCTCCCCATGAATTTTGTTCTTGAATTCAAATCATTCATAGTCTTCAGTTATTTTCCCATAAATTAATTTATCTCCAATAACCTAATTAAACAATAGTTTCAGTATACCATGTTTGCATTCAGCTTCATGTATGGATCACCTAGCAACTGCATGAACAGAATCATCAATATCAATATAAAAATAAGCTCCAATTTGTAATATTTTTAGAATGATTGATATATCTCATTTACCTGTACTTGTTCTTGTAGAAATCGGATGTAGTTAATCGCTTCCATTAGTATTGATGTAGTATCGGTCTGCGGAATTAAGCAGAGAATCAGTAATTTTGTTGGTGATAAATGAAAAAGAACTTTGTTTTTTAATTACCTTTCCGAAAGGTGAAACAATTTGTTGGAGCACACAGATTCTGTCTGCGAACTTTACTTTAGGCACTTGCAGCTTTTTTCACAGGATGATTAACAGTTTGAATGTATTAATAAATTAAGGTTGATACAATTTGAGCAGATTAATTAATACCTTGACTGATGATGAAGAAATTGAATTTTCAAGCTTAGATTTCAAGCAGATTAATAGAATTATCATCCCCAGATCTTTTCTTCTTGCCTTCATTTGTTTTTCCAGTGCTTCTCCCACTTCCTCTTGTCTACAAGCATCAACTTGACTATTTAACTAAAGAACAATAAAGTTGTGTTAAAAGTATAAAGTGAATTAAAATCTAATACGACTTAGTATCATGAGATGAATGATTTGAGCCTATGAGAACCTGCTTGGAAGTTCTAAACTGGACTGGCTTGAATGATATAAGGTCTGATAAACTTTTTGATGAACAGGACCATGAAACATCAGCACTTATTGGACTTTGGAACTTGTTATCAAAGCATGTGATTGTATTATTAAAACCAAATCTTTGAAGTCTTGAATTGGGATACCTTCTCTGTGATCATTCCAGAGAAAGATGTACCAAGGTTGAAATCAATACTGGTATCGATTCCTGAAAAAAAGTATCTTAAATTCCAGCAAGGGGTGAGGAAAGTGCAAAAACACTTTCTTTGGCACACCAAGCCTGTGAAGTATGATTTGTTTCATATGACCCTTCACTCTATTTGGTACAATAGATTTTATCAAATAAGAGCTTGATGAAAATCTCCTTGGCTCAGAAGTTAAAGGTTGGATTTATATGAGAGAAATGTACATATCTACCCATGCTGCAAAATAAACTCAGTTTGAGCTTCAGCATTCGAAACTTATGTTTAATGTGTAAACAAAGCTTGAAATAGAATCAATGCTTTTGATTTCCTTTTCTAAGGTTCTGTGGATGCAGTTCTTGAAAGAAATGAAAACATTTGTTGATTTGTCACTAACCAGTGATTTCTGAACATTCTTTGGTTGAGTCAACTGACATCATTAAGCGCATACTATTTCGAAAATCAAATTAGGTATCCATGGCATACAATTTATTCATGAGTCCAAGAGAAATTCTCACAATAAGAAGGTATAACCATGGAAGTGAATTGATCATTTATTTATAGGTTTGTCAGATGTGCATCAAATTTTATAATTCTGCTTCTATTGTTCATTTACAAGTAAAATTTTGTTCAGTTTCTAATCCAAGGTTTTGGAAAAAGCTCATCTTATGATGTTTCTAATGAGAGGAGAATAAGGTTATATATGTTTTTTGCGCCCTTTAAATTTTTAGAAATTGTAAACAATGTCAATATTTTTCTTTATATTTTTCTTTACATTATCTTTTGTTGCAACACATGGATGGTTTTTTATTATTTTTTTAAAATGAAACAAAAAATGGAAAGTAGACGATTTGGCACTCAAGGCTCATTTACTGCTCCTAGGCCTACTACTGTCTCCAGCTCCTCTTTACATGATGTTGTGGAAACCACTCAAGCCTCTTCCCAAGTAGAAATTAAAAAAAGGCAAGTTCGTTGGTCAGACGATATGGATCAAGCATTAATAGATGCTCTTTTAGAGGTGGTGCTTGCTGGGCCAAGAAGAACAGAAAATGGGTTTAAGGCTGAAGAATATACAAATGTTGTCAACAAAGTACTGGAATGTTGCCAAGTGGTTGTAGGAGTTGCTCATGTGAGGGCTAGGGTGAAGACCCTCAAAACCGATTACAAGGAGATCACAGAGTTGTTCAAGACGAGTGAGTTTGGATTGGATGCAAGTGGACGAGTCACCGCCGATCCTCTTGTTTGGGAGAAGCACCTTCAGGTAAATATCATTTCCTCCAATTTCTTCTCCCAACTTAAAATGAATTTCTATATTTCGGCCTATTTAGTAATATGATAAGATGTTTTGGTTGGTATTTTATATTTAGGTTGGTATTTTTAGATCTCAATTGGTATGCAAATTAATCTTGGCATTAAATGTACTAAAAAAAATTTAATTTACATATTAACTCTAAATAGCCATTATAATAATTCACAGGTATATTTGTGAGGATCAACAATAGACATAGGTAGAGATGGATAAGAGGTACATGGCAACTTGTAAGAGATTAGGACCATTAAAGCACCTTAGAGTGACTCCTTTGAAAAAAAAAGAGAGAAGAAAACAAGGTTGGGTGATATATAAAGGTAGTTGTCAGTGACTCAGTAGTGTGGACAAAGAGTGGGGTTGTCTTTGGAAGGGTTGGCTCGGGTTTGCATCTCTCCACTGACCTATCATGAATCAACATCTATTCAGTGCATGGAGATGAAAAGAAACAGGTTTAAGTGGCTGAGGTAGGTATATAAAAACAACATTAATTATATCATCTTTCTATAACAAAATATTAAGCACAAGTAATCAGATTCTTTGGGAAATATTCATCATAATATTTCTGGTTTGAGGATTAGATCACATAATAGACTGCAATGCTTCACAATTATCCAATTAATTTAAATCAAGATAAGAAAGCAAACAAATTAAGTAGATTGTTGGTGTTAGTGGATCACTTTCTCCAGAAGAAGCAATAAAGCACTTTCCATTTTCCATTTAATTTTGAGCTTTAATCTGTAGACTAAGCTGGACTGTGAATTGGAAAGCAGTCCTTTTAAAACAAACTTCTTTGGTGCTTTCAAATGTTGCCAACCGTGAAGAGACTTTTGCCTAAAACATAAACTTCTAAATTGTATGCATGATGGAGTTGTCAAAGATTGTCCCTGAAACATGGGGAATGTTTTGGAATATTTATATATAATACATATGATTGAGTCCTTTTTGGAGTTGGTAGAGAAATTCATGAAAGACCTACACTTTTCATTGTTGTTATTACTATTGTAGCTTACTACTGTAAAATGCTATTTCATTTTACTTGTCTTATGCATTTCTTAATCTATGTTATTCGTTGATTAAGTTTGTTTATCATAATTTTTTTAGGATAATCCAGATGCAAAAAATTTGAAGGGGAAGTCATGTCTCGCTACTACAACTTGGCTATCATTTTCGGCAATGATATAGCAATGGGAGACTGAGCTATCACGGGGAATGATTTTAGACAAATGAATGAAGACGAAATCAACAACCCCGTGGGAGTAGGTTTAGGGGGTGAACCTAAGTTGGAGGAAGCACACCCAACTCACTCAACCACGGCCAATACATCTAATGAATCCACGCAAGGGAGAGGGCCAAAAGCAAAATGTAAACGTGGGAAACCTATGGATGATGCCGCCTCGACCCTCAAAATTATTGCTCAATCCTCGGAACAATGGGCTTAATCCACGCAACAAATGGCAATAGCGTTTGAGAAGCAAGCAACTCAAAGTCATGTTGATGTGCAAGCCATCCTAGATGAAGTCCGATGATTGGGTCTTGTGGATAGTGATGTTATGGATCTCATGCAAATATTTGTGCATGATGAAAAAGAGGGTCTTTTTTTCCTTGGGATTAATGATGAAGCATTTTTGAGTGCTTGGGTGAATCGCAAGCTCAACAAGTGATCCATGTCTTGAATTGTGGCTTTGCATCATTGAAAGTGTACTATGTATTATGTTAACATGCTTTCATAGGTGAACTTGCATAGTTATGAATGCTTTTTATATGTGAACCTTCTTGGTTGATGAAATATGTGAACATGTTTTTTATTGAGTAGTTTCAAAATTCAGTTTGAAAATTGTGTATTTTGTTTTTTATTTTTTTATTTTTGAATGGTGTTGGTGACTCAGACTTTGCATGATTTCACGTAGCATCACACTCGCACTTGCCACATAAGATAAAGTATGTCTCAAATCCAAGTCCATCCAGATTCAAACAAAAACTGAGGCTCATCTTCCTATATATATTTGAAATTTCTTACCATGAAAAGTAGTGACCCAAAATAGGCAATTATGATTTTTTTTCTACTGAGAAAGTAAAAAATTTTCCATGGAAAATGTTACTTTTCTAAGGAAAATTGATGTAATCAAACAACAATTTGACATTTTCCATGGAAAATGATAGATTTTCCATGGAAAATAGAGCAATCAAACAACAAAACATGAATTTTCTATGGAAAATGTAGCTGGAAAATACTAACAATCAAACCAGCACTTTCTTATTTTCCATGGAAAATTTTTCCATGGCCAACTTTTCCATGGAAAAGTTTTCTTTTCCACCCATTTTCGATCTTGCAATCAAACACACCTTTAATGTTAATTCTCGTAGGAATTAAATAAAAAATAAATATCTGGTTGTGGAAGGAAGGAGACATCCCTTGAAATACCTAATTTTGCTCCATCAAATGTCACCAATTTATCCAGTTAATTAATTAATTCACAATGAACTAAAATTTACCACTAACTAAGAGAATAATTTGAGTGGTGCTCCTCTAGTCGCATCCATAGTCATGTATTCCCATGCTCATGCATGCATGTACTCTTTCTTCCCTTGTCTCAATCTATATATTATTGCTGATTGTGAATTTAATTTTAACAAAAATTATATATATTATGAAATATAATTCAATGTGCATGGCCGCCCATCCTATGTTGTTACTGATGAGGTACATGGCATCCTGCTTTGGTGTTTATCTTTCGAGGATTCCTGTTAAACTTTTTATTCACAATAATATTTCGATGATTTTATGTTGTGGAGTTTGTGGAGATTAGTGATGTAAACTAACTCATTAATTACCTATTAACACAAATGTTGTCATTCACATTTTGTAGTGTATTAATTAATGGAAGCAGGTGAAAGAAAAATTGGAATTTGAACTGGTTTTTTCTACAAGAGTTTTTTTTTGCATACTCAATATAAATGAACTTATCATATGGAGTTGTTCATTCTTGTTAAATAGAGGGGATGATGTTAGTTAGGTATATACTCTACTCTGACCTATCAAAACTTGATATTTAATTGGAAAGTCATCTTTGTTAGTTGTCACTTTATCTCACCACTAGTTCACATTCCATAAATTACATAGGTTCTTCTTTACTCTTATAACCATAATAACCATCAAATTTGATGAAAAAAATCGAATCTTTGGCGATTTTGTTGGGGTTTCTTAGATCTCTTGCTCCCATTGCTTTGTATTGATGGGTGCTTGTGGTAGCTCGCTTTTCTAGATGTGTTCTTGTGCTCCCCTATAGAAATCAGCGGTCTTGATGAGTTTTAATTGGTTTCCAATGATTTTTGTTTCTTTTTTTAGCTATTCTTTGTGTTTGGTGGGTTCAATGTGGATTGATATTATATTGTAAGTTCAATGTGTCTATTCTATATGTTAGAAGATGGGGATTTTAAGGATAGAATTGATATTTTTCTGATGGTTTCAGCTTAGAGAATTGGAATGCATTGTTAAAATACCACAACAAGTGACAAGCTAGAAGACTAAGGTAAGGCATCAATTTGAATGTTTGATGCATATGCCAATGCTTTTGGATTGTTAGTTAATGTAACAAGCAGTTTATGGTGCACTGTTCTTTTTGTATATATATATATAAAGTGACTTTTCTCTGTTGCTTGCTTCATTATAGGAAATTAGTACTATTGGCTTTGTGAATTAACTGAGCTATGGATAGTCTACTGGTCTTGCATTTTATCTTGTTGTTATGAATGATTTGGCTTTTTTATGAGTTGCCAATTGGATACTGTCAACCTATTTAACAAGCAATTTAAATGCATTGCTTTCCTAGTCCTGTTGTCACGCCCCGAACCCAGCCTAGGCCTCAGGCACTCGACAGATGCTGCGTATTTATAGGGTTGCCCCCATAAGTATGCAAGGCTCAGAATCAGAAACAACCTACAATAGACATAAAGTCACAGTAGATAGTAGGAAATCAACATCCTTATATTATACACATCTATTGCTCAGATACAAAATCTTTCATAACATTGTAGAATAACTCATAAGTATTATACATTAACCCATACTATACTCAAAGGCAGCTACAGTCATATCCATCGATCCCCAGATTCGTGCCACTCCAAGTCAACCAGATCGACTATCTTGACCTATCCTTGCTCAGTGGAAGATGGGAGATGGAAGATGGAGGGAGAGGCGGGGGTGGGGGGGGAGAGGGGGGGGGGGGCATTGTGGGCTACAACTGACTCAGTGAGAGACATAAATCACACCAGGGTTATGTATAGAAAGTAACAGATGTAACTCAAATATAACAGAACATAATAGTATACATGCTAGTCTATGCGCATATCAATCACATTAGAAAGTATCATGTTAGTCAAACATAATCAGGATGAGATGCTACTGAGTCTCAACATTTTCATTTCACAAACATGAGTAAATCAAAATATTCCTGGTGTGAGTTACATCTATTACCTCAACATTAATCATGCAAAACCAAGTGTCTCACGTGGAACAAAGAGGAGTAGAGAAACAAACCAAAGCAATATAAGTGACCTGATGGAACTTGTTAGGGACATGACACATGCTTTCAGAAACCCTACTCACTGGAGTGACATCTTATATAGTAAGGTAATATGGGTGGATGGTTATGAAATTGAAATACTAAATGATATTTTTGAGTACTTGCAAACGAGCAAGTTATTTGCTTCGTCATTCATTCGAAAGAGTATGGAATTAAGAAAAATATGGATCAACAAGTTCCTTGCCCGTGATTAATGCCATTCCCCCGGATGGAGTGATAGGTTGATGGACTCACTATTTTCATATGTGGTGCTGTTTGGACTCACTTTTTTGTGTTGTTCCTATATTAACTACTTTGAACTCACTGTTCTGTGTAACAAATTATGAAAATTGTGATGTTTTAATTACTCATGTTTAATAACTCAATTCTTCTTGAGACCAATTAATGAAAATTGTGATGTTTTTGTGTGATAGATTATCTGATTTTCTGTATGCAAAAATAATTATTCACTTGAATTTGTAGAATTTCATAGGGATACATATATATATATATATATATATATATATATATATATATATATATATATATTCAGGTGTCTATTAATGGAGTTGCTCTGTTGTTGTTGGTTCTCTACTATCGTTTTGTTGTGCTCTATTCAATTGTTCTGTTGCTTTGCTATTGTTCTGTGTACAAAAATAATTGTTCTGTTGTTGTTGCTCTGCTATGTGTGACAAATTGCTCATAATGCAACAACACCGCTCTAGTATGACTTCAACACAAATCGACCTAATTTTATATTTGGTAACCTCTCTCTACAATGCATCAAATTTGGAGGATGTGTTATTCTCACATAATCACAGGTATACAAGGAATTCTTAAACTACTTTCTCATGGTTATCTTTTATCAAACATCTCAAATATTTATCTTTTGCACATCAAAACTTCATACAGTTGCATATTTTGCTTCGCTGAAATAGGGAATAGGGAAGGGGAACGTTTGGAAGAAGTACGATGAGAGATTAGTTGTTGTGGCACATTCTAACTGGCAAACATAAAGGTTGATGGTCCAACACAGTAAGAACATATTAAAAACATATGAGAAGCAGAGGAAGAAGTCTCCAGTTCCCATAGCAGTCCAATGTATTGTAAATATCTTATAACTAAAAGGCATAACGAGATATAGTTATCAAAATAGTCAAATGAAATTAAAGAAGCAAGTAAAAAAGAAATATAGATGAAATATTTCAAGTTCATGAACTAGAGAATATAGCATAGAAACGCAACTAGAAAACAGAATTCAAATAATGCCATCTTACAATCCAAGACTGTCAAATAAGGAGGCAAAAGGCAATCTCACAACTGGTCCACTCTGTCCAATCTTTTCTTTTCACAGAAGTATGTCTCTTTCATATGAGTTAATACTACTAGTCTCAACATTAGCATTTGTGATGGATGTTGGTTTTAGATCTTGGGAAAACAATTTTCAAAATATGCAGAAGCGTGAATAAACATGTATAAAAAAAATTTAAGATCTTGGATTGGTATTCATCAAAAACACTTTTTATGAAAACTTTGTAAATTATAATAATTAATTATACTTATGAATTAATAAAATTAGATCAAGAATAAATATCGTGATGAAAATTCATTTATTTTAGCGACGAAAATTCATGATTTCGCGAGGGAAATTTTCCCTAGCTATTTTCCATATTTCTTAGCGTACCTTGAAGTTGTAGAAGTTTCAATCCTCCGAGATCGGTAGATCTTATTTTCCCTAAACCACGGTCTTCCTTCCGGTGACAAAGATCCGAGATGGACTTGTGTGTGGGCACAACTCAAGATTAATCAGATCACTAAACAGATTATTGTCTCTCTCTAAAACTCATCTAATGAGCAATTGAGACTAAGACTTTTGAGAAAGAACTTTTCTCTCTCTTTTCTCTCTTAGGATTCCTCAATTGGTTCCTATCTCACACTCTCTAAAACTTATATCAAACTCCTTTTGAAAGTTATGTTATGAGAGGAGAAAGGCTACTCCTTTTATAGAGAAAATAACTCTCCTATTTAAATTAAGATAAGATTTCGATTTGAATTCAAATACCCTTTTGAATTCAAAATCAAATTTTTGTCATACAAAAATTTAGAGAGATTTTAGGCCAAATTTAAAAAGATAAAATATCTTTATATTTATCTTTTTCCATGTGTTTAGTTATTCGATTTTAAATTCAAAATCAAAATCATACTTAGCAACCAACTTACTACATACATTGAATCTAGACATATGCTTCACAAGCTTATCTAAATTCAAATTAATTTGAATTTATCTTAATTTTAACTCAAATTTAAACACATGTGTCTTGGCTCACATTATCCAATAAGTCCATAAATAAATATATAATCAAATTATGTATTAATTTATTTTATTTATAAATAATCTTATTATTCATAAATACTACAAACTAATTCTCAATTAATTTGTAATAAAATGATCAACACAAAATCAACTAAACTTATCCAATAGAAGTTCCTTGTCCGGAGGGGGACTTATGGACCTATAATCCCGGGCTCCAATAAAACTTTATATTAATCAATTAAACTCTTTAATTAATCAATATGTTTTATTAATTCCAAAGTTACTCCACTAAAAACTTGGAATTGCACTCCCGAAATTACAGATATAAAATTACTCGGGATTCGAGTCGTCCATATAATATTGTCATCTCCTATATATTGATCCTCCATGAATAATAATTCATAATTAGAGCTAGGTAAAGATCCGTTAACCTCTCTAATTACATCTTTATCCTCAAGTACCAATGATTCTCTAATGAATGATAAGATTCAAGAACAAATCAAGAATCTGAGTACTCGTACCATTCAAGCCCTGAATCATCACTTAAGGGAATTTTCTGTCTACTTCTTATGAAGAAGGAATGGATTCCGTCTTGCGATGTTAACATTCCCTGCTATTCATTTTGTTACACCTCCAACATACAAAGTTTAAGGATCATGATCTTATAATCCGTACCGAGTAAATCAAAAGATGTAACGCAATAAATAGGAGTTTGCTAACCACTCAAGATTAAGATCATTACATATCCAACCATCAGTGACATGATTTGAATGCATTATATTTTAACGGAAATTATTAGTGATTCAAATCACATCGTGTCCAAGTCCTACATAATCTCATCATGTATAGTGCACTCATTAGATGTCCCTCTACATCAATGGTTTGGATAAAATCATTTCATTCTTAATGATAATGAGCTGCACTAGTGAAAATCAATTAAAGATTCCATACTTTAATTGTTAAGTCAATTGACTAGTTTTCACGGACTAATTTAAATTATCATCCTTAAACAATATCCTCCCATCTATATAACACTTATATATATTTATTCAAGGTTACGTAGATAATTATGGAATTTTGTGATATTTATAAAGTATTCAAACAATACGTGCACTTGTAATAATTATATTATTTTATTCATAATTAAATAATATTCATAACATCATATGCTTTAGGGCATACATCCCAACAATGGATTCATCCTCCACAACACACTTCCGATAATTAATGAGGATGAGCAAAAGAAGTAGATTATTATTAGCAAATGGACTTCTTAAACCTTCACCACTTGAACTGACATGTAATTGAATGTGTAATAGGGTAGTAGAACAAAATTGGCTACAATGAGTTGGTCTTGTTCTAATGATGTGTGTGGTCTTGTTTGGATTGGAAGAAATCAAACATGAAAAGAAAAGAAGAGATTATGTGTGATTCTTTTCTTGTGTTTGATTACAACAAGGAAAAAGATGGTTTATAAAACTTAATATGACACTAATTAAATTGGTTTAACTTAATATATTTTAACATTTAAAGAAAACTTAATTTCAATTTTGGGGATTTAAAATAAATTTGTTTAATTTAAAATAAATTATATTATCTTAAAATATATAATTCTAGAAAAATACTATAATTATAGAACTTAACTACATGATTAGAGAAATTTTTCATTTTTGCTTAAAAATAATTCCAATCCTCAACTTAAATTAATTAGATTAATCATAAAAAAATATATATAATATGGGATAACCTACTTCCGTGAACAAAACAATGGAAGTGTTCGAAAGTGAATCACAACTTCCGCTAAGAATACAGCCCGAGCTTTGAGTTCGAGATGAAACTTTTGACTCCATGGATGTGTCACTTCTAGACTTCCACCACTTTGGTAGACTTCCATAAACCAAACACCCAAAAAGTGGCCAAACAATGAAAATAAAGGAAAATAAATATGAAGAATAAATAGAAGATACTTTCGTTGGTAAATTTTAATTACACACTTCTTAAATATTTATAAATTAAAATTTGAATTTTGTTAGCATTTCTAAAATATTTGAGGGATTTAGGACTACTTTAGCTGTAAATAAGGAGCTTTATAGAAGATTAATAATTTATTACATTCTTTGGTACATGTGTATCAAATCAAATTTTAATGAATGTAGACCAAAACAAAAACTGTTTTTATTCCTCCAAACGTGTATTTTAACATTTTAATTCTAAAAAAAAATACACATGGTATATACAAAACATTCTCTCAAGGATACAAAAAATAGACCAAAAGCTTAATTAAGGGCAATTTGTGCAATTTGAGCATAAATGATATTGATTGAATGTATATCGCGACTTGTTCAATAATGGGCTCGTGAATATCGAGGACTCAAACCTTGTTAAGGAGAAACAGACACAAAAAAGTATGAAAGAGAAGCTATTTAAGAGAGCAAGCTTTAGAAGAAAGAAGACCAATATGATAATTTTGGCCATATTGTTGATTTGATTGAGAATTAAGGGTGTTCCAAGGACCTATTGATCCTGTTGTACTAGGGTCTCTTGTTAAGGGGGTTTGTTTGTGGAAAGGTCTCAAGTTCAAATCAACCTACACAAGTTGAGGGCATTTGTATATGAGCCTTTGGGTGTTTCGCGCTGTGAGCCTTTGGATGCTCCACGTTGTACGTGAGCATTCAGATGTTCCATGCACAGATATACATCTCTTGACGTTATCCTCGGGAGGGCGCTTGTCGCCTTAGTTGAAAAAAAAAGATATTAAGGCTGTTCATGTGCCTATTCAATTTAGATTTGCAGAAAAATTCAACCAAAAGCGTATACTTCAATTAGTTAGAAACCTAACTCAAACCAAACCAAACTCCTATATCAAATAGAGCTGACCTATACTTCTTATTTTGTTAAATTTATATTACTTCTTTATTGTTCTACTACAATTACCAATTTTGCTGATTTTTTTTTAAGAGAAGTAGCCCATTTCATTTAATAACATTTGTTTCCGTATTTTCAGAAGAGTCAAAGAATTGTTTAAAATTAGGGGAAAAAATACCTAAAGATTCAAACTACTTAACTATTTTTCAATTCATATTTTGCTTTGCATTCTGCAACAAATATTGTTGCTTGATAAAAGATTTATTACTTCAATAAATTACTTGGAATCTATACCTCTCATTAGATATTATGTAAAAAGAAATTTAAAAATATTTTTAATAAATTTGGAATATAACATATTAAATTAGATAAACATGAGGGAAAGTGTTGAAGCTCCTTCAAACTTGTATTCGCATATGAACAACAGACAATCTAAAAAATATAAAGGCTATGTCTTTTATGGGTTAATGAATTTAATAATTTCCCTAATTATATTGTGTTAATTAGTCTCTCTAGGTTGCTATTTGAATCTTGTTAAGATGAGGCGGTTGATAGTAAGACTTACCTCTCAATATACTAGAGGAGAGAGGAATGTGCATGTAACTCAAAAAATAAATAAATAAATAAATAAACTGTTACGGATATGTTTGGTAAGACATGTGTCATTAACCTAAAAGGCCACCTGTCACACACAGAACCGTGATTCTTTGGCCACATGGCAATATTTGCACAATTCCGTTCGGCAAATATCATGAGGATTCAATCTTACGAACAAGTCCGTCGGAATTACAACAACCCTCTTATACAAGGCGCGAGGTGGGAAAAGAGAAATAAATATCTAACACCTCTGCAGTGGGCAGGCCTTATCCACTCGCTACAGTAGGCAGATATTTACTCTATTTTACCCACGTGACACCTACGCATTAGGCAGTAGATATTTCCCTACCGCCTTAGGAGATATTTTAACTCACCGCATCTCAAGATACTTTCTTGCCACCCTATATTTTCTCATCCACCGCCTTACTCCACCGCCTTTCCAAAACCGCCTTCAAGGTGCTATAAAAGGAGAACGGTAGGGGAAGAAGAGGGGGGAGAGAAAAACCTCAAGATACAAAGAACTGTCTAATATAAGACTTCTGACTCGAGTTTTCTGACTTAAGCATCGGAGTTAAATCCGGGCAGAAAGGCCCAATTCCGATCACTGCCCTCTCCTTTTTACAGGTTCATCAATGGGTAATTCCGATCGGACTTCCAGGGTGTTCCCTGCATTCCCTGTTCATAAGCAGAAGTAAGCGTCCACACCAACTATAAATTTTAACCGCTTTGTGAAGGCCGAGGCCGGATCACGAGACAACAAAGAGTCAAAGTGTGAGGTGGACCGCTTTTGGCATCAACAGGTTTGGCCACCGCGGGGGACCCTTACAAAAAGCCAAATGATTACTACCAGAAGGTCAAAACGGATTCAAGAACAAGGAGCGCCAAGTAACGCTGAAGAACCTGGAGAAGTCCGAAGGCATGAGGAGATTCCGTTGAATAATCCGCTGATCTTACCTCCATCGAAAAATCCTCCCGTCCCACCCCAAGAACCCATTCCGGAGTTTTACCTCAACGTACAGCAGCAATTGGAACAGTTAACTCAAGCTGTTCATGCTTTAGCTCATCCGCCGGTTCCTCCCACACAAATTCCACCAAGTGCGCCAACAATCCCACCAGCTAATTCTGAAAGCAGAGGGAGGACAAGGACTCGCACTCAGGGAGACAGAAGAGAGAGAACCGCTTTCTCTGCTAGCTCGGAACCCCCCTCCGTTCGACGTCGAGAGCAAGCGGCCACAAGAACTGAACAGCAAGCGAGAGCGAAGCGGACAAGGACCGAACGGAATAGCCTATCTATTCCAACGGTCGACAGAAGAACACAGCGACAGGATCCCTCGGGGGAAACAAGAAGTCCGAATGGCACGTTCTCAGCATGTGTTCACCTTTTATCAAGGAAATATTGGAAGAGCAAGTTCCTGATAATTTCAGACCCCTGCTATGGTTGCATATGAAGGCAGAACCGATCCGTCTCGTCACCTGAAGTCTTTCCGATCGAAGATGCTTCTCACAGGAATTACCGACGTTCGTATGTGCCGAGCTTTTCTCGCCACCTTAGAGGGAAAAGAGCAAGACTGGTTTGTCGATCTTCCTTCTAGAACAGTTCCTTCTTTTCAAATTCTAGCAGATCGCTTCCTAGCTTACTTTGAAAATTACTCAAAACAAAAGAAGACCCCATCTACCCTTGTGCGCGTTAAGCAGCAAGAGGGGGAAACGCTCCAAGCCTATTTAAATCGTTACAAAGACGAGACAACTAACGTTGCGGACCTCCTTCCGCGAATGGCTGTGACCTTTTTAATGGAAGGACTGCTAGAATCCCCTTTTCGTTTTTCCCTCACCCTAGATCCACCAAAGACCATCCCCGCCCTTATGATCCATGCCCAAAAGTACATCAATTCCGATGAGATCTACACGGGTTGGGAGGAAGAAGCCCGACGCGAACCGGTGGAAATTCAAAGAGGAAAAACCTACCAAAATGTCAACAGAAGACCTCCGGACATACGAAAGGAGGGAGAGTCACGCAGGTACAGTAAGGGTGGAAATAGAGGTCTGGAAACCCCAACACGACCTCAACGGCATGTACCACAGCCTAGAGAACCTTCAAAGGAAAAGAAAATCGTCAGATATGACCACCATACCCCACTAAATCAAACTAGAAGCCATATCCTTATGCAAATCAAAGAGCAAAAACTCCTAACATGGCCAGAGCCTGTAAGAAATCCCGAATAGCAAAAGAACAGTAAGAGATATTGTCAGTTTCATCGATCTAAAGGACACGATACGGAGAAATGTACCCATTTGATGAACACCATAGAAGATGTCGTTCGAAGAGGGCAACTGGAGCAATACATCAACCTTGAGATTCAAGGGGAACCTAACTCTCCACAACCTGAAGAAGAAGAAGGAGAAATGGTGGGGTTCATTAATGGTGGACCCGGTTGTGGTGGTGAAAGTTCCGCCTCTCGGAAAAGTTACGCCCGAATGATAGGGGTGGCGCAAGAAACAGAAACACCTCAAAGGAGGTCTCGACCTATGACTCCCATCATCTTTTATGATAACGATGTCAGCAGGGTTCGCCACCCCCATGATGATGCTCTAGTCATTGCCATCATGGTTTCCAGCTTCCAAATGAAGAGAGTTCTGATAGACAGTGGAAGTTCAGGTGACATTCTCTTTTGGAGTGCTTTCGAGAGAATGAGATATGATGCGGATAACTTGCTCCCCGTAAAATCATCCTTAGTAGGATTTTCCGGAGGAGTTATACAGCCAGAAGGAATGATCTTCTTGCCGGTTATGGTAGGAAATCGCCAAGATCATCAACAGTAACGACAAACTTTCTGGTTGTACGCTGTGCTTCGAGCTACAACGTTATTCTTGGTAGGCCAACCCTCAACGCCTTGAAAGCCGTAATTTCTACCTACCATCTTCTCTTAAAATTTCCAACTGAAAGCGGCAGCGGAGAAGTAAGAGGAGACCAACCTTTAGCACGACAGTGCTATATTGCAACCCTTAAAGGAAAAGTCGTAAATGGGGGCAAAACAAAAGTTTCGGAAGCCATGCTAGTCAATAGAATTGCCGAGCAGGAAGAAGAGGATTTCCGGCCAATACCCGTTGAAGAGTTGCTTACAGTTCCTCTAGATACCACCAGGATGGAACGTACGGTGCGAATTGGTGCGAATTTAACAAGAGTACAGCTAGAAAATCTCATGGTGGTACTAAGGACAAATTCCGACCTTTTTGCCTGGTCACCAGAAGATATGCCAGGTGTAAAACGCAATGTCATCGAACACCGCCTCAACATAGATCAATCATTTAAGCCTATCAAACAGAAAAGGAGAAATTCGGCACCAGAAAGACAGAAGGCCGCAGAAGAAGAAGTATCAACCCTCTTGAAGGCTGGATTTATCCGAGAGGTGAACTATCCCGACTGGCTAGCTAATGTGGTTCTTGTAAAAAAGTCGTCCAAAAAAATGGACAATGTGCCTAGATTTTATGGACCTAAACAAAGCTTGTCCAAAGGATTCGTTCCCCCTGCCTTCCATCGATGGTTTAGTTGATTCTACGACGGGGCATGAGATGTTGAGTTTTCTAGACGCCTTCTCAGGCTACAATCAAATCCGAATGGCCGAAAAAGACGAGGAAAAAACATCCTTCATTACAAGCACTGGGACTTATTGCTATAAAGTAATGCCGTTCGGATTAAAGAACGCAGGAGCCACCTTCCAGAGACTTATAAATACAGTCTTCAAAGAACAAATCGACAGAAACGTTGAAGCTTACGTGGATGATATTTTGGTAAAAAGCCAAAAAGCCGACGAACATCTACCGGATTTACAAGAGGCCTTTCTATCCCTTCGGACTTACAACATGCGCTTAAATCCGAATAAATGTTCTTTCGGTGTCCGCTCAGGGAAGTTTCTTGGGTTTGTATTGACACAAAGAGGAATAGAGGCAAATCCGGAAAAAATCAAAGCCATTCTTGATATGGGGTCACCCAAAACTCTTCAAGAAATACAGCGGATCAACGGGCGCGTAGCAGCTCTGGGAAGGTTCAGTTCTAAAGCCGGCGAGAAGAACCTCCCACTTTTTCAAGCCTTACGAAAAGCGCCAAAAATGGAGTGGGCAGAAGAATGTGAGAAAGCCTTTCAAGGACTTAAAGATTATCTCTGATCGCCTCAGCTGCTAGCTAAACCGCAAGTGGGGGAAGAGCTCTACATCTACCTGGCCGCTGCTCCTCGAGCGGTCAGCGCCGTTCTTTTGAGAGAAGACAAGGGAGTTCAGAAACCAGTTTATTACACGAGTAAGATCCTTAACGACGCGGAGTCGAGGTATCTGCCACTTGAAAAGTTGGCTTTCGTCCTCATCACATCCGCACGAAGATTGAGGCCTTATTTCCAAGCTCACAAAGTCACTGTGCTAACTGATCAACCACTAAGGTAAGTTCTCCATAAACCTGAAAATTCCGGACGTCTAGCCAATTGGGTAATAGAATTGGGTGAGTTCGATCTCACTTATAAACCCCGAACGGCCATCAAGGCTCAAGTGCTAGCAGACTTTATAGCAGAGTTAACCATGCCCACCAACGGAGGTGAGATCCCATCAGCAAATCCAGAAGAAAACCCTAGCATCCCATGGCTCCTATATGTCGATGGATCATTGACGGAAGAAAGGTCAGGGGCCGGTTTCAGTTCCGACTCAGGTTCCAATTCCGAGCGACGAATAATAAGGCCGAATACGAAGCCCTGATCGCAGGACTGCACTTGGGCAGGGGACTCGGAATTCAGCGTCTACATGTATATTCTGACTCGCAGCTGGTCGTAAACCACCCCTTGGGTAGTTTCGAAGTAAAAGAGGAAAACATGGTCAAATACCAAGCTGTGGTAAAGAAAATAGTTTCATACTTCATTTACTTCCAGATTGAAAAAATCGGCCGAGCACAAAATGAAGAAGCAGACGCCTTGTCTAAAAGGGCCACGACATCCAACGGAAATACAGAATCCTCTTTTAACCTACAGTACCTTCCCACCAGGACTATTGAAAGACTCGAAGAGGAAGTGCAAAATACGGCAGAAGAGACAAGCTGGATTGATCCCATTAGAAACTACCTACAAGGTGGACCTCCACCGTCCGACAAAATGGAAGCCAGACGGATTTCGTATAGATCTGCTCAATACACCATTATTGGCGAAAACCTATACAAAAGGTCCTATACACAACCCTTCTTACGATGCGTACGTCCCAAAAAAGCCAACTATATTTTGCAAGAGATTAACGAGGCCATCAGAGGAGGTCATATAGGAGGCAAAGCCTTGAGTTACAAAGTCCTGCGACAAGGCTATTATTGGCCAACATTAACCCAAGATGCAGTGGCATTCGCTCGTAAGTGTGACGCCTGTCAACGGCATTCCAAGATCCAAAGACGACCGCCTACGCTGCTTACACCAATTATCAGCCCTCGACCATTTGCTATCTGGGGGGTTGATCTTCTTGGGCCATTTCCTACTTCAACTCGACAGATGAAATTTCTAATAGTTGCTATAGACTACTTCACCAAATGGGTAGAGGTCGAGCCCTTGGCCAAGATCACGGAAAAAGCGTGTCAAGGATTCTTATGGCGAACGGTTATCTGCCGATTCGGAATTCCAGTCGCCTTCATCTCCGATAAGGGGCGACAATTTGATAACAGGGCTTTCAAAAGTTTTTGCTCCGAGCTCGGAATCGAATCCAGGTTGACTTCTGTAACACATCCTCAAGCCAACGGCCAGGTAGAGGTAACAAACCGTACCTTGCTCCAAACTCTGAAAACCCGGGTGTCCAAAAATGGAACCAATTGGGTAGAAGAAATTCCGAGCGCCCTTTGGGCCTACAGGACGACTGCAAGAACTCCTACAGGAGAAAGCCCGTTTTCCCTCACTTATGGGGCCGAAGCCGTCACCCCCGCAGAAATAGGAATGCCTACCTTACGGACACAACAGACTTTCTCATCAGAGGAAAACGAGAAAAATCTCCGAGCGGAACTTGATTTGCTCGACGAACGAAGAGAAGCCGAGGAAACAAGGGCAGCGATCTATCGCCAAAGAGTAAAAAGGTTCTACGACACAAGGGTGAAAAGAGTCTTCTTCCAAATCGGTGATTTGGTCCTGAGGGAAAATGAATTTCAAGGAAATAAAAGCCGAACGGGGAAGCTAACTCCTAACTGGGAAGGCCCTTACGTCATCCAAAGAATTGTCCGAACAGGCACTTATTACCTAGTAAATATGGACGGAAAAACACTCAAACGTCCATTCCATGCTGAACGCTTACGACGCTACTATCAGTAAATTCCGTAGCTATCTCTTAAAGTTTCATGGAATAAAGCCCAATTCTTTCCCATTCTACAAAAATGCGGTGAAATTCCCATTCTAACAAAAATGCGGTGAAATTCCCATTCTACAAAAATGCGGTGAAATTCCCATTCCTAAGAGATAAATCGGAATTATCCTACAAGGATAAGCGACAACTCTCATCCAAAAACAAGGGGCAAAAATCCCGATCGAAATATGAGGCAACAATCTCATTTATGAAGGCGAGTAGTCCCATGACTAGGCCAATAAGAAAAGAACCCGCTACGAAGCTTATCTTACAAACCAAATGAAGAAGGAAAGACTTTACGAAGGACTTCACAAACACTTCTTTCTTACATTGTTAGAACAGGCATTACTCGGGAATAAATCGTCAGCAAAATAAAGGTTTGCATTTCATTCGTATGAATAGAAGATACATTCCAAATGACTAAAGATTTATAAGAACAGTTCACAAAAATGCTAAAATATCCCTAAGAACTAGGACCCTCGGGGCGACCAGCTAAAGGAACTTGAGTTGAAGGCTCCGAGGGAGCAGGAGCAGAAGCCTCTGGGGTCTTAATAAGTTGTTGCTCTTTTAGTTCCATGTAAGTCTTTAAAACCCCAGCAAGCCCCATAGACAGCACTTCCGCCGGAGGAACATGGTGGCCCACCTGCTGCACCACCGAATATATACGGGTGGCTCCTTCTTTAGCTTTCGCCCTAAGCCGGGCAACCTCCTTCTCTAGTTTATCCGCTCGTTCTATTAAATCCTTAATTTCTTGCGAGTCGGATTTAGGAGCTTTCAAGCGGGAAGCTAAGTCTTCCTTGAGTGTGTCGCGCTCCCCCTTTACTTCCGCCAACTCAGCTTGAACAGCGGCAAACTCAGCAGCCTTCATCTTTAGGTCTCATCGAGCGGCAGCTCGCTCATCCTAAGTATATTTAAGTTCCTTTTTCAAACTGCTGGACTCATTTTGTAACTGTGTAATATTCTCCTCAGCAGTAAGAAGAGAACCCTTGGAAATAGATAACTGGGCCGCTAGATCGTTCTTCTCCTTTTCCATGGTAGCTACCAAGGTACCGCTTCCGCTTTATCTCGCTCAAGGGCCTGGATAGCATCAAGCTGTTCTTTCTCCTTTTCTTCTAAGGCCACCACCCTAGAGCTTAACTGGGCGTTGTCTGCCGTGCTTGTTTCCATCTTTGCCAAATCTTCTTGGCAAAGATTACCAACTCGATCCGCCCAGTGCGCAGCCTACAAAATAATAGATAAATCATCGACGTTAACACCGAACCAGAAAGAACTAGAAGGTAAAATAAGAATAGCTCTTACCAACATGACCGAACGGAATAATTGAGAGGTGGCTTCTTCCCTCCCAGCTCCACGAAGTTTAGACGAGAGCTATTCGGGTCTCATGGCCATCAAAACTGTCTTTGTAGCTGCGACATCCCGAAAGGGGACATCTTCGGAGGGCACCTCCTTCCCTTGAGGTGTCGATCCCCTTAAAACCGAGTCCGCCACCCTTAATTTGTCCAGGAGAGCCGCTTCTCCTGCCTCTGCCTGTAAAATAGACCCTAGGTTCAAGATTCTGAACGAAGCATACCCATAGAAAATGTATACGTCGAGTTTCTCACCTCCATAAGAAGGATATCCTGCGGTCGACTGGAGGAAGGACCTTCGGAAATTGGAGACAAGGCCGGAGGCCGGGCGGACTTCTTCCGCACAAGCTTCTCCCGGAGGCACCTCCACTTGTTCTCCTACCATTCCGGGACCCGATGGGTCCTCGGAATTCCTTCTCTTTGTCCTCTTCTCCCGCGAGGACCCTGCACTAAGGTCACTTTTGACCCCCTTCTTGGAAGAGTCAACTTCTTTTTTCCTCCTCTTCCTCTTTTCCTCCTTGGAGGTATTAGCGTCTGTGCTAAACACCGCCTCCTTCTTCTTCCGCCCGCGAGGCAAAGGCGGATGAACTTCACCTTCAAAAGAGGCCGAAAGGCCCTTAACGTAGCTCAGGTCCTCGTCCTCCATCGGATTTTCTGCAAGGGGAATTCCGAAGCAAGTTAGCTATCATAGTTACAAGTTAAGCTAAATCAGAAACACGAGTAAGTCCTACCGGCAGACACTATTAAACGACATTTAACAAGATTTTCTTTTGTCAAGAACTCATCCATATACACTTTGGATAGCCCCGTCATCGACTTAAGAAGAACCTCCTCTTCTTTCGTCATTTCCTCACAGGCAATATCCGTTCGGGGAACCTCCCACTTGGTTCGGACATCCCACTCGGATTTACTTTTAACAAAGAAAAATTTACTCTTCCATCGCTTAATAGAAGAGGGAACTTTCCCTAAAAACTTCCTCCCAGAACGAGCCGAAAAGTAATACCAGTCGGCATTAGACTCTAAGCATAGACTAAAAAACATACGGAACCAACGGATGGTCGGATTTACTCCGTAATTCTTGAAAACAACAACAAAACCGTTCAGTAATCTCCAATAATTCTGGGTCAACTGCGAAAGACACAAGTGATATTCCTCTAGGATCGCCTTGGCAAAGTTAGAAAAGGGAAGCCTAAGGCCACCCGATAGCGCATCCTGATAGATAGCTATCTCCCCTTCCCTGGGAGAACTTGCCCTCTCCCCAGAACAGGGAACCCTAACCTCAAACAGAGAGGGGTCTATCTCATATCTTTCCACCAGGCTATCTACATCCTTTTGCCCAAGGAGACTTATGAACGTACCCGACCCCCTGCCCATTACCCTAGACGCAGGATGAATTCGCGGACCCTGAACTAGAACATCCCTAGGTTCGTCTGGAGCCGCATCAGAAATCGCGGGGTTGGACGGTGAAGGGATCAGAGGCCCATGAGAAGAACTAGAGGAAGAAGATATCGCACTAGCCATTACCTTAGAAGAAAAAAAGACAAGAAAAAGACACAGAAAGCTTAGACCAAGGGTCGCCGGAGAAGAAGAAGCCTTAGGAAGAAGACGACACGCTTCCACTTTCGAGATAAAACCTTTTCTTTTCTGCCTGTACGATTCCGCTTATAAGCAAAGAAGATGGATCCTTCACCGTTGGATCATAGAGCCACACCACTATCGAACCATCGAACCAAAGGTCCTCGAATCGGGACCGTCCAAATAACCATCATTACACCTCCTCAAACAGTTCAAACTGCCGTCCACGTCAGCACACTAAACGCCGCCTGACACACATAGAAAACCACGCTCGTCACCCATCATGATGTTGACAAACGTGCACGCCGCCCACGTCACACCACTATCTCCCTTTAAAGCCAAATAGTAGAAGGGACACGTGTCTTCTCAGGGCTTTAAAGCCAAATAGTAGGAGGGACACGTGTCTCCTCAGGGAGCAATGAGTGTTATATGGGAAGTGGAGCCTGTGCTGTAGAAGACAAGACACACACTCCAACATAGGATCATCAGTGATGGCCTCATAAAAACACCAAAGAATTTAGAAGCAAAACGACAAATGATCTTTTATTCATGTTACAGGACGATTAAAAACAACAACAACAAACAAACAAACAAACAAACAAACAAACAAACAAACACAAACTAAACAAACAGCATAGCAAACCCTAAACACATTTTCCGACGGACTCCCCTAGCTAAACATCCGGGGACCCATCCGAAGACATGCTCGGATAAGACACAGAGGAGACACACGGACTTCCGCAACCATCATTATCCTCATCATTATTGGGGGAACCTGGTTCGGCGTGGGGACGAAGGTGGGGGCCCACCTCTCTATGGCAGGAGTCATCTCCAAACATCTCAACTTCGAAACGCATACCCCCCCCTGCATAAGTAAAAATTAAGAGGTCCCCCGCCTCCACGTCGTGATCAACATAGAAAGCTTCCCACCCTGCATCGATGCTCATCTCGCCCATACCCCTGTCAATCAACAGAATAGACGGCCATAGACAGCCGTTCGGACTTACCAAATGGATCACTCCAGTCCTTAATTCCGATAGATGCTCGTAAAAAGAACTGGGAATTCGTAAGTGTCGAGAACACTGAGAAAAAGTAAAAAACTTAAAAAAAGACAAGCGTTGAGCCATGATGCAAAGACAAAAGTTTTACAAAAGATTTCTGACCAAACGCACTATCCATACAAGCCCTTAAATAGAAGAACCCATCGACACTATAGGCGAGAATTTCGGAACAAAAATCTACCTCGATAACAGCGAAAGGATAACACAGTAAACGTCGGTCACCTATTAAAGCACATGTATTTAAGACGTCGTAGACAAGACAGAGCCTACATGGACATGGTGAAAAATACTTGTTCTCGAACCAAGCGAAACGTGCGATTAGCTCACCCCTCGCTCAGATTTTTCGAACAAGTACACTTTGGGGGGGACTAGTGTTACGGATATGTTTGGTAAGACATGTGTCATTGACCTAAAAGGCCACCTGTCACACACAGAACCGTGTTTCTTTGGCCACATGGCAATATTTGCACAATTCCGTTCGGCAAATATCATGAGGATTCAATCTTACAAACAAGTCCGTCGGAATTACAGCAACCCTCTTATACAAGGCGCGAGGTGGGAAAAGAGAAATAAATATCTAACACCTCTGCAGTGGGCAGGCCTTATCCACTCTCTACAGTAGGCAGATATTTACTCTATTTTACCCACGTAGCACCTACGCATTAGGCACTAGATATTTCCCTACCGCCTTAGGAGATATTTTAACTCACCGCCTCTCAAGATATTTTCTTGCCACCCTATATTTTCTCATCCACCGCCTTACTCCACCGCCTTTCCAAAACCGCATTCAAGGTGGTATAAAAGGAGAACGGTAGGGGAAGAAGAGGGGGGAGAGAAAAACCTCAAGATACAAAGAACTGTCTAATCTAAGACTTCTGACTCGAGTTTTCTGACTTAAGCATCGGAGTTAAATCCGGGCAGAAAGGCCCAATTCCGATCACTGCCCTCTCCTTTTTACAGGTTCATCAATGGGTAATTCCGATCGGACTTCCAGGGTGTTCCCTGCGTTCCCTGTTCATAAGCAGAAGTAAGCGTCCACACCAACTATAAATTTTAACCGTTTGTCGAAGGCTGAGGCCAGATCACGAGACAACAATAGCCAAAGTGTGAGGTGGACTAGTTTTTGGCATCAACATAAACTATGGAGTCCATTTGCATAAATGCATGAAACCATACATGAGAGAAAAGGCATGTGGACATAATGACTGAAAGGATTCAAATTTAAATAGGTCCCATGATTACGATCAGGCCGGCCGCAAGTCCGGCCTCCTAATCCTAACATTACTTTAATATATATAAAAGATATAAAATCTATATATTATATATTTTTTTATTGTATTTAGATATAGTTTGATTTATCTGTATATTTTAAAAAATATATAGATATGTATATATAATTTTTAAATTATCTTATCAGTAGAATACATGTATATATGTACATATAAATTTAAAAATTAGATATACATATCTATATATTTTTTAAAATATATAGATAAATCAAACTATATCTAAATACAATATAAAAATATAATATATAGATTTTATATATATATAACATATAATAAATGTTACAATCAAGCGGCCGGACATCAAGCCGATCTAATTGTAACATTTTTCTATATATATATATATATTGTAGTGTTAGGATGAGGTTGCTCTCAACTGCCGTCGCCTCATCCTAGATTCCTAACACTACTTTTATATATCTAATATATATAAAAATATATATTATATATTTTATAATCTATATATATCTATATATATATATATATATATATATATATATATATATATATCTACATATTTTACTATCTATAAAATGTGTATATATATTATCTAAAATTTATAGATAAATATATATATATATATATATATATATATATATATATATATAAATTAGATATATATATATTTTTTATATTTTATATATATTACATATATAAAAACACTCATAGTATGAGGCAGACGCACTTGCGGCCTGCCTCATCCTATCAGTTATATATATATATATATATATATATATATATATATATAAGAGAATCCATGATTTGCAGGATGTGATGATCATACTGTTTATATATATGTATGTGTGTAGCAGATCCATTCATGCACCATTGATGGTTGTGATTTATATATATATATATATATATATATATATATATATATATATATATATATATATATATATATATAAGTAGGAGATCCATTCATTCACGATTTAACGTATGTGATGAGGATATTTTTTTATATCTATATATATATATATATACATATAAAGGACGATGCCTCTAAACCCTAGCCACCGCCACTACAACGAGAAGAGGTTTGCCACTGGCGTCAACCAGCATCGCGAGATCGACGGAGTTGGGAGAGCACCGACAGTCGTGCAGTAAGCCGGAAGGTTTCGAAGTAACTCCAACAGCCGAACAGACCTTCGTGGCCACACTACAAGCCGCCTTGCCTTTTAGTGAGTCTCCTTATCCCCATAGAACAATGCATTAACCCTGTGTACGTAAAAGCATGCATAGACAGTTAAAACCATGCACAAACGTCTAAACTTGATGAATAAAAACCATAAGGCTGCTGTTATATAAATGTGTGGTGTTAATTATTCAATAAACATGGTAGAGTGGCAACCAAACTTAATGTTTGCTAAGGAATAACCTTGATATTTAATTGGTCTATATTTTGTGCTTAGAAGATTGAACAGGTGCTTTGATGGAAAGATGCATGTTGATTTAATTAACGTAGATCTAATAAGGTATAGTGGCTCACAGAGTGAAAAACAACTAACTAAGTTGGCTAGGGATAATGAAGCCTATGTAAGTGCATGTACATGCATGAGAGTAGGCATGCTTGATGGATGTTATTCATGTAAATGCTAATAATATGGGGTTCAAATAGGATAGGTAAGGGATGTAACTTCCCAGCTGGCCTTTGATTCTCTGTCTTCACCAACTGACAAGTAAGGCACTGTCCCACAAACTCAGCGATCTCTCGCTTCATACCTTTCTACCAAAAGTGGTCCTTCAATCCTCTGTACATCTTGGTCCCTCCAGGATGGATCGCATAACTCGAGTAATGGGCTTCCTCTAAGATTTCTTTCCTTAATATGGGATGTTGGGTACACAGACTCTGTCATCGTACCTAAGTGTACCATCCTCGTGAATATACGGAAGCGTGATACCCTGTCGGTGTTGGTTTTAGATCTTGGGAAAACAATTTTCAAAATATGCAGAAGCGTGAATAAGCACGTATAAAACAAGATCTTGGATCAGTATCCATCAAAAGCACCTTTTATGAATACTTTGTAAATTATAATAATTAATTTAACTTATGAATTAATAAAATTAGATCAAGAATAAAAATCGCGACGGAAACTTATTCCTCGCTATTCCGTCGCTGATTTATTTTAGCGACGGAAATTCATGTTTTCGCGAGGGAAATTTTCCCTAGCTATTTTCCAGATTTCTTAGCGTACCTTGAAGTTGCAGAGGTTTAAATCCTCTGAGAACGGCAGATCTTCTTTTCCAGAACCACAGTCTTCCTTCGGGTAGCAAAGATCCGAGATGGACTTGTGTGTGGGCACAACTCAAGATTAATCAGATCACTAAACTGATTATTGTCTCTCTCTAAAACTCATCTAATGAGCAATTAAGACTAGGACATTTGAGAAAGAACTTTTCTCTCTCTTTTCTCTCTTGGGATCCTTAATTGGTTCCTATCTCACACTCTCTAAAACTTATATCAAACTCTTTTTGAAACTTGTCTTATGAGAGGAGAAAGGCTACTCCTTTTATAGAGAAAATAACTCTCCTTTTTAAACTATGATAAGATTTCGATTTGAATTCAAATACCCTTTTGAACTCAAAATCAAATTTTTGTCATACAAAAATTTAGAGAGATTTTAGGCCAAATTTATAAGATAAAATATCTTTATATTTATCTTTTTCCATGTGTTTAGTTATTCGATCAAAATCAACTTAGCAACCAACTTACTACATACATTGAATCTAGACATATGCTTCACAAGCTTATCTAAATTCAAATTAATTTGAGTTTATCTTAATTTTAACTCAAATTTAAACACATGTGTCTTGGCTCACATTATTCAACAAGTCCATAAATAAATATATAATCAAATTATGTATTTATTTATTTTATTTATAAATAATACTACAAATTAATTCTCAATTAATTTGTAATAAAGTGATCAACACAAAATCAACTAAACTTGTCCAATCGGAGTTCCTTGTCCGGAGGGGGACTTATGGACCTATAATCCCGGGCTCCAATAAAACTTTATATTAATCAATTAAACTCTTTAATTAATCAATATGTTTTATTAATTCTAAAGTTACTCCACTAAAAACTTGGAATTGCACTCCCGAAATTATAGATATAAAATTTGTCGGGATTCGAGTCGTCCATATGATATAGTCATCTCCTATATATTGATCCTCCATGAATAATTCATAATTAGAGCGAGGTAAAGATCCGTTAACCTCTCTAATTACATCTTTATCCTCAAGTACCAATGATTCTCTAATGAATGATAAGATTCAAGAACAAATCAAGAATCTAAGTACTCATACCATTCAAGCCCTGAATCATCACTCAAGGGAATTATTTGTCTACTTCTTATGAAGAAGGAATGGATTCCGTCTTGCGATGTTAACATTCCCTGCTATTCATTTTGTTACACCTCCAACATACAAAGTTTAAGGATTATGATCTTATAATCCGTACCTAGTAAATCAAAAGATGTAACGCAATAAATAGGAGTTTGCTAACCACTCAGGATTAAGATCATTACATATCCGACCATCAGTGACATGATTTGAATGCAGTATATTTTAACGAAAATTATCAATGATTCAAATCACATCGTGTCTCAGTCCTACATAATCTCATTATGTATAGTGCACTCATTAGATGTCCCTCTACATCAATGGTTTGAATAAAATCATTTCATTCTTAATGATAATGAGCCGCACTTGTGAAAATCAATTAAAGATTCCATACTTTAATTGTTAAGTCAATTGACTAGTTTTCACGGACTAATTTAAATTATCATCCTTAAATAATATCCTCCCATATATATAACACTTATATATATTATTCAAGGTTACGTAGATAATTATGGAATTTTGTGATATTCATAAAGTATTCAAACAATATATGCACTTGTAATAATTATATTATTTTATTCATAATTAAATAATATTCATAACATCATATGCTTTAGGGCATACATCCCAACAGTCGGTACACCCTACTCAACTTGACCCATGATCTTCTCTAGATCTGGATGCTACCTTTGAGTATCCCGGATCCTCCCTAATACTGAGGATCGTATACACAAACTAGCCAAGCTGACCTCTATATTTGGCAATATGATCTCTAGCTCCAATCTTCTCAGATCTTCCAACAAGGGCCTCTGAGAAGTCAACAATGAGGTGACTTTATAACTAGATTTCCTACGTAGGGCATCTGCAACCACGTTACCCTTGCCTAGGTGGTAATGGATGCTCAACTCATAGTCCTTGATCAGTTCTAACCATCGTTGTTGTCTCATATTCAGCTCCTTTTGAGTAAAGATATACTTGAGGCTCTTGTAAGTGGTGTATATCTCACATGGTATAACGTAGAGGAAATGTCGCTATATCTTTAGTGCAAACACAATCGCTGTATACCAAGAACTGAATATGAGACAACAACGATGGTTAGAACTACCCCACACACGATTTGTAACCATCGTTCTTGCCTAGGTGGTAATGGATGCTCAACTCATCCTCCATGAGAACACACCCTAAGCCTATTTTGCAGGCACACTATAGACCATTTACCCGCGTCCACTATGTGGTAAGGCAAGAACTAGTGTGGATACTAGTCTTTGCTTCAACTCTAGGAAGCTATTCTAGCATGCCTCAGTCCAAACAAACCGAGTTCCCTTGTTGGTCAATCTCGTCAGGGGCGCTGCCAATCGGGAGAAGCCCTCAACAAACCTCCAACAGTAATCGGCTAATCCCAAGAAGCTCCATTTCTCCCTAATATGGGTCTGCTCTTCCAATCAATGACTATCTTAATCTTCTCGGGGTCCACTGATACTCCAGCAACATTGATAACATGCCCCAAGAATGTCATACTAGCAAACCAGAACTCACACTTGGAGAACTTGGCATATAACTGATGATGTCTTAAGTCCTCCAATATGATTCTTATGTGCTCCATGTGTGCCTGGCGACTGGTAGAGTAAATCAAGATGTTGTTGATGAAGACCATCATGAACATGTCCAAATATTAACGAAACATCTGGTTCATCATATCCATGAACATTGTCAGGTCATTGGTAAGCCCAAACGGCATCACCAAGAACTCGTAATGCTTGTATCAAGTCCTAAAAGAATTCTTCAGGATATCCTCCTCTCTGATCCGTACCTAATGATATCTAGATCTCAAGTCAATCTTGGAGAACAACTGTACTCCGTGCAGTTGATCAATGAGGTCATCTATTATCGTCAATGGGTACTTATTCTTAACTTTCACCTTGTTCAACTCTATGTAGTCAATGCACAGTCTCATCGATCCATCTTTCTTCTTGACGAACAGCATTGGAACTCCCCAAGGTGACATACTGGGTTGAATAAAACCCTTCTCCAAAAATTCCTCCAGCTACGTTTTCAGTTCTTTCAGCTTCGCGGGCGTTATTGTAATACTCCGAATTTTTCTAAATAAATATTCAGTAAATTTTTGAATTTTCAATGAGGTTAATTACTACAAAAAATAGATTATTTATTTTAACCTCAAATTTAAAGAAAATCGGGATTTAAATGAAATCGAAATCCAGCCTTGCAATTATAGGGCCAAGAGAAGGCCTTATTAGGCCATGCCACATTTACATAGATAAGTTGGAGGTGATAGTCAACAAAGTAAGATTAATTAAACGTGAAATTATTTAAATGTAAATTAATCCAGATTAATTAAGTGAATGATACTGAACAAAAGTTAGAGTCCTGATAAGTAGATTTGGCCGAGTCAAAAGCTGAAAAAAATGGATCTAGGTCAGGGGAGAAGACAACCCGTGATACTACAGTAAGCCCGTGTCACTGGGGTCGTGTGACCCGGGATTCCCGGATCTGGGTCGGGGATAGAGATGAGCCAGATAGCTATTTAGTCGCCCATGTGACAGCACAACAACAAGATAAGATCAACTAAAGTTGTTTGGTCTTTAGTGGAAGATAACTAGGAAGATAATATAGTTTAATCGGATGCTTTTCAATTGATAAGTTAAAGTATTAGATTTAATTATTATGAAAATAATAATAATAATATTATTATTATTTATATTAATAATAATAATAATAATAGTAATATTTTTATTATAAAGCAATTGAGGGAGAGAGAGAGATGACTCGATCTCAACCTTTTGACCAACTCCCTCTCCTCCTTCTTCCCTTCTCCTTCTTCCCAACCCCGACGAGCACCTCGCCCATCACCGGCGTTGACCCGAACCAGCCACGCGCCCAGCCCGGAGCTGCGCCCCAGCGCTTCCCCCCTAGCCACCCGCCTCCACAGCCGAGAGGCGCAGCCCGGCCGGGCCACCAGGCTGCCCCACAGCCTGTCGTGCGCCGTCTCCACCTGGCGACCACCTGCAAAGCCGCGGGCTTCGCCTCACGCCCCTCCCAGAGCTGCGCCCAGCTCTATCACCGACCATTTCCTGCGCGTGCTAGCGAGCCGCTAGCAGCCTCAGCTCCAGCTAGCCTTTCCTCCAACCTGCAGCCCAAAATTCTACCTCTTTCCAACGATCTGAACGCTGACGAGATCCTCTCCTTCTATTGTAACCTTCATGGGGAAAATGTGAAACCCGAAAATTTTGGGTTATTAAAATTTCTAGTTATTAGGGTAAGGAATAAAAGGCCTCAAGATTTGGGTCTAATTGAAGTATGTTTGGGAATAAAATTTTCCAATCTACCCTTAAGTTAATTGCTAATTAAAGAAGGTTGTCATATATGAAGATAATTAGATATGATATGAAGATTATTTTCTAATTATATTTTTAGTAGATTTAAAACCCTAAGTTTGGATAAATTTAGTTTATGTTATTTGGTTTAAGATATATCAAAATATAAATATTTATTGGTGTGAGTTAGTGTAAAATCCATGAATTTTTGGAAATAAATGTTTTGAAGAATATTTAAATTATTTACTTACCACGATTAGAGTTATTGTGGGATTAAATGATTTATTTAAATTAAATGGAAATTAAATTATTATGGGGTCTTTTGGGACTGAAAAATAATTTACGAAAGGTTGAGGACCTTAGAGAAGTTTCTTCTCTCACCTTTTCAAGGACTTTACGGTAAATAAAATATGTTGAGGGACTTAGCGAGAGAATGCCCGTCTCACAGAAGATGGACTATTTTGTAAATTAAATAAATGAGGGGACCTCTGGAGAATTTTCCTGCAAAGTTTTGGTTTAACGGCTGAGATCAAGCCATCTGTGAGAGTGCTGATCGTAAGGAAATGAGTAAGGCTCTCATTGAGCCATGTGGCGATCAGAGATGGAATCCATCTCATCGCATACTCGATACGAGGCAAAGGAGAGGAAGTCAGGTAAAAAGGGCCCTACCATGAGGGCAACCTGAAGCCGTTCATCAGCTATGTTGATGGATACGAGGCAAAGATCTAAAATCTTGACCGTTAATATATTTAAAATCCTGGCCATTTAGATGGTGAAAGTGTCGGATCCGAGACGAAAGATTAAATCTCAGCTGTTTAAGAAGGATCAAGTGATCCTCGCCACCCATCTATGAGAATGCATCCCGAGGCACCACCGCCACTCCTCCGCCGCAACGCCCTCGCTTGAGGCCCGGCCGCTGTCCCGACCGCTTTGCGTGAGAAACGCGGCGGCTCTGGCCAGCGACAAGCATTCTCGAGCCGACGCCAGCTCGAGCGAGGCCTATAAAGGGGGCCTCACTCCTCTCGGCATCCCAACACGGTGAGCTCTGTCTTCTCCGGTGAGGTGACGGGTGGAGAAGTGAAGGCGCTCGGTGGAAGCTCGCCAAGGATCCAGGCGAAGTCGGGGGACCAAGGCCGCTCACGGGAGAGAAGAAGGCGCTACTGTGACGACGCGAAGAGGAGAAGGAACCGTTGCCGGCCGAGCTCGTCGGAGTAGAGACAGGAGGCGTTTACCGGTGACACCGACACCCCCGTCGTCGACAAACCCCTCGGTAAGCATCTAAAAACTCTGTAGAGTATTTTAGAGTCATTCTCGCGAGCATATGGTCGACGGCGAGAGCTCGCCGGGGAAGGGGAAGTCCTGGCCGAGAGTTTTGTTAGTCTCTCGTTGACGATGAAGGCTGATGGCGCTCCAGAGGAGCCGGCCGTGGTCGTGGAACTCACAGCGTCGGGGACCGAGCACGTGTGCCTGGGCTCACGGCGATGAAGGTCGATAGTGGTGGCGTTCGGTCGCGCGAAAGAGAGAAGAAGATGAAGTTTTTAAAAAAAAAAAATAATTTTAATCGTTTAAATTACCTTATAAACTTAGGGGTGTGACAGCAATTAAACTAATAGCTATTTATTTTCTTCTCTCTTTAAATAAAAAAAAATTAGTTGATTATTATTATAAATAATAATTAAACTAGACAGGGTATTAAAATGGGGAACTTTGGACTTGTGACAATAAATAAAAGTTAATAAATTATTAACTTAGTGTGACAAAATATTGATTAATCAATTTATACTTTTCTCTCTTGGACTAAGATGCTAGCTAAATTGTTATGACAAAAAATAAATATCTAGTAGTGACAAAAATAAAATCAATTACTTGATTTAAATAATTTTGTCTCTAACTATGTTAGATGTGACAAAATTAAAGAGATAATTAGGTGCTTGCTAACTATGGTAGCATGACCATTATTTTGATTAATCGCTTTGCATAATTGAATAACTATGTGAAACGTAGGAATTGTGACAAATATAAATAGTGAAAATATATTTCTCAGTGATAATTAGTAGTTAATATATAATTAACTAATTATTTGAGAAGACAAATTAAAGGATGGGTCCTAGTTATTGTGGGGCAATACTTGGTTTACTCGATATAAATGGGTCAAGAAGATAGTTAATGATTTTAAAAGGAGCTAAGCCCTAAACAAAATCGGACCTAAAACTTTAGGGTCACAAGTTGCCAAATGACCAAAATACCCTTCTAGGGTAAAAAGGGGTTAAGAACAATCTAAACAGGTTTAACTGAAATGACTGAATAAGAGTCAGACTCGACAAATAGACCAGAGTAGGTCTGAAAATTAACTAAAGGACATAGAAACGGGAATAAGGGGCTGGTAACCCGAGAGATGGTACTTCGGACCCGTTAGTGGGCCTAAGCCCAACAAGGACGCTAGGCATGCATGAATACTTAGAGAGATAGAAAATTATTGGAACAATAATTCTAATAAACCGTTATATGCCAGATACTCTCAGGGGAGACGTAAGGCATTTCAAAGGAGACCAGGAAGACATTTAGTCTCTAGAGGTAAGTTCACTTGCCTAGTTTCCACCGGGTAACGGGATTTCTTGGACTTGCTATGTACTCTTATTACATGCACTGCTGAAGCCATACTTGCTATTCATATCTGTTTTTGAATCCTGTTGAGCATGTGTGTTTGTTTTCGGGACGTTGGTGTCCCTGTTTGCTATGTTCTACTGCCCGGACTCAGTGGAGCTAGGGAAGCTCCAATTTAGGAGTGTTCAGGGACAGGACCCCCTGACCTTCCTGACAGCCTTACCAGAGAAGCAAATCTCTGGAGGTCTTACCTGTCAGTGGGCATGGTACACTGACCGTGTTAACACGTAGGAGAGGTAGTTCTACCGACCTGATGACTGGAGGGTCAAACGACCAACTAGGTCGTATTTACATCCAAAAGCTGGACATACTGGCCGGGAGTAAACTTTGAGTTCTCTTAGAACTCACTACAGAGCCCGAGGGCTTCTGTAACAGGGGTCGTACCTTTGACTTGCTTGTGGTAGACTCCTAGGACTTTATTGTTGATACTATGATCCTGTTGACTGTCATTTTTCCTATTGATGACACTGTGACCTGCAGGAGTACTTACTGAGCTTTCCCTTCGAAAGCTCATGTGTTTTCTCTTTTCCTCTTTACAGATTCCGAGGTATAGGAGGGGAGAGAGCCTGGGGAGAGGACTCCGGAGGACCAGAGGTTATAGGAGTCTTCTTTATCTTTATCTTTGTGAGCATTATTATTGTTGTAGGACCCGTATAGGGACCAGACTTCTATAGGGCCTACAGACCCTAATGACTCTATGTTCTTATGAACTCGAGTTTATATTTGTTTATGGATTGTTATCTGCTTATCACCTTATTAGGCCTTGTATTCGAGTTGAGTTTATCTCTTCTTTAATACGGCCGGTCGCTGGCGATGTTCGAGGTCCCGGATCCGGTCGGGCGCTATGTGACAAAGTGGTATCGAGAGAGTTCTCTTGATAGAAAGCGGTATAGCGGACCCTAGATACCCTTAGCTTGCGTGAGTAGACCGAAAAGGGACTGGGGTAGTATAGTTAGTGGTACGTTAGATTGACACCCGGTTTACTTGCAGGATGTCGGGACCATCGTACCGTGATTCGTCAGATGATGAGGTGGAGTCCATCCGGGAGAACACTCCACCACCCAGAGCCGATTCATCTGAGCCCGCTGAGGTCCTTGCCGAGATGAGGAGGACGCTGGAAGCCACCAACCGAAAGGTTGACAGGCTTCAGACTACAGTTACCATGTTGGTCCAGGGACTTAGGGACCACATCGCTATGCAGAGGCCAGTAGGACCCAGGGTTCCGTTAGCACAGGAGATCGTGAGCCCTAGTATTCCTCCACGACGCGTGTGTAGAGCCCGTGACTACCGCCGTGCATTGGGGGTTCAGATTCGGGAGAGAGCTGCAGGTCCATCTCCTGCCGTTCTCAGGATCTCTTGGTGCCGACGATGTGGAGTATACGGGCACCGTATAACGGAGTGTAGGCGCCCTGCCCTCTCCTTGCCGCAGCTTGTGGCGGTCGGGAGCATCCGGCTTTCTCTTGTCCATCCGGGTGCACTGGACCTAGCAGGGACCGCATGAGGACTTTGGAGGACATCGACTCCGCCTCGACTACACCCCACACTGCCACCCTCAGCATCATCTGGACTGAGTTCTAGTTTTAGTTGCTAGAATAACCGTAGTCTTACAAACCTATGTGTTGTGTGAACTACTTTTATTATGTCTCCTAGTGTCTTTTGTTTAAGCATGTTGACTCAAGTTGTTGTTTTTGAAATGAATAAAAGTATGATTTATCATCATCTGTTTGGCTGGAAATAAAAGTAACTTTGTAATCCTTATACAGTTAAACTATGGCTTACTTGCGTGGAGGTCGAGGTGGTAGGGGAAGAGGAAGGGGTAGGTGAGGGCGACCTCGCCGTACCGAAATGCCACAACCTCCTATGGAGGAAGAAGTCCCTCAACCGCAGGGAGAGGAGGTACCCCCGCCTGTGGATGAAATGGAAGTCGAGCAGGAGGTGCCTGCTCAATCCAATGCTCAGGCGCCTTAGGCAGAGGGCCAAAACCCAAGGGGGGAGGTACCTCCCATGAGCATGATGGAACTAATGAGGGAAATATTGGGGCTAATTCAAGAGACCCGACAACAGCGTGCACCACCAACCACCCCCACGACAAGTAGAGGATTACTAGGGGAGATCAAGAGACCTTCTCCCCGACCTTTCAAGGGCCGCATCCCCACGCAGCAGAACAATGGATACGGGAGATGGAGAAGACCTTCGAGGTCTTCCAGACTACTGAGGCGGAGAAGATTAGGACCGCTGTCTACATGCTCCAAGGACCCGCTGAAGATTGGTACTTTGGAGAAATTAGGCTGAGGAAGGGTGAGGCCTTCCAGACTTGGGAAGAATTGGGACCGTTCTTCGCCAAGTATTTCTCGAGAGGACATATCCGGTACAAATTGGGACAACAATTCTCCCAAATTGTTCAAGGAGGCTCCACGGTGGAGCAATATGAAACCCGAATTTGATCGGTTGGCTCGCTTCCCCGCCTCGACATGGTACCGGCTGTAAGAGAGCCGGGTGATGAAGTTTGAGGTCGGATCGCGACCATCACTGAAAAAGATCGTGACTAGCCACATGTGCAAGACCTATACTGAGGTTGTGGCTAGGGCCAAATACACTGAGGCTTCTTGCCAAGGGGACGCCCAGGGGTCGTCCCAGAAAGATAAAAAGGATAAAGGGGCAAATAGCCAGGGCCAATCATCTGGAAAGAGCTCTGAAAAGCGTAGGCCTGACAACAAGTATCGGCCTTATGGGAAGCCACTGTGTCCACAAAATTTCATCTGGAGGTAAAGGGTCTTCAGCCAGTGTGACCCAGAACATTAGTTCTATGAATGCAAGGGACCACATAAGAGGTCCCAATGCCTTAGAATAACTGGAGGGTGTTATTTCTGTTTGGCCTTAGATCACCAAAAGGCCCAATCTCCCCAGCGTCAGCAAGGACAGAGTGTGGTGGGGGGAACCCAGGGATCTCAACAAGCTTCTCGACAATCTGTTGGACCACCACCAAGACCTCAAGGTGGGGATAAGAAAGGGAAGGCGACCTCAGGACAGCCTTCTACTCCAAACCAACCCCAAATGTATAGAGAGGCCAATGACCCATGGTCGGGTCTACCATTTGACAACCGAGGAAGCACAGGCATCAGCAGATGTCGTGGCAGGTACCATTTCAGTTAGTTCTTTCTATGCCTGCACTTTATTTGATCCTGGAGCCACACACTCTTTTGTATCTGCATGGTTTGCACGAAAACATGTTTGATTTTAATGATATTTGATTCCTTATATATATATATATATATATATATATATATATATAAAGAATCAATTATTTTAAGGAAACCATTTGCATGGATTTTGAATTCATAAACGCCTGAAGATATCCACTTTGTCATATAGCTGCAAAAAAGATTTAAAATTTGAGGATAAATTTTATCCGGAGGATTTAGATCTTCTGCGAACCCTACATATATATACATAGAGTACCGGCCTCAAACCCTAACAGCAACCTTTTGAGCAGCGGCGAGCCTCCTCTTTCGTCGTGAGGGGCGGTGCGGACCAATTACAAACCACCAACGATCACCGACGTTAGCGTGGAGCGAAAGGACAGGACAAAAAAAAAAGGGTTAAATCGATTGAGTAGATCTTTAGTAGAGGTAAGTGCCTTTGTCTAGTACCCGCCCAGTGATGGGCTTTCTTGACTTTGTTGATTCATGTTTCTTGTAAGTGACTTTGCCTAGCTCCCACCCAGTGATGGGTTTCTTTGGCTTTCTTTTTACCTGGTTTGGTATATTCTTGATTGTTATCATGATTGTGCTTGTGGTTATGATCTGGATATCTGTTGTTGATTTCGCCGTATATATGTTTTGTTTGATGTTTTTCACATCTGTGATTGGTTGTTTGGACAAGTTGTCTTTTTGGATGCTCACTGAGCATGCCACCGTGGACCGGGACATTACTGTGCGACTCATGGTGCTTGTGTTTAGGTTGGGTTGGTATGTCTCAAGGATCGAGTATGCGTACTCAGGGAGCATAGCCACCTGTCGTCCGGCACTTGACCATTGAGGCACACGGCACTTGTGCTGACCGTGGAGGTGTGATTGGTCGGGCTTAGGGGGCCCCGTTTGATTGACTCATTGTCTTGACTGATTGTCCTAATTTGTCTATCTTGACCCTTTGGACGGTGCTTATCGTGATTTCTCTGCAGGGCACTTACTGAGCTTTCCTTTCGAAAGCTCACTTCACTTTCTTTTTCTCTTCCAGGTTAAGAGGAACAGATGACTCAGGATATGGAGTTGCGCGTGGGACTGGGATAGGTTGGAGAGGTCAGGGACCTGGTTGTGAGTGAGAGTTTCATCTTTAGGACCCTTATAGGGCCTGAGTTTGTATAGACTGTTGTATAAGGTATTTTGAACCCTGATTTTAGTTACCGCTGTGATAACCCTGATTATGTATATGATTTAATTGAGATATTTTATTGATGTATTGTTATCTGCTATTACATATTTAGGCCTTGTATTCGAGTGGGGTTCGTCTCCACTTGAGTACGGCCTGGAGCGATGCAGAGGTCCCGGGATCCGCCTGGCGCATCTGATTAAAATATGCAGGGTTCGGGATCCTGGGCGCTGATTAATATTTTAATCTGTAACGCCCGACCCGGATCCCAGGACCTCAGGCACGTCAACAGACGGGCCGTACCCAAGTGGAGATGGGCCCCACTCGAGTACAAGGCCTAAGTAATAAGAGCAGATAACATATAATAAATAAAAATGTCTAAAATGTCATAAATAATAATGTCAGAGTCATACAACGGAATTTAAAGTCATAAAGGGTTCAAGAAATCATATAACAATCTATACAAAATCAAGCCCTACATGGGTCCTACGAACAAACTCTCACACTCAACCTGAGATCCCCGGACCTCTCCATCCTATCCTAGTCCCACGCGCAGCCCCAAATCTTGAGCCATCTGTTCCTCTTAACCTGGAAGGGAAAAGAAGTGAAGTGAGCTTCGAAAGGAAAGCTCAAGCCCGCAGGAAATCACGATGAGCACCGTCCAAAGGGTCAAGATAGACAAATTTGGACAATCAGTCAAGACATCGACCATATCAAGAAAATAACCAGATCAGCACAAGATACCAAACAACGGGCCCCCCTAAACTCATCCAATCATACCTCCACGGTCAGCACAAGTGCTGCGTGCCTCAGTGGTCAAGTGTCGGACGACAGGTCGCTATGCTCCATGGGTACCCCTACCCAATCCTGACGCATACCAACCCAACCTAAACACAAGCACCACGAGTCTCACAGTAATGTCCCGGTCCATGATGGCATGCTCAGCGAGCATCCAACATCAAACTTATACATGCAACCAATCCACAGATATGAAAGCAACAAACCATCCAACAGATATGGAATCAACAACAGAGGACCAAGGCATCATAACAATATACACAAGCACAAAACCAACAAAGAAACACCAATCCAGGTAACAACAAGGTCAAAGAAACCCATCACTGGGTGGGAGCTAGGCAAAGAGTCACTTACAAGAAACATGAATCAACAAAGTTAAGAAAGCCCATCACTGAGCAGGTACTAGGCAAAGGCACTTACTTCTATGAACAAAGTCTAGAATCCCACAGGACTCCCTCTTTCTCTTCACTCTCTCTCTCCCCCACAATGGAGAGGAATCTCTCGCCGCCGCCTGGAAAGATCTCTGTTAGGGTTTGAGACGATCTTCTCTTTTATAGCAGTCCATAAAGGGATCATGGAAAATTTTCAAATCTAGCAGATAAGATAAGGATCAAGCTTGTGATCTCTCTCTCTCTCTCTCTCTATATCTATATATATATATATATATACCTATTTAGATACTCTCACCCTGTAGCTATCCACGCGTTTTTTTTTTAAAAAAAAAAATCAAAATCAAAATCAAATTCAAACTCAATTCACTTCTTATTATATCAAAATCCAATTCAAATCCAATTGATTGTAGCTATCCATGCATGCGCCTGATTCCTACATAGTGAGATGATAGACCCATCATCTCCCTCATAAGCTCCTTCCTAGTAATGGGGGTACCTCCCCCCTTAAGTCCGGGCCCGCTGCTTGTGGCCTTGTAGTATCCGACTGAGCAGGCAGTTTCTACTCGACCTCCATGTCTGCCACTCCCACGCATCGTGATAGTTCTACCAAATGAATAACACGTCATGTATTCGTTCAAAGTTCTGGTCTACCCGACCCAATACTCAGTTCAACTTAATTGTCTATGTCACTAAGGCAACTAGGTTGTCAGTTATCTGCGTTGCTCTGATACCATATTAATCTGTAACGCCCCGACCCGGATCCCGGGACCTCGGGCACGTCAACAGACCGGCCGTACCCAAGTGGAGACGGGCCCCACTCGAGTACAAGGCCTAAGTAATAAGAGCAGATAACATATAATAAATCAAAATGTCTAAAATGTCATAAATAATAATGTCAGAGTCATACAACGGAATTTAAAGTCATAAAGGGTTCAAGAAATCATATAACAATCTATACAAAATCAGGCCCTACATGGGTCCTACGAACAAACTCTCACACTCAACCTGAGGTCCCCGGACCTCTCCATCCTATCCTAGTCCCACGCGCAGCCCCAAATCTTGAGCCATCTGTTCCTCTTAACCTGGAAGGGAAAAAGAAAGTGAAGTGAGCTTTCGAAAGGAAAGCTCAGTAAGTGCCCTGCAGAGAAATCACGATGAGCACCGTCCAAAGGGTCAAGATAGACAAATTAGGACAATCAGTCAAGACATGGATCATATCAAGAAAATAACCAGATCAGCACAAGATACCAAACAACGGGGCCCCCTAAACTCATCCAATCATACCTCCACGGTCAGCACAAGTGCTGCGTGCCTCAGTGGTCAAGTGTCGGATGACAGGTCGCTATGCTCCATGGGTACCCCTACCCAATCCGAACGCATACCAACCCAACCTAAACACAAGCACCACGAGTCTCACAGTAATGTCCCGGTCCATGGTGGCATGCTCAGCGAGCATCCAACATCAAATTCATACATGCAACCAATCCACAGATATGGAAGCAACAAACCATCCAACAGATATGGAATCAACAACAGAGGACCAAGGCATCATAACAACATACACAAGCACAAAACCAACAAAGAAACACCAATCCAGGTAACAACAAGGTCAAAGAAACCCATCACTGGGTGGGAGCTAGGCAAAGAGTCACTTACAAGAAACATGAATCAACAAAGTCAAGAAAGCCCATCACTGGGCAGGTACTAGGCAAAGGCACTTACTTCTATGAACAAAGTCTAGAATCCCACGGGACTCCCTCTTTCTCTTCACTCTCTCTCTCCCCCACAATGGAGAGGAATCTCACGCCGCCGCCTGGAAAGATCTCTGTTAGGGTTTGAGACGATCTTCTCTTTTATAGCAGTCCATGAAGGGATCATGGAAAATTTTCAAATCTAGCAGATAAGATAAGGATCAAGCTTGTGATCTCTCTCTCTCTCTCTCTCTCTCTCTCTCTCTCTCTCTATATATATATATATATATATATATATATATATATATATATATATATATATACCTATTTAGATACTCTCACCCTGTAGCTATCCACGCGTTTTTTTTTAAAAAAAAAAATCAAAATCAAAATCCAATTCAAACTCAATTCACTTCTTATTATATCAAAATCCAATTCAAATCCAATTCATTGTAGCTATCCATGCATGCGCCTGATTCCATATATATATATATATATAATATTATTTTTATTATTTATTTTTTAATTTTATCCATGTGTGTTTTAATTCAAAAGAGGTTCAACCATCGTTGACAACCATGCACATTCATTTCATTCATATGTTTAAAATAATATATATCATCTTATCAAATCAAATAAAATCACATTTAATAAATATATTAATAAATATCTAAATTTTATATTTATTTATTTATTTTTGACCATTGGCTCCATCTTTAACCAAATAAATATTTATTCACTTATATATATATATATATATATATTAGCATCTTATAATAATCTTATGGAAATCATTTGGATAAATATAAAATAAAATGTCAACCTTCAAATCAATTTAACATGTAGATATAGATTTATATATATATACTAAATTTCATCTCAACTAATCCGATTACATCTTTAACTATAATTAATAGATTTATACATATAAATCAATAGCATATCATGTATGTACTCCAAATTCAATCTTTTGCTAATTTACCACTTTAATCCCTCATTAAAAAAAATTTCAAAATTTCCTCTTCTTATCTAATGTTATCCCATATTTAAAACTTCGTATACTCTTATCAAATAATAAATATTGTTATCCAATAATTAGATTTTTAATCAAATTCTCTTATCATTAACTACCAACATAATATTTATCTCTATAAATACTTTGTAAAATAACTAGAAACTTTATTTCAACTAAAATTCAAACAACAATCTTTGGGAGGCTCTCCCTTATTCTCTAACAAAATTTAAAATAACCTAATAATGAAAACATAATTTTCTAAAAATTATGGGCGTCACAGAAAACCCTACTTTTAATTAGTTAATTGAAGGTTAAAATTGGGGAAACCCTAAATGATTTCATGAATTTAGGGTTTAGGGTTGAATGGTTAATATGCATGTGTAGGCTGTGAAAGGATTGAGGATTAAGGATGGATTACTTATATGGAGATATGTAGTTACTTGTATGGAGATCTGTAATTCTACCTCTTTCCGACGATCTGAACGCTGACGAGATCCTCTCCTTCTATTGTGAGCTTCATGGGGAAACCCTAAATTCCTTCATGTTTAGTTAATTCTCCATTCCATGCTTAATGTACTAGTTATCAAGTTATGAAGGTGATAATTAAGTATAAGTAAAGAATAGTTAAAAGTATGGAGAAATACGAGCATGTTGTAGTTCTTCATATTTTTTTATCGTATTCTTAACGATAGAACTAAAGCTATGAAATGTAATAATAGTATTTATGAATTTTAGAAGCATGTATTATAGGTTAAGTAAGAATCATGCTTAGAGAGCTTAATGACTTTACTGTAGTCTATCGGATTTAAATTAGAGTACAAGTTAACAATACGGTCTCCGTATTCATGATTTTCATATTTCGATTATCTTGAAAGGGAAAAGGAAAACGCAAAGGAAAGTCAGCCGTTGCCGAAGGACCGAGCCAGTCCTAAGCTCTTACTAGACTCAAGTGAGGGAACTAGCTGTATAGTACGTGTTTTTATCATATTTTTATTACTGTTTTGATTTCAGTTTGAAAAGCATGAATTAGAACTTTCATGATACTTTTCAGAGTTTTGGAAAATCATTCATGCACAGTATTAAGTAACATAATAGAGAAACAGATACTAAAATAAATAGACTACGCTTTATTGATATACTTGCCTATATCAATGGTGGCTCGTAGAGAGTCAGAGAGTACGACATTAGGTTAGGAAAGGGGGTATTTAAAACTCTGATTTTTATTACCGAACTATTTGTTTTAAAACATTTCATTTTTATGAAATTAAAACCCCCTTTCCATACTCTTGGAGTGAATAGTGCACGTATTTAAGTTTGACCCCTGTGTAGCGTGGATAGATCTACCCGTTGGTCTCTAGACCTGCAATATTGAAGTAAATGTGTAGTTAGTGATGATAGTATTGTGATGATCAGATGACTCCGTATTATTCACCTCCCAGTAGAGATTAGAGATCCGCCGTAGAGGCGATTGGTACTGATTACCAAGGGTAATTTCAGAAATCATTCACAATACAGAGAAACAGATAATGAGATATGCATATATGATATTTCTATACATATTGACATGATTAAAAGAGATTGAAGATAATGCATTGATCAGCATCTTTAGTTTCTCAGCATTACTTTCAGATTTCAGTATTTATTCTTAGTTACTCATATATGCATAGTTTTATGCTTTAGCTTTTACAATTTATTTTATTATATGGGTACTGTTTATACCCAACAGTATTGTTCCAAGATCACTGAGCTCTAGTAGCTCAGACCCTTTTTAGTGACATTTTTACGCAGGCAATAGACAGAAGACCAGATAGAGGGCTTTGTCTAATCGAGAGTTTAAATGGAGATTTTCTGTAGCTGTCTCTGACTCCCTGTGTTTTAGTCTTTGATTATATACTGTTGTATTGTATTTGAGGAAACTAAGTCTAAGACATTATTTTTATTTGGTGTTTTATTAAACAGTACCTTGAGTTTGAGTTTATGATATGATTTGTTTGCCTTAATTACTTTATTAGCTTTGATTACCACTTTTACATCCTTAGGTTTAGGGTTCATTCCCTTGACCTGGCTAGTGTGACATGTGTCCCTTGATTAGGAGATGAGTGTTACAGTCATCCTATATAAGGCCTAGATAAGGAAGTCGTACCAAGAACCAAGTCAATAGAGAACTCCAACTCTCTCTCCGGAGGCAGTCCTGGTAGATCTCTAGGGAACACATCAGGATACTCGTTCACCACTGGGACTTTTGCGAAGGCGGGGCCGCTCCCCTGCTTATCCTCTATGATCGAGGTTAGATATCCCATGCATCCGCTGTCAAGTAGCCTTCGAGCCGGAATAGCTAAGATCTCTCGAACCAAGGAGTAGCCCTGGCTGCCACGGAAGGTGAATTCCACATCATCCAGCATTCTGAAGTGCACTCTCTTCCCGTGGCAATCCACTACCGCATATACTGAAGCGAGCCAATCCGTCCCGAGGATCACATCGTGGTCCTTTAGGTCCATCACATGCAAATCAACAGGTAACTCTCGACCCTCAATTGATACTGTATATGCCGGCGGTGCCATCCTGCTCACTAATCTAGCAGCTCCTACCAGGGTATCCACGTTTAGCTCATATAGTAGCTCGACCACCGGTAGTGAGTGTCTCCGTGTAAATAGTGTGGAATAAAAGATTGCGTGGTACCCGGATCAAATAAAGTACAAGCATAAAATGAGCTAACTGCAATAGTACCTGTGACGATGTCAGCTAATACCCGAGCCTCTTCAGTAGTACAATAATAGATACGTCCATGGGTCATCGGCCTCTATTGTGACGGTGGCTGACTAGAGGAAGACGGCTGACCTGTCTCGGTTGCCCTCCCTTTCTTGTCACCACCCTGTTTTCTTTGTTATGGTGCACCTGACTATCGAGAGGCACCGTAGGACTTCTGGAACTTTGTGTTCCTCTACCTGTACCCTAACCCTTACTTGATCTTGGGACACTAGGCCTTCCGATGTTCCAAACTACCACAAACAAAGAAACCTCCTATAATCCTCGGGCACTGCAACTTTTTGTGTGGCCCCCCACACTCATAACATCGCACAAGCTACGAAACACTACCGGATGATCCTCTGTCCCCAGATGCGGCTGAAGATCCAATTAATCTACTGTAAGGCAAAGACCTACGATCGGAGCTCTAGCGTCCTAAACTCTTCCCAGATGACTATCGCTAATTGTTTCCTTGTCCTTTAACCTTCTTATGCTTCTGTGCTGGCCCTTGTGAAGCACCCTAGCAGGAAACGTCAATATACTTGGCCCTAGCCACCACCTCTGAGTAACTAGTACACATGATCCTGCCACAATCTTCTTTAGTAATGGCCGGAGGTCGGCCTCAAATCTGCGCACTCTGATATCACCTTTAGGTACCAAATTAGGGACAAATCGAGCCAGTCGGTCGAACTCGGACACATATTGCTCCTCTGTCATCCCATCCAGGGTGAGATGAGTAACTTGCTGCTCCATCTAAAGAAGTCTCCCCCCCAAGACAATGATTTTGTAAAGAAAACCTTCTTGAATTCTTCCCATGTATTGAAGGGTACCCCCTTCCTAAGTCGTACCTTCCCGAGGTACCAATCCTATGCACTGCCATACAGCAAGTATACCGCTATCCTGACTCTGTCTGCATCCCTAGCCTAGAATACTTCAAAGTTCTTCTCATACTCTTAAATCCATAACTTAGCTACCTGAGGGTTGACAACTCTCTCAAATGGGTAGGGAGAGAGGCCTTATGATCTCCCCGATCAGACCTCTACCGGTATCTACCGCGGCAGGCGGAGGTGGAGGTGGTGCCTGCTGTTTGGTGCTATCTCTGCTCCCGGATGAGACCCACTATCTCCTTGATAAGCTCAACCATAGTGATGGGGGGTGCCTCCCCCCTCGTGTCTAGGCCCGCTGCCTGTGGCCCTGCAACATCTGACTAAGAAGGCAACTCCTGCTCGACCTCTATGTCCTCATGTGGTGGGGGTACCTCATCCACCAGAGGCTGAGGCACCTCCACACGATGATGATGCCCACGTCTGCCTTCATCTCTCGTCATGATAGGGTCTAGACATTAGAAAAGTTTAGTTTAAACGCACATGAAGGTAATAGGCTAACTGATTATTATTAAAATAGTCTAACATAAAATAAGTAGTTCATACAACACAAATGGCTTGTAAGACTAATATATTATTCTAGATAAATGCTAACATAGCATAATGACATGACTCAATCTAGCCCCTATTGTAAAAACGGGTTATACGTGTCGTGCGCATTGTCCTCTGGTTGTTGAAATCCCTACAAGGCTGTAGGTCCTCTGTCTCCATTTTGCCTTAGGGTAGTACATCATGAGGTGATACTCACTCCCACAACTCAAGCATCTACTAGGCGAGCGCTAACAAACTGTTAATTGATCTCCAAATCCTCCAAAGCGAAGGCACCTCACCTTGCTACTACCTCTGGACGACGAGTCTCCAACTCCGACTCCAAGTAGATCAGTGAAACTCTTACGATAGTGTCGGACTCTACTCACATGTCGAAGACTCCTCAGGTCTGCTCCATTTGTCTCTGGTACTTCAGCTATGTAATGCCATGGATCCTGTCTATGCGCCGATTGATTGCTTTAACGGTCATCCGTATCTTAGATCGAAAATCCTTCTTAGATAACGGGAGGTCCTTAGCCCTCGGCGATAAAGAGTTCTCTCTTACGAACTCCACCTCCTCAGATGATGGCGGGTGAAAATATCGACGACCTCGGTACCCGTCTCCAAGCATTTTTTCTCTGCCAAATAGCAAAATATCAGTTCTCCATACTTGACTAAGTCACTAGGGAAACTAAGGTATCTTTTTATCTGACTTCTCTGATACCACTTTAATCTGTCATGCCTCTACCCAAATCCTGGGTCTTGAGCACTTGAGTGGATCGACCGTACCCAAGTAGAGGCGCACCCCACTCGGATACAAGGCTAGAAAATCCAGAACATACAACAAATAAACAGTAGAAAAATCCAAATAACATAAATAAAAAAACCAGAGTCTACAGCGGAAATAAAATCTAAGGGTAACCCTACAATGTTAAGGCCCTACAAAGGTCCTACATAACATCATCTCACTCACAAATTAAAACAGGAAGTTCTCGAACCTCTATAACAATGTCCCAACCCTTTGTACCGCTCCTGGTCTGACTAAGCTACTCCTTAGGATCTGAAAAAGAGCGAGAACAAATAGACGAGCTTTCGAAGGAAAATCTCAGTAAGCATCCCGCAGGGATCACAATGAAGTCATGTCCAACACAAGATGATAATAAGATAAGTCAAAACATGCACATATCAAATCAATTAATATGACAAGGCCAAGCAAGTGTGGACTACGCCATGCACTATCCAAGCTCTGAGAGTCTCAGACCTACCACAAAGGATTCTCAACGGTAGGGACTCCTAACACAACTACAGCCTCAAGCTCTAAAGAGTAATCCAAGGAAAAACTCTCAAAATATCCCCCGGTCAACATCATCAGCCTCAGCTAGAAACAACCATGTGGTCGTAAGTCAATAGTGCTACATCTCGTACATGTCGACATAGTTAACAAATCACCCGAACTGACGGGCTGGACAACCAGAGTATTACAACCCCTCTGGCACAGAATGCTAGAACATCAGGGTGACCTCAGCCCTGAACATCCTGCAGAAGCCACGCTCCACTAACTAGAACTCAGTTGACCCACACGTACCTGGCCAGCGCACAAGCATAACATGTTTCAATGGTCAAGTGTCGGTTAGCAGGTGGGCATGCCTAGTGAGCATGAATATCCAACAACATATAATAGAACTGACACACACCTATCCGGACGGAGCACGGGCTAACGTGTGCCCACGGCCATGTGCTGATCAACGGACAGGCATGTTCAGTAAAAAAAATCTAACAGATACCAAAACATACACATTTAATTATGGAAATAATCCAACAAATAAAGGTGTCAAATATGTGTATGTAATCAATAAAGTAACGATCGAAAACATCAAGGAAACATAATAGTAACAAAACCAATGAATACTCAACCATTGAGTAGGAACTAGGCAAGAGTAGCTTACATGTATCTCAAAGACGACTGGAATCACACGAGATTTTCCCCTGATGTGTCCCTATGCTCTACGCCGGTATCTGATAAGTGGAACATGTCTCAGTATATACATAAGTGCATAACAACGGATAAGTGGTTGGCCCATTACTTAATCCAAATTGATTGGAATTACTAACATGACCTGATTCCAACTATGTTTATTTATTTGATCAACAAGGATTGGGTTGAGGCCTAATGAATTAATTTAGTACACTTGAAACCCTTATCTCTTCTAACTTGACTTAGTTGTTAATCTGAGCTCACTAACCTGGCAGCCTCATGCCATGTTACCTGGTCTTTCTTCTTGGTTTGGTCACCCACTAATAATTGTGATCATCTAACTCCACTCATGAATTGATGCATGTAATTTCCATAAGAACACCTAATAAAACCTAGTGTTTTCCCAAGGTTTAATAAGCATATGACTATACTAATTTTCCTCTACCAACCACTCTCAAAAGCACCACCAGTACATGCCTCTACTCTCTTAGAATATTTTTATTCACTTTAAATTCATGTGATTAGGCTAGCTTAAGACACAAATGGGTTCAAGGGTCCTTAAAGTTCAATGAATTTCTTATCCCATAAGAGTGGGTTGTGGCCTATGAATACGTGATCATGGCCGCCATTTTACCATTTTATTCTTAATTTTGTGGTTATTGTCAATTTATGCACTTCATTACCAAGTTGATCTATAGATTTATTAGCTTGTGGTACTAATATTTGAAACTATTAACAACTTACTAGTCCCATAGTCCCTTACCATCTCAACACACCACAAGATTAATCCTTATAGTATAAAGTCATTATTCACACACTCAACAAAGCAACTTTCTTGTTGTAATATACACTTAGCTAGGTTATGACTTAATAAACTCTGATCAATGTCCACTCACTCATTTGAACTTGATTAAACCCAACCAAGCTCACTATCAAACCAACTCATAAGCCATCAAGCTTACTTAAGCTTTTATGAACATAGAAATATCTAAGCATTCATCCAACTCTACCAGTGAATTCCCTCTCAGGTTCATAATAAAGTTTGCTTGCATACCTATGTGTACATTGTTACTAGCAATTTCTTATAATGAAAACCAACAAACAAAGCCCACAGGGTTAATGCATGCACCCACATAGCTTACTTTTTCCCCTTTTCTAAAACAAAGTTTATCAGACTCCAACACCAACTAGTTAACACCTGATAGGGAGATCACCCTCTAAAACAATTACCATTCCAATATAACAATCAAAGGAGTCTAACCCACCATTTAGATAATCAACCCCCAAAATCTAATTGGCCACACTCTTTAAACATCTCCTTTAAACCTGTGGTGTGTGTATGTAAATAGATCATGAGCTTCCTGTAACCAGTCTTTGAACATCTACTAGGCATGCGAGTATGAAAGTAATTTAAAAAATACTAAACCACCATCCTTCGAGAGCTCTTATATAACCATGCATGTGTTTATCTTTAACACCAGATCCTTAACATGTAATTATTCTTTTGCAAGCCTATGCATGTCTACCGGTTCAAAGGCCCCTTTATTTAGGTTTTCAGAGATAGAGATACTCACCGGACTAGCTGGCGGCGGCTCGTGGGACTTCCAAGAAGAGGACTCCGGTGGCTGGTGCTTCTCCAAAGGGACTCCACCAGCAATGAGGGGTCCCGGTGGAGGGTGATTCGTGGTATTCCCTTGGTCGTGGGAGGCACAGAGAGGGAAAGACGGATGTCCAGGGGTTGCACGAGTAGCTTTGTTCTTGCGAAGGACATTTGTAGCAATGGTGACGTTAGCGACAAGTGAGAGGGATCTATAGAGTTCTCTCTCTCTTCCTTTTTGATCACGGCTGCCAGGGTTAGTGGTTCTTTTCCTCTCAGCAGTTGCTAGGGTTCGGAGGGGGAGGGCTGCTCTTATGGAGCCTCGCATCTTGGATGGGTTGTCACGTTGATGTGGGATTCATTCAAGCCGGTGATCGCTCGCAGAACGTCAGAAAGATCACTGAGATCTCGGCATCGCACTGGTGGAGAAGATAACACTACTGATGCCTTGAGATCACGACATCACCACAGAAGAACAGCCATTATAAACCCCGCGCGGATGGACTGCAGAGAACGTTCCGCGTGGCGAAGTCAATTACGAGCAGATCTCTCCCCACGCGCTTTCTCCAGCGCGTCGCCACACAACGAAGTCTAGGCCATCGGATCTGCTTAACTTAACCCATCTTTTTATCCAACCCATCAATTTCAATTTGAAAAGGCTTAAAGCCACTAATAGTCCCTGTACTATTGCACTTTGTTCAATTCCAGTCCTCTACTTTATCAATGTTCAATATGGTCTTGCACTTTATGTATTTGGTTCAATACGGTGCCTGTACTTTGTGTATTTGTTCAATATGGTCCCTGTACTTTTGTATTTGTTCAATACGGTGCTTGTACTTTGTGTATTTGTTCAATATGGTCCCTGTACTTTGTGTATTTGTTCAATATAGTCCAAACGTGCTGACATGTGCAATGAATTGTCTATACTTTATATATTCCAAATCAGCTGCCATGTCAAAAATAGTGGACTGTATTGAACAAAATACGTAAAGTATGGGACCGTATTGAACATTGATAAAGTAGAGGACTGGAATTGAACAAAGTGCTATAGTACAGGGACAATTAGTGGCTTTAAGCCTATAACCTCGTGCATGGCTCTCGTGGAATTTTTGTAAATAGTCCTCGGTTTTCTTATGATTGGTATGTAGGTCCCTCAGCGTGAGAGAGAACAACTTTTCATTCCAGCCTAACTTTTCCTTGGAATCACAAATAGGTCCCTGATGACTTTATTTGACCCAAATTAAGGGATTGACAAATTTAATCCCACTTTTCACATAAAATTCCATTAATTCCAAGTATGGGGAATTTCTTTAAGTAATAAATTAATTAAAGAACAATTAGAAAACAATTATTTCATAAAAATCTTGGATTTTACAAATATAAACCCATAAGTGATTGGGCACATATTTGCAAAGGTGAGACATGAGTTGATTCAACCTCTAATGGGCTAAAATACGTTAGTGGACCTGTATAGATACCTATGCATACTTGTATACAGGTGGTTACCAAGTGACACAGGGCCAAGTCAAGGTTAAGTGGAATGAATCCTTGGGAGCTAAGTTCATGGCTAGCTTGAGGGTAGTGACACTAAGTCAAGTAAGTGAGCCTGGCCCAACTCATCCAAAGAGATAAGTTGAAACTAAAATTTTGTTTAGCTTAGAATATAATAGTGGGCCACGACTCAAGTCATGAAATGATGAGAATGTGTGGTGTGAGTTCATTAAACTTTAATTGGCCAAAATCTAGAAATTGGGCCAAGGTTCACTAGGGGTATGTTATACAATTAGATACATGTAGGCCCAACAATGATACTCATATATATATATAGAAGTGATAGGATCTGGCTGGCTACAATTGCAGCCAGCCCATCCTATCACTTATATATATATGGATTCATTGTATGGGCTGCATGATCCATAGGTACCAGCCCATACCATCAATTGTATATATATATATCAGTGGGTCGGCCTGACTATATCAGTCCTATATATATATAGTCCAGCCAGCCTTATCACTATTCATTTATGGTTGCCTCATTTTAAAGCATTCGGAGAGTATTTTTTGCAAATCCAACCGTATGGATAAAAAAAATCAAAAAAGTAAGATAATATGTCGATTTTCATATAATTTAGGGGAGGTGATGATCATTCATCTTAAAGGTTGAAATTATGAACCGATAAGATTTCTATAAAATTTCACCCTTTAAGATGAATACTCATCACCTCACCAAATTGTATGAAAATTGACTTGTTATGTCACGCCCTGAACCCGGGCCCGGGCACGTGGATAGACCGGCCACACCCAAACAGGGACGGGTCCCTATCTAGGAGCAAGGCCTCAGAGACTCCTGTACAATCAATATCTAGAGGTCATAAGAACAACGAAATTTATTTAAATAAAAGGAAGAGAGTTTACACAACGCCATACAAGTACAATACAAGTATTATACTAAGGTCTACACGACCCATACAAGGATCTAGCCAAGTCACCACTATTAATCCATACAACATATAGAATGCAAGTCTCACATACACACACAATGAAAGGAGGTACGCAGACCTCAAGAGAAATGGAACAAGCCCGAGTCAGCTACTCGATATGTTCCCGTCTAAGCCCAACCCTACTCCTCGTCGTCACCTGAGAAAACATCAATCAATCAAGTGCATGAGCCAAAGAAAAGGCCCAGTAGGATCGCTAGTAAAGCAATAAATGTGGTGAAAGCCATAAGCAAGGAATAGAATAAAGCAAGTGTAAACAAGCAAGTGAAACAAAATCAAAAGCAAGTAACATGTCTCTGAGATGTGAATAAATTCACAGATGTACTCAATCTCTTAGCATATATAATACTAATATACCTACAGTATCATACGATATCCTCCAGATATCGTCTCCGGTCTATGTCGGATAGCGCTATATCAATCATGTATATATGGCAAGAAAATACACTCTCTGACTGAGTCTCCGTCCGATGTATCATGCCTGTACATAAGAGATTGTCAATACGAATACCTAACAACGGGTATACATATATATCCAAGGCAGCAACATCCGGAATATATAATAATCAGTGATCTCCTCGAGATCGGAAGCCAATACGTATTTAAGGAGCAACTCAACTCAAATACGTATAAGAAAACATGGAAACAAAAATCTCATCGAGACATAAAGTCAACACATATGAGTATACTTAACTCGAATATGTATAGGAAAGATCTCAAGGAAATAAGAACACAAAAATCATAAGTACGGTAGGAGGAAGGAATACTCACAACCACCGTGTGAGAGCCTAAGTGGCTAGAAGCAAATCCCTGGTCCTCGTTGCGTCTCACGCCTCCGAATCGGGATCTAGTAGATGGATTGAAACTTTTAGTTTCATAATACTTCATATATATATATTAATACAGAAATCATATTCTTTTCTAAGTAACTTATACGTTCAACAAGGGTCAATTAACGACCAATCAAGAGAATACGAAATATTTATCTTTACTAGCACAATGTATGAAATCGAGCCCCTCAAGAGTTCTCCAATGTGCTTAAGATCCCTCTCTTAGGCATCACTTTACTTATTATGAATTCTATCTCTTCAACATGAATAATTAATACAAAGATATGAACTTATACATAATAAGAGATGTACTCATCTCCATCCTTAGCAAGAATTATTGTTTCTAATACGCTTTCTTTCAACACTTAAACGCTATCAAGTTCATGGAGGGTTAAGCATGTATTTTCAAAGGAATTTCGGTGGCATCTCCCCTATTTATCGGGCCCCGAAATTATACAATCATTCAACCAAATCTATCATAATTAACATCCATAACACATTCAAACCATGGCATCATTATCTAACATTTTAGAACTCCATTCACATGCATCTAAATTCTCCAAGTCTAGCCCTAAGTCATAATTCATTTAGGGTTTCCCAAATTTTGAAATTTAGGGATTTACTTGACGAAGAGGAGGGTTCGTCTGCGTAGGGTTGTAGGCCAGAAAAAAGGCACGCAGTGGTGGTTCAGCCAGGCGGAGCTGAGAGGGCGCTGGGGTGGCAGAGATCGGGCGGCGCCGGGTGGCCGGCATTGGGGCCGCTAAGAAGCGCAAGGGCGCCGCGACGGGGCGCTCGACGGCGGCGATGGAGTAGCAATGGCTTTTGTTGAGGCTCGCGCAAGTAGGGCCGTTGCTCGTCGACGCTGTGAGGAAGTTGACCGGGCGAAGTCGACTGCTGGCTGGGGTGGGGCACCGACGATGGGGGGCGAACGCAGAAGGACGGCGGAGCTAGGGCTGAGGGGCGCGCGTGGCTGCCGGCTGCGCGGAGGCGCAGCAACGCAGGCTTGGGGTGGCTGGCCACTGCCGGGCTCGTGGGGGCTGGTGGTCGTGAGCTTTGTAGGAGGCGGACACAAGGGACAGGGCAGGTGGCTTTCGCAGGTCGCCGGTTGGCGGCCACGGTAGGGAGAGGAGAAGGTGGAAATGGAGAGGGTTAGGGTATCGGTTGGGAAAAAGGAAAATACAATCCTCTTGTTCAATTGAATTTTAATTCAATTGAACTTAGGTTGTCAAGCATATAAGTCACTATATTATAATATTTGTTTTTAATATTTAATTATATTATCCTCTCCTTTATATCACATGAATACTATTGTCTCTTGGGACTTTGATTTTTATTCATACCGATGTCCACTGTAATAATTCATTGTCCTCGTGCCCCGACCCAGATCCGCGAAATCCCGTGTCAATGATCCCAGTGGCACGGGCGCACTGTAACGTCACGAGGTCTTTCTTTCGCTAGACTAGATCCAAAAATGTCGTCTTTTAGTCAATTCCTTCGTCACGGGCATACTGTGGCATCACGGGGCTGTCTCAGTCCCCGACCAAATCCACCTTTCCCAGGACTCGAACATTTGTCTATTTTCTCTCAATAATTAATCTGGATTAATTAATACTTAATTAATCTGGATTAATTAATACTTAATAATTTTCCCAAAATTTCTTTGCTTACCATATTAAATTTCCATTTAATAAATTTTGGGAAAAATTCTTATTTATTTTGGGGCGGGTTTTACAATCCCCCCCCCCCCCCCCCCCCCTCCCTCCTTTAGGAGTTTAGTTTCTAATCTCGACGAGATCACTGATTATTATATATTCGAGATTTTGTTACTTTGGATATATATGTATACATGTTGTTAGGTATTCGTGCTGGTAATCTCTTACGTACAGGCATGATACATCGGACCAAGACTCAGTCAAAGAGTTTATTTTCTTACCATATATACATGATGGATATAGCGCTATTCGGCGTAGACCGGAGATGATATTTGGAGGATATCGTATGATACTAAAGGTATCATGCCAGGAGATTGAGTACATCTGTGAATTTATTTACATTTCGGAGACTTGTTATTTACTTGTGATTTGGTTTCACTTGCATATTTGTACTTGCTTTATTTTATTCTTTGCTTATGGTTTTCGCCACATTTATTGCTTTGCTAGCGATCCTATTGAGCCTTTTCCTTGGCTCATGCACTTGATTGATGTTTTCTCAAGTGATGACGAGGAGTAGGGTCGGGCCTAGACGGAGACATACCGAGTAGTTGATTCGGATTCGTTGCACTTCTCTTGAGGTCTGCGTACCACTTTTATTGTGTGTGTGTGAGACTTGTATTCTCTTTGTTGTATGGAATACTAGTGGTGACTTGGATAGATCCTTGTATGGGTCTTGTAGACCTTGGTATTGTACTTTTATGGAGTTGTGTAAACTCCCTTCTTTTATTTATATAAATTATGTTGTTCTATTTATCTCTGGATATTGAAGATACAGGAGTCTCTAAAGCCTTGCGCCTGGATGGGGACTCATCCCTGTTCGGGGGGGTGACATGTTATCTTATTTTTTGGATGTTCTTTCCATCCATACGATTGGATTTGAAAAAAATACTCTCCAAATGCCTCAAAATGAGGCAACCTTACTTGCACAATAATGCGGCCGGCTTGACTCTAACAGAATTATATATATATATATATATATATATATATATATATATATATATATATATATATAATTTTAATAGAGAAAGGAAACACCACACAAAATAAAGACAGAACAAAGGAAAACGCTCTTTTTATTAATAAGTGGGAGAAACTACATCTTTCTCTTATCTAGAGAAGGAGACTACATCTAACTCCTTTGAGAGGGAAAACCTAACTCCACCTTAGATCTCGCTCTGACTCTTACAAACACACTTAGCCCTTATTTATAGAAGGTATAAGGGGTATATAAGTAATTTACTACATGACAATGTTGCTTAAGAGATAAGAAGATGCTTAAGAGATTATGATGATGACATGGTTGTCCTTTGGATGCTTCAAAGATAAGAGAATATATTCTTTCTTATCTTGAGGGTATATATTCTTCCATGTCATCATCATGTAATATTCATGATAGTACTACGTGGTCCTGATTACTATTCATTCGAGTACCATTCATCATCTTCTTCTTCCATCCCACCACGCTTCTAAGCGAACTGTGATGGTGATCAACTCGATCTTTGATCCATTCGAAGACTGTCGACCTTTGATCCATTCAAAGGCCATCTGAGATAAAACAATGGAGCCTAGAGAGACGTAGCTTTACCTCTCGAACACCCAATAGAGCCCTGAGCACCATCCTCGGCATAAACGGGCAATAGCTGGGAATTTACAATCTTAGGCCTCAGCTTCATCTCTAAATCCACTACTACTGGCTCCACACAGCATGAACTCCTACTATCATCGCGTCAAACAGAAGTCTTCTACTATCATTGATTCAAGTTTGGAGGAGAGCCGACATAGTAGCTACGTCGGCGTAGACGGTCCGAAAGGCTCGAAAGCTCTGATACCAAATTAAAAAGACGAAGATTTCAATTAAATATTTTCAAAAAGATTTATATATATATATTGACACGTGTTCTATTTACCAGATATCAACATAGAGCTCGGAGCCACTTTAAGAGGGACATAGATTGATCGGGTAGATCCTTGATACAGGTAAGTACTCTTACTTAGTTCTCACTGAGTGATTGGGTATTTCTTGGATTTGCTATTACCATGCTTCGGCATATTTTCATTGATGCTCTAGATTCTTTTCTTGTTGATTGCATACGCACATATCTGCTATCATGATTAAATGGACTTCTATTTCCATGATTGTGTATCCATGTTAGTTTGTTGAATATTGACATCCCTTTATGTGTGTTTGTACTCGATGAACATGCCTACCAATTGATCGGCACGTGGCTGTGGAAACATGTGAGCTTGTGCTCTGTCCGGGTAGGTGTGTGTGAGCTTTTCTTGTGGATTCTTCCGCCTTGCTTAATGAGGAGTGTGCCTCCTGTGGGAAGCCCAAGGCTAAGGACACCCTGGCATCTGATGGTTCCATTTAGGGGGAGGATACTGTGGTCATCCAACCCGTCAGTGGGATGATTCACTGAACGTATCGACATGTATGAGAGGTGACGCTACCAACTTCAGACTGAAGGTTGATTCCAGCTTAGGCTGATGATTGACTGAGGGGTACTTCGAGAGCCTTTCTTGGATTTCTCACTTTGACGTTTAGTTTGGTAGTTGTTGATAGGGAGTCCCTACCATTGATAAACTCTTTCGGGTAAGTTTGAGACTCCAAGATGTTGGATGGTGTGGGGCATGGTCCCCGCTTGGTTGATTAAGTCATCTGATTCGTTGACTTTCTTTGTTTGGTTATCATGCTTTTTTTTTATTTCTTGATCTTATTGTATTCCATGCTGGGGTACTTACTGAGCTTTTACTTTTGAAAGCTCATCCATTTGTTGACTTCTTTTTCAGATCCTGAGGAGTAACTGACTCGGACTCGGGAGCGGTACGTGGGTTGGAGAGATCATTTGCTGAGGTTTGCGAACCTCTTTTTCATTTGGAGTGACGATGAGAATGTTAGGACCCTGATAGGGTCATTTATGTACTTGATATTGTAGGGTGCTGGACCCCTTTTATTTCCTTCCGTATGTAAACTCTGATATTTTAATTATGTTTTCTTATTATATTTGATGTTGCTTTATAATTACCTAGGCCTTGTATCCGTGTAAGGCTCGTCTCTACTTATGTACGGCTGGTATGTCGCATGCCCGAGGCCCAGGATTCGGGGGTCGGGGTGTGACAAGAAATCAAGCTTTAGTTCATGGGGAACTTTAGGCAAGGAAATAGAGAAGAAAGATAAACTTTTGGTTTCAATGATCAAGAATGAGAGTGAAAACAATGTACAATGTTAATATTGTAATGCTGAATATATATAGTTTTTCTTCTCTAATACAATCCTATGAAAATTAGACAACTAACAAAATTGTAACTAATTGTTTATATGTCATAGCTGCTTTGATGAGCAGACTCAACTAATTTGCTAAGATGGATAGCTATTGTAACTTCTCTCCAATTGATTTTATAAATTTTCTTATAAATCTACAACAACCCCCGGTCTCTCAAGTTGGAGGGTGTGAAGAATCTTGTGACATCCCCAACTTATAAAGAATTTGATTGTGTTGGGAACCTGACAAACCCTTGGTAAATATATATGCAAGTTGTTGATGAGTTAGTACATTCTGTAAAATAACTTGCCCTACTTGCACTTGCTTTCTTACAAAATGGCAATCTATTTCTATGCATATAGTTCTCTTATGAAATTTAGGATTTCGTGCTATATGGATAGCTGCTGGCTATCACACTTCAAAGGAACCGGAATTACAGAAGGGACAATTAATTCATGCAATGATCTTGTGAGCCATGCCAATTCTGATCACACATGCCTCATTGATCTATATTCTGCCACAGCTGATGAAAGAGCAACACTATATTGCTTTTTAGATTTCCAACAAATTGGACTGACACCCAGCATGATATAATAACTACTTAGGGAATGCCTTGTATTAAGGCATGCAACAAAATTAGAATCACAAAAAGATTGAAGTTTAAATGAAGAATCAAAATTCATTAAAAGACCTTGCCTGGAATGTTTTTCAAATATTGTAGAACATGTGTGGTTATGGAACATAAGTTGAACTCATGAATTGGCTTAAATTTTAGACTGCAAAGGCTATCTCTGGCCTGGTGTTAGTAAGATAATTAAACTTACCAATCAACCTTTTATAACTTGTTGTATCAGTAAGTGGTTTTCCAACTTTTACAGTGAGTTTTAGGCCTGCAATCAAAGGATTGGATACAAGTTTTAGATTTTTACAATGGAATTCATCCGATAAATAAAAAATAAACTTCCTTTGTGTCAATATGACATTACTTCCTTGTTGTTGGCTTCAATTCCTAAGAAATAATGCAAAACACCAAGAACCTTAATCTTGAATAGTTCATCCAAAAATTGTTTCAAAGAATTCATTTTTTTCTCATTATTCCCAGTCATTAATATGTCATCAACGTAAATACCAAGGAAAACTACTAATTCATTTTCCTTTTTAAAAGACAGAGAATAATCATTTTTGGAATTCATATATCCTCTTGTTTTCAATTCATCAGAAAGTTTAGAATACCATTGTCTAGAAGCCTATTTTAAACCATAAAGAGACTTCTTCAATTGGCAAATTAGAATTTGAACTTCAAGTCCCAAAGGAACTTTCATATAGATTTCTTCATGTAAGTCTCTATAGAGAAAAGCATTGTTCATCTCTAGTTGATACATTTGACAACCTGTTTTTACTGCAGTCGCAATAATGGTCCTCATGGTCGTCATTTTTACTACAGGAGAATAAGTTTCAGTATAATTAATACCCTCTCTTTGTATAAAACCTCTGATAACAAGTCTAGCTTTGCATCTTTCAACTGTACAATCAACTTTTTATTTAATTTTGTAAACACATTTATAGCTAATTGGTTTCTTTTCGGGAGGCAATTGGACTAATTCCCAAGTCTGATTACCCTCTAGAGCATTGAATTCTTTTTGCATAACATCTTGCCAATTATGTTCAAGAACAACCTCTTAAAAAGTATTTTGTTCTTTTAAAGTAGATAGCATAGTAAGCATGTTTTGATTTGAAAGTAGTAGAGAAGCATAATCGACATGTTTGGAATTATGGGAAGAACTAGTGATTGTATGTGGACAAAAAGTAAGGCAAGAAGAGGCATAATGACAATTATGAGTACCACTAGATTTAGTACTACTGCAAATATAGTCATTCAAATAAGAAGGTCTATTGTGAGTTTTGTTGGATCTTCTAAGAAGCATGTCAATATTTGTATTGTTAGTGTTTTGTCAAGAAAAATTTTCTGAAATGGAAGTATTGTGAGTTGATTCAAAAAAAAAATATATATTTGTAGCTGATGATGGATTTTCTGGAATAACCAAAGGCAATGAAATAGTTTCATTCAGATTATGATTGTGAAAAGAAAAAATATTTTCATAGAAAATAACATCTCGGGAAACAAAAACTTGATGATTATCGAATGATAAAACTTTATAGGCCTTTTTTTCCATATGGATAACCTATAAAGACACAAGGTATTGTTCTAGACTGAAATTTATCTTAATGTTTTCCTAGTGGACATGTAACAAAGACATCCAAATGTCTCAAATAAGTATAAGAAGGAGGAGATCCAAAATGAATTTCATAAGGTGTCTTGTTTTGTAGGACCTTGGATGGAAATCTATTCATTAAATATGTGGCTGTAAGAACACATTTACCCCATAATTTTATAGGAAATTTGGATTGAAATAATAAAGCTCTAGAAGTCTTAAGAAGGTGTTTATGTTTTCTTTCAACCACACAATTTTTTTGTGATGTATGAACACAAGTTGTTTAATGCAATATTCCTTGTTCATCAAGAAATGTTTTAGTTTCTATACTAGTTCCTAGATCAAAAGCATTATCCTACCTAATTTTTTTTAATTTTTTTTTTTTAAATTGAGTTTCTACCATCTGGCAAAAGGGTTTAATGACAAGAAAAGCATTGGTATTTGTATTTAATAACTATGTCCAAGTTGTTCTACTAAAATTATCTACAATAGTAAGAAAATACCTATGTCCTTCAAGTTTGAAGTGTGATAAGACCCCCAAATGCCAATATGTATAAGTTCAAAGTTAGATTTTGTGTGGATTTGGTTTGTGATGGAAAGGAAGTTTGTGTTGTGGCTTTAGGACAAATATCACAACGATCAAAAAATACAGAATTGTCAACAGAATCAAGCAAATACATGAATTTTATTTTGTTCTTAGGCAAATGTCCATGTCTATTATTCAAAAGTAAGGCTGAGGAACAAACCTGAAGTACGGAATTTTTAGAAGGAAAAGTACATGAAGAATGAAAAATACATGTACCATAAAATTCAGACTTGAACCAGAGACTATCTTTATTGACAGAAAGATTAGTTATTGCCTTATTCCCATGCAGATGCAGTAGGTATAATCCTATGAAGGCTCTACCAAGTACAAGTGGCCTCTTTAGTGAAGGGGCCTGTAACACACAAAAGTCCATTGTAATCTTATTTTACAGCTCAATTGTTGTGTTAATTTGCCAATGGATTGCAAATTGAAATGAAAATTATGTACCAACAAAACATATGTAATAAAAAGGTTATCTTCCAGACAACAGTTCCTATATGATTAACTGATATTTCATAACCAGTAGCCAAAGTTACAAGATAAAGTGTTTTCAAATAATTCAAGGTTTAAAAAATTTTGATATCATGGCACATATGGTCACTAGATCTTGTGTCAAGGATCCATGTATTTATGTTAAGTATTTGCTTGCTATTGCTACTACCAACAAAAAAAAAAAACTGCAAGGTGGTTCCAATAGCAAAATTAGCTATCATTGTTGAGGAATTTAGTTCACTATTTTGTGGTTGTAGTGTTGATCCAGGTCCTTCATTAATGAGTTGCATGAGTTTATTGTATTGACTCACTTTAAACTTTGGCAAATGTGAATTTATAGAATTATGAGAACGTGAAAATCCATCTGAATTCCTCCTCCTCCCCCCGCCCCCCTCCTGAACTTGTGTAGCCATTCTTGTCTCTTTGTTATTTTTAGAATTTCTTGGAAAGCCATGCAATTTATAACACCTTTCTTTAGTGTCTCCACTCCTTTTAAAGTAATCACAAACCATGCTTGGCCTCTTTCTATCAAAATTTTTTTTTCTGAAATTTATAACTTGAATTGCTAAAAGATCCAGCATTCATAGAAACACTGTTAGACATGAACTGCAAAGAAGCGCAAACCTCCCTTTGCTCCTTTTCGTGTATTAATAAAAAATATACTTGCCTGATTGAAGGAAGAGGTTTCATCATTAATATGTTTCCTCTGACAGTAGTATAACTGTCATTCAATCCCATCAACAATTGCATCAACTTCTAACTTTCCTCATGTTTCTGCATCTCATGAACTGCACTACAAGTACATTGAGGAAAATTATTTAAAGCTTTCATCTCATCCCACAACTTCTTTATTATGGTATAACAACCAGTAATGTTATTGGTGCCCTATGTAATTTGATTTAATTCCTTTTGAACCTTATATAGCTGAGGACCATTCGATAGACCAAAACGTTCCTCCAGTTCTTGTCATATATCTGCTACAGTGGTTAAATAAACCACACTTTCTTAAATCTCTTTTGTCAAAACATTAAGGATCCATGATATCACCATTCTATTACATCTTTCCCATGTTTGAAAATCAGCAGATATTGAAGCTGGCCTTCTACAAGATCCTATCACAAAGCCTAATTTGTTTTTTGTCGAGAGAGCAATCTCCTTTGCTCGTCTCCAAGAACTATAACCCGAACCATCAAATGGTTTAGAAACCAAGATCAATGCTGTATTATTTGAGGGATGAAGATAGAGAGCATTTGAAGGATCAATAGAGATCCTCTCTCTACCCGAACCCATTCCCCAATTTCTAAGGTTCAAGAACTCAAAAGAACAAATCTCAACTTCAGAAAATAAAGAAGAATTAGAAAACAGACCGAATTAGTCCTAATACCATGTTTAAGCTCCTTCAAACTTGTATTCTCATCTACAGAATAGACAATCTAGGAAACCAAGCTTCAGTCCGGGGGGTTCTTGAGGCAAGGAAATGGAGAAGAAAGATGAAGTTTGATTTCATTGATCAAGAATGAGAGTGAAAACAATGTATAATGTTAACATTATGATGCTTAATATATATAGCTTTTCTTCAATAATACAATCATGTGAAAATTAGACAGCTAAAAAAATATAACTAACCGCAAATATGTTATAACTACTTTGATGAGTTGGCTCAACTAATTTGTTGAGCTGTACAACTATTGTAACTTCTCTCGAATTGATTCTATAAATTTTCTTATAAATCACCAACTGAAATATTAGTACAAGAAGCACTTGTGTTGGCATTATTTGACAGCATATGTTACAATGGTGAATGCAACATCAGTGAAGCTCTCATAGCCAAAGCAAGTGAATCATGTGTCGGGCTGATACAACTGAAGATACAATTGATGCTCACACAGGTTGACAGTAAGAAGATTGATGCAGCTCGGGTTACAACATGAATGCATCTCAATTCGTCCGATAGGAGAAGAGAAATGATGAGGTGGAAGCTAATGTGGCAATTGACGACTAAGCGCGTGATGGATTGACAGTGATTGTTCACATGATGAGTTGGCACATGATGACTTGGCGTGTGATGACATGGAATACCCTCATATGGACAGTGATGTGGCATATGGCAAATGGCAAAATCTTGAAGATTATCCACAAATCATCAAGGATATTTTTAGAGCTGAACTATCTTTAGGAAAAGATATTTTTGGGAGCAGCTAAGGATATACTTGGGAAGTCGTTGGTGACTTTGATTGCAAGCTGGATCACAGGCTATATTTGGAAAGCAATCGACAACATGGAGAGCAAGTCTAGCGGAGCAAATGTTTAGAAGGCGGTTGCTTTACAGAAAGCATCCAAGGTACTACATATGTTTGGAAAGATTTGGCACGGTCTATATTAGGAAACAAGATCCATCTTGGGAGCGGAATTGATTGAAGATTTGAAGACTATATTTAGAGTTGATTGAGAACTAGATGTGGTATGAGCTAATATTAGTATGTTGAAGATTCGAAGAAGTAAACTTGGGATAAGTTTGGAAGACAATCTAGGAAGATTGTGTGACCCAAGCTTAGATGAATGGAGATCAAGTTTGGAAGATCATGGAGCACCTAGGCGAGGTGTGGGTTCAAGAGGACTGTGAAGGTGGCATAGAGAGGTCCAACTAGTTGCGTGGTCAAGATCAGGAGGATCTGACGTGTTCGACTCCGGCTCATACCAGGAGGGTTGGAAGAGTTGCGAGGTCAGTTGCAACTTACGCTATAGTCTTAGTCAGTTTAGCAGTCGGGCCACGTTGCAAGTCCGGGTGTGACAGGGATTGCAACTGCTATTTTTGGAAGGAGTCCAAAATAGTTCATGCGGAGATTTAGAAGATTCTAAAAGAGGCAAGTGATATATATGGATATGGTGACGTCTATATAAGGCTGAGCTCTGAAGGTTGAGGTTGATGCCACCAAAGAGAACCTATGGGAGTTAGGTTGAGTGGTAGTCGGTCAATCTAGAGTATGGTGTTTGTATGTTGTGAGATGAGTGACAAGAGAGTTATACTCATATTTTCTTCCTTCTTTTAGTGGATCGTTTCACTGTGCTTGGCCCCCCAGACGTAGGCTTGGAAGCCGAACTGGGTTACAAAACTTTTGTTTCTCTTCTCTTCATATTTTTCATTGTTTTGGTTGTTTGTGTCTGTGAGAGCTTGAGTGTATTTGAGAGACTGAGGTGCAACCACCGTTGCTACAACATCACATAACAACCTGGCAGGAACTTACAAGAAAGGACACTAAACGCTTTGTATTTGGTCATCCATCATTCTCTAAATTTAAAGGATACCATCTCCCTTTGGATGAGAGAAACAAGCAATATTTTGTTATATACCCATTCAAGTTGTCAATATAACAAGACATATGGAGACATACTCACCATCGGATGAGAGTCAGCACCATCACTAAGAGGAAATGGGAGAATTGTGGAGGCGTACAAGGGCAAGGAATGAAAATACTATGCTGAAATGGTTGTTACGCTTGGGTATAAAAGGATGTTGATAGTGGGGAAAGAGGGCAGTGAAGAATTAGAAGACGGCTCTGTTAGACAGAGAGGAAGGCTAGTTGAAATTCTTAGGAGTTCATCTGGTCTTATTATCATTCTATTTTCTTTGAGTAAAGTCGTGACTATCGCAAAGCTTTTTGAGGAGAAATGCAATAATATTAGTAAATTCAACCATTCCAAGAGTGCTTTCAATCCTGATGTATCTGCCATTACAAAACTAACCACAGGAATCTGGATTGCCACGCCAACAATTTTACCCAAGAGCACGGGTTCTCCAGGAGTTGCAACTTCATCTGAACATTTTCGAAAAATGACATTCAATGAAGTCCAGCTCCGCAAGGCAAAAGGATTATGTTTTACTTGTAATGAGAAGTATTCTCCTCAACACCAATGTCCTAACAAGCTGCTACTACTAATGTAATGGGATGATGATCCCCACAAAATTCTAGCTATTGAGTATCTCATTGATACTAGTCCTCTGCAGTAACTGGAGGAACAATTTCATAGTTTGTCACTGAATACTATGGATACTAGTGTCATTTCTGGCACACTCAGATTCACTAGCACAATTAACGGGCATCCTCTTAAAATTAGTTAGACGAAGAAAGTGATGATAATTTTATTCAACCCAGAATTGCCAAATTTTTACACTTGGAGGTCACGGCAGCTAAATCATTCAAGGACTTGGTGGGAAATGGACACTCTCTACAAGTTCAAGGTCTTATTGAATACCTCCAAGTCAAGGTACAAAATCACAAACTTGAATTTCCTGCTTATTTACTACCAATTACTGGTGTTGAACTTATACTTGGAACTTCATGGTAATCTACATTAGGTCCACAAAGTTCCCCTATCAAGAATACTACTTTGCGACGATATGCCGAGTGAACCGTACCGAACTTTATCCAACTGTCGAAGTCGAAAGAGCGCATGAATTCGTGCTTTCGAGAGGGCTATTGCAAGAAGAACTGGACCATGTCATTAGAGTTATATATTGAGGAAGGAAGTCCACATTATGGATAATAACAGATTGTTTATCCAATTTCTACATAACAACAATTTCATTACTCTCAAGGGTAATAGTATTCCTAACAAGAATTGACTTCAGTCCTTCAGTTGTACCTATTGCACTCCACAATAGTCCATCGACGCTTGTTACACATTGACAGTGTCTCCTGTTTTAGATCAGCAAATGTTTAGTTCTACTACTGCAGTGCTTCTCAGACTGAAATTTCATCTTTTCTCTCTGCTAACATGCCTAGCAGTCTGCAAAAATTATTACTTCATTATCGTCACCAAATCCCTTTAATATCTGATTCTACCCCTGTGAAAGTCAAGCTATAACAATATCCTCACAATCAAAAGGCAGAAATTGACAAGATGGTCTCTCAAATATTGCAAGAAGGGTTAATTGAGCACAGCAATAGTCCATTCTCATCGTCAGTATTGTTAATCAAGAAAAATGATGGAGCCTTCAGATTCTATACTGATTACAAGGCCGATAAGCATTTAACTGATCATATTGTTATATTACTTTCTTGTATACTGTTACGGAAATATTTGGTAAAACACACGGCGCCTTCCTAAAGGGCCACCTGTCATACACAGGGCTACATTTCGCTTGGCCACAGGACGGTCAGTCACCACCAGGTTCGTTAGTATCAGTTCCGTACGGCAAATCAAGAGGGCTCACCCCTATAAAAAGTCCGTCGGAACTATACACGAAGCAAGAAGGTAATAACCATCTGGACAAGAGCGTATCCAAGGCCTCTACAGTAAGTAGATCTTATCCACTTACCCCTACAGTAGGTAGATATTTTCTACTTACACACGAGGTACCTACACGGTAGGTAGATATTTTCTACCTACCTACGTAGCACCTACATAGTAGGCAGATATTTTCTTACCGCCTTAGAAGATATTTTTCTCATTCACCGCCTCACTCCACCACCTTTCCTAAACCGCCTTTAAATGACTATAAAAGAAGAGCGACAATAAAGAAAAGGGGGATCGAAAAAGTCACCACAAAAAGAGCTAACTCATGTCTAAAACCGCCTTCTTACTAATTTTCTGACTTAGGCATCGGAGCTGAATCCGGGGAAAAAGGCCCAATTCCGACCACTGTTTTCTCCCTTTTATAGGTTCATCCCAAAGGAAAGCTAAGGCAGTTCCGAGCGGATTTTCATTGGATAATTCTGACGGATCTCCAAAGCATTCTCCGTGTTCCTCATTCAGAAGCTGAAGTAATCGTCCACACCAACTATAAATTTCAACTGTTTGTTGAAGGCTGAGACCAGATCACGAGGCCACAGTAGCCAAGGCGTGAGGTGGACCAGTTTTTGGCATCAACAGTTTGGCGCCGTCCGTGGGGACCCTTACAAAAAGCCAAATGATTACTACTAGAAGGTCAAAACGGATCCAAGAACAAGGAGCACCAAGTAACCCTGAAGAACCTGGAGAAGTCCGAAGACATGAGGAGATTCCGTTGAATAATCCACCTATCTTACCTCCATCGGAAAATCCTCCCGCCCCACCCCAAGAACCCATTCCGGAGTTTTACCTCAACATGCAGCAGCAGTTGGAACAGTTAACTCAAGCTGTTCATGCTTTAACTCATCCACCAGTTTCTCCCACGCAAATTCCACGAAGTGTGCCAACAATCCCACCAGCCAATTCCGAAAGCAGAGGGAGGACAAGGACTCGCACTCATGGAGACAGAAGAGAGAGAACCGCCTTCTCTGCTAGCTCGGAACCCCCCTCCGTTCGACGTCGAGAACAAGCTGCCACAAGAACTGAACAGCATACAAGAGCGGAGCGGACAAGGACCGAACGGAATAGCCCATCTGTTCCAACGGTCGACAGAAGAACACAGCGACAGGATCCTTCGCGGGGAAACAAGAAATCCGAACGGCACGTTCTCAGCATGTGTTCACCTTTTATCAAGGAAATATTGGAGGAGCAAGTTCCTGATAATTTCAGACCCCCTGCTATGATTGCATATGAAGGCAGAACCGATCCGTCTCGTCACCTGAAGTCTTTCAGATCGAAGATGCTTCTCACAGGAATTACCGACGCTCGTATGTGCCGAGCTTTTCCGGCCACCTTAGAGGGAAAAGCGCAAGACTGGTTTGTCGATCTTTCATCTAGCACAGTCCCTTCTTTTCAAATTCTAGCAGACCGCTTTCTAGCTTACTTTGCTAATTACTCAAAACAAAAGAAAATCCCATCCACCCTTCTGCGCGTTAAGCAGCGAGAGGGGGAAACGCTCCAGGCCTATTTAAATCGTTACATAGACGAGACAGGTAACGTTGCGGACCTCCTTCCGCGAATGGTTGTGACCTTTTTAATGGAAGGACTGCTAGAATCCCCTTTTCGTTTTTCCCTCACCCTAGATCCACCAAAGACCATCCCCGCCCTTATGATCCATGCCCAAAAGTACATCAATTCCGATGAGATCTACACGGGTTGGGAGGAAGAAGCTCGACGCGAACCGGTGGAAATTCAAAGAGGAAAAACCTACCAAAATGTCAACAGAAGGCCTCCGGACATACGAAAGGAGGGAGGGTCACGCAGGTACAGTAAGGGTGGAAATAGAGGTCTGGAAACCCCAACACGCCCTCAACGGCATGTACTACAGCCTAGAGAACCTTCAAAGGAAAGTAAAATTGTCAGATATGACCACCATACCCCACTAAATCAAACTAGAAGCCATATCCTTATGCAAATCAAAGAGCAAAAGCTCCTGACATGGCCAGAGCCTGCAAAAAATCCCGAACGGCAAAAGAACAGTAAGAGATATTGTCAGTTTCATCGATCTAAGGGACACGATATGGAGAAATGTACCCATTTGATGAAAGCTATAGAAGATATCGTTCGAAGGGGGCAACTGGAGCAATACATCAACCTTGAGATTCAAGAGGAACCTGACATTTCACAACCTAAAGAAGAAGAAGGAGAAATGGTGGGGTTCATTAGTGGTGGACCCGGTTGTGGTGGTGAAAGTTCCACCTATCGAAAAAGTTACGCCCGAATGATAGGAGTTGCGCAGGAAACAGAAACACCTCAAAGGAGATCTCGACCTATGAGTCCCCTAATCTTTTATGATAACGATGTCAGCAGGGTTCGCCACCACCATGACGATGCTCTTGTCATTGCCATCATGGTTTCCAGCTTCCAAATGAAGAGAGTTCTGATAGACAGTGGAAGTTCAGTTGACATTCTCTTTTGGAGTGCTTTCGAGAGAATGAGATATGATGCGGATAACTTGTTCCCGTGAAAATCATCCTTAGTAGGATTTTTCTGAGGATTTATATAGCCGAAGGAATGATCTCCTTGCGGTTATGGTAGGAAAATCGCCAAGATCATCAACGGTGGCAACAAAGTTTACGGTTGTAATGTGCTTCAAGCTACAACGCTATTCTTGGTAGGCCAACCCTCAACGCCTTGAAAGCCGTAATTTCTACCTACCATCTTCTCCTAAAATTTCCAACCGAAAGTGGCGGAGAAGTAAGAGGAGACCAACCTTTAGCACGGCATAAAGGCTATATTGCAACCCTTAAAGGAAAAGTCGTAAAGAGGGGCAAAACAAAAGTTTCGGAAGCCATCTTTGGTCAATAGAATAGCCGAAAGGTGAAGATGAGGAATTCACCAATACCAGCTTGAAGAATTGCTTACCGTTCCTCTAGATACAACCGAGGATGGAACGTGACGGTGCGTAATTGGTGCGAATTTGACAAGAGTACAACAAGAAAATCTCATGGTGGTACTAAGGACAAATTCCGACCTTTTCGCCTGGTCATCAGAAGATATGCCAGGTGTGAAACGCAACGTCATCGAACACCGCCTCAACATAGATCAATCATTCAAGCCTATCAAACAGAAAATGAGAAATTCGGCCCCAGAAAGACAGAAGGCCGCGGAGGAAGAAGTATCAACCCTCTTGAAGGCTGGATTTATCCGAGAGGTGAACTATCCCGACTGGCTAGCTAATGTGGTTCTTGTAAAAAAGCCGTCCGGAAAATGGAGAATGTGCGTAGATTTTACGGACCTAAACAAAGCTTGTCCAAAAGATTCGTTCCCCCTACCTTCCATCGATGGTTTAGTTGATTCTACGACGGGGCATGAGATGTTGAGTTTCTTAGACGCCTTCTCAGGCTACAATCAAATCCGAATGGCCGAAAAAGACGAAGAAAAAACATCCTTCATTACAAGCACTGGGACTTATTGCTATAAAGTAATGCCGTTCGGATTAAAGAACGCAGGGGCCACCTTCCAGAGACTTATAAATACAGTCTTCAAAGAGCAAATCGGCAGAAATGTTGAAGCTTACGTGGATGATATTTTGGTAAAAAGCCAAAAAGCCAACGAACATCTACCGGATTTACAAGAGGCCTTTCTATCCCTTCGGACTTACAACATGCTCTTAAATCCGAATAAGTGTTCTTTCGGTGTCAGCTCAGGGAAATTTCTGGGGTTTGTATTGACACAAAGAGGAATAGAGGCAAATCCGAAAAAAATCAAAGCCATTCTTGATATGGGGTTACCCAAAACTCTTCAAGAAATACAGCGGCTTAACGGACGCCTAGCGGCTCTGGGAAGGTTCATTTCTAAAGCCGGTGAGAAGAACCTCCCACTTTTTCAAGCCTTACGAAAAGCGCCAAAAATGGTGTGGACAGAAGAATGTGAGAAAGTCTTTCAAGGACTTAAAGATTATCTCTGATCGCCTCAGCTGCTAGCTAAGCCGCAAGTAGGGGAAGAGCTCTACATCTACCTGGCCGCTGCTCCTTGAGCGGTCAGCGCCGTTCTTTTAAGAGAAGACAAGGGAGTTCAGAAACCAGTTTATTACACAAGTAAGATCCTTAACGACGCGGAATCGAGGTATCTGCCACTTGAAAAGTTGGCTTTCACCCTCATCACATCCGCAAGAAGATTGAGGCCTTATTTCCAAGCTCACAAAGTCACTGTGCTAACTGATCAACCACTAAGGTAAGTTCTCCATAAACCTGAAAATTCCGGACGTCTAGCCAATTGGGTAATAGAATTGGGTGAGTTCGATCTCACTTATAAACCCCGAACGGCCATCAAGGCTCAAGTGCTAGCAGACTTTATAGCAGAGTTAACCATGCCCACAAGTGGAGATGAGATCCCATCAGCAAATCCAGAAGAAAACCCTAGCATCCCATGGCTCCTATATGTCGATGGATCAGCGACGGAAGAAAAGTCAGGGGCCGGTTTCGTCCTTTATTCTCCCTCTAAGTGGAAGATTGCAACGGTACTCAAGTTCCAATTCCGAGCAACGAATAATGAAGCCGAATACGAAGCCCTAATCGCAGGACTGCACTTGGCCAGGGGACTCGGAATTCAGCATCTGCATGTATATTCCGACTCACAGTTGGTCGTAAACCACACCTTGGGTAGTTTCGAAGTAAAAGAGGAAAACATGGTCAAATACCAAGCTGTGGTAAAGAAAATAGTTTCATACTTCGTTTACTTCCAGATTGAAAAAATCGGCCGAGCACAAAATGAAGAAGCAGACGCCTTGTCTAAAAGGGCCACGACATCCAACGGAAATACAGAATCCTCTTTTAACCTACAGTACCTTCCCACAAGGACTATTGAAAGGCTCGAAGAGGAAGTGCAAAATACGGCGGAAGAGACGAGTTGGATTGATCCCATTAGAAACTACCTGCGAGGTGGACCTCCACCATCTAACAAAACGGAAGCCAGACGGATTTCGTATAGATCTGCTCAATACACCATTATTGGCGAAAACTTATACAAAAGATCCTATACATAACCCTTCTTACGATGCGTACATCCCAAAGAAGCCAACTATATTCTGCATGAGATTCACGAGGGCATCGGAGGAGGTCATATCGGAGGCAAAGCCTTGAGTTACAAAGTCCTGCGACAAGACTATTATTGGCCAACATTAACTCAAGATGCAGTGGCATTCGCCCGTAAATGTGATGCCTGCCAACGGCATTCCAAGATCCAGAGACGACCGCCTACGCTGCTTACACCAATTATCAGCCCTCGACCATTTGCTATCTGGGGGGTTGACCTTCTAGGGCCATTTCCTACTTCAACTCGACAGATGAAATTTCTAATAGTTGCTATAGACTACTTCACCAAATGGGTAGAGGTTGAGCCCTTGGCCAAGATCACGGAAAAAGCGTGTCAAGGATTCTTATGGCGAACGGTTATCTGTCGATTCGGAATTCCAGTTGCCTTCATTTCTGATAATGGGCGACAATTTGATAACAAGGCTTTCAAAAGCTTTTGTTCCGAGCTCGGAATTGAATCCAGATTAACTTCTGTAACGCATCCTCAAACCAATGGCCAGGTAGAGGTGACAAACCGTACCTTGCTCCAGACTCTGAAAACCCGGGTGTCCAAAAATGGAACTAATTGGGTGGAAGAAATTTCGAGCGCCCTTTGGGCCTACAGGACAACTGCAAGAACTCCCACAGGGGAAAGCCCATTTTCTCTTACTTACGGGGCCGAAGCCGTCATTCCCGCAGAAATAGGAATGCCTACCTTGCGAACACAACATACTTTCTCATTAGAAGAAAATGAGGAAAATCTCCGAGCGGAACTTGATCTACTCGAAGAACGAAGAATAACGGCAGAAACAAAGGCAGAGCTATCTATCGCCAAAGAGTGAAAAGGTTCTACAACACAAGGGTAAAAAGAGTCTTCTTCCAAATCGGTGATCTGGTCCTGAGAGAAAATGAATTCCAAGGAAATAAAAGCCGAACGGGGAAGCTAACTCCTAACTGGGAAGGCCCTTACGTCATTCAGAGAATTGTCCGAGCAGGCACTTACTATCTAGTAAATATGGAAGGAAAAACGCTCAAACGCCCATTTCATGCTGAACACCTACGACGCTACTATCAGTAAAAACTGTAGAAGTCTCTTAAATGTCTCATGGAATAAAGGATCAAGTCTTTTCCATTCTATACAAAAATGAGGTGAAAATCCCATTCTACACAAAATGGGTGAAAATCCCATCCCACCAAGATGAGGTGAAAATCCCATCCCACCAAGATGAGGTGAAAATCCCATCCCTAGGAGATGAGTCGGAATTATCCTACAAGGATAAGCGACCTCTCATCCAAAAACAAGGGGCAAAAATCCCGATCGAAATGTGAGGCAACAATCTCATTCACGAAGGCCAGGATCTTGCTCGATAAGTCAAAGTCCTATGGCGAAACTAAAGAAGAACCTGCTTTAAGGTTCTTAATGATTAAGGATAATAAATACTCGAAAATAAATCTTCATCAACATCAAGGTTTGTATTTCACTTCAGTTTATATTACACTTCATATAAATTACATTCCAAAATGACTAAAGTATCTAGAAGAACAAAAAAAAAAAAAACCTAAACCTAGGAACTAGGGTCCTAGGGACAGTCGGCCACTGCCGGAGGAACTTGAGATGGAAACTCCGATGGGGCGGGAGCAGGAGCCTCTGGGGTCTCAATAATTTGTTGCTCTTTTAGCTCCGTGAATTTCTTCAAGACTCCAGCCAACCCCATGGACAAAACTTCCGTAGGAGGGATATGGCGACCCACCTGCTGTACCACTGAATAGATGCGGGTGGCCCCTTCCTTGGTTCTCGCCCTAAGCCGGGCAACCTCCTTCTCTAACTTATCCACTCGCTCTACTAAATCCTTGACTTCTTGCGAGTCGGATTTAGGAGTTGTCAGTCGGGAAGCTAAGTCTTTTTTAAGTGTGTCGCGCTCCCCCTTTAGCTCTTCCAACTCCACCTGAACAGCAGTAAGTTCAGCATTTTTCATCTTCAGATTCCACCGGGCTTCAGCTTGCCCATCTTGAGCAGATTTGAGCTCTTTCTCCAAACCGTTAAAATTGTCTTGTAGCTTTTTAAGGTTCTCCCCAGTAGTAAGAAGAGAACCCTCAGAAATAGACAACTTGGCCGCCAAATCGTCCTTCTCTTTTCCCACAACAGCCAGTTGTTGAAGCTGCTCTGCTTTTTCCCTCTCAAAAGCATGGATAATAGCGAGCTGCTCCTTCTCCTTTTCCTCTAAAGCCGCCACCTTAGAGGTTAGTTGGGCGATTTCCACCCTATCCGCTTCCATCTTTGCCAAGTCCTCTTGACAAAGATTGCCGACTCGGTCCGCCCAGTGTGTAGCCTACAAAATAAACGAGTTATCGACGTTAATACCGAACTAGAAAGGATTAGAAAGTAAAATAAGAACAGCTCTTACCAACATGACCGAACGGAATAGTTGGGAGGTGGTCTCTTCCCTTCGAGCCTTTCGAAGTTTGGAAGAGAACTGTTCGGGCCTCATGGCCGTCAAGACAGTTCTTACGGTAGCGGCGTCTCGGAAAGGGATGTCTTCAGAGGGCAACTCCTTCCCTTGAGTTGTCGATCCCCTCAAAACCGAGTCTACTACCCTCAGTTTATCCAGGAGAGCCGCTTCTCCCGCTTCCGCCTATATGAACTGAAGTTAAGTGAAACATACTCTCAAAAAAGGATATTACAAATATGTTCTCACCTCTACGAGAAGGATATCTTCCGGCCGACTAGAAGAAGGACCTTCTGAAATTGGCGACAAAGCCGGGCAGACTTCTTCTGGACGGGCTTCCTCCTGAGGCGACGCCGCCTGTTCCCCCACAATTCCAGGACCCGATGCGTCCTCGGAATTCTTTCTCTTTGTCCTCCTCTCCCGTGAGGACCCTGCACCGGGGTCACTTTTAACCCCCTTCTTGGAAGAGTCAGTCTCTTTTCTCTTCCTTTTCTTTTTCTCCTCTTTGGAGGTATCAGCACCTTTGCTAGATGCCACTTCTTTCTTTTTCCGCCCATGAGCTAAGGGCGGATGAACTTCACCTTCGAAAGAAGCCAGGAGACCCTTAACGTAGCTCAAATCTTCGTCTTCCATCGGATTTTCTGCAAAATAAATTCCGAATAAGGTTAGACATCACAAGCCAAAATCAAACTAAATTGGGTACGCGAGCGAGTCCTACCAGTAGACACTATTAAACGACATTTAACGAGGTTTTCCTTGGTCAAAAACTTATCCATATAAACTTTGGATAGCCCCGTCATTGACTTAAGAAGATTTCCCTCTTCTTTCGTCATCTCCTCACAAGTAATGTCCGCGCGGGGAACCTCCCACCTTGTTCGAATTCCCCATTCAGATTTACATCTAACAAAGAAAAACTTACTCTTCAATCGCTTAATGGAATAGGGAACTTTCCCTAGAAACTTTCTCCCAGAGCGAGACGAGAAATAATACCAATCGGCATTAGACTCCAAACAAAGACTAAACAACAGGCGGAACCAACGGACAGTCGGATTTACCCCATAATTCTTAAAAACCATAACAAATCCATTGAGCAGCCTCCAAGAGTTCGGAGTCAACTGCGAAGGACACAAACGATACTCCTCTAGGATCACCTTAGTAAAATCGGGAAGAGGAAGCCTAAGTCGGCCCAGCAACGCATCCTGATAAACAGCTATCTCCCCCTCCCTGGGAGCACTCGCTCTCTCCCCTGAACAAGGAACCCTAACTTAAAACAAAGAGAGGTTTATCTCATATTTCTCCACCCGATCATCTACATCCTTCTGCCCTAAAAGACTTATGAACGTATCCGACCCTCTACCCATTGCCCTAGAGGTAGGGTGAACCCGCGAACTCTGAACCGGAACGTCCCCAAGTTCGCCCGGAATCGCGACAGAAACCGTAGGGGTGGACGGAGAAGGAATCAAGGACTCATGAGAAGAACTAGAGGAGGAAGATGCAGCACTAGCCATTACCTTAGGAAAAGAAAAAGATAAGAAAAACGTAGAAAGCTCAAAACCAGGGCTCGCCGGAGAAGAAGAAATCTGAAGAAGAAGACACGATTCGACTTTCGAAACAAACTTTTCTGCCTGTACGATTTCGCTTATATACAAAGGCAACGAATCCCTGGCCGTTAGATTTCAGGGTCGCATTCCGATCAAAACCGTTTAACCAAGGGTCCACAAATCTGGACCGTTCAGATATCTGATTATCACTTTTCCTCAAACAAATCAAAATTCCGCCCACGTCAGCAATACCAAACGCCGCCTGACACATAGAGAACCGCGCCCATCATGATGTTGACAAACGCGCACGCCGCGCATATCGCACCACCACCCCCCTCTTTAATGCTAAATAGTAAAAGAGACACGTGGCGTCTCAGGGAATAACAAGCACAGTGTAGAGCCCGCACCATAAGGGACAAAACGCACACATCCCAACATAGGATCACCAGTGATCATTTTCTCTTGAAGAAATCGAAAACTTTATGAGCAAATTAATAAACTTTATTCATTTACAACGGCAATAGTATTAAAAAGCACACAACCAAGCAACAGAACAAACAAACATCTCCTCCGCAATGAATTCCCTAGTTAACAATCCTCGGATCCGTCTGAGGACCCACTCCGATAAGACTCGGAAGAGACGCACGGACTTCCACTCCCGTCGCTGTCCTCATTATCACTAGGAAATCCCGGCAAAGCTCGTGGGCGAAGATAAGGACCCACTTCTCTACGGCAGGAGTCGCTCCCAAACATTTCAACTTCAAAGCGCACATCCCCCGCGTGAGTAATAGCTAAAGTGATAATTAGAAGATCCCCTGCCTCTATGTCATGATCAACATGGAAGGCTTCCCACCCTTCCTCAATGCTTACCTCACCCATTCCCCTATCAATAACCAGCATGGATGGCCACACACAGCGGTTCGGACTTACCAATTGGATAATCCCAGTCTGCAATTCCGATAAGTGCTCATGAAACTAACTTGGCATTCGTAAGCGACGAGAACACTGGGTGAAAGTAAAAAACTTAAAAAAGGACAAACGCTGAGCCATTTTACAAAAACGTAAGGATGCTGGATGAAAATGTTATCCACGCTAGCCTCTTATATAGTAAAACTTGGTGACACTATAGGCGAAAATTCCGGAGAAAAATCTACCTCGATTCAAGACAACACAGTAAGCGTCGGTTACCTATTAAAACATATGTATCTAGAAAAAAACCTACACCTACATAGACACGCCAGGTAAGGCAGATACTTGTTCTCGAACCAAGCGAAAAGTGCAAATTGACTCACTCCTCACTCAGATTTTTCGAACAAGTACATTCTGGGGGGGGGGGTCTAGTGTTACGGAAATATTTGGTAAAACACGCGGCGCCTTCCTAAAGGGCCACCTGTCATACACAGGGCTACGTTTCGCTCGGCCACAGGACGGTCAGTCACCACCAGGTTCTTTAGTATCAGTTCCGTACGGCAAATCAAGAGGGCTCACCCCTACAAAAAGTCCGTCGGAATTATACACGAAGCAAGAAGGTGATAACCATCTGGACAAGAGCGTATCCAACGCCTCTACAATAAGTAGATCTTATCCACTTACCCCTACAGTAGGTAGATATTTTCTACTTACACACGAGGTACCTACACCGTAGGTAGATATTTTCTACCTACCTACGTAGCACCTACATAGTAGGCAGATATTTTCTTACCGCCTTAGAAGATATTTTTCTCATTCACCGCCTCACTCCACCACCTTTCCTAAACCGCCTTTAAATGACTATAAAAGAAGAGCGACAATAAAGAAAAGGGGGATCGAAAAAGTCACCACAAAAAGAGCTAACTCATGTCTAAAACCGCCTTCTTACTAATTTTCTGACTTAGGCATCGGAGCTGAATCCGGGCAGAAAGGCCCAATTCCGACCACTGTTTTCTCCCTTTTATAGGTTCATCCCAAAGGAAAGCTAAGGCAATTCCGAGCGGATTTTCATAGGATAATTCCGACGGATCTCCAAAGCATTCTCCGTGTTCCTCATTCAGAAGCTGAAGTAATCGTCCACACCAACTATAAATTTCAACTGTTTGTTGAAGGCTGAGACCAGATCACGAGACCACAGTAGCCAAGGCGTGAGGTGGACCAGTTTTTGGCATCAACATATACTATGCATGTGATTACGAGTAATTCTCGCCCATTGGTACTTAATTGGTGTTAATTCTTATTTATAGGGAACGCGAGAGCCTCGAGAGCCAAATGGAAGCAATGCGGTACAATTTGAGGCTAAATTCCAAGTTTCTTGAAGTCGTGCCAGCTAGTGTGCCCCCGCACACACCCGCATAAAGCAGGAAACAGCGGTGTGCCCTCGCATGCACCCGCACAGGCCGTTTAGAGCGCATACCTCAAGATTTTTACAAAGAGCCCTCAGAATCGACTCATGCAACTGCACTAAAGAGTGCATTGCACTGGTAATATAAAGGTGGGGCGCATCGCGGCGCTACACGACCGCCCGCACAACTCGCTATTCAGACTTGGCATGACTTATTTTTCTGGCAAATTTGAATCCGGCCTAATCTGATTTGGACACCATTTATGTAAATTCATCTTGGCCCTTTAAATAGGAGATTTTTATGGTTTGTAAGGAGGGGATTAACTTTTAGTTAACTTTTAGACTTTGGTTCATCATCTCTCTTGGTGCTCCTATCCCTTCACCATCTTGGAGATTATGGTTTCATTGAAGAACTTGTAGCAAGAAGGTGACGGCAAGCATCGAAGGGGCTTCTTTGTAGCAATTCTACATATCTCGCCAACGGTCCTCGCCAACAGTGGAAGGAAGGGTGTTTCATATTATGCTTCATTTCTTTCTCTAAGCCTTGTGTTGGATTTGTGTTCCCCTTTGATGGGGAACTAAATTGCTAGATACTTGGACATGCTGAACCTCCGGATTAGTACTTAACTTTGCTTGTATGAATTTCTATAATTAAATAAATGTTTAATGTTTTGAGAAGCTATTGACTGTGATGTATGGTAATGATATTCTACGTTGCGACTGCTCTGAGTGTTAATAGGATTCATGTGGGCACAGATAGTGAACGCTTCCCCATATGTAGATAACCTTCAATAGGTGGGAGTTGTGAATATGCCAAGAGATCGGGTAGTTAGGCAAGAGACTCCTTTAGATATATCGTTCCCACAACTCTTCCGAGATATAGGTTCCCAAGAACACTAATACAATGAGGGTATTAGGTTAGTAACTCGTCTCGACAGAGGGTGTGAAAGCATTATAGGAATTCTTGGTCCATAAACTAATATTCTTCAAGTAGAAATTCATACGTGCCATTACTTGCAAATATCCGGAGTGGATTTATTGCCCGAGTAGCTCCCCTTTATGATTACTTGCCATTACTACTCTCATCAAGTTGAATTCGAGTCATTTTCAATTTAGCAACTCGACAAGAATTTTATCTCAACCTTTGGATGGGCTAGGTATCAGACAATTAGATAGGATTAGTGACATAGGTATCTATAGGTTTGACATCCGACTTCCATAGTCCACTTACTGCTTGGTATGACCCGTGCACTTGCAGTATTAAGCATAAGCATTAGGCTCAATCAAAGGCTCTTAATGCTATTACAATAAAGGATTCATTTCCAATACCTACAATTGATGAACTATTAGATGAATTATTTAGTGCCACATATTTTTCAAAATTTAAGATTCGGTTATCACCAGATACTAATACATCATGCTGATCGATACAAGACGGCTTTTCGGACTCATAATGGGTATTTTCAATAGCTGGTAATACCTTTTGGGCTCTCTAATACCCTTGCCACTTTCCAAACCCTTATGAATCAGGTATTCAAATTTGTCTTGAGGAAATTTGTTTTAGTCTTCTTTAGTGATATCCTTGTGTACAGTGTTAATTGGAAGCAAGACCTCCATCATTAAGACACTGTTTTATCTACACTTCAACAGAATCAATTGGTCGCAAAATTTTCTAAGATATTCTAAGTTCAGTTTTGGTATCACTCAAGAGGAATATTTTAGTCACATTGTATTTGCCAAAGGGGTGGCAATGGACAAATCCAAAGCGAAGGGCATTCTCAATTGGCCTATGCCTACAATAATTAAACATTTAAGGAGTTTTTTGGACTTGAGTAGATACTATATGAAGTTTATAAAAAATTATTCTCAAACAGCTCATCCTTTAATCGACATGTTAAAGAAAGATAATTTTAATTTGATTGAACCCGCTACAGCAGCATTTCTGCACCTCAAAAAAGCAGTACCTTCAACTCCAGTACTTGCATTAACTAATTTTTCTGCCCTTTAACATAGAAACTGATGCCTCTGGGATGGGAATCGGAGCTACTATTTTTAGTCAGTAGCATCATCCAATTGCATTTTTCTCTAAGAAGATTTCTACCAACATGTACAAGCAATCTGCATATACCAAAGAGTTGTATGGACTTATCGAAGTTGCAAGCAAATTTTGACATTATCTTCTTGATCATAAGTTTATTATCATAACTGATTAGCAGGCACTAAAATATCTTCGTAATCAAGTAATTCAGACACATGAATAGCAGAGCTGGCTTCCTAAGCTGTTAGGATTTTACTTCAACATTGAATATAAACTAGGGGTGGATAACTTAGCCTTCGATACCTTATCACGCTGCTTTCAGGTGGAAATATCTCATCCACAAACTCTACTTATTCCTTAGATTCCGCAATTACAGAACTATGATCCTTATTATGGGTCCATCATCAAAGATCTTCAAGACAACTCAATTCTACATCGCAATTATAATTGCAGATATAATCTACTATAGTGGAAGAATAAAATTGTCATTCCTCCTGATCGTCTACTAATGCAAAAACTGTTACAAGAATTTCATTCAACTTTTGTAGGGGGACATGTAGGGAACCTGAAAACTTTTGCACGCTTAGCACATTAGTTTTATTGGCCAAATACGTGCAAGGATGTCCAACAGTTTATCAAGTGTTGTCTCATATGCCAGCAGACTAAGCACACCAACACATCTCCATCGGGCTAATTACTACAACTACTACCAATTCCTCAACAGATTTGGTCTGACATATCTATGGACTTCATAGTCAGATTATCACATGCAAAAGGATTTTTAGTAATATCTGTTGGTGCGGACCGTCTATCCATGTATGCCTATTTTGCTCCACTTAAGGCTAATTTTTCTATTACTTCAGTAGTAGAAGTTTTTGTCACCACTGTTGTCGAATTACATGGCATTCCTCAATTTATTGTATGTGACTGCGACAAGACATTCACAAGTAAATTTTGGCAACACTTGTTTCTCAACATGGATACGACATTGGCAATGTCCTCGACATACTATCCCCAAACTGAGGACCAGACGAAGGCCATTAATAAATGTTTGGAACAATATTTGAGGTGCTTCACTAAAAAGAATCATAAGAAATGGGCAGACCTCTTTCCTTGGGCAGAGTTTTCCTACAATACATCACTTCACACTAGTTCTGGTATGTCCCCATTCCAAGTTGTTTATGGTCATTACCTGCCCCAACTTATTCCATATTAGCCAAATGATCAAGATCCACCTGCAGTATCTCTTTTGTTACAACAATGGGATCAACTACTCCATAAGCTAAAGCAGAATTTACTTCGTGCACGGACCAAAATGAAGCGTATTGCCGATACTAAACGAATTGATGTCTCCTTTGTAGTAGGCGACTGGGTCTTTGTGAAACTGCAGCCTTACCGTCAACACTCCGTCACTCTACGCCGGCATCACAAGCTTAGCATGTGCTATTTCGGGCCTTTCCATGTGTTGTAGCTTATTGGCGAAGTAGCTTATAGATTGTTATTGCCAACTGGGGCCAAAACTCCCCACATTTTTCATATGTCGCTACTTAAAAAATGTCATGGCGATCCTCAGACATTAATTATTCCCCTGACTCTATTATCCGATAAATATGACTCAATTGTCCAACCTGAATATATTTTGAATTCTCGCACCATCTTCCTCAACAATCGCAAAATCCTGCAAGTCTTGGTACAATGTCTGAGTCTGTCCACAGTTGACAACTCGTGAGAGGATTTAGCTAAGCTTCTACAACATCATCGTAGCATTGACCTTGAGGACAAGGTCTTCTTTAAAGGGATGGGTAATGTTATATACCAATTTAAGGTGCCAATAAAAGTAGGATACGTGGAGACATACTAACCACCGGATGAGAGTCAGCACCATCACGCGGTGGAAATGGGAGAATTACAAAAGAGTATAAAGGCAAGGAAATACTATACTAAAAGGGTTTGTTACGCCTGGGTGTAAAAAGATGTTGATAAGGGGGAAAGAGGGCAGCGAAGAATTAGAAGGCAGCTCAATTGAGAGAGAGGAAGGCTAGTTGGAATTCTCAGGAGTTCATCTAGTCTTATTATCATTCTGTTCTATCAATTTCTAGATTTACTATAAGGAAGCCAATGGAGTTCTAAGAAATTTTAAACAACAAGTTTCAAAATAAATAGATATAAGAAGTATGAATCAAACACAAGAAAATGCAGTGACGAAACAAGGAACTAGTAAACAAACACTGGAAATAAGGAAAATCTTAACCTTGGGTTTTTATAAGATCGAGCAAAGTTGTCTTTAAAGACTTGAATCTTAACCCGTCATTAAAGCTTCCAACTGATAGGGATAGTAGTGAACTCAGTCTTTAACTACAACCCTTTGAATCAGAATTCCACTTCAATAAGGATCCTATGTGATACTTGAACAAAATAGGGTTGGCGCATTATTGGTCATGCGCTCGATACCAATTCATGGAGATTACTATAGAGTTTTCCCGAATACTCTCATAGTTGTGGCCTAACAGCTATCTCCACTTAGGTGCGCTCTTCAGAGATATTTGTAGTGTAATATCTCGCCAAATACAACCTTTGATCTCATTAAGAGCTATGCTCAACCTCAAACTACTACATGAGAGCACGCGCCATAGGAATGGGGTAATAATAATAATAAATGTATCTCTAATGCATGTAGAGTGCTCTTCAAGTAAACCAATCAATAGCTTCACTTTGAACTTCTATCCTTGGATCTCCATTCAAAGAAGTAGGGTCACTTCTGTTATTGACCTTTATGGGCTAAGCCCCCCTCAACGCTTCTGCTATCATTTGTCTCAATAGCCCTTTAGTTAGGTAATCTGCAAGATTTATTTCTGACTTCACATAATTAATGCTCACAATGTTATGCTTCAAGTGTCTCTGCATTGACTTGTAGTGGATCCATATATGCTTGTTCATTTTATCATTTGTATGTTCACGCCTGCATAGCTCAATGGCATATTTAGAATAACAGTGTATAGCAATGGGCGTCATGGGAAAAGGCATAACAGGAATTTCAGATAATAAATTTCTAATCGATTCAGATTCAGTACAAGTAGAATCAAGAGCAATCAGTTCAGCTTCCCTAGTACTCCTTGCATTGAGCTTCTGCTTAGCAGATTTTCATTGGATAACTCCTCCACCAAGTAGGAATACTTGGCTTGAGGTTGATTTTAGATCAACTAAGTCAAATATCCAGTTGGCATCTATATATCCCTCTACTACACGAGGAAACCCAATATACCTCAGTCCAAAAGACATGGTGCCCTTTAGAAATCTAAGAACCTCTCAAGGGTAGTCTAATGTTCTTGCTTTGGGTTACTAGTGTATCTACTCAGTCTAGATACTACATAAGCAATATCAGTTTCTGTTCTGTTAGACAATTACATCACAAATGTTATGATCTGTGCATAGAGAACCTGACCAACAGATTCACCTTTGTTTTTCTTAAGGTGTATAGTGCGTTCATAAGGTGTAGCAACAGGCTTGCAATCAAGATATCCATATTTCTCCAACACTTTCTCAGTGTAGTGAGACTTGGATAAGGTGATGCTAGAAACATACCTAGTAAGCTTGATACCTAAGATCACATTAGCTTCTCCTAGGTCGTTCATATCAAACTTACTACTTAGAAAACTTTTGAAACCATTCACAAGGTACAAATCAGTTACAAAGATTAGCAAATCATCAACATACAAGCACACAATCACATATCCACCATCTACCACATTGTTGTAAACACGTACACCTGTCATAGTTGTTTACAACAAAACCATACGAGATGATTGTAGAGTCAAACATGGTATACCACTATTTAGGGGCTTACTTAAGTCCATACAGAGATTTCACAAGTTTGCACACCTTATGTTCTTGTCCAGTAACAACAAAGCCTTCAGGTTGCTCCATGTAAATTTCTTCCTTTAAATCATCATTCAAGAAGGCAGTCTTTACATCCATCTGATGGATTTCAAGACTGAAGGCAGATGCAATCACAATAAGAATCCCAATAGTGGTGGTACGAGCTACAGGCGATTAGGTGTCAAAGTATTCTAATCCTTCCTTCTGCTTAAACCCTTTTGCAACTAACCTAGCCTTGAACTTCTCAGTAGATCCATCATACCCCTATTTCTTCCTGAAGACCCATTTAAAGCCCAATGGTTTATTCCTAGGGGGAAGGAAGTCAGAATCCAGGTATTGTTGTGCATGGTTGAGTGATACTCATCATCTATAACTTCTTTCCAAAAAACCGAGTTAGTAGAAGCCATAGCTTCTTGGAAAGTACTAGGAGTGTCCTCTGTCATAAAAGTGAGAAAATCATCACCCAGGTTCCTTTCAATTCTACCTCTCTTACTTTATCTGGGTTCCTGTACAGGAGCGGGAACTAATCTAGAAGGAGAGTTAGAGGTCAGAGGCACAGGCTAATTGGGACATACTACTGATTTCAAGGGAAAGATGTTCTCAAAGTAGACAACATCTCTAGCTTTAATGATGGTATACCTAGCTATTTTACTCACATCTGAGTTAATAACTAGGAATCATCCAACATTGCTATCTAGAGCATACCCTACAAATACTACATCAATAGTCTTGGGACCTATCTTCTTGATTCTAAAGTTAGGAATCTTTACCTTGGCCAAACACCCCCACACTTTGAAGTAGTTGAGCTGAGGAGCTCTTCCTTTCAAAATTTTATAGGGTGTTGTACTACGGTCCTTAAAATATATTCTATTCAGAATGAAACAGGCTGAGAGTAATGTTTCTCCCCACAAGTTCTTGGGTATACCAGAACTTAATAGCATGGAATTTACCATGTCCATTAAAGTCCTGTTTTTCCTTTCAGCGACCCCAATTGATTCAGGTGTATAAGGAGCAGTAATCTCATGACAATGCCATTTTGTTCACAAAACAAAGCTATTGTATTAGAGCTATACTCTCCATCTCTGTCGGATCTAAGGATCTTAATGGTTTTTCCCAATTGATTCTCGGATTCAGCTTTGAAAATCATGAACTTGCAAAGGGCTTCATATTTGGATTTAATCAGGTAGGTATAACAGAATTTGTAGCAGTAATCAATAAAAGTAATAAAATGTTAGTCTCCAGCCTTAGTAGGAGTCCTACAAGAATTGCTGATGTGACTATGGATCAAATCAAGTAAATCAGTGTTTCGGTTGATGTGTTGGAAAGGTTTTATATATAGTTTGGCTTCAACACAGAGCTGACACTTAGAACCTTGATCAATCTTGGATTTGAGAATCAAGTCATGGTTTATTAACCTTCTAATGGTTCCAAAATTCGCATGACCCAATCTTCCATGCCAAACATCAGAGGATTCAACACTCAATACAACAGAAGGTAAAGAAGAAGAAGAATCAGAATTTTCATTGAAAGACAAATCAGAAGGTTCACATACATTGAGTCGAAACAAACCACCAGATACAAAGTCTTTACCAACAAAAAGGTTTCCCTTGGAAATTAAAAGACAATTTGACTCTAGTACAACTTTATAACCACACGGGATAAGAAAGGAACAACTAACAAGATTCTTCCTAATGTTGGGTACATGCTGAACATCCAGTAGGGTGAGGACTTTCCTAAATGTCATCTTCAAGTCAATTTGTCCTCTCCCTAGCACGTACGCAACAGATCTATTTCCTAAAGTCACACTTCCTCCACTTGAGACCTGATAAGTGGAGAACCATAAATGTTCAGCACATACATGGACGTTAGCACCGGAATCAAGAAACCATTCTATGTTTTGGTAGGCTGGATGAATAGAAGGAATGAAGAAAACTAACCTAAAGTTGGTCTCAGAGAAAGGTGCACCCATCTCAAGTACATTTACTTGCGGTTTTGGTTCTGGACAGGTTCAATCTTTTGGAAGAAACAATCGCAGGAAAAGTGATTTTTCCTTCCACAAACAAAACATTGTTTAAGGTTTTTCTCGGAGGGTTTAAAAGAAGAGGGTTTGGGTTGTTGTGACTTTTGATGACGAGTCTGGGAAAAGGTTTGCCCTTGGCGTTAAAGGATTTCCCTTTAGAAGAAAATTGATGAGATTTCTTAGAACTCTTAGAACTCATAGGGCTATCACTATGCTTTGTTAGATAAACTTTGCCCTTATGAGGTTTGGCGTTCTTAGAGAACAATCGGTTTGCCTCCTTAATCCTAATGGTGTTGTAGCATAAGGTCTAGAGTGTCTATTCTATGTTTAAGGTTGTTTGCAAAACCATACCAAGATGGAGGGAGCTTGTTTAAGAGAATAGATATGATATGGCTCTCATTGTAAACGGTGCCACATATTCCTATTGCACTTAAATAGTCTTGGAATGTATGGATTTGCTCACCCATATTTATTTTGTCTACCATCTTGAAGTTTTCGAATTCTATGATCAAGTGACTGATCCTAGTGCATTATCAGGTCCATATTCTTTCTCTAGAGCAAGCCATATATCTTTAGCAGTTTTGAAATTGAAATATTTTTCATAAAGACAGTCAAAGAATTGTGAGGATTTTATGGCGACAGTAGAAGTCTATCTCCTCAAAGCTCTTACTAAGAAGCTTGGTTGGGTCATAAGAGATTGACATTCTACGAAGGGTATCGGACCCAAGATTAGAGGATTCAAAATCGGGGGCTGATGACAAGGCGGTTTGAAGTCTTAAGGTGAAAAGCCAAAATTCGGCTTGAGTTTTCCATCGCCTAAAGTTTATCTTGCTATCGAACTTTTTAGGTTGACGGGAGGTCAGATTGTGCACCAGACATAGTGTATAGGTGTGTGAAAATCAAGATTATAGGGCAACTAATGTGACCGCACAAAATGAAGCATTACAAGTATAAACAAAACATAAATGCAAGTAAAATTTTAGGACAATATAAATGCCGTGTAAATTTCAATAAAAATGGTTGGTGCTTGGGTAGTTAGGGGTTTAGGTTTGGAACTGCAGGTTGGGGTTTGAATCTAGGTAGCTGCAAAATAACTGGGATTTTAAATAGTAAATCAACATGAATTATTATTATTATTATTTATTTTTTTTTGAGTTTCAACAGCGTGGGGATTGTTGCGCAATGCACTGCCTTAATACAGTTTTAGCCGCCCTCGTGCAAGATATCCGGCTTCACACACTGTGCTAAGGTACACAAACCCGCGGCTAGATGGATCCAAGTACCTCCCAAGGTTCGGGATAGAAGGAGTGGAGAGAATCACCGAAAGAGGATGGTCGGAAATCAGAGAAAGGAATGCTCATGAAGAGAAAAAAGATAATGATAATAGATAGGGCTAGGGTTTCATATATATATAATAAGGACTCCAACAGATAGAAATCCAACTGTTGACATAACCCAACGGATAAAAAAGAACCATTAGAAGGCTAAGAGATAAGATAAAATAAAATATAAAAATGTATGTCAAGGACCAAAAACACCGTGTGGTGTAAAATCCATCCATGTCCTCTCTCAAAACACTATGCAATGAAAAGGACACAAAATATATATCTATAAAGACACACATATCTCTCTCTATGTGATGTGGTACTAAAGTTTCTACGAGCAAAATTAGAGTACCTAGGTTTGTGTATACTAGAGTGGGCCTAGGCCGGCTCACATCCAACAATTATTAGGAGTTGGAGTAAAATGCTCTTAAATTTGGTAGTGTAGAGATGAAAAAATATGTTACATTATCACATGTTAAAGAATGGTTATTTTGGTATAATGATTATATAAAATGATTCTTATTCTTAATGATTTACCCAATAATTTTATTCATAACATAACTGATCATAGTAGTCTCTCATCAAGAAATGTAACTTGGTGAAATGTATATTGAATGAATTAAAGTCTCGGATGGTTCGTCAGAATTTATTAGGATCAGATCAGATATATGGCAGCTATTCATGCAAGCTCCAAAAATAACTTGTAACACAGAAGCTAGTTTACTCCATGCTAACTTAAGGCTTGAAGGGAGCGAAAACCACAACAGAATTATGCCCCCCGAAGCCAAAAGAATTAGAGATACCTGAAAAATCATAGCAAAATATAAGAAATTGATTTTGGAAAAGGCAGATGAATCAAGATCTCTAAAGTTCTGAATAATGTTCAATGAAGAGTTCAATACTCACCAACATGAACATTGTGTTGCTTCTTGACATTGGGAACAGTATCAATGTCAACCGCAGATTCAAGGTTCTGTTTGATTTAGCAACACAACAGAAGAAATGTGTCATAGCACTGATGTAAAGCAAACGACAGTGAAATTCAAGGACAAGATGGTTTGAAGAGTATACATCTTGGTTGATGGTTGGATGTAGCCATCCGGTAGTGATAGCTTTAATGGTTGCTATAGCTTCCAATCCTCCAGCAGCTCCAAGACAATGCCCAATCATTGACTGAAAGAGCAGAAAAACCATTCAAGAGTAGAAGTTCGTATTTTATAAGAAAAAAAAAAACAGAGTAGATGTTCATATTGTGTTAAGGAATATTGTATATGGAACTTATATTGGAGTATAGATATTGAAAATAAAAATAAACACTGCGCCTCAAAAATTGATTCTGAGTCAATGATATCTAAAGAACCTGCTAGCACCAATAAATAATAAATAAAAACTCCGGAATCTGTAAAAGAAATTGAAGTATGAGTCATGTGAGCTTGCCTTTGTCCCATTCATTTTAATCTCAGAGGTGTCTTTGAAGACTTTCTTGATGGCATTAACCTCAGCTAAATCTCCAGCAAGTGTCGAAGTTGCATGAGCATTGATGTAGTTCACCTGTCAAGATTAAAAATTGAAATACCAATCAGAATCAAACGAACTATAGAAGTCCAATTCAGGCTGAAAAAGACGAAAGCATTGTGATGATGGCTCGAGTGCACATTTGGGAATTCTAACCAACCTCCTCTGGTGAAACTCCAGCATCATCCAAGCTTTTCATTATACATGATGAAACTCCTAGTCCATCAGACCGGGGATCAGTCATGTGATGTGCATCACAGGTTATAGCACCTCCAAGATACTCTGCAATTATGTTTGCACCCCTCTTTTTTGCATGCTCCAAGCTCTCCATAATCTTTTCACAGATCAGATATAATTAACTTGGATAATATCCTAAGAGATATTGTATCACATCCATGACTAAATATTCTACATGTTCTTTCTAATTATTAAAATTATATGACTTAATTGAAAAACAGGAATTAGAGAGAAACATGTTCGGATATGCTGACCACAATATTAATCTATATTTCACCAAATGAGTTAAAAAGCTTCATCATGGCTAGAATGTGGAATAACTGTCTGATTTCTGGTGAAAGGTTCTCTTCTTGGTTTTAGATGTTACAAGATTCAAGAGATCTTTAGAGATATTGCTAAAATATATTCAAATAATTGAGATTCATAATAGAAACTTGTGATAGCAGAAAAGAACCTGAACTTATCAGTGTATGTAATATCATTGGATCTAGTGTTTAAGTGATAGGAATCGTACTGAAGTCAGACATCATTAATGAAATTATAATATATTTGTTTGTTACTTTCTGCAGCTCCATTAGAAACTATAAATTCAGATTAACTAGAAGATCAAAGATGATGAAATTACCAGCACACCAGATCCCTCTCCCATAACGAAACCATCTCTATCCTTGTCCCAAGGCCTCGAAGCCTTTTCAGGTTCACCATTCCTTTGTGACAATGCTCTGCATGCGATAAATCCTCCAACTCCAACAGGCAAGATCGCACCCTCCGTGCCTCCAACAACCATAATATCAGCTTCACCTCTCCTTATGTGGTTTGCGGCAGCATAGAAGCAGTAGTTTGCAGTTGCACATGCCGTTGAAATTGAGTAGTTCGGTCCCATTAGACCTGTATCTATAGCTAACAATGCAGATCCCATATTTGTGATTGAGTAGGGGATGAAGAAAGGGGTAATCTTTTTGTATCCCTTTTGGATCAGAGCCTCGACTCCATTACTGAAAGCTGTCAAACCGCCCATACCTGAACCTACCAGGACTCCGATTTTTGACTTGTCCATCTGTGAAATAGTAACAAGAAGATTCAAATGAATAAAAGATGGAAAACATGATCCTAGCAAAGTATATTCTGGTTAATTCAGAATACTGTCTTTGACATAATAAATATCCTCAAAACAGGACAGTGAGCAGGAAGTCCTTGTAACATTTTCCTAGTACACATCAAACATTCAAATCTACAAATATGAGTCATAATGCAATGGTTTCATAAGAATATAAGAAAACACGAACAGATAATCCTAATTCTGATAAAATAATCTTTTCTCGGCAACATCAACTTTTTTCTAAATTTCCTGTTATTATGTTTAGTAGATTTTAATAAATCTAATCTAAGTTCTATGCCCTTTAGATTATATTTGTTTGTATTAGACAGTTTTTGATATCAAAATGATTGGTGCAGATCGGATGATAATTCACAATTTACACAATAGAAATTTGACTTACAGTTTGCAGCATTTCTTCACCAAGGTTGGCATCATCAAGAGCTCTTCTGCCAGCAACAAGGCAATACCTCCAGCAGTCATCAAGCCGGCGATCATTCTTCCCATCAATGTATCCTTTAGAAGAGAAACCCCTGATTTGACCAGCGAATCTTACAGAGTAGGAAGAAGCATCAAATCTATCAATTAGACTAACTCCACTCTGTCCTTCCAAGAGCTTGTCATAGAACACATCGATGTCACTCCCAAAAACAGATACAAGCCCCATTCCGGTCACCACTATTCGTTTCTTGGGATCAGTCTCTCGTTTTGGGGCCGAAATATTGGGAGTCGACACAGCTCTGATCTTTCTAGATTTAAGAGCTAAAAAAATAAACCCCCAACCATAAGCCATATTATGAATTGTGGTACTCATTGTATATATGTTAAATGCATCAATTGAATGGTGAATCCTAGTTGCTAGGAATCATTGCAATCAGTTGATCAACAGAATGCCTTTGAGCCAGTTGTAATACTAGGAATCCTGATGGCTTCTGATACCCATTTAAAATATTGTTGGTCAAAATGGGGGAAAACATCTTATATTCACAAAATCAAGAGCAAGTTTAATGAAATTTCTATTAATCTGATAAGAAATATAGTTTTTTAGTGAATTTATTCAAACTTAACAAGATATTCTATAAGAATCACCATAAACTAACAGCTGTAGAGAAAGCCAAATTTCCGAGCAACTCAACAGTACTGGGTCAAAATCAAACTTTTTTTTTTTTAAGGAAAAACAAAGAAAGAAACCTTCTTTCCAGACAGAGCTTGTTGAATCAAAACAGAAAAGAAAGAGGAGGCTCACATGGTGAGGAAGGTATGGATCCTGCTGGTTTCCTCAGAACCACCCGCCTGCCTCCTAAAATTGGCCTCAGACCACTGTACTGCTTCAATGTAGAAGCCTCACTGCTTCCCGCCATTTCCTTGCCAATAACCATGCCGGTACTGCCAGACACCACAGCCATCTCTGATCTCTTTCTATCTCTTCTAAGACTAGAAGAGAGAAGAAGGAGGGGAGGGGGATGGTTATATGGTAGGAAGAGGAGGAGAGGGGGAGGAGTTTTCAAGGAGTGTTTGTTGGTCTGAACTTTGAACTCTCTGTTTGGAACCTCCGCCGCCGAAAGATGGTTTCGATGCTTACCGTCTAGTCAAATCATCACGGCCCCGCGGAAGCCTATTTTTAAATTTTTTAAATCATAAAAAAATATTAACATTTTAAAAATCACAAAAAACATTTCTTCGGATTTAGTAGATTATAAATGAAAAATAAAATACTCTATATTTTATTGACATTTCTATTTTGCAACTACATATTATATATATTGAAATTTGATTTGGAAAGTAAGAGTTGAACAAAAAACAAAGAACATTATAAAAAATAATAATTTTCATCTTATATTTCTTGGGAAATGGGAACAAATAGAGTTTTATAAACTTAGAAATGAGAAGAGAAGAGAATTGAGTTGGTACAAAGAAAATTAGTAGGATTTGGAAGTTATTTTATAGTTTTTTTTTTAATTATTTATTTTTCAAAATACCTTTGCAAACTATGTTGATACTTGTATATTGAAAATATTACTGTTTCATGGTTTTTGGAAGGGTTAAAAAATTGTAATTTTAAATTAAAACAAAGTATAAAGTAAATAATAAAAAAAAACACAATGTACCAAATTAGTAGATTATTCCTAGTTATTGGAAGGGTTTAAAAGAAGGACAAATTTCCTGTTAGTCTCTAAGACTATTTGATATTATTTCTCACCCAAAATATACACATCTAAAACACTGTTACATTAAATCCCTACACATAACTCTCAAGGATTTATAGATAATTTGGGCACTATTTAAAGAACTTATAATGAATTATTAATTAAAAGAAAAAAAAAACATAATTTTAAGATTATCCTTGTTGAGTCTCCTGAACTCATCCACATCCGGTATTATGTCGGAACCTATATATATGGAGGTTTAGACTTCTAAAAATGTAATAATATTACACCAAAACAGGCTATTAGGTCATGTTTGACTTGACCTGATCATGATAGACGTTGTGCTATGCTGACCGGCTGGTGGCACGACCCACTTTACACCACTAATAACCTCATTTGCCTTGAATTTGTGTTGTTATATGTTCCAAACCTTTCTACTAATCTTTAACTCTTTTTTACTAAACAATGGCTAAATGATTTCCTGAACAAAACTTTATTTATTAGCTTCTAAATTTTCTTTTTTAATATAAAATTATGAAAATAATTATTTTCGAAAGACCATTTGGTATTATTTATTTCATCACTTTATCATAGTACACAGACACCTCAATCAACCTATACACACACCACACACCACACACAAAAAAGAGGTTACAAAATCCACCCAACTATTTCTAAAGGATGAAACTCTGATATTATTTGAAATGATATGACTGTGATATTATTCTTAACAGCCGAACCTAACGTATGTTTTGTTTTGACTCATCACTTATGAATGCCTCATGGTTTTGTATAAGTATAAAATGAATAATCGAATTTATTTTATGATGAGGTTAATATAAGTGAGGACACGTGGCACGCAGGTGACCAGGCACGTGCAGATCACATGGTAGTCTTTGTAACGCCTTGCTTGGTTCCTCTCTGTGGCCGAGCTCCTCACCTCGGAAATTGCTCTAAATTCCGAGGTCCTCTTGAAGGACCTCGGCACCTCATATGGGAGCGAGCCGCCTTCAGATCTCCTTCCCACTGTTATCGACATGAAATCCCTCGAGGTCTTCTAGAAGCCCAGTCAGTTATAGGAGCGGTTGAACCGTTGAGAAACAGTTGGGCAGTTACAAAACAGTTATACAGTTAAGGTGCCAGCCTGGAGTCTAGAAGCTTCTGGAAACGTGATGAGCTGGATTTGCTGAGCTGGAGCGCTGAGTTGGCACCCACGTGCTCAAATTGAGTAGCTTACTCTCCAAGCAACACCCCAGCCTCCAGACCCTATAAATACCCCTTCTCCCTAGTTCAAGGGCATCTGTCTTCTAATCCGGCGAAGCCCTGTCTCTCTGGCGACTGGAGCTTCACTCCATCTCCTCCTCCTTCTCCTCTCGAATTTTCTCTCTTTCAAGCTCATCAATGGAGCTTCATCCTGTAATCATGGTGGAAGATCTAGTGAATTTCATCTCCCATGGAGATGACCGTGGTTTTTTCCCTTTTTTGGGGTTTACGCTATCTTGCCGAAGTCTCTTTTACTTTCTGAGTTTTTCTGTTTGATCTCTTGATTCTCCTCCTTTCCTCCTCAATATAAATTCAAAGTGTAGGTCGAAATTGGGATTTGATCCGATTTTTGCACCAACATTTTTGGCGTCGTCTGTGGGACTCGGGAGCAAGAAGCCATGGCTGCGACTAGGAGATCAAGGCAGAATCAAACTCCAGAAGGGAGGATTTCAGCTGCAGCAACATCCATGGCGGAAGAGGTGAATGTTCCAGTACTCAATGGAGCCCCTGCACCTACCTTTGAAGTTCCACCAGACCACCGTGCCACCACCACCCCCCCAGCAAGTCCAGAGCGCCAACCTACGCGTTCACCAACTCGCCAAGGACGCTCACCTAGGCGTTCACCCTGGCGACGGAGAAGCCCTGCATCATCGTCAGAGAGCTCTGATCCCCACCATCAGAGAAGAATAAATTACCGTCGCCACTGAACTAGAGGGCACGAGAGAAGACGCCGATCTCCTTCGAGATCACCTCGTCCTCGATCACAGAGACCTCGATCACCAGATCAATATGAAGCACGAGCTCATTCTCCGAGATGCTCCCCTCCGAGGCGCTATACGCCTCCACGTCCTCGTTCCAGGAGCCGTTCTCCTCCTGACATATCTCCTCAGAGACAAAGGTCAAGGCATCATTCCCCTGTACACCACCAAGAGCATGAGAGAGGACGTCGGGGATATCTCTCTGACCGAGAGCGTGTCTTAAGAAATGTTCCACGATTCCGCTCTCCATTTATCAGGGCCATCTAGGAAGCCCCCTTCCCAGAGAAGTACATTCCACCAAACATCAGATACTATGATGGTACTTCAGATCCATATGAGCATGTAGAGCGGTATTGCTCCGAGATGACGGTGAATGGCACTTCAGAGGTGGTCTTATGCCGCGGTTTCTCGAAGACACTGTCTGGAACCGCATATGATTGGTTTTGAAGCTTACCTGAAGGCAGTATAGCCTACTTCGACCAACTCGTTGATCGTTTTCTTTGCCGTTTTGCCAATTGCAGACGGCACAAGAGGAATCCAGTTATGTTGCTGAGATGTAAGCAGAGAGAGGAGAATCTCTCAGGAATTATCTTGATAGGTTCAATGAAGAGACACATGGAATGTCTGATCTAGATTCTATCATGGTGGTTGGAGCAGTAGTAGATGGGCTGCGGGAATGGCCATTCCTTGACTCATTGACACGAGACGTTTCGAGGGACCTGTCTGAAGTGATGAGCAGAGCTCAGAGGTACATAGCTTCGGATGAGTTCAAAGCAGGGAGGAAAGAACAGGCCCTCCAGCGAGCGGAAGAATTCCGCAGAGAGGAGAATCAAAGAGGTGAACAGGCACCGCGGAGGGACGTAGAACAAGCCCGTTACCGACCTCCTCGCTCCATGAGGCGCCGAGACCAGAGCACCCCCGTGTTCAAGGCTGTATGACAACTACACCCCCTTGAATACTTCCAGAGAGCATATAATGATGCAGATCCAAGATAAGAAGATCCTCAAACCGGCGGAGCCCATCAAGGAAACTTCCTCAGCAAAGAAGAGCGGCAAATTCTGCATCTACCACAAGGTTCGAGGTCATACCACGGAGAATTGCATTCACCTCAAAGATGCAATAGAGGATCTTGTCAGAGAAGGGAAGCTAAGCGAATTCCTCAAACAAGAAACCAATAAGAAGGAGGAGCCGTCTACCCAGTCAGAACCTCCTTGGAAGAAAATAGACCTCACCGCACATCGCAGCGGCTGTGATGTAGAGGAGAGACTTCATCCTCCAGGAGGAGTTATGCCCGCATGGTGGGTACGATGCAGGAGCTCGCCCCACAGAAGAAAAGCCGAATTACTCTCTCAATTGAATTCTCTGAAGAAGATTTAAAAGGAATCTCTCAACCACAAGACGATGCTCTTGTGGTGGTCCTTGATATTGGGATCTTCAGGATGCACAGGGTGTTAGTTGATACCGGGAGCTCAGCTGATATAATTTTCTGGGATGTATTTGACAGAATGAAGATTGGAGCCGAAAATCTTAAACCATGCAAGACTCCTCTGGCTGGATTCACTAGAGATCCGGTTTATCCAGAAGGTATTATCACTCTTCCTGTAACTCTTGGTACTCCCCCACGAACTGTTACAGCTCCAACCAACTTTCTTGTGGTGCGGCATCCCTCGAGTTATAATGCAATTATGGGGAGACCTTCTCTCAATAAGCTCGGAGCTGTTCCTTCAACCTATCATCTGAAGCTGAAGTTTCAAACTGATCACAGCTGTGGAGAAGTGAAGGGAGATCAACCTTCTTCTAGACAGTGCTACCTTACTACCTTGAAGAGGCAACTTGGGGATTCTAGCAAAACCTCCGAATCTCTTGCTATAGAAGATTTTCAGCAGGAACAAGAGAAGAGGGAAGCCCGCAAACCTACCCCAGTCGAGGAGCTCGTCGCTTTACCTCTAGACGAAGTCTTACGGGAGCGAACTATACAGCTCGGAGTGGGACTGAGCACTGATCAACAGAAGCAACTCCTTGAGTTGATCAAGACCCACTCAGATGTTTTTGCGTGGACAGCCGAGGACATGCCGGGAGTACCAAGAGAAGTGATGGAACATCATTTAAATGTTGACCCAGATGTGAAGCCGGTGATTCAGAAGAGAAGGAATTTTGCCGCTGAAAGGCTTGAAGCTGCTGAAGAGGAGGTCGGCAAGCTACTTAAGGCAGAGTTCATTCGGGAGGTTCAATACCCTGAATGGCTCTCCAATGTTGTCCTTGTAAAGAAAGCCAACGGGAAATGGCGTATGTGTGTCCAAAGAAATTTCACAGATCTCAATAAAGCTTGCCCAAAGGATTGCTACCCCCTGCCTATGATAGATAATATGGTAGATTCCACCTCAGGGTAGAGATGCTCAGTTTTCTAGATGCATACACTGGTTATAACCAAGTTAAAATGGCTAGAAAAGATGAGGAAAAAACAGCCTTCATTACTTCTCGTGGGACATATTGCTACAAGGTGATGCCATTTGGCTTGAAGAATGCAGGGGCCACTTTCCAAAGGCTAGTAAACAAAGTCTTTAAGAAGCAAATGGGGAGGAATGTCATATGTGGATGATATCCTTGTGAAGAGCATAAGCGCTAAACACCACACTGCCGATCTCCAAGAAACATTTGAAACACTCAAAACTCATGGAATGAGTCTCAACCCAACCAAATGCGCATTCGGTGTCCGCGCAGGAAAGTTCTTGGGATTTATGCTCACGGAGAGAGGGATTGAGGCCAACCCAGAAAAAATCCGAGCTATTCTAGAGATGAGGTCTCCCAGAACCATTAAAGAAATACAAAGTCTCAATGGGAAGTTAGCAGCGATTGGGAGATTTATTTCAAGGTCAGGGGAAAAGAATCTTCCATTTTTCAGAGCACTTCGGAAAGCTCCAAAGGTAGAGTGGACAGAAGAATGTGAAAGGGCCCTCACACAGTTGAAGGAATACTTGCAGTCATCTACCCTGCTTTCCAAGCCGAAGACAGGAGAGGAGCTCAACATTTACTTAGCAGTTTCAGACATGGTGGTGAGCTCAGTTCTTACTACGGAGGAGGACGGAATTCAGAAACTAATCTACTATACTAGCAAAGTTCTCAATGATGCCGAATCCAAGTATCATCCTCTCGAGAAGTTGGCTTATGCTCTAGTCAATGCAAGCAGGCTTCGGAAAACCGTCCTTACTTCCAATCACATAAAATTAAGGTGCTAACAAATCAGCCCTTAAAGCAAGTCCTCCATCGCCCAGCCGCCTCTGGACGATTAACGAAGTGCGTTATTGAACTTGGTGAGTATGACATCACTTACGAGCCTCGCACAGCCATTAAAGGTCAGGTATTGGCTGACTTCATCGTTGAGCTCACAACCACTGATTCTGGAGAAGCTATTCTCATGGATTCATCTGAGCCGAGTTCTTCCTCTATGGCACAATGGGTTTTGCATACTGATGGTTCAACGAATGCCGAAAATTCTGGAGCTGGCATAGTGCTGCAATCCCCTTCAGGTTGGAGCACCTCGACAATCTTGAAGTTTGGATTTAAGGCGACCAACAACGAAGCTGAGTATGAAGCGATGATTGCAGGCTTGCAGCTAGCCAGAGGCCTTGGAGTCCAGAATCTGTTAGCAAATACAGATTCACAACTAGTTGTTGGTCACATGAGCGAGGAATTTAGAGCAAAAGAAGAAAACATGGTAAAATACAAAGCTTTGGTTCAAAAATTAGCTGCTAGCTTCCAAAGACTTTCCATCACCAAGATACCGAGGGCAGAGAATCAAGAGGCTGACCGCCTCTCAAAACTTGCTTCTTCCAAAGCTGAAGTAACATGCCCCGTCAATATTCAATACTTGCCGGCGAAGACAATTGATTGCCGACCTGAAGAGGAATTATTTAAACTAACGGATGAGCTGTGCTGGATTAATCCAATCTTAAATTACCTACAAGATGGATCTCTACCATCAGACCCCAAGCTAGCCAGCCAGATCAAGGTTAGGGCTAACCGCTTCACTATTCTGGATGGACGTCTTTACAAGAGGTCATTTACTCTTCCACTATTAAGATGTTTACGGCCAAGTGAAGCGAATTATGTCCTTCGAGAAGTCCATGAAGGTATTGCAGGAGATCACACAGGAGAAAGAGTACTTTGCCATAAGATTCTAAGGCAAGGTTATTATTGACCCACATTGTTAAAGGATGCGAAAGCGTTTGTCCAGAAATGTGACGCATGTCAACGTTACTCAAATATCCAGCGGCGCCCAGCTTCCCAGCTCACCCCTATAGTGAGTACCAGGCCATTTGCACTTTGGGGAGTAGATCTCCTTGGCCCGCTTTCAAAGCATCTACATAAGTTTTTGATTGTTGCCATTGATTATTTCACAAAATGGGTGGAAGTCAACCCTCTCCTCCATTAATGAAAAGGTGTGCCGTAAATTGTGATATGGAAGTCGGTGATGTCAATGATTTGGGCTCCCAAAGCATTCATCACATGCATAATGGGAGATAGCCATGAATCTTTGCATTCAAAAATTTTTGTGAGGAGCTCGGAATTGAACACAGGCTAACTTTGGTCACTCACCCCTAAGCAAATGGGCAGGTGGAAGTGACGAATAGAACCTTGCTTCATAGCCTCAAGACTAGAGTGCTCCGGAATCAGTCTAATTGGGTAGATGAGGTACCTGGAGCACTTTGGGCCTACAGAACTACATACCGAACTCCTACCGGAGAGACCCCATTTGCGCTCGCATTTGGAGTAGAAGCAGTTCTTCCAGCTGAAATCGAAATCCCAACCCCACGGATCCAGGCCTTTGATCCCACAAATAATGAAGAGGTGCTTCGGGCTGAGCTCGATTTGCTGGAGGAAAAAAGGGAGGAAGCTGCCCTCCGAGCTGCTGCATATCGTCAGAAGGTCAAACGTCACTACGACGTCAAGGCGAAAGAGGTAACATTTCAGGTAGGAGATCTAGTCTTGAGGGAAAACATTTTTGAAGGCAATAAGAGTAGAACAGGGAAACTTAATCCAAATTGGGAAGGACCTTATGTTGTCACCAAAATTGTAAAGCCTGGCACTTATTGGCTCTCACAGATGAACGGAAAAAGGCTCAAACGCCCTTACAATTCCGAACATCTTAGGAAGTACTATCAATAAACCTTCCTGTTCTGCAATATGCCTAAGAATTCCTCAACAAACATTCATAAAGTAGAAGCAGACGACTCAAAGCTCTCCAATTCAACTTAAACCCAGACAGCGGGCCAAGGCTCGAGTCATGGTACAACCCAGAGGAGCTCTAACTCACGCTCTCAAAAAGGGACTTGTTAATGGACACAGGAGCGGGTCAAGGCTCGAGCTGTGACCAAAATGGCAAGCAACCCAGAAAATCCCGACAAGGAGCTTGATGGCTACACACAGCAGCGGGTCTAGGCTCGAGCTGTGACATGATAGCAACTAACCTATGAAGATAGTTCCATCAAAGAAACAATCCATCGAAGAGCCCCTCGGCCACCAGTTCAAATCCAAACTCCTCTCGAAGGACCACGGAAAATAAAGCCAAAGAATCCCTATGAAACTCTCCAAACAAAATGATAGCGGGTCTAGGCCCGAATCATCTTGAATAAGAACGCGCAACAAAGAACTCAATTGTTAGCAAATAAGGAACGGAAATGTTAGGAGCGCGGAACAGAGGCGTGACAAGGAACTCAAAATCTGTTCCATGTATAGGTAAAAGTAAATTTCTTTTATCAAAATAACATTGACATTTGTAACAGGAAAAACAAGCAAAGCTACATATTATCCACAAAAGGGAAGCACAAGACAAACGAGATACATCAAAAACCGAGCTACTCGTTACCGTCAGGAGGAGCTGTAGTGACATCTTCATTTTTGCCGAGCTCCTCCTCAATATTAACATCATTTGCCCCTCCAGTAAGAGCTTCAAGGGCCTCAATATAAGTCAGATTGGCAAAATCTGCGTTGGGAAATTTCAGAACAAACTCTTTCAAGACCGGGAAACTTTCCTCCCTCCCTTCATCTCTAGCTTCTTCAAGAATTGATTCAGCCACTTGTGAAGCTTTCGTACAAGTTTTCTCCAATTTACTCACCTTATCTTCACTTTTGGATAGTGATTTCTTACAAGCCATCAACTCGTTGGAGATACTCTCATGATCTCTGTTTAAAGCATCCCTTTCCGAGGTGATAGCCATCAACAAAGAATTCTTCTCCTTTAATTGTACAAGAAGCTCGCCATTCTCTTTCTCCAGGATCTCGGCGATGACCCGCACAAAAGATATCTCCTGAGAAAGGACTTCAGCTTCTTCCTTAGCTTTTAAGAATTTTACTTCAGCAAAAGAACAGTTAGTCTCGGCAACCCCCTTGTCTTTGAGAAGCTCGGAATTGGTTGCTTTCAGTTCAGCAATCTCTTTCTCTAAAGATGAAATTTTCCCCTTCGCCTTGAGCTCCATCTCCAAGTGTCTTTGGGCCTTCTCATTGGCCTGTTTCAACACAGCTTCGACCCTGCTTTTCTCAACCAACACGGAAGCTTTCTCTTCGGAATTTTTCTTCAACTCTGCATTCAAACGAGCAACTTCCGCTTCCAAGTCTCTACTCTTTCGGATATACTCAGTAAGTAGAGATACACGATTTTCTTCCTCTTCTTCTAAGATGCTCGCAGCTCGATGGCTAAGAAACAGATTCTGCAACCATGCACCCAATAAGTTAAGAATCGATACAAATCATAAATGAGGAGAAGAAGGTACTTACAGAAAGACCCTGCAGACGAAGGAGCTCGGCTAAGTCATGCCGAGATAAATGTTCAAGTCTGGATTCAATCTCCCCAGGCAAAATTGATTTGATGGTAGAAATTGCCGCTTTGGGATCACTGAACAAAATCCTCTCCTTGGAATCCACATGCAACGATCCCCTAGCACCTTCAGAAAAACTAGGGCCACTTGAACGAGAAGATCGCCCCAATGAAGCTTCCCCACCATCAGCTCGGAAATATGAGGAAGGACGAGTTGGTCGACTAACACAAACTCGAACGGGTTCAAAGTTGATGGTAGGATCAAAGTTGGGTCTCTCGGAAACTCCAATAATCTCGACTTCATCCTCCACCAAATCTCTGAGAGTCTCAGGAAGATCTGGTATGCGCCCGAAAATGACCTCCTCGATGGGAATTGAAGAAGGAGGCTCCTCCGAGTTCCTCCGTCCTTGGGAATTTCCCTCTTTCCCGTGACAAGACTCACTATTGGCATCACTCGCAGAAGTATCCTTTTCAGCAGGAATGCGAGCAGATAAAGGGGAGATAGTCAACGCTCTCTCGGTGTTAAATGGCTGGGATGATTCAGGCTGTCTCTTCTTCCCTTTGGAGACAACCTTTTTCTTCCTGCTCGCTATCTTTCTGGCTGGTTCGTCTTCAACAACTTCTTCCGAATCCCGAGCCCTCTTCCGCGAAGCTACCTCCGGTTCTATCGGCAGCTCAACGTTCACCTCTTGAGGAGGGCAAGACTCATCATCACCACATGGAGCAGACGATTCTTCAACAACCGCAGGATCATTAACGTTCTCGATTCCGAGCTCTTCACTTGCCGCCTTCTTCCGGAGCTCGGCTTTCTTCTGTTTCTCCAGACGTGCAGATTGAGCTTCTCGGAACGAGCTTGGGCTTTGTCCAACAAAGACTTGGCACACTTAGAAGCTTCCATACCTTCACCTGGTACAAAAAAGAAGTTTGGTTAGCAACAGAAAGGAGCAATTCGGAAAAGAACAACAAAAGTATAACAGTTCCTACCCTTCACTAAAAATAGTCCACTCCTCCGTAAGATTTTGTTAGTCAAGAAGAGGTCAGGAGGAATCTGGGAACACTTTCGCAATCTCTTGAGATGACGTGTCTCTCTTTTGGAAAGCTTCTCCCTACTTAACACTTGAGTCCGAGGTGCTCCCCACTCAGTCCGGACTCCAAAACCCCCTTCAATGGAAACGAAAAAGTACCTCTCCTTCCATCTCTTAATGGAGGTCGGCAAAGAACCTAAGAAACGTCTATCAGGCCTGGCACCAAAAAAGTACCAATCCGTGTTGGACTCCCTATTAAAGCAAAACAGCGCCTCAAACAGAGACAGAGTAAGAGTAACCCGACGATCGAGACATACAACCACAAATCCACAGCGGCATCTCCAAGAATTTGGGGTTAATTGAGATGGGCAGACGTTGAAAGACTGGAAAATTTCGAGGAAAAGAGGGGGAAAAGAGAGTCGAAGTCCTCCCAACAAGGCATCTACATACACAACAAATTCGCCGTCACTACCAGAACTTGCTCTATCAGAAGGATCAGGCAACCTAATCTCAGGCTGAAAATTCTTATACTTGATCCTATAATACTTAACTACAACACCTAATTCTTCTTGATGAAGGATACTGTCATAGGAATCAGAGCAAGGAAACTGACGTTTGCTACGTTTTGCCCCTATGTTGCTAGTAGATGGAACAACGCAAGAAGAAGATGCCATACCTTGAGATTTTCCTCAGAAAATAAGAGGTTTGCAAGAAGGAAAAGCTCTCCGCCTCCGCTATCAGGGTTTTGAAGAAGAAGAAGATGAACAGCATCCAGCGCGATATTCAAGAGAACTTAAGGGACACACGGATTATCTAACGGTTCAGATGAAACCGTTCAAAAGTTGTGAAATCCTCGCCGGTACATTGCGTCTCCATCTAACGGACATTGTGGCTCATCGCTTATGTGAATCACCGTAGATTGGCGCCACGTGGACCAAGAAAAGCGCGCCCATCATTACCCATTGCTGCGTACCATACCCCCACTTGAAAAGAAGGAGCCCTCGAAAATCGTGCAGCCGGCTAGCATTAAATGAGGCTATGTGCATCCAAGTTGACGGTTACCACCATTTCACCCGTAGCACCACGGAAGACACCCACAAGAAAGAATAGATCCTCCAATAACTCAGTATGCTTAGCTAACTTCGCTGAAAGATTCGCAAAGACATTTGTTCATCTTCAGAGCTCATTGCAAGCATACTTGAGGGGGGACTGATGATGAGGTTAATATAAGTGAGGACATGTGGCACGCAGGTGACCAGGCACGTGCAGATCACATGGTAGTCTTTGTAACGCCTTGCTTGGTTCCTCTCTGTGGCCGAGCTCCTCACCTCGGAAATTGCTCTAAATTCCGAGATCCTCTCGAAGGACCTCGGCACCTCATATGGGAGCGAGCCGCCTTCAGATATCCTTCCCACTGTTATCGACATGAAATCCCTCGAGGTCTTCTAGAAGCCCAGTCAGTTATAGGAGCGGTTGAATCGTTGAGAAGCTTGGGCGCTACAAAAACAGCTTATACTGATTAAGGTGCCACTGAGTCTAAAAGCTTCGGAAACTTGATGAGTCGGGATTTCTTGAAAGCTGAGAGTTGGCACCAACGTGCTCAAATTGAGTAGCTTACTGTCCAAGCAACACCCCAGCCTCCAGACCCTATAAATACCCCTTCTCCCTAGTTCAAGGGCATCTGTCTTCTAATCCGGCGAAGCCCTGTCTCTCTGGCGACTGGAGCTTCACTCCATCTCCTCCTCCTTCTCCTCTCGAATTTTCTCTCTTTCAAGCTCATCAATGGAGCTTCATCCTGTAATCATGGTGGAAGATCTAGTGAATTTCATCTCCCATGGAGATGACCGTGGTTTTTTCCCTTTTTTTGGGGTTTTCCACGTTACTTGCTGAGTCTCTTTTACTTTCTGAGTTTTTCTCTTTGATCTCTTGATTCTCCTCCTTTCCTCCTCAATATAAATTCAAAGTGTCGGTCGAAATTGGGATTTGATCCGATTTTTGCACCAACATTTTATTTTACTTTTATATGATACGGTGTCACGCCCAAAACCCTGCTTAGGCTCGAGCACGAGACAACGCCGCATACTTACAGGGTTTCCCCCAAAGGTATGCAAGGCACGAAAACAATCTATAAACCTGTTGTAATCATAATTCACATAATACAAAATCCTCAAATAATAATAATAACAAGTCTTATTTATTCCTCAATATACCATAGAATTATTCTTAAATCCAGACAATAACAAAGTTCCTCGAACATCTCAATAATAAAAACTAAAATATTGATCTTACAATCCAAATCAAAACACTAAATCACTAACATCAAGAGACTCAACACGCCGCCCAGATTATTACGTTCCTTGAAATCTAAGGCTTTTTATCTGAACCTGAAAAATAATAGAGGGGGTGAGCTAACTAGCCCAATAAGAACCAACAACATGTCTAGCTGGATCAAACAGGTTTTTAATACATCAATGCAGCAAAATCCATATCATGCTCACAACGGTAAATCAATTTTTAGCCTTGCTTGTAATAATGTATACGTTTCAAATTATAGATTTTGGATCACATACTCAAAAATCATTCAATAGTACAAAGATTCAAAATTGGACACCATTTTCAAAAACCCAATCAGATTAAGTCCACATTATCCCTTGTGGCTCGGTATCTAAAGTGTAAACGTATAACCCCCGTTGACTGGGTATCGAAATCGCAATGATTACCCCCATTGGGAGGGTGTCAAATTACCAATCTTACCCCCATTGATCGAGTGTCAAATTTCCAATGTTGCCCCAATTGATGAACTAGTTCATAGCAGATACGTGTCGACACGGTCAATGTTTAACCCCCATTGATGAAGGTCAGAACACAGGCAGTTTGGAGAAGTACTCAAAAATCAGAAATAATCTCACGAAATGATAAATCATACCAAACAGAATAAGTATGTCCGAAAGTGTAACCATATGTCAATCGTTCTAAATCCAAACATACATGCATGGTTAAGTTTTGAACAAAAAATAGTTCGATTACGGTTTCTTTGAAATATCAAATACAATCATTAAATAATTTAAATTATAATGAAAGTAATTTTTGTAAATAGGTAAGAAAAAGAAGGATTAATTACACTTTTAGTCCTTGAAAATGGTGTCATTGTTCACTTTTATCCTTGTATTTTAAAAATGTTCAATACAGTCCTTGTGTATTAGGAAATTTGTTCTTTTCGTCTCTAAAAATGGTGTCATTGTTCACTTTTATCCTTATATTTTTTAAAAATGTTCAATACAGTCCTTGTGTATTGCGTATTCTGTTCTATTTTGGTCCCTAACATTGTATTGCGCATTACAGAAGGACTGTATTGAACATTTTTAAAATACAAGGATAAAAGTGAACAATGACACCATTTTCAGGGACGAAAAGTGTAATTAATCCGAAAAAGAATACTTTACTTAATTTAGGTGGAATACTTACTTCCAAACTCCAAGCTTAGAGGAACACAACCCCTGTATCAGTAATAGGATCTAAAACCAAAAAATGTAATCTTAGTAACTAAGATACATAACTTCTATACATATATCCATAAATAGCTAATTACTTTCAAAAAATTTTATCTAAGGCAATATATACAATTTTGGGTCCTGTGCTCAATAAACAAAACATGAAATCCCCCCTTGTTCACACACCCAACAATTTTAAATTTGGTTTATTTAATAAAGATTTAAAATAAATGTTAAGTTCATTAAATACTAATAAAGGAACACATATAAGTTGAAGTTAATGATACAAAATAATCAATAAATAAAAATAAGATGAAGTATCGGGAGCAGCAATAGAAACCACTCACAGTCAAGGCTATTCAAGAAATCATTTTTAATGTTGAGCATGACCACAAATTCAACCTGAAACTATTCAAGTACTTATTGATCATACCAAAAAGATTCAACAATAATCTCATCCAAGGCCTATCACACTCATCAATTAAAATAGGTTCAGAAAATAAAATGAAAATCATTATAATGCGCCCCATCAAAGGCACGGGAATGTTAATGCAAATAAAAAGCAAATTGGAGGGGCCAGGTTAGGAATGACAAGACCGACTCTACAAAAAGATTTAATTAAAAAGAGGGTGATTAGAGGGCTCACCTTAACAACCTTTCACTCAGAAACCTCAATCATGCCTCTAGATCGATGAGGTACGCTACTCTGTTCGCAGGAAGAGAAAACGAGAAGAACTAGGGTTACGGATGAGAGAGGCGGTGTGGGGGGATAAAAATAGAATTCTGTAACTGTTTTAGATAAGATCTTTGGCCTATCATTAATTTAGATAACTATTAACCAGTTTTTTTTAATCCCTGTATTTTTTATATTTATTTATTACTTATTAAGCATATTATTACATCCTCCCCCCTTAAAAAGAGTTTAGTCCTCTAAACTCATACTTGAGCTCCGAAATAATTGAGAATGCTTTTCATGCTCAACAAAATTACCATAATATATCAAGATCAAATAATGCACATGTATAGGCTGAATAATTCGATTTTATACCAGCAACCACAGCGTTGGAGACGTTAGTATCCTCCGGAATAAGGGAAAACACTCGACCCTGGATCTGCGGTCCCTTATCGTTGGTGGCGCTGATGAGGACAGTCGATTAGTCGCTACGATCTTTCTTCCTCGGGATCCCTGGCTTGTATGGGATCCGTGCGAGGGTGTGCCTTGAGTGCTCTTCCCAGTCGAAGGCTGATGTGACCCAGAGGATGGCTGAGGAGACTCAGCTATCTTGTGCTCTTTCCTTCTACAAAGGAAGCATGCTCCTGTAGCACACCGACACTCAGTATCTAAATGTGCCTCACCACAAACACGACATCTGCGCTGACCTGAATGAGCAACACTAGCTGATGACTCCAGAGGCTGAGTCTGAGATGTTGCCGATGCTCAATTATCCCTCTTGAGCTTAGTATTCCTCTCATTAAGCTGACTTGGTTGAGATCCAGAGCTCCTATCCCTCTTCTTCTGATGATCTTTCTTATGATCCCCACCCTCTCTACATAAAACAGCAAGGGACTTTGAACGTCCCATAACGTCCGCATAGCTAGTCAGATGCAAGAGAGCCAATGCCTTACGAATATGATATTATAAGCTATCCTCGAATCTACGCGCCCTGCTCTCGTCATCATTACCAAATTTTGCTGCTAATCTCGAGAGCCTATCAAACTCCATCTCGTACTCATCAACGGTCATGGTCCATTGCTTGAGGCGAAGAAATTGCCTTTCTAGCTCCAATACCTTGCTTCTGGGAAAGTACTTATTGAAGAAGGCTGTACGTGGCTGATCCCAGGTATCAAAGTTCCTTCCCTCACGGACTCATACATCGCCCTTCCACCAATTGTAAGCACTTCCCTGAAGCATATAAGTGGTAAACCTAAGCTTCTCTTCCTCGGTACACTCCATTACATCAAAAGCTTTTTCCATTTCATCAATTCACTTCTCAGCTATATCTGAGTTAGTGGTACCCTCAAACCGTGGAGGTTTGGTCCTCTTGAACTCAGCAATGGTCATCTGGTGTGGTTGTGGCGTAGCAGAAGGTGGTTGTTGTTGTTGGGATTAGTGTTGCTCCCTAACCAAACCAACCACTTCCTGTATAAGCTCCATAACCCTGTCATGATTATTATTTCCTGGTTGGTCCACTCTAACAGATGGAACTGACTAACCCATCTGCTCATCCATGTTACGGTATGAGGATGACGAGTGGCAATTCTGAATCAATAAACAACTTGTCAATGATCAATAGGTATTACTGAAGTTAAATTCAAAAAGACAAACATGCACTATCGATACAAAACCCCCCAAATAGTAGTTATTCCTAAAGTCCACTAACTTAGTGTCATTAAAATGGTTCTAAGGCCACTAAGATTACTAAAAGGATGCTCCAATACCACCTTAATCTGTCACCTCCCGAACCTAGCTGGGACGCTTGCAGAGCGGTCGAATACGTGTGAGGATGGGCCCCACCGTGTATGCAAGGCCTCATGACCTATATACAGATACTACAAATAACTGAATAATATATATTTATTGCTAAAAATCAAATGTTTAATCCAACATCCAATATAACTAACCAATGGGCAAAGTCAATAAAAATAAATAAGAATAGTTTAATTTATTCAAAATACTAGAGGAAATGCATAGGACACTAAGGAAAGGATCATGCTGTGGACATCCCGTCTACCTACCAGCTAGCTACTACTCCTGTTCTGAAAAAAAGTCAAGAGATTAATAAGCTTGGGAGCTCAGTAAGTACCCATTAAATACAGTGAACCATATAGTGTTTAATCTTATAAGTAAAACTGAAACAAAGCAATAAAAAGAAAAAGAATTCATAAATACTTAATAGATTACAAAAATTATAATTTCAGAAGTTGTCATAAAACATACTATCAAAAGGTTTTGTTTACCTTCAAAATTCTAGAGTTTCCCAAACTTGCTATGACCACTAACAAGCCCGGTGGTGTGAGTCAGAAACAGAAGGCTGCTATTATGACCGACAGCACCGGTTAAACTAATTCATAATAGATACGTGTCGACACGGTCAATGCTTAACCCCCATTGATGAAGGCCATAACACAGGCAGTTTGGAGACGTACTCGAAAATCAGAAATAATCTCATGAAATGATAAATCATACCAAACAGAATAAGTATGTCAGAAAGTGTAATCAGATGCCAATCGTTCTAAATCCAAACATACACGCATGGTTAAGTTTTGTACAAAAAGTAGTTCGATTACGATTTCTTTGAAATATGAAATACAATCAATAAATAATTTCAATTATAATAAAAGTAATTTCTATAAATAGGTAAGAAAAAGAATACTTTGCTTAATTTAGGTGGAATACTTACCTCCAAACTCCAAGCTTAGTCTAAGAGGAACACAACCCCCTTATCAGTAATAGGATCTAAAACCCAAAAATGTAATCTTAGTAACTAAGATACATAACTTCTATATATATCTATAAATAGCTAATTACTTTCAATAATTTTTATCTAAGGCTATATATGCAATTTTGGATCCTGTGCTCATTAAACAGAACATGAACTTCCTCCTTGTTCACACACCCAACAATTTTAAATTTGGTTTATTTAATAAAGATTTAAAATAGAAGTTGAGTTTATTAAATACTAATAAAGGAACACATATAAGTTGAAGTTAACAATACAAAATAATCAATAAATAAAAATAAGATGAAGTATCAGGAGCAACAATAGAAAACACTCACAGTCAAGGCCTTTCAAGAAATCATTTTTAATGTTGAGCATGACCCCAGTTTCAACCCGAAACTATTCAAGTACTTATTTATCATACCAAAAAGATTCAACAATAATCTCATCCAAGGCCTATCACACTCATCAATTAAAATAGGTTCAGAAGATAAAATGAAAATCATTATAATGCACCCCATTAAAGGCAGGGGAATGTTAATGCAAATAAAAAGCAAATGCATCCCAAATCTATTTGCATGGTAAGCATTTAATACATTAAAGTGATAGGTTTTATAAACCACAAACCAAAGTCAAAGATGCTCCCTATAACTAAATCACTAATTTCCATTGATTTGATGCACAATAATACAACACACCAAGGATTTTAATTAATGATATTTCATTAAACTTCCATAGTTCTATTTAAGTAATTTCTTTCGAACAAAATATAAAACCCATCTTGAACATGATCAATAGAAGAGGGAACTCGAGTTAGAATCTTCATTAAAAGGAGGGCCCATGTTAGGAATGACAAGACCGACTCTACAAGAAGATTGAATTAAAAAGAGGGAGATTGGAGGGCTCACCTAAATCGATGAGGTACACTCCTCTGTTCTCATGGTGAGAAAATGAGAAGAACTAGGGTTACGGATGAGGGAGGCGGCGTGGGGGATAAAAGTATAATTCTGTAACTGTTTTAGATAAGATCTTTGGTCTATCATTAATTTAGATAATTATTAACAAGTTTTTCTTTTAATCCTTGCATTTTTTTTATATTTATTTATTACTTATTAAGCATATTATTATGTTACGGATATATTTGGTAAGACAGATGTCAGTGACCTAGGGACCACACACAATTTTAAATAGCATCTTTGGCCATGGCAATATCACCAAATAACCTTGCACAATTGCTCGGCAATAACGTGAGGAATAAATCCTAATAAGTCCCAAATTATAATTATATCCATCTTATACAATGGAAGGAGAGAAGTAAAATATCTAACGCCTCTACAGTAAGTAGGCCTTATCCACTTACTACAACGGGCAGATATTTACCCTACTTGCCTACAGAGCACCTACACGCTAGGAAGATATTTTCCTACCGCCTTAAAAGATATTCACCTAGCCCACCGCCTTACCCCACCGCCTTGCAAGATATTTGCTTAAACCGCCTCTCACTTGCTATAAAAGGAGAGGAAGGACAATAAGGAAAGGGACCCCAAAAAAATACTCACTACACATTACACAAAGCATCTCCTAGAACTTCTTACCCTGATTTCTGACTTAAGCATCGGAGTTAAATCCGGGCAGAAAGGCCCAATTCAGATTATTTCTCCTCCTCTTCACAGGTCTATCAGTGGATAATTCCGGACGGAATTGCTGAGTGCCTTCCGCGTTTCCTTGTTCGCAAGCAGAAGTAAGCGTCCACACCAACTATAAATATTAACCGTTTGTCAAAGGCTGAGACCAGATCACGAGGCCATAGTAGCCAAAGAGTGAGGTGGATCAGTTTTTGGCATCAACATATTACATCCTCCCCCCCTTAAAAAGAGTTTCGTCCTCTAAACTCATATTTGAGTTCCGAAATAGTTGAGGATGCTTTTCATGCTCAACAGAATTACCATAATTTATCAAGATCAAATAATGCACATGCATATGTTGAATAATTCAATTTTATACCTGTAACCACAACATTGGAGACATCAGCATCCTCCGTAATAAGGGAAAACACTGAACCCTGGGTCTTGGTCCCACTATCGCTGGTAGCGCCGATGCGGAAGGTCGATTAGTCGCCACGGTCTTCCCTCCTTGGGATCCCAGGCTTGTATGGGCTTCGTGTGCCTCGAGTGCTCTACCCAGTACAAGGCTGATGTAATCCTGAGGATGGCTGAGGAAACTCAGCAATCTTGTGCTCTTTGCTTCCACATCGGAAGCATGCTCCGATAACACACAGACACTCAGTATCTAAATGTGCCCCACCACAAACACGACATCTGCGCTTACCAGAACGAGCAACACTAGCTGATGACTCCTGAGGCTGAGTCTGAGATGCAGTCGGTGCTCAATTATCCCCCTTGAGCTTAGTATTCTTCTCATTAAGCTTACTTGGTTGAGATCCAGAGCTCCTATCCCTCTTCTTCTGATGACCTTTCTTATGATCTCCACCTCTCTACAAAAAACATCAAGGGACTTTGAACGTCCCACAACGTCCGCATAGCTAGTCAGATGCAAGGGAGCCAATGCCTTACGAATATGATATTGTAAGCTATCCTCGAATCTATGCGCCCTGCTCTCGTCATCATTAACAAATTTTGCTGCTAATCTCGAGCGCCTATAAAACTCCATCTCGTACTCATCAACGGTCATGGTCCACTTCTTGAGGCGAAGAAACTGCCTTTCTAGCTCCAATACCCCTCTTTTGGGAAAGTACTTATTGAAGAAGACTGTGCTCAGCTGATCCTAGGTATCAAAGTTCCTTCCCTCAAGGACGCGTACCTTGCCTTCCACAAGTTGTAAGCACTTTACTGAAGCATATAAGTGGTAAACCTGAGCTTCTCTTCCTCGGTACACTCCATTACATCAAAAGCTTTTTCCAATTCATCAATCCATTTCTCATCTACATCTGGGTTAGTGGTACCCTTAAACGGTGGAGGTCCGGTCCTCTTGAACTCAGCAATGGTCCTCTGGTATGGTTGTGGCGTAGGAGGAGGTTTTTGTTGTTGTTGGGAATGGCGTTGATCCCTAACCAAACCAACCACTTCCTGCATGAGCTCCATAACCCTGCCATGACTGTTATTTCCTGGTTGTTCCACTCCAATAGATGGAACTGACTGACCCCTCTGCTCATCCATGTTACGTGTATGAGGGCGACGAGTGGCCATTCTGAATCAATAAACAACTTGTCAATGATCAATAGGTCTTACTGAAGTTAAATTCAAAAATAACAAACATGCACTATCGATACAAAACCCCAAATACTAGTTATTCCTAAAGTTCACTGACTTAGTGTCACTAAAATGGTTCTAAGGCTACTAATATTATTAAAAAGATCTAACTTGGCTCTGATACCACCTTAATCTGTCACGCCCCGAACCTAGCCGAGACACTGGCAGATCGGCCGCATACGTGTAAGGATGGGCCCCAATACACAAGGCCTCATTACCTATGTACAGATACTACGGATACTTGAATAATATAAATTTATTGCTAAAAATCAAATGTTCAATCCAACATCCAATATAACTAAGAAATGGGCAAAGTCTATAAAAATAAATCGAAACAGTTTAATTTATTCAAAACACTAGAGGAAATGCATAGGACACTAAGGAAAGGATCATGCTCTTAATATCCCGTCTACCCACCTGCTAGCTACTCCTCTTGATCTGAAAAAAAAAGTCCAGAGATTAATGAGCTTGGGAGCTAAGTAAGAACCCACTAAATATAGTGAACCATGCAGTGTTTAATATAATAAGTAAAACTGAAACAGAACAATAAAAAGAAAAAGAATTCATAAATACTCAATAGATTGCAAAAATTATAATTTCTGAAGTTATCATAAAAACATACTATCAAAAGGTTTAGTTTACCTTCAAAATTCTAGAGTCTCCCAAACTTGCTATGACTACTTATAACCTAGGTGGTGCTAGTCAGAAACATAAGGCTGTTATTCTAATCCGATAGCACAGAAAATAGAAGGCTGCTATTGTGACCGACAGCACGGGTTGAACTAGTTCATAACAGATACGTGTCGACATGGTCAATGTTTAACCCCCATTGACGAAGGTCAGAACACAAACAATTTGGAGACGTAGTCGAAAATCAGAAATAATCTCACGAAATGATAAATCATACCAAACAGAATAAGTATGTCCAAAAGTGTAACCAGATGTCAATCGTTCTAAATCTAAACATACAAGCATGGTTCAGTTTTGTATAAAAGTAGTTCGTTTACAGTTTCTTTAAAATATCAAATACAATCAATAAATAATTTATGTTACGGATATATTTGGTAAGACATATGTCAGTGACCTAGGGACCACTTGTCACACACAGGACCGTGTTTTCTCAGCCACGTAGCATCTTTGGCCACGTGGCAATATCACCAAATAACCTTGCACAATTTCGTCTAAGAATAACGTGAGGGAATAAATCCCGCTAATAAAGTCCGCCTAATTATAATTATAACAACCTCTCTTACACAAGCGCGTGGAAGGAGAGAAGTAAAATATCTAACGCTTCACAAAGTAGTAGGCCTTATCCACTTACTACATGGGCCAAGCATATTTTACCCTACTTGCCTACAGAGCACCTACACGCTTAGGAAGATATTTTCCCACCGCCTAGAAGATATTCACCTAGCCCACCGCCTTACTCCCACGCCTAAAGATATTTGCTTAAACCACTCACTTGCTATAAAAGGAGAGGAAGGACAATAAGGAAAGGGACCAAAAACACCTACTACACATTACACAAAGCATTTCCTAGAACTTCTTACTCTCGATTTCTGACTTAAGCACGGAGTTAAATCCGCAAAAGACCCAATTCATTACTTCTCCTCCTCTTCATAGTCTATCAGGGATAATTCCTGACGAATCCCGAGTGCCCCTCCGCCTCTTGTCTTGTAAAGCGTATAAGCCAGTCACACCAACTATAAATATTAACCGCTAGCAAAGTGCTTAGACTTATCACGAGGCTACATGTGAGCTAAAGAGTGAGGTGATCGGACTGGCATCACTTTAGCTCTAGCTGGGACCTCATTACTAAAAGTCAAATGACCACTACGAGAAGATCAAAACAAATCCAAGGACAAGGGAGCACCTACTAGCCCCCAAGAACCTATCAAACTTGGTACAAAATGCACAGAAGAAGACCTCTCATGAGTATTAAGGGCAAATTCCTCGATCTCTTCCATTTCAATGAGAGAGGATATGCCAAAGCGTGAAAACGAGATCATAGAACACCACCTTTAATGTAGATCACTATTTAGGCCTATGAAATGTAAAAGAAGAAATTTCACTGCAGCTGTAGTAAGGCCCTAGGGAAGTAGTATCAAACCTCCTAAAGGCTAAGTTTATCCGAGGGTGTATTACCATTGGTTACATTGGCCAATGTTGTTCTGAAGTAAAAGTCATCCGGAAATGGAGAATGTGTGTTGATTTTACGACTTGAACAAGGCTTTGTCCAAAGATTCGCTTCCTTGCCATCAATTGATGGTTTGGTTGACTCTACAAAAAGGCATGAGATGCCGAAGTTTCTTAGACGCCTTTTCTGTGCTACAACCAAATCAGAATGGCCAAAGGCTTAATAAGAAAAACATCCTTCATTACAAGCACGGAACTTCATCACATACGCTGATGCCGCTCGCCTAAAAATGCCGAGCCACCTTCCAAAGGCTCATAAATACAAAATTTCAAAGAGCAGACAGAAATGTTGAGGCGTATGTAGATGATATCCCCAAAGTAAGAAAAGCCGATGAACATCTATCGACTTACAAGAGGCTTTCCAATCCCGAGTTACATTACGCTTAAACCCGAATAAATGTTCCTTCTGTGTTCGATCAGTGGAAGTTCTTGGATTTATCTTAACACAAAGAGGAATAGAGGCAAATCCGTAAAAGATCAAAGCTATTCTTGACATGGGATCACCCAAAAGTCTTCAAGAAATTCAACGGCTTAATGGACGCTTTATGCGACTTGGCGATTCATCTCCAAAGCCGAGAGAAAATCTCCGCCTTTCAAGCCCTCGCTAAAAGCCAAAAATGGATTGGACCTGAGGAATGCTAAAAAGCCTTCTCAAGGGCTTAAAATTATCTCCACCGCCTCGCCTATTGGCTAAGCCGCAAGTGGGAGAAGAACTCTACATCTATTTGGCCGCTAGTTCCCACGAGCGTGAGTGCTGCTCTTTTGAGAGAAGATAACTGAGTTCAAAAGCCGCCTACTACACAAGTAAGATCCTTAACGCATGCTAATCAAGATATCCGCCACTTGAAAAATTGGCCTTGCTCTTATTAAGACCGCCAAGATTGAGACCATATTTTCAAGCTCACAGATCACAATATTGACCCATCGCCTACTAAAGCAAGTTCTTCATAAACCTAAAAATTCCTGACGCAGCCAAGTGGTAATAGAATTAGCGAAGTTTGATCTCACCTACAAACCCCTAACGCAATCCAAGGCCCAAGTCGCCGCATTTCATCGGTAATTAACTTTCTTCCCCGTGGAATGAGGCTAACTCTTCATGTAATCCAAGAATGTCTTAGCATCCCGTGGTCTTTATACGCTGATGGCCTTGCAATCAAGAAAGGTCGAGTAGGTTTTGTCCTTTATTCTCCCTTCTAAATGGAAAATTGGCGCATAAAGGTTGCTCAAGTTCCAATTCGGTTTACTCAACAATGAGACCACATGAAGCACTCCTTGCCGGATTACACTGCCCGGAATTCGCCACCGTGTGTATTCGATTCGCCTAGTCGTGAGCCACACCCTAGGCAAAATTTTGAAGCAAAAAGAAAAGAACATGATCAAATACCAAGCCACAGGAGAAAATAGTACCATGCTTCACTTATTTCCAGATTGAGAAAATTTACCGAAAGAAACTAAGAAGCTTGACGCTTTATCCAAAAAGGCCATAACGCCAAACGAGATGCAAAATCCTCTTTAACCTACGCATCATCCTACAAAGACTATCGATAGACTGGAAGGAGAGGTACAAAGTGTGGCCAAGAGCCAAGTTGGACGGATCCTATAAAAGTTTCCATATGCGGTCATACCACCCAACAAAGTGGAGGTTCAATGGATCGCTACAACCGGCCAAGACATAATTCATCATCAACGAAAGCCTGCATAAAAAGGTCCTACACACAACCTTTCATATGCTTACATCCTACGTGGTTAGCGCTATATCCTTCAAGAAATTCATGAGGGCATCGCGCTGGTCACATAGGAGGCAAAGCCTTGAGTTACAAAGTCTGCAAGGTTATTACCGCCAACGCTTAACTCAAGATGCAATAGCGCTCGCTTCTAAATGTGATGCTCGCCAAATGCATTCTAAAATTCAGAGACGCACTACGTGCACCACTTTACGCCAATTATCACCATGCATCAGCTTGCTATTTTGGGGTTGATCTTTAGGGCCATTCCCTACTCGATCCTAAGAATCGAAATTCCTAATAGTCGCTATCGACTACTTCACCAAATGGGTGGAAGTTGAGCCCTTAGCCAAAATCACTGAGAAAGTTTGCCGTGGATTCTTATGGGCGTAACGCCATCCGCTGACATTCGAATTCCAGCTTCATCTCCGATAATGGGCCATGTGCTTTGATAACTGTGCTTTCGTGAGTTTCGCTCAACTCGGAATCAATCCAGATTGACTTCTCAGCGTGACACATCCCCAAGCCAACGTGCCAGTAAAGTGACAAACCGCATCTTACTCCGTGACTCAAAACCCGGTATCCAAAAATGGAACCAATTGGGCGGAAGAAATTCCGAGCTCTTTGGGCCTACAAAATGACTACCGTAACTCCTACAGTGGAGAGTCCATTTTCTCTTACTTACTGGCCGGCCGCTATTCCCAAGTAAATAGGAATGCCTACTTTGCTAACACACAGTTCCGCCGTAAGAAATGAGAAAAATCTCCGAGGAACTAGGACCTACTTGAAGAACAAAGAGAAATGGCAGAATAGGCTGCCTATCGCCAAAGAATCAAAAGGTTCTACGATACAAGGGTAAAAGAGTCTTCTTCCAAATCGGCTGATCTAGTCCTAAGAGAAAATGAATTCCAAGGAAATAAAGCTTTAACGGGAAGCTTAACTCCTAACCGGGAAGGCCCCTTACGCCGCAAAAGAATCGTCCGAAATGCATAATCTATTATCTAGTAAATATGGACTGAAAACGCCAAGCGCCCATTCCATGCCGAACACTTACGACGCCTACTATTAATAAGTTCCGTAGTCGCTCTCTTAAATTTCATGGAGTAAAGTTCCGTGTCTTTCCATTCTCTACTAAAATGCGTGAAATTCCCATTCTACTAAAATGCGGTGAAATTCCCTATTCTACTAAAATGCGTAAAATTCCCATCTCTACTAAAATGTGGTGAAATTCCCATTCCTAAAAGACTGGAATTATCTTACATGCATAAACGACAACCTCAAAAAGACAAAAATCCCGATCAAGTATGAGGCAACAATCTCACCATGAAGGCGTAGTACCTCACTCAACAAAGTCCCATGATTGGACTAAGGACTCAAGCATTTAAGTTTACAAGCCAAAGGAAGAATAAAGAAGTTCGCGAATTTCTTATATGGTTCAAAGACAACCATCACCGGAAATAAATCTTCACCAAAATAAAGGTTTGCATTTCATTCATATATGGAAATTACATTTCCAAGTGATTGAGAATTTACAAAACGCTCATAAAAGAAAAATCCTAAGAGCTAGGGCCCCTGTGGCAAAATGCACCGCCTCAAGGACTTGGGTAGAAGGCTCCAAGGTAGCTGGGATGAGTCTTGATAACTTGTTGCTCTTTCAAATTCGTGAACTTCTTCAAAACTCCACCGGCCCCATAGACAAAACTTCCAGAGAGGAACGTGATGGCCCACTTGTTGCACTACCTGAATATATACAAAGTGGCTCCATCTCTAACTTTCTAAGCCGCAACCTCCTTAATTTATCCGGCCAGCTTCTATTAAATCCTTAATTTCATGCGAAATGGATTTAGGAGCCTTCAAGGGAAGCCAAATCTTCTTTCAAGATGTCACGCCCCTTTATTTCCACCAACTCAAATTGGCATCAGAAGCTCAGCCTCTTCACTTTAGGTCCCATCGAAGGCCGCCGCTTCATCCCGAAGTCGATTGAAGTTCCTTCTTCAAACCGTACTGGATTCATTTTGTAACCCTTTGATAGCCTCCTGCCAGCAGTAAGAAGAGAACCGCTAGAAGTAGATAATTGGGCCGCAAATCGGCCTTCTCCTTTCCATAGCGCCAAGCCGCAGAACCGCTTTCGGACTTATCTCGCTTCAAGGCCCGGATAGCATCAAGTCGTTCTTTCTTCTCTTCCAAGGCCCACCCTAGAGCTTAACCGCAACGTCCCCTCTATTCATTTCCATCTTCGCCAAATCTTCTTGGCAAAGATTGCCGACTCACCGGCCCAGCCGCCAAGTACCATGTAATAACAAGACACTCGTGAAAAAGGCCAAGTTTAGAAGTAAAGGAAATGTGAGAACAACCCTTACCAAAGATAGCCGAAATAATAGTTGATAAGTATTCTTCCCTCCCAAACCTGAGTTTCGTGGAGAGTCCGCCGCCTCATGGCTATCAAAACGCCCCTTACGGACCCTGGTCAAAAAGGAGCATTCTCAAGATAACCTCTTTGCTTAGGTTGCAAATCCCTTTAAAACCTGAATCCGCCCACTTTTAATTTGTCTAAAGGGCCGCTTCTCCCGCCTCCTATAAAATAGAACCTAAGTTAAAAATTCTACCCTTAGAAAAAATATATATAGAAATTCTCACCTCTATGAGAAGGATAGTCCTCCTGGGACGGGCTTAGAAGAAGGGACCCTCGGAAATCGGGGACAATGCCGGTGACCTTCTTCCGCATCGCAACCTCTTCCCCGAGGCACCCCACCGCCTTTCGCACCTTCGCAATTCCAGACTGACACGCCCTCGGAATTCTTTCTCTTGGTCCTCCCTTCCCGTGAGGACCCCTCGCAGACCCTTCTTGAAGAACTGGCCTCCTTTCTCTTCATCTTCTTTCTTTCCTCCTTGGAGTGTATCTTGGCCAAGTACCACTTCCTTCTTCCGCTCAAGTAAAGGGCGGGTGAACTTCGCCTCGAAAGAGGCCAAAAGACCTTTAACATAGCTTAGGGTCCTCATCCTCCATCGGATTTGCATAAAAACAAGGGCCAAAATAAGTCAATTACCTTAGTTAAAAATCGCACCAAAGAAGATACTCTAATAATGCCTACCGCATGGACACTATTAAAACGACATTTAACAAGGTTTCCTTTGTCAAGAACTCATCCATGTACACTTTGGATAGCCCCCGCTATTGACTTAAGAAGAACCTCTCCTCTTCTCCCCGCCATTTCCTCATAAGCGATGTCCGCTCGGGAACCTCCCACTTTTGTCTGACATCCCACTCGGACTTACTTTGACAAAGAAGAATTTACTCTTCCATCGCTAATGGAAGAAGGAACTTTCCTAAAAATTTCCTCCCGTAACGAAGCCGAAAAGTAATACTCAATCTGCTGCTAGACTCTAGGCAAGTATAGGCTAAAAGCATACGGAACTAAATCTGGACGGCCTGGGACTTATTCCAGTAATGCTTGAAAAACAATAACAAAGCCGCTCAAAAGTCTCCAAGAATTTGGGGCCAACCGCGAGGGACACAAATGATACTCTTCTAGTATTGCCTTAATAAATCGTAAAAGGGAAGCCTAAGGCCACCCAATAGAGATCTTGATAGATGGCTATCTCCCCTTCCCCTAGGAGAACTTGCCCTCTCTCCCTGCATCAGGAACCCTAACCTCAAACAAATACAAATTTATCTCATACTCGCTACTGTGCTATCTACTTCCCTTTGTCCAAGAAGACTTATGAATGTGTCCACCCCTACCCTTTGCCCTAGAAGGTGATGAACCCACAACCTCAACCGACGCTTCCAAGTTCATCTTTAATCACGGATCGCAAATGTAAAACCGCAAGTAGGTTGGACTCCGAGAGAAGGGACCAAGGGCTCAAGTGAGAAGAACTAGAGGAGGAAGAAGTAGCGCTTAGAAGTGGCACTAGCCATTACCTTAGGAAAGAAAAAGATAACACAAACACAGAAACTCAAACCGAGCTCACGGAGAAGAAGAAGAAACCTTAGGAAGAAGACACGATTCAACTTTCAAATAAACCCTTTTTGCCTGCATAATTTCGCATATATATGAAAAGCAAATAATCCTCGGCCAAGTAGATCTCGGTGTTACATTCCAATCAAAACCGCTGGAACCAAGGCCCCCAAATCCCGACCGCTCAAATAGGCCATTATTATTCCTCCAAGAAAGGCGCCCACGCCAAAGATACCAAACGCCGCCTCGACACATATTGGTAATACCATCATGTCGCTGACAAACGCATACCGCCGCATGTCACCATATCCCCCTCTTTAATAATATGAAATAGTGCCAAAGACACGCGGTCCTCAAAGAAATAATGAGCACAATACCATAGGACCAACACCATAAAACAAAACACACATTCCAACATATAGGATCGCCAAATAAGGCTATATTCCAACATAGGATCGCCACAAGGCCCTTATAAAATGCCAAAGGATTTACTTTAACAAAACGACAAACGCCATTTATTCAAAGGTTACATGACGAATACAACAAAGCAAAATAACAAAACATGTTATCCGACCTGACTAAAGTTAAATATCCAAGGATTTGTCCGGGTTACGCCGAATAGGACCGGGAGGAGATGCACCACTCCGCGAACCGCTACTATCCTCGCTCCCACTAGGAGAACTCCTCGGATCAAAGACGGGCTAAGGTAGGGACCCACTTCTACGGCTGTGAGTCGCTCCAAACATCTCAAATTCAAACGCATACCCCTCGTGATAAGGCATAAATCTAAAAGGTCCCCCGCCTCATGCATGATCAACATAAAAAGCCTCCCACCCCGTGACGATACATATCTCACCCGGGTCCCTGCTAACCAATAGAACGCCCGCCACACACATGTACTGCTCGACTTACTAGTGGATAAACCCAAATTCTTAATTCCGGCTGTATGTTCGCGAAAAGGAGCTAGGAATTCGCATGGGCGAGAGCATTGGCTAAAGTGAAGAATTTATAAAAAGACAAACGCTGAGCCATGATACAAAAGATTTCTGACTATAAACGCTACTCCATACAAGCCCCTTAAGTAGAAAAAAAAATAGGCGAGAATTTCGGAGAAAAATCTACTCGATAACAACGAAAGAGAACTGTACAAGAATCATTTGGTCACCTACTAAAAACACGATACCATAGCCATACCTAAGCCCACCCCTACATAGACGCCGCTACAACTAAGAAGAATACTTGTTTCTAACCAAGTTAAACGCATGCATTAGCTCACCTCTCAGATTCTTGAACAAAGTACATTTTAGGGGACTAGTGTTACAGTATATATTTGGTAAGAATGTGACCTAGGGACCACCTGTCACACACAGACCGTGTTGCCAAATTTCACCTAAGTAGCATCTTTGGCCACGCGGGCAATATCACCAAATAACTACAATTCCCGCTCTAATAACGTGAGGAATAAATCCCTAATAAGTCCGGAATTATAATTATAATGTACCCTCTTATACAAGGCGGGTGGAAGGAGAGAAGTAAAATATCTAACGCCTCTACAAGAAGTAGGCCTTATCCACTTACTACAAATGGGCGATATTTACCCTACTTGCCTACAGAGCACCTACACGCTTAGGCATATTTTCCTACCTTTAGAAGATATTCACCTAGCCCACCGCTTCTTACCCCACCTTTGCAAGATATTTGCTTAAACCGCTTCTCACTTGCTATAAAAGAAGAGGAAGGACAATAAGGAAAGGGACCAAAAACACTCACTACACATTACACAAAGCATTTCCTAGAACTTCTTACACTCGATTCGACTTAAGCATCGGAGTTAAATCCGCAAAGAAGGCCCAATTCCGACATTACTCCTCCTCTTCACAGTCTATCACGGATAATTCCGGACGGAATTGTCCGAGCCCTCCAAGGCTCTTTGTCGCAAGCGTAAGTAGCCCACACCAACTATAAATATTAACCGTTTGTCAAAGGCTGAGACCAGATCACGAGGCCACAGTAGCCAAATTAAGAGTGAGGTGGATCAGTTTTTGGCATCAACAATTTAAATTATAATGAAAGTAAGTTCTATTATTAGGTAAAAAAAGAATACTTTGCTTAAATAAAATTAAGATGGGGTATCGGGAGCAGCAAAAGAAACCACTCACAGTCAAGGCTATTCAAGAAGTCATTTTTAATGGTGAGCATGACCCCGGTTTCAAACCGAAACAACAAGGAGAAATCATGAAACTTTTGAAGAGTAACTCTGGTGTGTTCTCCTGGATGGCCGAAGAAATGCCTGGACCCATAACACAAACCGGTGGTACAAAAGCGCAAAAGCTTCGCCCACGAACAGTTGTAGGCGGCTGAAGAAGAAGTGGACAAATTGCTGAAAGCCGATTTTATTCGAGAAGTGTACTACCTCGATCGGCTTTCTAATGTTATTCTAGTCAAAAAGTCCATAAGAAAGTGGCGCATGTGTGTTGACTTTACTGATCTCGATAAAACTTGCCCTAAGGATTGCTACCCCTTGTCTCTGATACATAATCTAGTTGATTCAACGTCAGGAAATGAGATGCTCAGTTTCTTAGATGCATTCTCATGATACAATCAAGTCCATATAGCTGAATCCGATGAAGAAAAGACTTCTTTCATCACTAGCAGAGGAACATATTTTTACAAAGTTATGCCCTTCAGGTTAAATAACGCAGGGGTAACTTTTTAAAGATTATTGAATAAAGTCTTTAAAAATTAGATTGGGAGGAATGTTAAAGCCTATGTGGATGATATTCTCGTAAAGAACAACAAAACCGAACGTTATTCAGTTGATCTTCAGGAAACATTCGCTGTTCTTCGGACACATGGGATAAGCCTCAATCCGAATAAATGCGTGTTCGGTGTCCTCTTAGGGAAGTTTCTCGGGTTCATGCTTACCCAGTGATGTATTGAAGCCAACCCAAAGAAAATTTGAGTTGTTCTAGAGATGAGATCGCCAAGGACTATCAGTAAAATATAGAGGTTTAATGGTCACATGGCTGCCCTGAGAAGATTCATCTCAAAATCAAGAGAAAAGAACTTCCCTTTTTCCGAGCATTAAAGAAGGCACCAAAGGTTGAATGGACAGATGATTGCGAGAAATCTCTTGTAAAATTAAAAGAATATTTGCAATCACTGCCTTGCTCGCCAAACCTAGACTCGGAGAAGAACTCTATATTTACCTGTCTGTCACAGATATGGTTGTCAGTTCAGAATTGGGGAAAGATGAAGATAGTCTACAGAAGCCCGTTTACTGCATAAGTAAAGTTCTTACTGATACATAATCAAGATATCTCCCTTTGGAGAAGTTGGCGTTTGCTTTAATCGTTTATGCTCGACGACTTGGACCATAGTTTCAGGCCTACAAGACTCACCGTTCAACCCTTGAGACAAGTTCTCCATCAGGACGAGGCATCTGGCCGATTAACTAGATGGGTGATTGAATTGGGGGAGTATGATATCCACTATGAACCGAGAATGGCTATCAAGGCCCATGTACTCGTGTATTTCATTGTTGAGCTTACAACGACAAGCAATAGTGAAGTCGCAAATACAAAACTATCTAAAATAGGAGATACTTCGTCCTCCAAGTGGGTCCTACATAAAGATGGCTCCTTGACTGGTGAAAGTTCAGGAGGAGGACTTCTTCTACATTAACCATCCGGGTGGAATACTTCTATTGTCCTGAAATTCGGCTTCAAGGTGACTAACAATGAAGCTAAATATGAAGCTATGATTGCGGGCCTGCAACTAGCTCATGGCCTTGGAGTGCAAAATTTATACGTAAACACTGACTCACACCTTGTAGTCGGGCATTTAACCGAAGAATTTGAGGCAAGAGAGGAAAACATGATCAAATATAAGGCCATGGTACAGAAATTGATCTCTAGCTTCCAAAAATTTCATATCTCCAAAATTCCTAGAGGTGAAAATCAAGATGCGGATTTCCTCTCGAAACTCGCCTCCTAGGATTTCGATGTCAAGCAACCAATTAACACTCAATATCTAATGACAAAAACTATTGAATGTCGACCACTTGATACATTCTTAGACATCGAAGAAGAACCAAGTTGGATACATCCCATATTGAAATATCTTCGAGATGGTATTCTTCTCTCTGATCCTAAAGAGGATCGTAGAATTACTACGAGGTCTTCTCATTACAGTCTGACGGATGGTCAACTCTACAAGAGGTCCAACACCGTGCCTCTCTTGAAATGTCTTCGTCCTTCCGAAGCAAACTAAGTTCTTCAGGAAACTCATGAAGGGATTGCAGGAGACCATCTGGGGGGAAAGGCCCTTAGCCATAAGGTTCTCCAACAAGGTTATTATTGGCCTACTTTTGCCAAAGATGCCATAGTCTTTGTCCAGAATTGTGACGCATGTCAGCGCCATTGGAATATCAAACGACGTCCAGCAGCTCCACTTACTCCCATTAGGAGCATGAGGCCTTTCGCTCTTTTGGGAGTAGATATACTTGGTCCCTTTCCAGTGGCTGTTTGGTAGTTGCAATTTCTATTTGTTGTAATTAATTATTTTACCAAGTGGGTAGAAGCCGAACCACTTATGCCCATTACAGAGAAAGCCTGCCAACTTCTTATGGAGATCAGTGGTCTGTCGAATCGGAATTCTGGTAATATTCATCACCGATAATGGTCACCAATTTGACAATCCTGCATTCAGGAACTTTTATACAGATACTTGGTATAGAATCAAGGCTCACTTCCGCTACTTATCCTCAAATAAATGGGTAGGTTGAAAGTAACCAATAGAACTCTCCTTCACAGTTTGAAACGTAGAGTTCTTCGAACGAGTCCAGTTGGGTAGAAGAAGTACTATGAGCTTTGTGGGCCTACCGAATAACTACTTGAACACCCACTGGAGAAACTCCCTTCGCCCTTGCTTTTGGTGTCAAAGCAATACTCCCTGCAAAATTAAGGGTACCTATACCCTGGACACAAACCTTTTATCTAGTGGTCAACAAAGAACGCCTCAAAGCAGAACTTGACCTTTTAGAAGAGAAAAGTGATTGTGCTAATGTCCAACGGCTATATACCTCCAAAAGGTCAAGAAATTCTATAATGCTAAAGTGAAAGAAGTAACTTTTCAGAATAGTGATTTGGTCCTCCGACAAAACAATTTCCAAGGCAACAAAAGCTGGACAGGGAAGTTAAATACCAACTGGGAAAGGACCCTATATCATAAAAGAAATTGTAATACCTAGCACTTATTGGCTCACCAAAATGGATGGGCGGAAGCTCATGCACCCATACCATGCCGAACATTTACAATGGTACTATCAATAAAGCCGACCATTTCTCTTTACTATTAATCTTGATTTGAATTTGCAGCGCATCATTCATCAGCACTTACTTAAAACTACTCCCAAACATAGTCGAATGAATGTGAACGCGCTTAAAATCTCCTCCAAAGTTCTTCAATTTGGTGGTGCACCTGTAAGCAAAACCAAGATTTCCTTTAAAAAGGAATCTTTACTTGCTCAAAAGCCAAGCCGTCCTCCCACCTCCCAGGATGAATACCATTCACCTACTCGAGTATGGATGCAGGTCAGCCGCTCACCCATATTCAGGGATGGGTGCTATTCATCTGAGGACGTGATTATAACCATTGAGCATGACTCATCGTCTCTCAGATGAGTACTATAAAAAAGTCCTTTCTAAAAGCACAACCCACTTGAGCGCATGACTTTCTGTGCCAAGGCACGGGTTATAAACTTCCTGATCGTATTAGGTTAGCCACTCTTCCATATTGAGGATTGGGTGCTATCCATCTATGAGCATGATTATGACGCCGAAGCGCAATTCATTACTCCTAGATCGGATACTAAAAAAGTCTTTATTTAAGGCCGAACAACCATGTTCGTTTGAAAATTCCTACCTAAAGGCCGAACAATTATGTTCGTTCCAAAGTCCTTATCTGGGATCAAATAATTATAATTCATTCAAAAGTCCCTATTGAATGCCGAACAGTTGAAGATCTTCTTCAAAAGCCGTTCAACAAACAATTCTAACTCATGCCAATGACGAATGTGCAAATATTCAGATCACATCAAACGATCAGAGCATACATCCTGGAGGAAATCAAATATTTTTTTGAAAAAAAAAAATCATACAATTGCTCAACAAAAAGGAACAGAAGAACTAGATGAAGTAGATCAAACAAGTATTCGAATTATGGACCCAAAATCCCTACAACAATCAAATTACAAATCCAAGGAAAAGGCATCATATGAACCGAACAATGAAGTCCAAGTAAGCATGAACTACGACTCATTACTATTCTTCCTTTTGAATTTTCTCCTAAGGAACAACAACAACATTTGCTTTATCCAAAGCGATATAAGGCTCCATCAAAGGAATATAAGAGTCTATGTCGGAGGGTATCGCAGGCATGATCTTTTCAAAATCAAGCATTGTTTCAACTCTAGTCCCTACAATCTCCCTTTAAACATCCTCCATAGCCTAACATTCTAGATTTCCAAAAAGGGAACATCAATTTTGATGGGTTTAAAGAAGTAGAGTAGAAGTCAATATTTGATAAAGGAATGATTTCCTGCCTCTAGTAGTCTTAGTATGCAACTCTAGAAAAGTAGTTTCGTATCTTAACTCCTTAATACCGTCGGAAACCAATTCAGCAATATCTACTGAGGAGAGTAAAACTGTCCTATAAGACTTTGGGAGAGAAAGTCTTAAACGAGAGCAATAAAGGCAAAACGGTTCCCCACAAGATGGTTCCTCACCTGCTGGATCCTGAACTTTTTCTTGCGAAGTCACCTCCGATACTTCCCCCACACCAATCGGATCCTCTTCTTTCTCCCCACCAGAGAGCGCTATTGACAAATCTAGAAAACATAAGGAATAAGTCAAAAACCTTCACCAAAAGTTATAAAAGGGGGAAGTACAAAGACAAAGGATTCTTACCTCTAACAGCTTCTTCTACTTCTTATTCAGTAATAACAACCTTTGAACTTGGTTACTTGGTATTGAGAGTTGAAGATAATTCTTCAATAGTTATATCGGCTATGCCTTAGACCGGATTAAGGACCTGCGGGCACGCGTCAGAGTCAGTAGATCAAGTGGGAGGCGAGCCCCCACTCGAATACAAGGCCCTAAAATGATGGCGATATCGTTTAACCAAAAGATAATCAATAAATAAACCATAAAGTCTCGGAAACATAATAAAATCAAATAAGGGTCCATGCCCTATACACAATCCAGGCCTACGAGGGTCCTACTAAAATAGAACAGTGTCCTCACACACAAGAAATAAATAACTTAGGGAGGTCCTCCAGCCTCAAAGAATATCCCGCCCCACTCTCCGTCCACGAGCTCGAGCCTAGTCTATCTCCCTCGTGACCTAAATGAGAGAAGGGAAAAGTCGTGAGCTTAGAAGGAAAGCCCAAAGTAGTACCATGCGAGGAATCACAATGGTCGGCTAAAACAGTATATCACAATATAGGATCATCAAACAAAGGGGCTAAGCACCCCATACAAACAATGCAGATCCTAACATCCATTTCGACCCTAGAGCCACGGATGAGAAGTCCAAGAATAGCTCGGCAAAGAAACACTTCCCTGGCCCGACAATTTCTGGTAAGGAAACGCCTTGATCTCGGTGCAACAATTCGAGCGTGGCGGCAGACTATGCAGCGGTCGGTAGCGCACCTGCGGTAATGCGACCGGCCAAAGAAATCAACCCTAATCGACAGGATACTGTGAGTCTCGGACTCCACCTGCAGCCGAAGGAAGATCAGAACTTCGGTTGGCATACCTCCCGGCCCGGCCACACAAGACCATGTGCCCATGATCAGGTGTCGGCCCACGGGTGGGTAGTCCAACTAAGCATTTCAACAAACGGTAGATCAAACACTACCAAGCAGAGCAACCAAGCACATACCAGGAAAGAAACAATCAAACATGTATGTGCATGGAATCAAACAGCAGGTACTCACGACAAATCATGCTAACTGATAGCATACAGTAAAACAAAGAAACCCATACAAGGGTGAAAACGAGGCAAGGTGACTTACCTGAAATCGCAAAGTCTAGTGTTCCACGGAATTGCGTCCCGACGCATCCACGTCAATATCTGGCAAGTATAAATCTACTCTTGATAAGTGTACATGTCTTTAAAAGGGATATGTCTTTAATGTATACTCAACTAAATGGGCCCGGCCCATTAACAAACTTATCTCACCCCTTTTAAACTTGACTAACCATCTTGGGTATTAAAGGAGACCAAATTATTTAATTAATAATACAACTTTCTCTCTTACCCTTATTTAGTTTCCCCATATCACAACCATACTTTATCAACCACTCAAATAAATCCAAATCACAATATCCTTCAACCATTCATATGATCCTCTACATGCCCCAAACAAAATCAAGTCACAGAGATTTCAAGCATACCATTTCCCAAAATCTAACAGCACATAAAATAATAAATTCCTTAACATCCTTAAGCATAGGCCAACAATCTTTAGTCCCTCAGCTACTCAACCTCCAACATGTCCACGTCTACTCAGAAACCAAGAAAACCTGTTCATGCTACATGCAAGATCCAAAACTATGGCTAACCTCAATTCCACTGCACACCATCATCAGAGATCTAAACCTCAATTTCCATTTTTTTATGCTTATAGGTTAATGTCCTCATATCCAGAACCAAGTCCCTCTGAAAATCTGAACTCACTGATGGATACAAGTACAGGCTCATGGTTCTCACTCAAGACCCATCTATGCATACATTCCTACAAGTACTATTACACCACAACGCTTCTAATGGAACATGTGGACAAACTATAATCAAGCATGCACACCAAATAATCTCTGTACTAAAAACCCCAACAACAACTCCCACTCTCTTCATCAAAATATCTCATGCCTATCCCCGTCCAAAACATGCAACCACACACCCACTCGTTCATGCCCACTTTGCATGTTTTGTTCACAACACTTGGACCAAATATCCATGTACCCACAACTACGTTGATATCTATAGATGACCTCCAAGCTTAAGCTCATTTACCAAACTCCTTAGCAAGCTTTGAGAGCCTCTCTAAACTTAAAGAGGTCCCTATGATTTTAATGCTAACAGAAGCTTCTAAGTCACTCATAATGAAAGCACTTCATTCAAATAGCAGCCTTTGACTTTAATAAACTTCAATTCATATTTTGTTAACACTAACTATTGACAAAGCATACCATTATCTTGGTTCGTATGTACACAAGATTCACTGATCTTCAGCTTAGTAAATATAACTATGATTGCTGACGACAAGGAGAATCAATAAGACTCTTGGAAGGACTCCCCCAGATGCATGCATCTCAAAATTTACTTCTTTGAATCTAATCATTTAACCACTTGCATGCTTTTAGAAACTCAGAACCGAGCCAGAATAAAAACAGTAGGGAAGGAGGGTACTCACCGACGCTGAAGGTGGCGCCCGGTCTCCTTAAGCCTCGTTCTGGCGCACGACACTCTCTCAGCGTCAACAACCGTGTCCTCCGGCTGTAGCAGTCCCCCAAACACCTTCCCGATCCTCTGGACGATCACCGGTCGTGAAAGCTCCGATCGGGGGAGGTTGACAATGAGAAGTGAAGAGGAGACGGCGGTCTTTCTCACGCTCCTTTAATAGCTATTAGTGAGTGTGAATGGATCGGGTCATGATCCCCACCGCTATTTTAACGAAAGCGAGGATAATGCCCACGCGCCGGACGGTTACAACGGCCTGAATAATTTTATCTCTTCACGATTTCACGCATGCATTTTATCATGCATGACTTACAACTGAATTTTATCAATACCCCCTGGCATTTTCTCTAAATTATCCATAGTTCAAAGTCTTTTGATTTGGAAAATCAACTCCTTTGTTTTGGAAAATTTGTTTCCCGTCCCTCAAGGTTTCTAATATTCCCTTTCAGTCCTTAACATACCCAACATTCACCAATATCCCCTCGAATTAAATCACACCTCTTTCCTCAATTAAATTATCTTTAATTAAAATCATTCAAACCTTCAAATAATGAAAACCAATATAAATCCAATTTTATTCCAAAATGCATGGATTTTACACGGCCCTTTCTTCGGTAAACTTTGTTGAATGCAGTTCCTCGACATCAACAACAAACACTAATCCTTCAATAATTACTGGAACTGGTTCTTCATACACAATAGCAGAAACTCTTACGTTGGCAAGTATAGTGGCACTCGAGTCTAGAAAGATCCAGAATAACAAATTCAATAATCCTCCCAACAAAAGTCCAAAAAGAAGAAAATCGCAAAAAAGGAGGAAAGGAACAAGCCTTACCTCCAGCAGTCACACATTCTTCTTCTTCATAGTCCAAAGAATATATTGCTTCTTGTCCTTTCCCAAGGAACAACTTCAAAGCCTTCTCATAATCCAGGCAGCCAAAATCAATCATGGGATCTTTCAAGTAGAGTCCGCGAAATACCTCGAACACTTCAGTTTCGATTTTATGAAGATCTATCACAGACTTTTTATTCTTCTCCTCTAACGTTTCCCCCATAAATTTGACTTGGGACTCTAGTTCTTCTACCCTTTTTGAGCGCAACCCAAGTTCCTCTCGACAAGACGCCAATTTAGTTAAAATTTCATCCCTTTTTTGCTTTGGGGTTGTCACGATCAACTCTTGCACATTTGAGAAGATTTTCATTAACCACCACGTCCTTGGAGAGAATATTATTGTTATTCTCCAAAATTCTCACAACTTCATCGGTGGAGATAAGTTTGGTAATCAAATAATCATTTAGCTTCTTCACTGTTGAACACGCCTTCTTGACTATCGCGCATTCATTAGCACTTATCTCCTTGTCTTTCAAAGCCTTCATTTTCTCTTCTTAAAGGCGCTTCAAGTCCCTAGTCTGCTCGGTGACCTTCACTTCTAACTGATCAACCAAGTTCTTGTGCTTCGCGCACTCAACAACAAGAGATTTCTTTAGTTCTTCGGCTTTCGTCCACTGTTCGAGAGCATGGTTTCTATAATCAGTTAAAACCTTTATTTCCTTACGGTTTCTATAATCAGTTAAAACCTTTATTTCCTTACTTCTCTGAGCCGATACTTCTAATAATCGTTTATTCTCCGCCTCCAATTTATCAATAAAGGCACTCTGCAAATCACCCCTTTGAGTAAGTCGTGCCACGCGATCTGCCCGGAGGAACTGCAGAAATGATAATCAGTGTTGTGGAGTAAACAAAATACCTATCCGGTAAATAGAAAATACAAGAATACCTACCGAAGCCAAGGACAAACGAAGATATGCACCGCCGTCTTCTTTGGGAAATTGATGAACATGAGAACGGATATCTTCAGTTTGAACGGCGTGTAACGACGCATTGGTGGTGTGAGGATCGATATTCAATGTTGTATCAGAATGACAGACATATCGTAATGTTCTCGTTCCTCGGGCTCTAGTCTTCGTCTCAGGGGCTCCATAAACTTGCTTTTCCTCTGTAATAACTTTATTTGATAAAAGAAAAGTAACAAAATACATTTTCTTTAAGAACTCAGCACAAGCCCTATCTGCATCAAAGTGGGGAGGCCTACCTTGACTTTTAGAAGCACCAGTAACTTCCTTCCCCTTCTCGAGCTTTCTCTCTGATAACCTTCCCTCAATTGGAAGTTCAGGCACAAGTACTTTGGGGTCTTCAATCGAGTCAGAGGGGACAACGTCCTTATTCGATACAGCACGAGGAATATCCACGATATTTGGTTCTGTCTCCAAGGAATGAAAAGTTTCCGCAAAAGGACTTTCAGTAGTGGACGCGAAAAAATAAGAACCCGATAAGTCAACAGCTTTCACCAACTTTCTCCTCTTTTTAGTTGCAAGAGCATCTTCAAACAAGGAAGGAAGTTTTGCAGTAACTGTCAGCTCTATGACCGAATAAGTAATGTCACCCTCAGGGGGAATGTTCCTATTTTCTCCACATAGATGACCTTGTTCAATATTCAACCCTTGAAAGAATCCTTCTTTGGAAAAACTAACTTCCTTTTTGGAGCAGCTTTCTCTACAGCTTCAAAATTCCCTTTCTCGGAAGATTCTTTATCTGTTAATTGAGGAGCGACTTCAACCAAGGCCCTTTCCTCGGTTTTCTCAAACTCACTATGAATTCCATTAATCGCTTTCCGAGAAGGGTCCCCACCCTTAATCTTATTTTTTCCCTCTTTTAAAGCAGCCTTCTCTTTCTGCTTAATTGCTCTCACTCCAACCAACAGACTCGCATCCATCTCTTCGATAGTCATCCCTTTACCTACAAATTGAATAAGGGAAACAAAGATCAGGAAACAATCAGTCAGCTATTAATCAGAAAGGGAAATTCTAGATATCCCTACCCTTAGCTAAATAAAGGCTTCAGTCTTGAAGCAATTGATTGGATAAGTAATCATTAATCGACACATGCGAGAATTGGTTGAATTCTTCCAATAATCGGTTCTCTTCAGAAGTGAGCTTCTCTTTAGTTGCTACATGAGTTCGAGGAACACCCCCACTTAATCCGAACTTCCAAATCCGTAGTATTAGACACGAAGAGGAATTTGCTTTTCCAATCTTTAATCGAAGAAGGGACCAGACCAAGAAAATGCCTATTCTATCGAGCACAAAAGAAATACCAAGCGGTATCCCTATCTTGGTTTATGCTGAAGAGATGGTTGAACAGATTGACAGTGGGTTTAACCTTATAATGCAACAATACCATCACAAACACATAAAGGATCTGACAAGAATTCGGAGACATTTGTGAAGGACACACATTATAGTAGTTAAATATATCAATAAAAATCTTGGGAAATGGCAACCTAAGACCCCCTAATAGAGTGTCATGGTAAATTACTAACTCTCCTTGCTTTGACGAAGAACATACACATTCGAAAGGAGAGGGCACCCTATAAGAAAACAGTGAGGAAGAAAGCATATAGCGGTCTGCTAAATCTTTGATTTCGTTGGCTGAGAGAATGTATGCGAAAGAATCAGAATGATGTTTGAGTTTTCTAAAAACTTAATCCTAGATGGTGGAGGGACACCAGAAAAAGAGGCTTCAAGACCTAGAATAAGGGTAGATTCCATACCTGAGCAAACAAGTGACGTTGAGATTAGAAGAGTAGTGCTAGATGAAATAGATGTTTGACATGTGGAACGTAGGATGGTGCACTCATCATTAGTTATATCCCCCCATGCTTTTCTTCACCCAAACTCCATTTTCCAAAAATCGTGTCAGGATACGGAAAGATAGTGGGTATTAAATGTTCACAGTGAAAAGACAAATTTATCCAGATATAACTTGCAGCCCAAGCATCGGGAATTTTATTATCTCGCATTCTCCATGTCCTCCGGGCACAATGTCTAACAACTCAACCTAACCATCGCCACGATCATTATTTGGTTCGTTCTATTGAAATCCGATTTATCGTTTGATCAATGTTCAAGCAAAAGATATTTAAATATCGGAGAGGCAGCTTAATGAAATCCTACTGAAAAGATATACCTATTAAACCCCCATTATTGAATGATCCTAAAACCTCAAGAAGAGTCAAAGAGAAGCTCAATCTTCAAAATAGCTTGCCAAACTAATCATATGCTTAGCTTCATAAGTCCGAACATTAACCGAAGATTATTTGCTCATTCTTCGAACTCATCGCAAGCATACTTGAGGGGTGACTTGTGATAGTGGTAAAAATGGTAAGACACGTGGTTTTGATCCGGACAACCACGTGTCTTGATCATGAGACTTCTTATGTACAGATCTGGATCACTTTTAACCTATCTCCCGGCTCAAAGCAGCACATTAATTCCACAGCCCAAGAAAATTTGTCCATTCCTCGGCATGGAGTAGTTTGTTTACTCTTCAACCCTGTACAATATATCTATTCCTTGACCCAATACACAAAATTTATTCCTTAATCCAGGACAAACTATTTTTTCTTCGGTCCAGGATAGTTCATTGGTTCTTCTACTTAGGACAGTTCATTGGTTCCTCCGCTCAAGATAGTTCATTGGCTCTTTGTCTCAAAGCAGTTCACGGTTCTTCGGCTCAATACGGGTTCCTCCAAAACTTGCTTACTTGAAACATTAACTGTTATCCGATATCCTATATAAGAAAACTTCTGAAGAACGACTGTTATCTGGATGAAGTTCTAGAAGAGTTACAGCTGTTATCCAATAGGCTTTTTAGAAGAATTACAGTTGTCGTACAGCTAATGTCTAGCTGGAAGTTGAGCCGGCGCCAACCTGGCCGAAACATGGAGAAATAGAAAACTTGCGTTCCAAGCAACCAAAGCCTATAAAAGGCAAGAGAAGCTATTCATTTGAACATTCCAATCTTGAGACACTGAAAATATACCTCTATAAGGACTCCACCTCCTTCCTTATTCCAATTTGGAAACTTTTTGTATTTCTCTCTCTCTTTCCTATCCTAAATCGTTATAAATATGATGATAGTGGATTCTTCCTCTCCCATGATTTTTTCCCCATTTTTTAGGGGTTTTTTCACATAAATTTGGTTCTATTTGTCTCTTTCTCTTGATCTCTGCTTGATTTCCTCATGATCTAGCTCACAAATTAAACGAATTAAATAGTTGGATCAGTTTTGAGATCAAAACAATTCACTAAATCAACAGTTTACATTTTACTTTAGTTACTATCTATTATAACTACATTTTTCATTTTGATCTTTTCTACACAACTTTAATACTCTTCATAGTAAAATGAAATCTTTTTTAATTTTTTCTTTATTTTCTATTTATTAGGTTATATGAATAGTTTTATGATTTCTTCATATTTGTGTAAATTGTTTGCACTCTCTTGTAATACTTATAGTGGTTTTTAGTTCATTTTAATTTTTTTACTTTTATTTGGAGGGAAATTTTTAAAATAGATTGTTAACCGATGATCTTGCTACGCTACGTGGACTCCTCAGACGCTTGTTAACTGATGATCTTCTGGGACCTTGTAACAGGCTCGCTCACTATAAGTTCACCTGAAAAGGGGACAGTGAAGAGGAAATGTAAGACGGGGTAGGGCTTTGTTGCCCATGCCCGCTCCGACGGTCAAGTTAGTAGACTGGTCGGAAAAGAAGGAGGAGGAGAAGGGAGAGTTTTTCTGGTTTGAATCTTGCTTACCATATCCCTGGGGACTTGCTTCCTTATATCTTTCTCCTTTCCTTCTTGGGATCTGTGTCCCTTTTTCTAAGCCATGATAAGGTCCTAAACACTCCTTTCCTTACTCCTAGGGTAGCTTTGCCCATTCTTAGGAGGGTTTGCAGCGCCTTGTAAGCCCATATGGACTATAAGATGGGTATAATGGTGACATGTGGTTGGACAAATCTTCTCGATATCACTAGCCGACCCATTTTTGTCCCGAGGTTTTCAGAATCTCGGGCTAAACCGACATGTATAAAGGTTCGATTCTTAGGACGGAACTAGTTTAGGTTGTTCAGGATTCCCTGGGGATCTCTAGGTCTCGAGGTTGATTAGTTTCCCGTGTTCATGTCCGTGTTAGTTTTTTCTCTAAGGAGTTCTAATACTATTTTGTAACCAAGGATCTCATTTAAATAGCCCTAGGTGACAGAAGTTATACATGAGGAGGTGAGGGGTCTTTCGTGGATGACGTGGATACAGTGGAGGGTCTGTTTTGAGGATGGTACAACCATCATGGGTCGCAATGTCTCTTCATTCCATGAGACTTTTTATTCCTTGTAGACGGGACAATTGAGGTAATGATTTATTGCATTTACTTGGCCACTCATCGCCTCCCTGAGACATGGTATGGGGTGCTTGTTAGCCGTTGATCATGTATATGAGGGGCGAGAGGTGGCCGTTGATCTATTTTGAAAGTAGGTTAAATTTTGGGGGTCCTTTTCTTTTTCTCCATACATACTGCCTTCTTCAAGATCGTTTCCTCCTTAGACCACTCCTCGCCTCGCTTCCCTGTGCAATGGCTTATTCCTTTAAATCTTTTAGGGTCAAGCTGAGAGGCTCGGCTCTTCCTCCTCGCGGGCGCGGTTATCCCCCGGCCAGAGGGGAAACTTGTAGCATCCTTTCTTCCAGCGATGTAGAGAAAATTCATAGTTGCTTCTTGATAAAGTCCCCCCGATTCTCTTGTAGGGCTCCCAAGTCCAATGAAAGGGTAAACACACCTCGTAATAACGAGGTAGAGATTTTCTTTGATGCCATAGTAGCCAGTCTCCACCTTCCCTTTTCCCGGATATTATGGAAAATCCTAAGGTTCTTTGAACTTTGTCCCTCCCAATTAATCCCTAACTCATGGAGAACGTTAGGGGCTTCATTTTAGTTCTTCAACATTTTGGGATTAAATCTTCTGTTAGGTGGTTTTGCCATTTATTTTCGCTTAGGACTCATCCCGAAGGAGGCTGGTATTACTTTGCTACCTGTTATTGAAAATCCTTCTTAGGCCCGGGTTTGTCTTCTATTCATGATTGGAAAAATAAATTCCTTTTTCTTTCCCATAGTCATCCTTGGAGGATCCCGACTTTATGTGGTACCCAAAATTTAAAGGCCGATTCTCAATTTAAAAGAGAGACGGCTGATGAGAAGAGTCAACGGTTAGTCTTTCACGGTTTTCCTAGGATTTGGCTTGACAAACATCTGATCCCCAGGAACCTTCGAGACAATGGGCTCTTTCTAGCAAAGGGTATGAAGTCTTGGGTTTCATCCTGAGATTAAAACTTTGGCAGTTGGCTAACCTATCTTTTCATCTTTTGCACAAGTACTAGTATTGATGTTGATGAACTACTGGGCTCTCTTGCGGAGGAAGTCCAAGATTTTGAGAATGCCGCTGTGGAGGCTCCAGAATTGGAGGACATCATGGGGGTGGCGGATACTGATGTCGCCCTCGGGGGTATTAAGGTCCTTCTAGGGGATGTGCCCATAGAGATTGAGGCTCCTGTGGTTCCCCCGGTTGAGGTCATCTCTATTTCGCTCGATCACGGGGTCCCAGAGGGGAGGAAAAAGAAAAAAATCGAAGGAAGGGAACTCGAAGAAGAGGGAAGCCGGGGAATCCAGCCGTTCCTTGAAAAGGACTAGGGGTTCTTCTTATGCGTTTGCCAGGGTTGAATTCTTGCCAAGCCATATAGCCGGGAGAAAGGAAGAGATACCGTGCCCTCATGGGTCCTCCGCGCCAGTCTTTGAGATTTCAGTTTCCCCCGGACGTGCTTTTCGGGCCTTTGAGATGATGCGGTCATCTTCGTTCGAGGCCAAACTATCTGATCTTGATGATAACGCCTTGGGTGACTACATCTCCTCCTTGGCCCTATCGGTACGTTTCTTAACGCGCCCGTGGTCTTCTAGTTTGATAGCTCTTGCGCCCCATACTTACTTCTTGTTACCTACAATTGCTTTCAGGGTGGTTATTTCATAGAACATGTTTCTCGTCGTCTGCAGCAGAAAGCATGGGTGACCCAAGAGTATACTCGCAAGAGTTGGCCACTTGTCGTCGATCTATGGCGGAGCTTCAGGCTCGGGTGGCGGGTCTACTAGAAGAGAAGGTCAGAATTGAGGATGAGCTTTCAGGATGCCGCCTTTATCTCAAAGCCTCGTAGAGGACCTTGGATTTTGAGAGGGACTCTAAGGCGGTTTCTATCGAGAAGTGTGTCAGTAAGGGAGTGGCATTATTCAGGGAGGAGATCCGTAATTCTCCAGAATGGGCCTGGGAGTAGAGTGATGTAGTTAAGTTTCATTTTGACTCTTCGGAGTTTCAAGCCTCCTTGGTTGCCGCACTCGCCAGTGTTGATTTGAGAAGGCTTTGGCAGTGCATTTCAAGGCCGGGCTCGAAGCTTCTAAAGAGGCCTTACGGAAAAATGCCAAAAGTTGTTTCTCGGTCTTCCAAGCAGTGTCGCATGCCCATCTTGACCTCCACTTTGGTGATGTTGATGACACCGAGGTTGTGAGGCTTTGGGGGCGGTTCCGACAGAAGGAGAAGAACGACGAGGGTTTCACCGATGTTGCGACCGTTAGGAGGGAGGCTGCCAGGGGGATGGTGCAATCATCTTTAGAAGATCCAACAACAGGAGGATCTGCTGCGCCTATACCTCTGGTTTAACCTTTTATGTCCTTTCCCCTTTGTCCTTGCTCTCTAATTTTATGTTTTGTAAGAGGTGTGATTTCCTCTATCGGTGGAATAAAAACATCTTTGCTTCCAACCTATTAGTCTTTACTTCCAATTCGTTTGTGTTTTTCAAAACAATCGGGATGATATTACTTTTCCTGCCACATTCCATATTATTTGAATCGGGTTGCTGCCATGCAGATTATGTGATTAGGGTGCGTTTTGCCCTCGCTCCATGCCTTTTGCTTTGATCTTCTACCGCCATCCTTTGATCGCCTTAGGGGCCCCTTTTTCTTCTTGGATTGGTGCGGTTGGGCTAAAGGCATTAAACCGAGCCGTGCTGCTGCATTCCTGACGCCTGTTTGAATTTCATTCTTGTCTTCCCTTGAATTGAAAAGAAGGAGTTATCTGATTGTCGTTCTGCCGAGGTAGTTCCCTATGTAGCATAGTCGAGCATTTCGGGTAATGCCAAGATTGCCTAGGTTTCGGGCTTCCAGTACCGGGAATGCTATCCACCGAGCGTAGCCCTAGTACGAGTCATTATGATATGGTAGCTCATGGTTGATCTCGAGGCATTGTATCATAACGAGGATAGATTTTCCTCGATAACTGCTAAGTTGTTCTTCCTTGTTTCTTGACCAGTCATGGCGTGAGTTTCAAGGTTTGAATGAGGGTCCCTAGGGTGACTATTTGGGATGTTTTATTGCAACTAAGACGGGTCTTTCCTACGACCGTCATGTCACCGTAAATGGGCTATACATATGCTGGTCCATGGTAAGGTTGCGCTACACAGACGTTAACAATGTCTTTTCTAGATTGACCATCGTTCTTCAAGGTGTTCGTGCCTTCAGAGTTTACCCAGAAGCTGCTCATTCCCAGCGGTTTCTACAATCAATTGGCTCCACTGCCCGAGGGTATCGTTAGCTTGGAGGGCCCTAGCAGATGGGTGTGCGACGTGGTCCTGGTCCGGGATCATGCATTTCGAGGGAGGATGGCCCAATTTCGTGGCGGATCATCGGCTATCGTTAGGGGATTTCTTAGTCTTCACTTTTATAGGTGGATCCAATTTCGGGTGAAGATCTTTAGGACCTCCGCATGTAAGAAGGAATCTGTCTTTTCAACCCATCCAAGTGTCGCGGAGGTGATCCTTAGTGACGACGATTCGATGTAACCATCGTTTATCTTTGGAATTAATGTTGCATCCTTATTCAATAAAATAATATCCATTTGGCTTTGTTGTGTTTTGTTGTATTCACTAGTGGATTTTGTGTTCTTTTTGCTTACGAGTTGGTTTAATTTGCTATGCCGTACGCTTACAGGAGTGGCGTCATGCCCGCCATTTCTCATGCGATTTCAGGGTATGATTTTTATCGTTTATTTCATCATCTGTTGCGATGTCAGCTACTTAGCCTTGTGTTTTCTTAGGATACCAATTCATGTACTGAGATGTTAGTCGTGCCTATAGGTGTCATGGTTAGACATACTTACCGATATATCGAAATATCGGTCGCACTCTTGGGTGTTGCTTCGCTATTCACGCTCCTGGGTCCCGCCATTGCGGTCATGCTCCTAGGTGAGGCATTTGCATGCACGCTCCAGGGTGCCGAGATGTCGATTAATTACATCTTCGAGTGTCGTATTTGCATTTACACACCTGGCTGTTCCTTTGCCTATCACGCTACTGGGTGCCTAGATAGTGGTCATACTCCTGGGTGAAGCGTTTGCGTACACGTTCCGGGGTGTTGCTTCGCTTTTCACTCTCACGAGTGCCGCTATGGTGGTCATGCTCCTAGGTGAGGCATTCGCACGGATGTCCCTAAATGCCGAAGTGTTGATTACTTTGCTGGATATTGAGTTCCATGTTTGTTTTGGAAAGGGCCCTAGCGTCAATTTTAAGGAGCCGGAATACTTAGTTTCTTCCCTAGGTTTGCTTCTCGGAAACTTGGCCCTTTCTAAGAGAGGTTTTGATTAGAAACCTGGCCTTTTCTAAGAGATGTTTTTATCATGCTTTATAGATGCCTGGTTGTCGTTACAAAGGCATCTTTCCTTAACGTGACGTCTTATGACTCTGTGGCGTTAATTTCTTGTGCTCAGTAAGTAAAACTTTGCGAATGCAAAATGTAAATATGACTATTTAAAGGGAAGTTTCCATAATGATCAAAATAAAGACAAGAACTTTTTAGAAAGTAAAGATTTTATCAATGCCAAAAAGAAGATTTAATACTTCATTACCCGTGCCATCCAGGGTGATTCATAAAGGGTAGCATTGGTCATGCCCGAGTTGCTGCCTTTATATGCTTCGTGGGTTGGTTCATCCTACCTGTCGAACAGTGGTAGGGGATAGGGCGGAGCGTTTTTCCGAAGGGACGTCTTCTTGGGAATCTCATTTGATGTACTGGCCAAGCTGCCCCTTTCGGATTTGATGTTTGATTTCATCAATAAGATTACGGCACTCCTCCGTGTCATGGCCATGCTCCAGGTGGAAAGAGCAATACCTGTCTTTTTCGACTGGAGGGGTTTATGATCTTTGAGGGCGCATTCAAGATTTAATTGTTTTGTACTTGCATGAGAATGTTCGCCCGCGTATCATTAAGGTTTGTGAATTCTCGGTGTTACGGATATATTTGGTAAGACGCGTGTCATCGACCTAAATGGCCACCTGTCATCATACAATGTGACCGTGTCCCTTTGGTCATGCAATATCACCAAATAACCTAGTATAATTCCGTTCGGCAAATAAAAATGAGGGTTTAATCGAATTATAGCAACCTTCTTATCCACAAGGCGTGAGGGTCTCATAAGGTGCTTATAGCCACCTAGGGAAGAAAATATCTAACGCCTCTAGAGTAAGTAGATCTTATCCACTCGCCTCTACAGTAGGCAGATATTCTCTACTTACCTACGTAGCACCTACACAGTAGGCAGATATTTTCTTACCGCCTTAGGAGATATTTACTCACCGCCTTACATACCGCCTTACTTACCGCCTTACCCACCGCCTTTCCTAAACCGCCTTTAAGTTGCTATAAAAGAAGAGCAATGATAGAAAGAAAAGGACAAGAAAAATCAACTAACTTATGTCTAAGACTTCCTTCTCGCCAGCTTTTTGACTTAAGCATCGGAGTTAAATCCGGGCAGAAAGGCCCAATTCCGATCCTTTCCTTCTCCTTTTTACAGATTCACCCCAAAGCGAAGAGCTGATAATTCCGATCGGAATTCCAAAACACTCTCCGTGTTCCCTGTTCAGAAGCTGAATTAAGCAACCACACCAACTATAAATTTCAACCGTTTGTCAAAGGCTGAGACCAGATCACGAGGCATCACGAGGCAACAGTAGCCAAAGCGTGAGGTGGACCAGTTTTTGACATCAACAGTTTGGCGCCGCCCGTGGGGACCCTTACAAAAAGCCAAATGATTACTACTAGAAGATCAAAACGAATCCAAGAACAAGAAGCACCTAGTAATCCTGAAGGACCCGATGAAGTCCGAGGGCATGAGGAGATTCCGTCAGACAATCCACCTATCTTGCCACTATCGGAAAACCCTTCCGTCCCACCCCAGGAATCCATCTCGGAGTTTTATCTTAACATGCAGCAGCAATTAGAGCAGTTAGCTCAAGCTGTTCATACTTTGACTCATCAGTCACTTCCTCCCACACGAACTCCACCAAATGTGCCAACAGCCCCACTAGCCAATTCCGAAAGCAGAGGGAGGACAAGGACTCGCACCCATGGAGAAAGAAGGGAGAGAACCGCCTTCTCAGCTAGTTCAGAACCTCCCTCCGTTCGACGTCGAGAGCAAGCTACCACAAGAATAGAACGGCATACAAGAACGGAACGGACAAGAACAGAACGGAATAGTCCATCCGCTCCTACTTTTGACAGAAGAACACGGGGACAAGACCCCTCTTGAGGAAGACAGAAATCCGAACGGCATGTTCTCAACATATGCTCGCCCTTTATCAAGGAAATATTGGAGGAGCAAGTTCCTGATAGTTTCCGACCACTTGCTATGATTGCATATGAGGGCAAAACCGATCCGTCCCGTCACCTAAAGTCCTTCCGATCGAAGATGCTACTTTCTGGAATTACCGACGCTCGTATGTGCCGAGCTTTTCCCGCTACTTTAGAGGGAAAAGCGCAAGACTGGTTTGTCGATCTTCCATCTAGCACGATTCCTTCTTTTCAAGTTCTAGCAGATCGCTTTTTAGCTTATTTTGCTAATTACTCAAAGCAAAAGAAAACTCCGTCTACCCTTATGCGCGTTAAGCAACGAGGGGGTGAAACACTTCAAGCCTATTTAAACCGTTTCATAGATGAAGCCGCAAATGTTGCGGACCTTATTTCATAGATGGTTGTAACTATCCTGATGGAGGGTTTGCTAGAATCCCCTTTTCGTTTTTCCCTCACTTTGGATCCGCTGAAAACCATCCCCGCCCACATGGTCCATGCCCAAAAGTATATCAATTCTGATGAAATTTATACGGGCTGGGAAGAAGAGGCTCGATGTGCCTCTACGGAAATCCAGAAGGGAAAAGCCCATCAAAATGTCAACAGAAGGCCCACGGAAATCCGAAAGGAGGGAGGATCGCGCAAGGACCGTAAGGGTGAGAATAGAGGTCTGGAAACTTCAACACGCCCACAGCGACATATGCTACAACCTAGAGAATCTGCAAAAGAAGGGAAAATTGTCAGATACGATCACCATACCCCACTAAATCAGACCCGAAGCCATATTCTTATGCAAATCTAGGATCAACAACTCTTGACATGGCCAGAACCTGCAAAGAATCCCGAACGGCAAAAGAACAGCAAAAGATATTGCAAGTTTCATCAAGCTAGAGGGCATGATACAGAAAAATGCACCCATTTGATGAACGCCATAAAGGATGTCGTTAGAAGAGGACAATTGGAGCAGTATATCAACATTGAGGTCCAAGAGGAGCCTGAAACTTCACATCTTGAAGAAGAAAAAAGGGAGATGGTCGGATTTATTAGCGGTGGTCCTGGGTGTGGTGGTGAAAGTTCCGCCTCTAGAAAAAGCTATGCTCGAATGGTGGGAGTTGTGCAGGAAACAGAAGCGCCACAAAGAAGGTCTCGGCCTATGGCCTCCATCATTTTTTATGACAACGATGTCAGCAGGGTTCGCCACCCTCATGGCGACGCCTTGGTCATCGCTATCATGGTTTCCAGCTTCCAAATGAAAAGAGTTCTGGTAGACAGTGGAAGTTCAGTGGACATTCTTTTCTGGAGCGCCTTCGAAAGAATGAGGTACGATGCAGACAACTTGCTCCCCGTAAAATCATCTTTAGTGGGATTTTCCGGAGGAATGGTACAACCAGAAGGAATGATCACGTTGCCAGTTACGATAGGGAATTCGCCAAGATCATCAACAGTGACAACAAATTTTCTTGTTGTACGCTGTGCTTCAAGCTACAATGTGATTCTTGGTAGGCCAACCCTCAACGCCTTAAAAGTAATAATTTCCACTTACCATCTTCTCCTCAAATTTCCGACCGAGAGTGGCAGTGGAGAAGTAAGAGGGGATCAACCCTTGGCACGGCAATGTTATGTTTCAACTCTCAAAGGAAAAGGTCTAAATAAAGACAAAACAAGAATTTCGGAAGCCATGTTGATCAACAAAATAGCCGAACGGGAAGATGAAGAACTCCGCCCCACACTAGTTGAAGAATTGCTTACAGTTCCCCTAGACACAACTAGAGTGGAGCGTACTGTGCGCATTGGTGCGGATTTGACAATAACACAGTAAGAAAATCTCATGGCAGTACTAAGAACAAATTCTGATCTCTTCACCTGGTCATCAGAAGACATGCCAGGGGTAAAGCATGATGTCATTGAACACCGTCTCAGCGTAGATCAGTCGTTCAAGCCTGTCAAACAAAAAAGGAGGAATTCCGCCCCAGAAAGGCAGAAGGCTGCAGAAGAAGAAGTATCAACCCTTTTGAAGGCTGGATTTATCCGAGAGGTGAACTATCCAGACTGGTTGGCTAATGTGGTTCTAGTAAAAAAGCCGTCCGGAAAATGGAGAATGTGCGTGGATTTCACGGACCTAAATAAAGCTTGTCCAAAAGATTCATTCCCTCTACCTTCAATTGATGGTTTGGTTGATTCTACGGCGGGGCATGAGATGCTGAGTTTCTTAGATGCCTTCTCAGGCTACAATCAAATCCGAATGGCCAAAGACGATGAAGAAAAAACATCCTTCATCACAAACAAAGGAACTTATTGCTATAAGGTGATGCCATTCGGTCTAAAGAATGCCGGAGCCACCTTCCAGAGGCTCATAAATACAGTCTTCAAGGAGCAAATTGGCAGAAATGTGGAAGCTTATGTGGATGACATCCTGGTGAAAAGCCGAAAAGCCGATGAACACTTGACGGATTTACAAGAGGCCTTTCAGTCGCTTCGGACTTATAACATGCGCCTAAATCCGAACAAGTGTGCTTTTGGTGTCCGATCAGGGAAATTTCTCGGATTTATATTGACTCAAAGAGGAATAGAAGCAAATCCGGAAAAGGTCAAAGCCATCCTTGATATGGGATCACCTAAAAGTCTTCAAGAGGTACAACGGCTTAATGGACGCCTAGCAGCTCTTGGGCGATTTATCTCTAAAGCCGGAGAGAAAAACCTCCCACTCTTCCACGCCTTGCGAAAAGCACAAAAAATGGAGTGGACAGAAGAATGTGAGAAAGCCTTTCAGGAGCTTAAAGATTATCTCCAATCGCCGCAATTGCCAGCTAAGCCGCAAGTAGGGGAAGAACTCTACATCTACTTGGCCGCTGCTCCTTGTGCGGTCAGTGCAGTTCTTTTGAGAGAAGACAATGGAGTTCAGAAGCCAGTCTATTATACAAGTAAGATCCTTAACGATGCGGAGTCAAGGTATCTACCACTTGAAAAATTGGCTTTCGCTCTTGTCACATCTGCACGTAGATTGAGGTCGTATTTTCAGGCTCACAAAGTAACCTTATTAACTGACCAGCCCTTAAAGCAAGTCCTCCATAAGCCTGAAAATTCCGGACGTTTAGCCAAGTGGGTGATAGAATTGGGTGAGTTTGATCTCACTTATAAACCCCGAACGGCAATCAAGGCTCAAGTGCTAGCAGATTTTATCGTGGAGTTGACCATTCCCACGAAGGGGGATGAACTCCCATCACAGGACCCAGAAGAAAGCCCAAGCATCCCATGGTCCTTATATGTTGATGGATCAGCAACTGAAGAAAAGTCAGGAGCCGGCTTCATCCATTATTCTCCTTCTAAATGGAAAATTGCAACAGTGCTCAAGTTCCAATTCCGAGCGACCAATAATGAAGCCGAATATGAAGCCCTCATCGCAGGATTGCATTTTGCCTGGGGGTTCAGAATTCAACATCTGCATGTATATTCCGACTCACAGCTAGTCGTGAGCCACAGATTGGGCAATTTTGAAGCGAAGGAGGAGAACATGATTAAATACTAGGCAGTGGTGAAAACAATAGTTCCATGCTTTGCCCACTTCTAGATCGAAAAAATCTGTCGAACACAAAATGAAGAAGCTGATGCCTTATCTAAAAAAGCCACTGCACCCAACTGAGATACAGAATCCTCTTTCAACCTACAATATCTTCCCACAAAAACTATTGAAGGGTTAGAAGGAGAAGTACAAAGTGCAGCAGAAGAGTCAAGTTGGATTGATCCCATTAGAAATTACCTGCAAGGTGGACCTACACCATCCGACAAGACGGAAGCCAGACGGATTTCTTACAAATCCGCTCAGTACACTATCATTGGCGAAAATCTATACAAGAGGTCCTATACGCAACCCTTCTTACGGTGCTTGCATCCCACAGAAGCCAAGTATATCCTTCAAGAAATCCATGAAGGTATTGGAGGGGGGCATATAGGAGGCAAAGCCTTGAGTTACAAAGTCCTGCGACAAGGCTATTACTGGCCAACATTAACTCAAGATGCGGTGGCGTTCGCCCGAAAATGTGATGCCTGCCAACGGCATTCCAAGATCCAAAGATCTAATTCACCGTACGCCACGCCACCATCACCGCCCGTTTGCTATCTGGGGAGTTGATCTTCTAGGGTCATTTCCTACTTCGACTCGACAAATGAAGTTTTTGATAGTGGCTATCGATTACTTCACCAAATGGGTAGATGTTGAGCCCTTGGCCAAGATCACAGAGAAAACTTGTCAGGGATTCTTGTGTCGAACTATTATCTGTCGATTCGGAATTCCGGTCGCCTTCATTTCCGATAATGGGCGACAATTTAATAACAAGGCTTTCAAAAGCTTTTGTTCCGAGCTCGGAATTGAATCCAGGTTAACTTCCGTAATACATCCTCAAGCCAATGGCCAAGTATAAGTGACAAATCGCACCTTGCTCCAAGCTATCAAAACCCGGGTCTCCAAAAATAGAACTAACTGGGTTGAAGAAATTCCGAGCGCACTTTGGGCTTATAGGACAACCACAAGAACCCCCACAGGAGAAACTCCGTTCTCTCTTACTTATGGGGCAGAAGCTGTCATCCCTGCAGAAATAGGAATGCCTACCTTACGGACACAACAAACTTTCTCATCAGAAGAAAATGAGAAGAATCTCCGAGCGGAACTCGATTTACTTGAAGAGCGAAGAGAAGCTGCGGAAACAAAGGCAGCCATCTATCGCCAAAGAGTAAAAAGGTTCTATGACACAAGGGTGAAAAGAGTCTTCTTCCAAATCGGTGATCTGGTCTTAAGAGAAAATGAGTTCCAGGGAAACAAAAGCCGAACGGGGAAGCTAACTCCTAATTGGGAAGGCCCTTACGTCATACAGAGAATTGTCCGAGCGGGCACCTATTATCTGGTGAATATGGAAGGAAAAACGCTCAAGCGTCCATTTCATGCTGAACATCTGTGACGCTACTATCAGTAAATCCTGTAGCCGTCTCTTAAATGTTTCATGAAATAAAGCTTAAGCTTTCCCAAATGAAAATGAGGTGAAAATCTCATTCCACAAAAGTGAGGTGAAAATCCCATTCCACAAAAATGAGGTGAAAATCCCATTCCTAAAAGATGAGTCGGAATTATCCTACAATGATAAACGATAATTCTCATCCAGAAACAAGGGGCAAAAATCCCGATCGAAATATGAGGCAACAATCTCATTTATAAAGGCTAGGATCTTACTCAACAAATTAAAGTCCCATGATTGGACGAAAAAAGAGAAGAACCTGTTATGAAGCTTAATCTACAAGCCAGATGAAGAAAGACGGGCTTTATGAAAAACTCCTCGAAAGACTTCTTAATGGTTAAAAATAACCATGACTCGGAAATAAATCTTCACCAAAGAAAAGGTTTGTATTTCATTCACGTAAATAGAAATTACATTCCAAAATGACTAAGTATTTACAAGACAAGAACATTGCATAAGAATGTAAAAAATCCTAAGAACTAGGGCCTTCCGGGCGGTCTGGAGGAATCTTAGTCGAAGGTTCAGAAGGGACCAGGGCAGGGGCCTCTGGAATCTTTATGATTTGTTGCTCCTTCAATTCTGTGAACCTCTTCAAGACTCCAGCAAGCCCCATCGTTAACACTTCTGCAGGAGAAACGTGATGACCCACCTGCTGCAGTACTTAATATATGCGAGTGGCCCCCTCTTTTGCCTTCGCTCCAAGACGAGCGACCTCTTTCTCTGCCTTATCCTCTCGCTCAATTAAGACTTTCATTTCTTGCGAGTCGGATTTAGGGGTCTTCTGTCTGGAAGCCAAGTCTTCCTTAAGTGTGTCGCGCTCCCCTTTGAGTTCCTCTAACTCGGCCTGAATGGCGGCGAGTTCAGCAACATTTAGCTTTAGATCCCAACGGGCTTCACCTCGCTCCTCTTGAGCGGATTTAAGTTCCTCTTTCAAACTGTTGAAGTCATCCTGTAACTTTTTGATATTCTCCTCAGCAGTATGGAGAGAGCCCTCGGAAATAGTCAGCTTGGCCGCTAAATCATTTTTCTCTTCTTCCATAGCGGCCAACTGTTGAAGTCGCTCGGCCTTATCTTGCTCGAGGGCGCGGATAACAGCGAGCTGTTCTTTCTCTTTTCCCTCCAAGGCAGCTACCCTAAAACTTAATTGGCAATTTCTTCCCTACTCGCTTCCATCTTCTTCAAGTCTTCTTGACAAAGATTGCCAACTCGATCCGCCCATTGAGCAGTCTATAGAGTAACAAATGAGTCAAAGACGATAATGCCGAATTAAGAAGTAGAAGAATAGTTTTTACCAGCATGGCCGAGTGGAGAAGTTGGTAAGTGGCCTCTTCCCTCCCAGCCCTTCGGAGTTTCGTGGAGAGCTGTTCGGTTCTCATGGCCATCAAAACAATCTTTACGGACCCGACATCTCTAAAAGGAATATCCTCGGAAGGTAATTCCTTTCGTTGAGTTGTCGGTCCCTTTAGGGCTAAGTCTGCCAGCCTTAGTTTGTCCAAGAGGGCCGCTTCTCCTGCCTCCGCCTATAAAACAAGCCTAAAGTTAAAAATCCTTAGTAAAATCATAGATACCCTTAAGAAGTAGATTCTCACCTCCATAAGGAGAATATCCTCTGGCCGACTGGAAGAAGGGCCCTCTGAAATTGGCGATAAAGCCGGGCGGACTTCTTCCGGGCGGACTTCTTCCTGAGGCGACTTAGCCCGTTCTCTTATAATTCTGGGACCGGATGCGTCCTCGGAATTCTTTCTCTTTGTCCTCCTCTCCTGCGAGGACCTTGCACTGGGGCCGCCTTTGACCCCCTTTTTGGAAGAGTCTACATCTTTGCTCTTTCTTTTCTTCTTCTCCTCCTTAGAAGTATCAGCGCCTGCGCTAGACGCCACCTCCTTCTTCTTTCGCCCACGAGGCAAGGGCGGATGCACTTCACCTTCAAAGGAGGCCAAGATGCCCTTAACATAACTCAAATCCTCGTCCTCCATCGGATTTCCTGTAAAAATAAATTCCGAGGCAAGTCAGATATCATGATTAAAAATTGAACTAAGTTAGATACACGAATAAATTCTACCAACAAATACTATTAAACGCCATTTAAGGAGGTTTTCCTTGGTCAAGAACTCATCCATGTAAACTTTGGATAGTCCTGTCATTAACTTAAGAAGAACCTCCTCTTCTTTCGTCATCTCCTCACAAATAATATCCGTGTGGGGAACCTCCCAATTAGTTCGGACATCCCACTCGGATTTACTTTTGATGAAGAAAAACTTATTCTTCCATCGCTTAATGGAAGAGGGGACCTTCCCTAGAAACTTTCTCTCGGAACGAGCCAAGAAATAATACCAGTCGGCATTAGACTCCAAACAAAGACTAAACAGCATACGAAACCAACGAATGGTCGGATTTACCCCGTAATTCTTAAAGACAACAACAAAACCATTGAGCAACCTCCAAGAGTTTGGAGTTAACTGTGAAGGACACAAGTGATATTCCTCCAGAATCGCCTTAGCGAAATCGGAAAAAGGAATTCTAAGGCCACCCAATAGCGCATCTTGATAGATGGCTTTCTCCCCCTCCCTTGGAGAGCTCGCCCTCTCCCCAGAACAAGGAACCCTAACCTCAAACAGAGAAAGGTCTATCTCATACTTCTCTACCAAGCTATCGACGTCCTTCTGCCCCAGGAGGCTTATGAAGGTACCAGACCCTCTACCCATAGCCCTAGAAGCGGGATGAATCCGCGAACCCTAAACTGGAACATCCCTAGACTCGCCTGGAATCGCGGCAGAGACCATGAGTTCAGGCGGAGAAGGGATCGAAAGAGGGGGGGAAGCAACAAGTTCACGAGATTCACGAGAAGAACCAGAAGAAGAAGACGCACTAGCCATACCTTAGAAGAAAAAAGGATGAAAAAAAGCAAGAACTTTAGAACAGGTTCGCCGGAGAAGAAGAGATTATGGGGAAGAAGACGCGATTTAACTTTTGAAATAAAACCTCTTCCACTTGTACAACTTTGCTTCTATACAAAAGAGATGAATTCCTTGCCGTTAGATCCCAGAGCTGCATCCTGATCGAGCCATTAAACCAAAGGTCCCCAAATCTGGACCGTTCAGATAACCATTATTGCTTCTCTTTAAAAAATTCAAAATTCTATCCACGTCAGCACACCAAACGCCGCCTGACACACATAGGTAGCCGCGCCCATCATGCTGTTGACAAAGCACACGCCGCGCACATCGCGCCATCTTCTCCCTTTAAATGCGACACAGTGTGAGAGACACGTGTCTCTCTGGGGAGTAATGGGCATTGTACCATAGAACCAACACCATAAGAGACAAATACACACATCCCAACATAGGATCACCAGCAATCATTCTTCTTGAAGAAATCAAAGACTTTATGAACAAAATGATAAACTTTATTTCACGATCAACGATAGTGGTATTAAAAAAAAAAACAAAAAAAAAACAACATGACAATCCCTAATGAACTTATTTTCCGTCGGAATTCCCTAGTTAACAATCCACGGATCCATCCGAGGACCCGCTCGGATAAGATTCAGAGGAGACGCACGGACTTCCACAGCCGTCACTTTCCTCATTGTCACTAGGAAACCCCGGCACAGCACGCAGGCGAAGATGGGGGCCCACTTCTCTCTGGCCGAGAGTTAAACTCGAATATTTCAACTTCGAAGCGCACACCCCCTGCATAAGTAATAATTAAAAGATCCCCCGCCTCTACATCATGATCAACGTGAAAGGTTTCCCACCCCTCCTCAATACTTATCTCACCTACACCCCTGTCAATAAGCAGAAGGGAGGGCCATACACAGCCATTTGGACTTACCAAATGGATGACCCCTATCCTTAAGTCCGCCAGATGTTCATAAAAAGAACTTGGAATTCGCAAATGACGAGAACACTGAGTGAAAGTGAAAAATTTATAGAAAGACAAACGCTGAGCCATTGTACAAAGCTACAAAGATTTTTGAATAAAACACTACCCCTACAAGCTCCTTATAGAAAAAACTTAGTGACACCATAGGCGAAAATTCCGGAGAAAAATCTATCTTGGTTAAAACAACGACACAGTAAACGTCGGTCACCTATTAAAAGCACATATACCTTAGACAAAGTCTACACCTACATAGACATGCCAACTAAGAAAGATACTTGTTCTCAAACCAAGCGAAAAGTGTGCTTAACTCACCCCTCGCTCAGATTTTTCGAACAAGTACACTTTGGGGGGGACTAGTGCTACGGATATATTTGGTAAGACGCGTGTCATCGACCTAAATGGCCACCTGTCATACACAGGACTGTGTCCCTTTGGCCGCACAGTAATATCACCAAATAACCTAGTATAATTCCGTTTGGCAAATAAAAATAAGGGTTTAATCGGAATTATAGCAACCTTCTTATCCACAAGGCGTGAGGGTCTCATAAGGTGCTTATAGCCACCTAGGGAAGAAAATATCTAACGCCTCTAGAGTAAGTAGATCTTATCCACTCGCCTCTACAGTAGGCAGATATTCTCTACTTACCTACGTAGCACCTACACAGTAGGCAGATATTTTCTTACAGCCTTAGCAGATATTTACTCACCGCGTTACATACCGCCTTACTTACCGCCTTTCCTAAACCGCCTTTAAGTTGCTATAAAAGAAGAGCAATGTTAGAAAGAAAAGGACAAGAAAAATCAACTAACTTATGTCGAAGACTGCCTTCTTGCCAGCTTTTTGACTTAAGCATCGGAGTTAAATCCGGGCAGAAAGGCCCAATTCCGATCCTTTCCTTCTCCTTTTTACAGATTCACCCCAAAGCGAAGAGCTGATAATTCCGATCGGAATTCCAAAACACTCTCCGTGTTCCTTGTTCAGAAGCTGAAGTAAGCATCCACACCAACTATAAATTTCAACCGTTTGTCAAAGGCTGAGACCAGCTCACGAGGCATCACGAGGCAACAGTAGCCAAAGCGTGAGGTGGACCAGTTTTTTTCATCAACACTCGATATCTTAGTTTATCTCTTGGCTGGTTAGATGGAGCTTGTCTTGAAGGCTCGATGAGGCCCTAACGTCTGTTGGGGCTATCTTTACTTCCTTCTGAGTTGCCTTCTTCTTCCCTTTCCACCCATGCTGTATCTTTTCTTAGTTGATGAATCTCTCGGCTCGAGCGAAGAGTTCCGAGAATTCTTCTGGCTGGTGCAAAGACAAGTCATCTTTGAAAGGTGAGGGGATGAGGCCTTCCATTAATGCCACCTCGGCAACGTAGTGATTGAGTCGGGGGATAGTGTGAGTTTCTTCGGTAAAGGAGTTGATGTAGGCACGGAGGGTTTCTCCTTCTTGTTGTTGAACCGCCATAAAGGTCGCAGACATCTTCTTACGCCTCTTTCCACCCAAAAATGGTTGAGGAAGAGGGTGACCATCACTTCAAACAAGGAAACTGAATTGGGGGGTGTGGAGGAGGGGGGGGGGAAGGTTTTGAACCACACCAATGCTTCGCCGCGGAGTGTTGCTAGGAAGAGTCGGCACATGATGACAGTGGAGGAGACGTCCATGATCATGAGGGTCTAATAGGCCCCCATATGATCATTTGGGTCCTTGGAGCCATTGAAGGTCTCCATTTGAGGGGGCCTAAGCCCATAGGGGAGACCTGCCTCCATGATCCTCCCGCCTGGTGCCGTGTATGTCCTCCCTGCGCGGGCTCACCCATCTACTTTCTTCCCTTCTCCTTGGGGTAGAGTCGTGCTGTGATATTAGCACAGTCTTGGACTGAAGTCGGGAATGTCGCCTGGGAGTGGGAGCCAGAGGTACTGGCATCCGAGTCCAACCTGGTTTAGCTTCTACCCGTCTTCCTACCAGACCTTTCTGTGAGGAGGTCGGACCTCGGTCTTCTTCCAAAGACATTGGGAGAGAGGGGTCGTGGTGCGGGCGACTGGGAGACTTGCTTTTCTAGTCAGAGAATAACTTGCGTCATGATCTCCATCTGCCTCGCCACCTTCGCATCCAGCCTCTCCTCTAGAGTGCGGTAGCGCGCCGCCTGAGGGTCAGTTTGTTGTTGTTGACCTTGGGCTTCTAAACCTTCGGATCTCATTTTCAGTGGCAGTGAGGCTTCATTCTCCTCTTGTCCTTGTACTTGACTGCGGGTGAACCTCTTCATGATTCGTGGCTTTTGTTGCTCAACTAGTCCCCACGGACAGTGCCAATCTATTAATCGGTGATCTGGTTACACCACATGAACTCCTTAGACGTCCAGCTAACTGATGATCTTCCGGGAAGAAAGACCTTGTAACAGGCTCGCTCACTTCAAGTTCACCTGAAAAGGAGATAGTGAAGATGAAATGTAAGAGGGTGTAGGGCTTTGTTGCCCATGCTTGCTCCGACGGTCAAGTTAGTAGACTGGTCGAAGAAGAAGGAGGAGGAGGAGAAGGGAGACTTTTTTCTTGTTTGAATCTTGCTTACCTTCTCTCTGGTGACTTGCTTCCTTATATCTTTCTCCTTTTTTTCTTGGGATCTGTGTCCCTTTTGCTTGGCCATGATGAGGTCCTAGGCACGCCTTCCTTACTCCTAGGGTAGCTTTGCCCACTCCTAGGAGGGTATGGTGGCGCCTTATAAGCCTATATGGATTATGGGATGGGTATGATGGTGACAGGTAGTTGGACAAATCTTCTAGATATCATAGATAGACCATAATTTTATAAAGTTTATAATAATGAAATTATGTAGTTTTAATAAAATTTCTTTATAATTATTAGGTCTAATATCCAATTTAGTCACTCTATTACCAAACTGGCCATTTTGGTCTCTCCATTATAAATTGAGCCTTTTTAGTCCTTTTATTTTCATGATTGTAAAAATCCAGTCCCTAAAGGTACATATACAAAGACCAAAAAAGCATGAAAGACATATGTACAGGGACCAAAAAGGCCTATGGTATGGGACCAAAAAGGTTCAATTTATAATTGAGGGACTAAAAAGAATCCGTTCAGTATAATAGAGGGACTAAATTGGGTATTAGATCTAATTATTAATTAATATATTTTTTAAATATTTTAAAATATTAAATAATACTTATATTAATAATTAGTTAATATTAAAAAAAGGAAATCCTGATTCAGAAACCATTCGTAAATCACCTATGCGGTTATATATATATATATTTAGGCAATTTACTTTTATTAAACTTTATATAATTTATATCTGATTGGGGATAAATGTTTCTACAATCCAAAACTCGGGATTGCTATATGCACGTGAACATTCTAGACTTTTATAGTACATGACCCTCAGTATGGCTAAACAAATACGAGAGGAAATAGATTATATTGCTTCTGAAAATAACTTTATATAAATATTATGATACATGTGATTTATTGATGAAATTTTCATACTTTATAACTAAAATTATTAATTTTGCGTCAAATATTAGAGTTTAAATTTTTATGGTAAAATCTTTAGTAAAACATAATTTTCAACCCACTAACCGTGTATTATTTTCTTAGTACAAATGAACGAACTTGGTAGATGCAGTAAATTTATATATCTTTGTGGCACCTATTAAAATATATGTCGAAAGGTCTTATATCCACTATAATAAATTAGTGTACTATGCCGCATGTTCTGTAAACAAATTAGTAAAAAAAATTGTTTTTTATTGATTTTATATATATGAAGTTTTTCTTTTAAAATTTTCTAAGATATTAATAAAAAACATTATATACAAGGAAAGTTTATGATAACTGAGAATGTTTTGAAACCCTCACCAACTGGTGTTTGTCATTGTATTTCATATATGAAGAGAGTACATGTAAAGTGTATATCAGACTGTTAACAGAAATAGGAACAGATCTTAAGTTTGTTAAGATTGGTACATATCCTTGGTAAAATGTCTATCCACCTTGAGTATCCTTGACACTACTAGTGAACTCTGTCCCACCATCACTCCGAAAAACTTTGATCTTAGTGGAAAATTGGTTTTCAACAAAGACTTGAAACCCACGAAAAACCTCATAGAAATCTAATTTTAGTTTGAGAGGATAAAACCATGAAAACCTTGAATGATCATCAATAAAGATGACATAGTATCGAAAACCAGATGTGGAGGTAACAGGAGTGGGACCCTATAAATCACAGTAGACAAGATTTAAAACATTCAAGGAACGACGCTCAGTAGGTGAAAAGGTTACTGATGACTTTTAGCAAGTTGACACATGCTACACAAAGTCGGATTAGGAAGCATGGAAGTGACATGCAAATGACCTTTTTTATTTAGTAAAGAAATAATAGAAGAAGATACATGACCCAAACGTGCATGCCATAAATCATAAGAAGCATGCCGACAATTATTTTTAAAAGTTGAAACCAAAGTGTTGTGACAATGCTCTAGCACATAGAGACCCTGTTTATGTCGACCGGTTGCCACCACCTTTCCTGTAGTGCAATTCTGGATAGTGAATGTAGAGTTAGTAAATTGAACAGAGAGAGGGAAATCGGATGTTAACTTACTAATGGATAATAAGTTTTTGGTTAGTTGAGGCACAACCAAAACATCTATGAGGGCAAGAGAAGGTGTGGCCGAAAGATTACCAACATGAGTAATAGAAAGAGTTGCTCCATTACCTATAACAACACAATCCTTACCATTGTACTTTTCTGCTTTGGCAAGTTTAGTTGGATCCAGTGTCATGGGTGCTGAAGCTCCAGTATCAATATACCAATCGAAACGTTGGCCATCAATGAGAGAACAAGAAGATAGTGCCTCGTTAAGATTAGCACAAGGATCTACCCGAGCATAGCGATCAAGACAGCGATCGTCGGTGTGCCTTTCTACTTAGTAGATCTTGTAGCGAGGGATGTACTTGTCGCGACCACAACCAAAGGATCCTCCCATACAGTGACCACCACTTTTGGAACCTCCTCTAAGCGAGTGCAGTGCTTTTGTTGGCAGTATATGCAATGACCAACCCCACGGATTGATCAAGTGATTTGACAAAGATCTTAAAGCTCTCAGCTTTTGAAACAAGATCTTTGAAGGTCGACAACGGAGTAAGCGACATCTGAGTAGTAGAAAAATTGGTGAAGTCAGGACCGAGACCACAGAGATACCAATGAACTTTGTCAGTATCATCGACTGGTCTGCCGATGGCGAAGAGTTGATCGCATAATGCCTTGAATGAGTGGGAATATTCGGTGACAGAATGAGTTCCACGCTTCAGAAGCTGTAAATCGTCCTTGAGACGTATTTCACGAGTCTTGGACTTGTGACTAAGGAGTTCTCCAAGGTTTGCCAGACATCATGGGAGGTGGTCAGCCCAATAAGTTCAGCTAAGGCTTCTTCTGTGAGAGAGGAAAGAATGAGACTGAGTATAAGATAATCAAGGTGCTTCCATTCAGCATATTGGGGATTTGGAGCAGAGGTTTCTCCGGAGAGAATGGTTGCAGCGGCATAGGAATAGTATCTTCAATATAGCCAAGAAGATCTTGGCATTGTAACAAAGGTATAAGCTGAGAACGCCAAAGCAGAAAGTTAGAGAAAGAGAGTTTAATGGTGATCATGTGCACCATTGTGTTGAAAGAGAGGGTGGAAGAGGGAGTGGGGGTTTTGTAAGCTATGTGGATTGAGAGATTTTAATCGAGAAGGATCTCTGGTACCATGAGAATGTTTTGAAACTCTCACCAACTAGTGTTTGTCATTGTATTTCATGTATAAAGAGAGTACATGTAAACTATATATTAGGCTGTTAACAGAGATAGGAATAGATCCAAAGTTTGTTAGGATTAGTACATATCCTAGAAGCAAGGATGACTTTGTAAAAAGTCTATCAACCCTGAGTATCCTTGACAATAACATTATGGAGCACCATCTAATATCTTTTGTTTTTCAATATAGTAAGTTCAAAAAACTATATAAAATGACAAACTATAATAAATAAATAACAAAATAAATAACAAAATGGGTCGGGTACGTAATTGCGACCCGTGAGGTTACAGTAGGGTCCGTGATCACCGAAAGGACATAAGAATGAATAAAATAATAAAATAATACAACAATAATTAATAATTAAGTGTCTCGATCCGCAAAATGCGGATCTGGTCGGGAAGGCATGAACTCCCGTGTTTGTACAGTGAGAGAGACACAATAATTCAGTTGAATATATTATTAAATTATTAAAAAGCTACTTTATCTTTTTATAAAGGGAAAGTAAGAGGGAGAGAGAGAGGAAACTCATCTTCTCTCCCTCTCTTCTGATCCATCTCCTCCTTCACTTGTGCCCGACCCCGCCTCACCCGCGTGGCCGCATGAGCCGAAGGCTGACCCCCGCTCTACCTCCGGTGCGCCACCAATGGCTCATAGCGGCGGCCGGCCAGCGCCGCTTTCTTGGCTGAGCGGTCACCGGAGCTCCGACAGGGCCTGCGCCCTTCTCCCACGCACGCCCGCGCCCGACGGACCCGACGCCAACGAACCAGGGCCGGGGCTGTGCAGCCCCGAACTCGACCACCCTCCATTCTTCTCCGCCTAGCTTCGGCGAGCCACCACAGCGCAGCCGCCCAGTCACAACCCCCTTCCGACGAGCTGAAGCTCGGGGCCGGCCCACTGTCGCCTTCGGCCTGCAGCCCTACACCGGCAAATAGGCTCATTCTCTCCAAGACAAGAGAAGGGCAAGGGGAAGGCCGCTGCTGTGGAAGGACCTAGCCCGTCGTAGGAGCTACCCAGACTAAGGTGAGAGAACACAACTGTAAATCTTAGTATTTATTTGTATTTTGATCATATTGATCTTTGGGATTTCATGTTATGAAAGCGTTATGATTTTTCATGAAATGCTTTTCAGTTTTCAAAGCATGATTTGCCGATTTATTCGGAGTTCGAATTCATGCTAATGAAAAGCATGTGAAAACATTGCAAATATTTAGATATTGTCATGATAGACATATTAGTGCATTGCATCATACTTGATTACATGCTTGTGCCAGACGTGGCTCTACGATAGAGCCAGAGAGTACGGTACTAGGTAGGGAAGGGGTGGTTTATATAACTCTGTTTTTAACTGTCCAACTATCTGTTTTCAAATCTTTCTTATTCCAAGAAAACAAAACCCCCTTCCCGTACTCTTCGAGTGCTTAGTATACGTATATACTCGTATAGCTCACGGTCGATGAGCTGATCCGACCGGAGAGATACTGAGTGTTGGTTTATTCCACTCTGGTACCGCTGTATGAGAGTAGAGGTGTAGATGACACTAATATGATAGATAATGAGAAATTGAATCCACAGCTTGTCACCCCATGGTTGTTGATACGGTCCAACCTGGGAGAACCTTGACTTGTGTGGAATTGATCTATTTCCTGGACGAGGAGTTGTTTCCATAGCTTGTCACCCCATGGTTGTTGATACTGTAAAATACAAGGATTTTAGGATGTTATTTATTATTATTATTATTATTATTATTATTATTATTATTATTATTATTATTATTATTATTATTATTTTATTTGCTGGGTAAATAAGGGAGAGTCTCCCAAGGTAGGACTAATTGAAATTTTATTGGAATAAAAATTTTCTGATTAGTTTTAATTAATTAAAGAATAAATGCCTTCTTAGAGCTCTCTAATTAATTAATTAAATGAATAAATATTTTATTTGATTAAAGATATGAATCTATGGTTAAAGATAAAAATCAGATTTGATTTAATATATATAAATTAAATTTATATATATGATAAAGAGGGGATTTGAGAGTTGTAAAGGGGATGATGGGATGTGATATTATTTATATATATATAAATAATTTATAAGGAATGGTGATGGTGACTGATGGGAGTTATTTTGGAATAAAAAAATAAAAAAATAAAAAAAATATTTTTTAAATAAGAGAAGAGGCTGCCATTAATTTGGAAGCTTTTGAAAACGTGTGAGAGAATCTCATGCACACGTTTTTATCAAAGGGATAATGTGAGAGTTATCCATATCTGCTTTTCTTTCAAATCTCGTTACCAATAAAGTCAACTGAGGCTCTGCACGCTATAAATAATTTTAAACCCTAATCACTCGCACGCCGTCGCTGCTGTTTGAAGGAGAGAGGGAACTTGGAAGGAAAGAGAGAGGCGGTGAGGGCCTGAGGCTGTTGTCTTCCGTGGAAAACTCACCGGCAACCATCGGATCCGGTAAGTAACGCTAAAGTCCTTATTGATTAGTTGTACTGGTGGCCTACATGTGTCTTTGGGCCAGGCATGCATGAGTTGTGTAGAGTTTTTGGCATGTGTTGTGTGATAGATCTAAAGTTTCAGTGGGTGTGTTATTACTGTGAAAGAAGGGAGGCTATTTTTTGGGTGATTAAATTCATAACCATGGTATTGTTGAATTAGACATGGATTATTGTATGCTATTCTACTTGGGATGAATAATTAGAGTATGTGTTAAGAGATATCATTGTTTAAGATTAATTTGTGCATGTAATGTGAGTATTGGGTTTCAGTTTTGTTAGAGTTTGATTGTGTTTAGTGTGAGGTTATTGATTGAATGAATTGGTTAACAATTGTGTTGGTGGTGGCTGGGTTTGTTCAGGGAATAGATAATGGCGTTGGTAGTCAATGATTGTGTGAGAATTACACTGGTTAATTTACTAATAAGGATTTTGTGCTTTGCTGAGTAGTAATGGATTTCTTGTGGTCTGGGTAGTATTAAATCCATTGTTGGGTTATGATATACGGAGTGATGAAAAGAATATTAATTAAATGCTAGCCTTTGTTGGATTAGTGACATGTGAGGGTGTACTTGGTCAAGGAACGGTGGTTTATTGGATAAGTACATACATGTGTTTGTTGACTTCTCTAAATGGTATTTATGAGTGCATGACATTGTGAGGTTTATAAAGTTAATGGACTTCTGTGGAGGGTTTGAGGAAGTTATGAGGATGACCCTTTAATACGACTTTTTAGTCTCTGTTTGGGCTTGTGAGGAAAACATGAAATTTATTAATGATTATTAAGGGGGTTGTCAGTTGTGTTTGATATTCATAGTTATTAATAAGAGAAAGTTTGAGGTGGCGGCTGATGGCCAAGTGTGTGTTTGGTTAGTCGAGTTGACTAAGTAATGTTAAAGAGGTTGGGCTTATTAGTGGGTCGGGCCCGTTTAGGTGAACATGCATCATAGAAGTAGTCTATTCATAATCACGTTTGCGTTTATTGAGAATAGACTTGTGATTGTCAGATATCGACGTGGAGCACTAAGCTTTGTCGGGATAGAAGCGGATTGTCCGGTTGGATTGCAATTAGAGGTAAGTCACTCTTGCCTTGTTTCCACCCTTGCATGGGTTTTCTTGCTTTGTTGGATGCTATCTGTTAGAATGATCTTGTTTTGTACTTACTCTTGTTGATACATGCACATAGATAATTTGATTGATATCTTTCCTATTATGTGCATGGTTGAATTGCTTGTGGTAGTTTAGAACTACCGTTTGTTGATATACTTAGTTGGACTACTCACCCGTGGGCCGACACTTGATCATAGGCGCATGGTCTTGTGTGCTGGCCGGGAGGTACGTGCCAACCAGGTTTTGATCTTCCGCCCGGTTGCAGTGGAGTCCGAGGCTCCGTATCCCTGTCAGTAGGGTTGATTTGCTGGCCGTGTTGACACGTAGAGGTGGCGCTACCGACTGCGACAGGTTAAATCGCTTCACGGCCCGAGGTACATTGTTGCGTACCGAGGATGCGTTACTTGATTCTGACCGAAATCGGCTGTCCGGGGAAATCGTTCTCGAAATGTCTTTGGACTTCTCATCCAGGGCTCTAAGGGCCGTAGATGGATGTTAGGATCTGTTTGTATGGGGTGTAGCCCCTTTGTTTGATGATCCTATGTTATTGATAACTTTTTCAGCTGACCAATTTGATTCTCGCAGGGTACTTACTGGGCTTTCCATTCGAAAGCTCACGACTTTTCTTCTTCTCTTATTTCAGGTCCTGAGGAGTAGGTTGACTCGAGCTCAGGGACGTGCGAGAGTTGGTTGGGGTTTTGCAGAGGTCGGTGGATCTCTAGGATATTGATTTGTGTGTGAGGACATATGCTATTGTATTAGGACCCTTGTAGGGCCTGGATTATGTAGAGGGCATGTGGACCCTTACTTTTTATTTTTCATTTCCGCTGAGATGTTTTTGAGGATATCGTTTTTATTATCGATTACTTTGGTTTCTTATAGTATCTGCTTATCATTTTTAGGCCTTGTATTCGAGTGGGGCTCGTCTCTACTTGGATACGGCCGATCTGTTGACGTGCCCGAGGTCCCGGAATCCGGGTCGGGGCGTTACAGATACGGTCCAACCTGGAAGGACCTTGACTTGTGTGGAATTCATCTTCCGTTCTGATGATGATAAAAGATTAAAGAAATGCATAAGTGTATATCTTTTGATTTAAATGAATATTACCATGATTTTATCATGATCAGCATGCTGCTTACATGTTTTAAGTATCATTCAGTTTTGGTATTTCGCCTTTTGGTATTCGTATTATTTAAAATGGAAAGTATACAGGTTTGTTATTCCTGACAGTAGTGTTAGTACCTCACTGAGCTCCTGTAGCTCACCCTGTTGTTATGCTCTTTTGCAGGTAGTAAGCAGGGTTATGGCCCTGCTTAGAGTGGGAGTTAGGGTTGGATCCCCTTAGTTGGCTCTGACCACTTGGCCCTCGTCACTTATCTTATTTTATGATATTTTATTTGAGGAGTATGTTAACTCCCTTCTGGATTTGTGTGAGATATTAAGACATTATGGTTTGTAATAGTATTTTATTCGACTTTATATTTCCTTAATATGAGTTTGATTATGAGTAATTGATGTTTTATACAGCCTTAGGTCGGGGTTCACTCCCTGACCTGGCTGGTGTGACACCTGGGTCCTAGAAAGGATAAGGGTGTTACAGCGATTTAGTCACTTCGGCTCAGAATAAAGCGAACCAAACACGCCCTAAGTTGGCACAACCTACCTGAGGAATTATTTGCAATCTTTAGCTAAGTAGTTGTTCCTAAGAAAAACATTTCACATGCTCATAGTTTACTATATTTAACATGAAACTATTTACATAAGCTCATGTCATAGTAAACATACAATCAAATATGTCCACCAACCTAAAAAGGATGAAGCTCTATACTTTTATTAATAACCTAGCTCTGAAAGAATTTATAATGGCCAAACCAAACTCACGTTATTTACAGGTTTAAAGAGGATAAAAGAGTCTATTTTATTCTTTATATGATCAAGAATTTTCCATGTGTTTTTTTTTTTGACTAAGGTGACAAGCATCCCCGGAAGGACATCAAGAACGTGTACAGGATCGATAGTGCGGGAACACATAGGCTCGATAGAGATCCGTTTACCTGATCCTCACTGTAACACCCTAATCCTTTCCAGGACCCAGGTGTCACACCAGCCAGGTTAGGGAGTGAACCCCGGCCTAAGGCTGTATAAAAGCATAATTAACTCATAATCAAACTAACATTAAGGAAATATAAATTCGAGTACAACATTATTACAACCCAACATGTTTTAAAACTCGCACAAGTCTAGATGGGAGTTAACAGGCTCCCCAAATAAAACATCATGAAATCAATAAAAGACGCGGGCCAGGTGGTCAGAGCCAGACTAAGGGAATCCGAACCTAACTTCACTCCAAGCAGGGTCATAACCCTGCTTACTACCTGCAAAAGAGAATATCAACAGGTGAGCGACAGAAGCTCAGTGAGGTACTAACACCACTGTCAGGAATAACAAACCTGTGCACTTTCAATTTGAGAAAATAAAAATTTCGAAGGGCGAAATACCAAAACCGAATAACATTTAAAACATGTGAAGCAGCATGCTGATCATGATAAAAATCATGGTATTATTCACTGAAATCATATGATATGCACTTATGCATTTCTTTAATCTTTTATCATCATCAGAATGGGAGATGAATTCCACACAGGTCAAGGTCCTCCTAGGTTGGACCGTATCAACAACCATGGGGTGACAAGCTATGGAAACAACTCCTCGTCCTGGACATAGATCAATTCCACACAAGTCAAGGTCCTCCCAGGTTGGACGGTATCAACAACCATGGGGTGACAAGCATGGAATTGATTTCTCATTATCTATCATATTAGTGTCATCTACACCTCTACTTTCATACAGCGGTACCAGAGTGGAATAAACCAATCAATCAGTATCTCTCCGGTCAGATCAACTCATCGGCTGTAAGCTATACGAGTATATACATATACTAGGCACTCGAAGAGTACGGAAAGGGGGTTTTGTTTTCTTGAAATCAGAGGAATTTGAAAACAGATAGTTTGATAGTTAAAGAAAATCAGAGTTATGTAACCACCCCTTCCCTACCTAGTACCGTACTCTCTAGCTCTATCGTAGAGCCACGTCTGGCACAAGCATGTATTCAAGTAAGATGCAACGCACTAATATATCTATCATGGCAATATATGAAAATGTGCAATATTCCCACATGCTTTTCATGAACTAGATCTCAAACTTCGAATAAATCGGTAATCATGCTTGAAAACTGAAAAACATTTCATGAAATCATAACGATTTCATAGCATGAAATCCCAAAGATCAATACGACCAAAACACAAATCAAATGAAGAGATTTACAGTTGTGTTCCCTCACCTTAGTATAGTAGATCCCTAGGATTGGTCGGGCTCTTCGGCAGCAGTGACTTGACCCTTGCCCTTTCCTTGTCCTAGAGAACAAAATACGGATATTCAGGAATACAAATCCGTATTCTTAACTTGTATTTTTATTTAAGCTCAAAAGAATACGATAGGTTCTATCAACTACATTTAAAGTATAATTCCTCTTAGTACGACTTCGTATTTCTAAAGAATGAAGAATACGGAATAGTTCAATTAGAGATTTAGCATAGTCCGCTTGGACCTTTCATAACTTTCGATCCGGAAGCCCGATCGAGTCAATCAAGTATTCGTTATGAAGGTCTCTCAATGACCTTTCTAGTTATCAAAATTACTCCCCGATCGGGGAAGCATCGCGGGCTGAATTTATCCTAGAAAGGGACAGCCCGACATTAGTTCAAATGAAATTTCGGCAGAGTTTCCCCTATTTCTAGGGCTCCGAAATTAATACAACCATTCACCACATTGATTCTAATGAACACATAATATATTTGGCATCTCAGACAACCTGCAACAAACCAAATAATCCTTTAATTCCTACAGATTGTTCATATTTTAGCCATCTAACCCATTCACAGCTCCATTAACCGTTAAATGTCTTTCATGCAAGGTTCTGGCCCTCACTTCAGAGCCTTTTCCTCAAATTACTAACTCATTCCATTCAAGGTTAAAGGAGAAGCTCACAAGGGTTTTGAAGCTCGAACTTGGGGTCTCCTCGCCGGATCTGCACAGAGGAGGTGGTGGTCGAAGTGATATTGGCCGGTGATGGTGCTGCCGGTGCTCAGGAGCTTGCCGGAGCTGGCTCCGTCCGTGAGGAGGAGCTTCGCCACACTGTCTGGCTGGCCTGAGCCGCTACGTGGGTGAAGCTCACACAAGACGGTGGAGGGCCCACTGGCTCACGGGATGGGGTACTTGCCACAGAGCTACCCTTGTTGGTGGTGGTGGCGGCCATCAAGGCCAGAGAAGGAGGAGGAGAGAGCCGTGAGGGAGAGGGGGATGAGAGTTTTCTCTCCCTCTCTCTCCTCCCTCTCTTATAAACAACAAAGCCACTTTAAAAAAAAAGTAAAACCATATAATATTATGTAATTAATTTATTATTTCTTTTTCTTTTCTTTTTACTGTTCACTCACGGGGGAACTAATATTTCTTCGACCAGATCCGCATTCCGCGGACCGAGATACTCCATTATTAATTAACATTTATAATTTTATTAGATTATTATTTATTACTTTATTTCTTCTTTACATCCCATTAGTGGTCACGGACCCTACTGTAGCTTCATGGGTCGCACTACGCATCCGACCGAGATCCCCGTCTTTCGGCTTTTGACCCCCAATCCTACTTTATCGGGACTCGTATTTTTGTTCCATATTCCCGACCAATTAATTGAGATTAATTAACTGTAATTAATCTCTCTAGTCTATCTCCTTCTATTCCATGTCCAATTTGGCCTGGCCCAAATACGGCCTTCTCGGCCCAAATGGTTGCGAGTTCGGTCTTTAGTTCCATAATTTCCTGATTTTCCTTAATTTGGTTTGTTAAAGTAATTAATCTAGTTTACGTGTTAATTAATCCCATGATTTTCTCCAGAAAATAATTTATTAAATCATGAAAATTTTCAGGGCGTTACATTTCTCCCACCCTTATAAAATTTCGTCCCGAAATTTCCGTACATACTTCCTCTAAAACAGATGAGGGTATTGGGCCCTCATTTGGTCTTCTCGCTCCCAAGTGGCCTCCTCCACTTGGTGATGACTCCATAGTATTTTCACCAGCGGTATACTTTTATTCCTTAGGGTTTGCTCCTTCCTGTCGAGGACTCGTATTGGCCCCTCTACATATGTCAGATCGGGCGCCAATTCTACGGTCGGTCCTTTCAGTACTTGGTTCGGATCTGAAAGACATTTCCGCAACACCGACACGTGGAAGACATCATGGATCCTCGATAGCTCCTCAGGCAGTGCAAGTCGATAAGCGACCGGGCCTACTCGGTCCAGAATCTCATAAGGCCCGATATATCACGGACTCAGCTTCCCGCGTTTCTGAAATCTCATCACGCCCTTCCAGGGAGACACCTTAAGGTAAACTCTGTCTCCTACATCGAACTCTGTGTTCGCCGGGCGGTTATTAGCATAACCCGTTATGCATCTCCGAAGCTTTCCTCAATCGCTCCTTGATGAGCTTCACCTGCTCTGAAGTCTGTTGCACTAGTTCAGGACCAAGTAGTTGTCTTTCTCCTTCTTCATCCCAGCATAAAGGAGTCCTGCAGCTGCTACCGTATAAGGCCTCGTATGGTGGCATTCCAATACTAGCTTGGTAACTATTGTTGTAAGCAAACTCCAATAGTCCCAAGTTATCTTCCCAGCTTCCAGGCAATTCCATGACACATGCCCTAAGTAGATCTTCAAGTATTTGTATCGTCCTCTCTGACTGTCCATCTGTGGGAGGATGAAACGCCGTGCTAAAACTCAGCTTCGTCCCTAGGGCCTTGTGTAGACTCTTCCAAAAATGTGAAGTAAACTTCGGATCTCGATCAGATACGATGGACACTGGCACCCCATGCAATCTCACAATCTGGTCTACGTATAGCCGTGCCAAACGATCCGTCGAGTATGTAGTTTTGATAGGTATGAAGTGGGCGGACTTGGTCAACCTGTCAATAACGACCCAGATCGCATCTTTGCCCTGGCTGGTACGAGGTAGACCAGTCACGAAATCCATCGCGATTCTTTCCCACTTCCATTCGGGAATCTCTAAGGGCACCAACAACCCTGGTGGCTTCTTATGTTCCGCCTTGATCTGTTGACAAACCGAACACTTAGCCACAAAATCAACAATTTCTTTCTTCATGTTCCTCCAGATGTAGTTTTGCTTGATGTTCCGGTACATCTTCGTACTTCCTGGGTGCATCGCGTCGGATGAACTATGAGCTTCCTCCATGATCTGCAACTTGAGGGCCGCGTCATTGCGTGGTACATAGATCCGTGCACCTACCATAACGGCTCCATCTGAAGATAAAGAATAGTCGCCACGACTCCTCTTCTGGAGCTTCTAGCTAACTTCATCAATTTGGGGTCCCGTAATTGCGCTTCCTTGATCTCCGCTATCAATGTTGGGTGTATGTGAAAATTTGCTAATAGGGCCCCCAACTCATCTACTATGAACTGAGCTCCAGTAGATCTCAACTCGTGAAGCTGAATCAGGTTGGTGGTCCCCAACTGTGCCATGCTTTTCTTGCTCAATGCGTCGGCTACGACGTTTGCCTTGCCGGGGTGGTACTCGAAGGTGTAGTCGTAATCCTTCAGCAGCTCGATCCACCGTCTCTGGCGCATGTTCAGCTCCCGTTGACTCATCAGGTACTTTAAGCTTTTGTGGTCAGTGAAGATTTTACAGACTTCACCATACAAATAGTATCGCCATATCTTCAAGGCAAAGACCACAACCGCTAATTCTAGATCATGAACGGGGTAATTCACCTCGTGGGTTTTGAGTTGTCTAGATTCGTAGGCGATAACTCTACCTTGTTGCATCAAGACGCAACCCAATCCCCGATATGATGCATCACTATAAATCTCATATCCTATTCCCACAGTGGGTAACGTGAGAATAGGAGTAGACACTAGTCGGTTCTTCAATTCTTGGAAGCTCTGCTCACATTCCTCTGTCCACTCGAACTTCGCGTTCTTCCGCAGCAACTTCATCATTGGCTGAGCAATAGAAGAGAATCCTTCAACGAATCGCCTGTAGTACCCGGCTAACCCCAGGAAACTCCTGATCTCCTTGACGTTAGTTGGGGCTTGCCAGTTGGTTACTGCTTCGATCTTCTCAGGGTCCACGTAGATACCCGCCGCCGAGACAACATGTCCCAAGAATTTCACCTCTCCCAACCAGAAGTCACACTTCTTGAGGTTGGCGTATAGTTGCTGCTCCCTCAATGTTTGCAGCACTATCCTCAAATGGTGCACGTGCTCCTCTACACTCCGAGAGTACACCAATATATCGTCGATGAAGACTACGACGAACTGGTCTAGATAGGGTGCAAATATCCTATTCATCATACCCATGAACGCCGCTGGTCCATTCATCAGGCCAAAAGGCATCACTAAGAATTCGAAATGTCCGTATCGGCTCCGGAATGCAGTCTTTGGCACATCCTCTTCCTTCACCAACAGTTGATGATATCCCAACTTCAAGTCAATCTTTGAGAAGACGCACGCTCCTCGTAGTTGATCGAAAAGGTCATCAATGCGAGGTAAGGGGTATTGGTTTCTAATGGTGACCTTATTCAGCTGTCGGTAGTCAACGCACATCCTTAAGGAGCCCTCTTTCTTCTTCGCAAATAGTACGAGCGCACCCCAAGGGGAGACATTAGGTCTAATGAACCCCTTTTCTTGTAACTAATCTAATTGAGTCTTCAACTCCTCAAGTTCTACTTGGGCCATCCTGTAAGGCGTTTTAGAGATTGGAGTTGTTCCTGGATATAACTCAATTGAAAATTCGACACCTCTATGAGGGGGTAGCCCAGGTAATTCTTCAGGGAATATGTCAGGGTATTCACACACGACTGGTATTTCATGTATGATTTTCTTGGGGGCTTCAGCTTCCTCCAGATTCGCCATGTAGGCTTCCTCTGTCTGAGCTCGCCTTCCGTAGAAATAAATCTCCTCCTCTCCAGGTCGTTGGAAGCATACCGTCTTCGAATGACACTCGACGATAGCGTGATGAATACATAACCAATCCATACCTAAAATAGCGTCAAAGTCTGTAATCCTCATAGGGATCAGATCAGCTGACAACAGATGACCATCAACCCTCAGATCACATCCCTCATACACTATTTTTACAATCATAGAACTCCCAATAGGGGAGGATACCAACATAGGTACAGCTAATTGTGTAGCATATATGTGTGTAGGCAGAGTGAAAGCAGTCGCTATGTATGAGTGAGAGGAGCCAGGATCAATTAACACACATGCATCGACGCCAAAGATTTGCATCATACCTGAGATGACGTCGGGGGTGTTCACAGCCTCCTGCTGTGTCATAGCAAAGGCCTGGGCCATCAATTGGGGCTGAGCTCCCCGGCCTCCGCGGCCTCCTCGGGATCCTCCCTTGGATGATCCTCCTCGGTGACCTCCTGTACTGCCCACCATAGTGGCTCCTTGTGCTGGTGGGGTGTACTGGCCAACCGGTGCAATGGCCTGTGGGGCGACTCCACTCTCCTGTGACAATAAAGGGCATTGGCTTCTATAGTGCCCTGGCTGGTGGCAGTGAAAGCATGTGACAGTTGTAGGGGCAGTCGCAGTGGCAAAACGACACACACCAGAATGATACTTCTGGCAAATATTACACTTGGACCTTCCCTGTGAGGCACCCTGCCCTCCTGAGGTCGAGCCACCACTGCTGCTGGAGTTACTCTTCTTGGTAGGTCTATAACTGCCACTTGCCTGAGAATCGTGCATGCTTCTCTTCTTTGACTTCTCTATGCGTCGCTTCTGTTGATCCATGCTCGATTCAACTCTGAGCGAGGCCTCCACTAGCTCCGTGAAGTCCGAGAATCCTGACAACGTGACGATGTTCCGAATCTCGTCACGTAACCCTCGCTCAAACCTGCGACACTTCTGATGTTCATTATCGGTGTAGTCAGGTGCATATCTCCCAAGGTCTGTAAATTTGGCCTCATAATCGGCCACAGAAAGACTGCCTTGGATCAGACGAAGAAACTCCTCGTGCTTCGCGTCACGGTAGATCTGGGGCATAAATTTTCTGTCAAACGCCGTCCTGAATTCAGTCCAAGTAAACACTGTTTGGTTTGGGCGGCGTCGCTTGTACGCGAGCCACCACTGCAGGGCCCTTTCGGCTAACAACAAGGTGACGGTCGCCACCTTTTCTTCCTCCGGGCACATAAGAGCCTCAAAGATAAGTTCCAGTAGGGTGATCCAATTTTCTTCTTCAGTAGGGTCTGTAGTACCCGTGAATTGTGTGATCCCCATTTGTCGAGCTTTGGCCACATGATCGTGCTTCTTTGGCCTAGGTTGCTGATATCCTGGGAACGGCGCAAAAGATTATGTCATTTGGTCGTACATCTGCTGCATTCCAGGGTTCCAGCCGCCCCGCTTGTGCTCGGTTGGTTATCACAGTGCAGGTTTGTACTCCTGGATAGTACCCTGAGCCATACTATGTTCCCGGGTTGAACCCCGGTCCATATGGCATTCTTGGTTGGAATCCGGGCCCACAGTACATTCCCGGCTGGAATCCGGGTCCATAAGGCATTCCCGGTTGAAATCCGGGTCCATACGGTACTCCCGGCTGAAATCCGGGTCCATAGGCTGCTCCCGGCTGAAATCCGGGTGCATAGTACATTCCCGGATAAAATCCGGGTCCTTGATGCATCCCTTGTTGAGGATCGGGTGCATGAAAAGAGTGAGACCCTTCTGCCTGGTCTCCTGCCGGTTCTGGAACCTCCTCGGGTTCCGGGACATCCTCAAATTCAGGGACCTCCTCTGGTTCAGGCGGTCCATAAGCTGGTGCGGGTTCCTCCCGTGGCACACGGGGTGGCCTTCCGACTCTCTTAGGTGCCATTCTGAAAAAGAGAGTGTGTCAGTAGTATTCTCTAACTCTCTAAAAGCAAATATTAAACTTTATTCTACTGACACAACACTCCCACCCTACGGCTCTGACCATAACTAGGTTACCTAGGATTAACCGCTCTGATACCACTAAATGTAACACCCTAATCCTTTCCAGGACCCAGGTGTCACACCAGCCAGGTCAGGGAGTGAACCCCGGCCTAAGGCTGTATAAAAACATAATTAACTCATAATCAAACTAACATTAAGGAAATATAAATTCGAGTACAACATTATTACAACCCAACATGTTTTAAAACTCGCACAAGTCTAGATGGGAGTTAACAGGCTCCCCAAATAAAACATCATGAAATCAATAAAAGACGCGGGCTAAGTGGTCAGAGCCAGACTAAGGGAATCCGAACCTAACTTCACTCTAAGTAGGGTCATAACCCTGCTTACTACCTGCAAAAGAGAATATCAACAGGGTGAGCTACAGAAGCTCAGTGAGGTACTAACACCACTGTCAGGAATAACAAACCTGTGCACTTTCAATTTGAGATAATAAAAATATCGAAGGGCGAAATACCAAAACCGAATAACATTTAAAACATGTGAAGCAGCATGCTGATCATGATAAAAATCATGGTATTATTCACTGAAATCATATGATATGCACTTATGCATTTCTTTAATTTTTATCATCATCAGAATGGGAGATGAATTCCACACAGGTCAAGGAGGACCTCCCAGGTTGGACCGTATCAACAACCATGGGGTGACAAGCTATGGAAACAACTCCTCGTCCTGGACATAGATCAATTCCACACAAGTCAAGGTCCTCCCAGGTTGGACGGTATCAACAACCATGGGGTGACAAGCTATGGAATTGATTTCTCATTATTTATCATATTAGTGTCATCTACACCTCTACTTTCATACAGCGATACCAGAGTGGAATAAACCAATCAATCAGTATCTCTCCGGTCGGATCAACTCATCGGCCGTGAGCTATATGAGTATATACGTATACTAGGCACTCGAAGAGTACGGAAAGGGGGTTTTGTTTTCTTGAAATCAGAGGAATTTGAAAACAGATAGTTGGATAGTTAAAGAAAATCAGAGTTATGTAACACCCCTTCCCTACCTAGTACCGTACTCTCTGGCTTTATCGTAGAGCCACGTCTGGCACAAGCATGTATTCAAGTAAGATGCAACGCATTATTATGTCTATCATGGCAATATATGAAAATGTGCAATATTCCCACATGCTTTTCATTAACATGATCTCAAACTTCGAATAAATCGGTAATCATGCTTGAAAACTGAAAAGCATTTCATAAAATCATAACGATTTCATAGCATGAAATCCCAAAGATCAATATGACCAAAACACAAATCAAATGAAGAGATTTACAGTTGTGTTCCCTAACCTTAGTATTGTAGATCCCTAGGATTGGTCGGGCTCTTCGGCAGCAGTGACTTGACCCTTGCCCTTTCCTTGTCCTAGAGAACAAAATACGGATATTCAGGAATACAAATCCGTATTCTTAACTTGTATTCTTATTTAAGCTCAAAAGAATACAATAGGTTCTATCAACTACATTTAAAGTATAATTCCTCTTAGTACGACTTCGTATTTCTAAAGAATGAAGAATACAGAATGGTTCAATTAAAGATTTAGCATAGTCCGCTTGGACCCTTCATAACTTCGATTCGGAAGCCCGATCGAGTCAATCAAGTATTCGTTATGAAGGTCTCTCAATGACCTTTCTAGCGATCTAAATTACTCCCCGATCGGGGAAGCATCGCGGACTGAATTTATCCCGGAAAGGGACAGCCCGTCATTAGTTCAAATAAAATTTCGGCAGAGTTTCCCCTATTTCTAGGGCTCCGAAATTAATACAACCATTCACCACATTTATTCTAATAAACACATAATATACATGGCATCTCAGCAACAGACCAAATAATCCTTTAATTCCTACAGATTGTTCATATTTTAGCCATCTAACCCATTCACAGCTCCATTAACCTCTAAATATCTTTCATGCAAGGTTCTGGCCCTCACTTCAGAGCCTTTTCCTCAAATTACTAACTCATTCCATTCAAGGTTAAAGGAGAAGCTCACAAGGGTTTTGAAGCTCAAACTTGGGGTCTCCTCGCCGGATCTGCACAGAGGAGGTGGTGGTCGAAATGATGCTGGCCGGTGACGGTGCTGCCGGTGCTCAGGAGCTGCCGGAGATTGCTCCGTCCGTGAGGAGGAGCTCGAGCCCGGTTGCCTATCCGGCGGGCTGCTTGGCGTGTGGGTGAAGCTTCGTCTTGATGCGGTGGACCCTACTTCTTGGGATGGGGGCTGTCTTGTTGGTCGCCGTATGAGCTACCCTTGTTGATGGAGGCCGATCGCGCTCGTAGAGAAGGAGGAGGAAAGAGTCGTGAGGGAGTGGGGGATGAGAGTTTTCTCTCCCTCTCTCTCCTCCCTCTCTTATAAACTACAAAGCCACTTTCAAAAAAAAGTAAAACCATATAATATTATTTAATTAATTTATTATTTCTTTTTCTTTTCTTTTTACTGTTCACTCACGGGGGAACTAATATTTCTCCGACTGACCAAGATTCTCAAGGACCAAGACACTCCATTATTAATTAACATTTATAATTTTATTAGATTATTATTTTATTACTTTATTTCTTCTTTACATCCCATCAGTGGTCACGGACCCTACTGTAGCTTCACGGGTCGCACTACGCATCCGACCGAGATCCCGGTCTTTCGGCTTTTGACCCGCCAATCCTACTTTATCGGGACTCGTATTTTTGTCCCGTATTCCCGACCAATTAATTGAGATTAATTAACTGTAATTAATCTCTCTAGTCTATCTCCTTCTATTCCATGTCCAATTTGGCCTGGCCCAAATACGGCCTTCTCGGCCCAAATGGTTGCGAGTTCGGTCTTTAGTTCCATAATTTCCTGATTTTCCTTAATTTGGTTTGTTAAAGTAATTAATCTAGTTTACGTGTTAATTAATCCCATGATTTTCTCCAAAAAATAATTTATTAAATCATGAAAATTTTTAGGGCGTTACACTCACCTTGTAAGGGAGTGAGTTCAAACCCGGGTTTTCCATAGGTTTATTACCCTTCACTTAACAAGGAACCCTGCATAAAAACTATATGATTGTGGGTAGGTTAGTCATGAATTTGGACGAGAGTTCAATTTTACATGTTGATATATCACAACGTGGCTGTGATCTATAACGGTGGAGTTTTCGCCGCTATAGGCCTTAGCAGCTCTTACTCACAATCATATAGCGGCGGATATGTCCGCCGCTATAGTTGGATTTTCCGCCGCTAAACCATATACCGACGGAGGATTTAACGGCGTCAATAAGCCGCCGCTATATATATATATAACGACGGAAATTAAAGATACCCTATAGTGGCGGATATATCCACCGCTATAGGGTATATTTCCTGTAGTGATGTGAAATGACTTAGAATCATAATTGAGGTTGAATCTTTAAAGGATATACTAAAAATAGGGTAAAATTAAAAAAAAAATCCATGTGGTTTCACAAATTTGCATAATAGGGAAAGTGGTTTTTTTTTATCGAAAAAAATCTTGTGGTTTCTCCAGTTAACAAAAAAAGGAAAAATCCTTAACTCCTACTAACGGTGTTAAGTTGACAAGGGTATTTTCATCAAATTTTATAAATAGATACTGAAAGTTATATGAAAACTGCCATAAATTGGATTTTTTTCAAATCTCCATCGATTTGAGAGATCAAAATAAAAAAAATGGATAAAAATGCCCCTGTCAACTAAGCATGAGTTAACACCATTAATAGGAGTTAACGGTTTTTCCCTTTTTGTTAACAGGAGAAACCACAAGATTTTTTTTTTTTTAAAAAAAAAAAACCACTTTTCCTATTATGCAAATCTGTGAAGCCACATGGATTTTTTTCTTTTAAATTTACCCTAAAAAATATTATTCCATACTGGATCACTTGGAATCATGAATGAGGTTTAATCTTTAAAGAATATATATAAAGTATGATTCCATATAGGATCAGCTATACAGTTTTTCTTCATTTTTTCATGAAAATAAAAATGGTTTTCTTTTCCTTTATTTCCTTCCCAATTTACATTCTACATGGTGTGACTACTTCATGTTGATCATTCCAATTTTCATTATATAGTTTTCATTTTTTTTACATTAAAAAAATAAAATATTATGACCACATTCTCTTGTATTCCCATGTTAGTTCGCTTCATACACTGACATTTGCGCAATAAAATTATGACTACCTTATATTTGTTCAAACAGTTTGCACTCTATTAAAACATTATGGTGGTATTTGTTAGGGGTTATTTTATTTGAATTTATTATTGGAGGAAAATTATTAAAGTTGGTAATCATTGTTTAACCTATTTAACGAAATTTATATGTCTAATTAATAATTATTATTTTAAAATACTAATTTATAATATTAATTAATATTTTATTTTTTAAAATATTAGCCTTAAACAAAACCGATTCAAACACTACATATTTGGTCATATTTTTTAGGCAATTTATTTTCTTGAATTATATATATATATATACTTATTTATTATTTATATATTAGTGATGATAGTATTAGGCCGGTCGGAACAATGTGCAAATCAGGTCGCCTCCCATTTGGCCATCTGGAGAGAGTTTTAAGGATTTCCAACTGTGCGGATGGAAAGTATGTCGATTTTCATATAATTTGATAAGGTGATGATCCTCCCACTTAATGGTTGAAATTATGAACCATTAAAATTTTTATAAAATAAAAATCGTTAAAAGGGAGGATCATCATCTCACCAAATTGTATGAGAATCGACACGTTAGCTTATTTTTCGATGTTCTTTCCATCTGTACTGTTAAAAATCCTTAAAACACTCTCCAAATGTCCAAATGGGAAGTAACATGATTTATATAGTGTTCCGGTCGGCCGGATCATATACATATATATATATATATATATATATATATATATATATCTACACACACTGTGCTCAAGAGAGCTTGTGTTTTAAAACCAAAAATTGTTCCATACACCTTAGAAATCGCCATTTTCACCCTACATATCCTCTAGTTTGACTTAATAAATCCAAAACCAAATAGACAATGTTGCACTTTATATAACTTTGATACAAATATTATGTAAAACTTTGTGTTTTGGTTATAATTTCTTTTTCTTTTGTGTTTTATAACAAAAAATATTAATTTTGTTAAAAAAATAAGTTTAAGCCATTTGCAAATCTCTGTACCAACATAGTATATCCACTAAATTCCGTATTATTTTGAAATAAGAATGGGGAAAACATAATAGATGCATTAAATTTATATATATGATCAACAGATAAATTTTAAATTAGCTGTGAATTTCAATTATAGAACAACATCAGTATATATTTTTGTGGAATCTTAACTATGAAGTGTCATACCAAAGGTCTTTTTGGTCTAGCGATAATCTCAAATATAGTGCATTGAATAATTCTTTAGGATGATCTCTGGATTAAGTCCCCACCTCCTTAACGGAGGGAGCAATCCATCGTAGAATGTGATTGAATGATTGTACGCGAATGGTGAGATATCAGGGGTGTTGGGGGCACTTATTGAAAAAAAACTATGAAGTACCATAGGATATAAAACATATAAAGAAAACACTTCATATCCACTGTAATACATAGTCTCAAGTAGTGTACCAGTCTTCACGCACTGGCACATAAAAAAAATGGAAACTTTAATTTAATTACATTGATTTGATATGGATGAATTCACAAAATATTGTCTTTTTCATAAATATTATTCTAAAACTTTAAATATGGAACGGGAATGACAGCATTTATATAAGGGGAAATTATAAAAAAGTACCCTGTGGTTTGTGACTTTTTCAATTCGGTCCTTATAGTTCAAAATTGAACCACAACGACCCTGTGATTTGCCCGTTTATCACTTTAGTACCCTGTAATACTGTACATTCAAGGTCGTGTCCCGTTTGGCCCCCCTAGAGCATGTTTGAAGGATTTCCAACCGTATGGATGGGAAGATCATCGAAAAATAAGCTAGTCTGTCAATTTTCATACAATTTGGTAACCGTTTGGTCCTCCCACTTAACGGTTGAAATTCTGGACTGTTCAGATTCCTATAAAATAAGAACCGTTAAGATGAAGATCCTACAAGTTCCCAAATTGTATGAAAATTGGCAAGCTAGCTTATTTTTTGATGATCTTCCCATCCATACAGTTGGAAATCCTTCAAACAAGCTCTAGGGGGCCAAACAGGACGCGACCTTGAATGCACAGTGTTACAGGGTACTAAAGTGATAAACGGGCAAACCATAGGGTCATTGTGGTTCAATTTTGAACCACAAGGACCGAATTAAAAAAGTCGCAAACCACAGGGTAGTTTTTTGTAATTTCCCCTTTATATAATGTATATATATATAGTGATAGGTAAGGCCGGCCGCAAGTGCGGTCGCTTGATCCTATCACTGTTTTTATATATCATATATATATATAATATATAGATAAATCTATATATATATAAATAGATTATAAAATAAATTTATATTATAAACAGTTTATATATATATATGATATCTAAAAGTAGTGTTAGGATCATATGGGCAGTATTAAAGTCCGGTTGGCCGCACTTGCGGCCAACCCGCTTTTATCACTACCCTATAGGGTCAGGCCTCTATAGCCCAAAGATATGGCCCTATATGGGACCTGATAAAGCGGGCTGACTAAAAGTGCGGCCGGCCGGACTATATCAAGTCCCATATATATATATTGTCGTGTTACTATGCGGCCGGCCTTAATACTGTGCATTTACGGTCGCCTCCCATTTGGCTATTTGGAGAGTGTTTTAAGGATTTCCAACTTTACGGATGGAAAGAGCATAAAAAAATAAACTAGCATGTCGATTTTCATACAATTTAGTGAGGTGATGATCATTCATCTTAACGATTGAAATTCTGAACCGTTAAGATTTCTATAAAATTTCAACCGTTAATATGAATGATCATCACCTCACTAAATTATCTAAAAAATCGACATGCTAGCTTATTTTCCGATGTTATTTCCATCCGTATGGTTGGAAATCCTTAAAATACTCTCCAAATGGCCAAATAGGAGGGGACCTTACCCGAACAGTATTCCGCCGACATTACTCTATATATATATATATATATATATATATATATATATACACACAGTCCGGCCGGCCTTATCACTATTCATTTAAGGGTGCCTTATTTTGAGGCATTTGGAGAGTATTTTTTTCCAAATCCAACCGTATGGATGGAAAGAACATCGAAAAATAAGATAACATGTCAATTTTCATACAATTTGGGGAGGTGATAATCATTCATCTCAAAGGGTGAAATTCTGAACCAATAAGATTTCTATTAAATTTAACCCTTTAAGATGAATACTCATCACCTCACCAAATTGTATGAAAATCGACATGTTATCTTATATTTCAATGTTCTTTCCATCCATACGGTGGGATTTGGAAAAAATACTCTCAAAATGCCTAAAAAATAGGCGACCTTACTTGTAGAGTGATGTGGCCTGCCTAACTAAATGAGGAATATATATATATATATATATATATATATATATATATATATATATATATATATATATATATATATATATCTGTTAATTCGTCATCTAAGAGCGTCCCTAGATTAGTCGTTGGATCAAAATCCAACGTCTAATCTGTAATCATAAAAACATGCTCTTATTAAATAAAGAGAGTATGGATGGCAAATCCCGACCCGATCCGTGGTTTCTGACCCGATTCATCCTGAATGGGGTGGTTTTTTTGTTGGAGAGCGGGGCACGGGGCGGGGATTTTTTGTGAGGAGTGTGGGGCGGGGCAGGGCGGGTTTGGTAAACGTACATTTTAAATCCGCCCCACCCAGCCCCGTTAAGAAAACTATGAAAATCCCCTTATATATATATATATATATATATATATATATATATTAAATTACTAAAATTTTAACAAGAATGATAGGATTATCGACTCATGTGCACTTTCAATGCTTGTGTAAGGCTTATCATCTATTTTCTATGTATAAAAACAAGCTGTTAACTTGCAATCATGTATTAAATGTTAAAAATATGGGAATGGCTCGGCGGGGATGGGTGGGGCGGGGCAAAAGGAAAAACCATGGTAGCGATTGTGGTATTCAAAATTCCACTTTTTGGGCGAGGCGAGGTGGGGCGCGGGGCAGGGGATGGTTCAGGCAGGGGGGTGGTAGTAGAGAGGCATGCACCGCCCCCGCCCCAGCCCATTGTCATCCCTCAGAGACAGGTGGAGATGTGGTGCCAGTCGTGCAACAGGGAGGAGTAATAAGAGGTGGACACCTCCTCAACTACAACTCACCCCTCGCCCTCGTTGTCCTTCACCTTCTCTCGTCCGCCTCCTTCTCCCTCTTTTTCTCCTCGACCTTCTCTCGCTCCCCTCCTCTCCCCATCTCCTCCTCTCTCCCCGATCTCATTCGGTGCTTCTCCTTCCCCGGCCCCCACCATTTCCCTGACGCCATCCTCCCCGTCTCCCTCACCGACCCTCACGTCCTCCACTTCCTTCTCCCCTACCCTCCTTCCAAAACTCTCGACACCTCCTCCCTCATCTTCAAGGATACATCCTACTGCTCCCCCGCCTGCAGTGATTTCTACGTCTAAAACCCAACATTCTTCTTTTTCTTGTTGTATGTCTTAGTGTCTTAGCTTGTTTTCTTACAAAGCTAGTAGATCTCAAGCAGTGGTGTTATTTGTGTAAAATATTTACTCGTGAATATAAATATAAAAGGATAATCATGTATATATGGCCAATATTATAGCACCCATCTCCAATAAGGGGACGAGTGCCATACCAGCATGGTCAAGGGGGGACCCTAAGCCTAAGGTTGTGATAACTGATACACTAGATGCAAAAAAACATGTGGAAGCTAATAAAGTAGGAAATCTAATGTTATTCTCAGAAATCAAATTCATGTTTAATACAACACCAAATAAGAATATTTACATAACAACATATGTCTCTAAATATCAGGAGTTCCACTCTCTCCTAAATAACAACATAATATAAAGACACATCAACTGGGGTCAGAGCCAGTTACTAATACTCCTCAACTCTCAAGTACAGACATACAAACATTCATAATTAACATCATGAATAAAATCAAACAACAACGTATCTCCATATATGCAAATATCCCACAATTCCCCCCTAATCCCCCTTCATTTCACATCCCTAAACCTTATAATTTCATAATCTCATTTTCCATTCAAGGTGAAGAATCCTCGCTGTGCACCCAAATTTGCCAAAGAGGTAGAGAGGAATTCAATAGGTGCTCGGTAGCTAGGAGAATGGAGGAGAAAGAGGGTGGCTCGCACGGAGGCAAGCCGGCGAAGGCAAGGCAGCTGCAGGCCGGGCGACGCAGCAAGGAGGCTGGCCGGTGGCATGAGCAGAGGGACGCTGCTGGCTGGTAGCTAGCCAGCAATGAGCAGAGGGGTGGACGGCCAAGGCGTGGAGCTCAAGATAAAAGATAATCCTCGCATATTGAAACTTAATTAGTGCTAATTCTTATTTGTAGGGCACCGGAGAGCTTCGAGAGAGAAAAGGAAGTAACACAGATCAAATCGAAGCAAAGCTCCAATTTACCGAAGCCTGCGGGCTAGCTTGCAGCTGCAAGTGCTCGCACAAAGCGGGTTACTGGCACCCTTACGCCCGTAAGTGCCCACAAAGACGATCTAAGCACACATCCCCTAAACTTACAGAGAGCTTTACATGCGAGCATGCGCTCGTTTCACCGACTACATGGGCTTAGAGATGGGGTGTACGGGCAACCTTGCACCCGTAAGACCGCCCGCAAGCCTCTCGTTTAGACGCGATGTGACCCGATATTACTACTGATTTGAGTCCGGATTTGGCTGATTGGGCCACTAATCATGTGTATTAAACTGAACCCTATAAATAGCTGATTTAGGGTTTGGAAAAGGAGCGTTTGGAACTAGAAACTCATCACCTCTCTTGGAGGCTCCTACCCTTTCTCCACCTTGGAGATTAGGGCTTAATTGAAGATCTTGGAGCAAGAAGAGGAAGGCAAGCATCGAAGGGGCATCTTCACACACATCGCCAACGTTCATCACAAACAGTGAAGGGAAGGGTGTTTTATATCATGTTTTTTATCTTTTTATCGGATATTGTGTTGGATTTGTTTTCCCCTTTAATGGGGACCTAAATTGTTAGATACTTGGGCATGATGAACCTCCGGATTTATGTTTAACATTGCTTGTATGGAATTCTATGATTGAATGAATGTATTAATGTTTGAGAACCTATTGGATATATTGTATGACATTGATTCTTTACATTGCGACAGCTCTAAGTGTCAATCTAGATCTGTAACGCCCCGACCCGGATCCTGGGACCTCAGGCACGTAAACAGATCGGCCCTACCCGAGTGGAGATGAGCCCCGCTCGGATACAAGGCCTAAGTAATATAAGCAGATAACATAAACAAATCCAGAATAAGTATAAATAAAATCAGAGTCGCGGAATAAATGAGTCAGGGTACACATGCCCTACAATATCTGGATGACAAGTCCTACAATGCCTCACTCACAATGAAAAATAAAGGAAGAGGTCTTCAACCTCAGCAATACCCTGCCCTTGTGCAACCCCTCTAGATCACCCCTCCTGCTCCTGAGGACCTGAAAAAAAAGAGGGAAACAAGAAAATGAGCTTTCGAAAAGAAAGCTCAGTAAGCACCCTGCAAGGAACACAAAGAATGAGATATGAACAAACATATCACCATACAGTCAACAAACAGTGGGACCAACGTCCCGTATCCTGGAATCCTAGGGGTCTACCACAAAGGCAAAGTCAATGGTAAAACACCTATTCTATCTGTGTCCCTCTAAAAGATCATCCCCCGATCAGTACCATCCCACAGCCTCGCTACGCATCCGGATCCGCCCACGGTAGCGCCACCTCTCTCTCATGTCGACATGGTCAGTGATCGACCCCACTGACTGGCAGGGACAACCAGAGTATCGTCCCTCTGGCCAGGAATGCCAGAACGTCAGGGTGCCCCGTCCCCAACGCTCTCGCAAAAATCCGGAGCTCACCTGCTCCACTGAATCCGGGCGGAAGACAAACAAAAGCTAGGGATGCCAACATCCCGAAAATAAACATACATGCACCAGAATCCAACCAAATCATGAAAAGACGTGCATGTATCCAACTCATAAGCAAGTATGACATCAATAATCATAAACAAAGTCAACTCCAAGAAAACCCGAAACCGGGTGGGAAACGAGGCAAAGACACTTACCTTTGATCGCTACCCAACTGATCGCTCTGAATCTGTCCCGTCAAAGCTTCACGCTCTTCGACAATATCTGAATACACAGATCTATACTCAGTACACGCACACATGCTCCGAATAGTGCCATCTATAACGCATGCGAAACTAAATGGGTCCGATTCATAGGTAACCCAACTCGACCCATTTAATAAGTTAATCACTTAATTAATTATACAAATAAGAAAATTCCCTTTAATTGGGCCCACAAGTCCGGCCCATCACAATTAACCCCCTTTCCATCACAATCTAAGAAAATCAAGCCATTCTTTTATTTGTGGATTCCATAAAAGTATTTTAATGCATTATCCATGCATCTATAAATATGACTAACCGTGCTTTCTTTTTCCCTTCACAGATTTCACAAAAATTAATCAAGCCATTAATATGTTTTTTATAAACCCAGAAGATGGCTCCTGAACTTTTATTAAACTGTTTATTTTCTCAAACCCAAAGACTCTCTCGATTACCACAAAGGACCACAATACAAAAATCTACCAATATGAAATCCTCCACAAAACCATTGTGCTCACACAACCAATCCAAGGATCAGAAGGTCCACTAAACATAAGAGTATTTCAATTTAAATCTCACTAAAACCATTACATAAAATCATAGCCAGCTTGGTCCTAAGAACAAATTAAAATCTCCAACTCAACAGCCTATACACACTCTAGAGGATCTCTCACACATGTCCCTACTTACTCTTAATCATAGCCTGCCTGTTCATGAGTTCCTCCTCAGAAATATTAATACTTTCTACACTCCAATGCCACCGAGAAATTAACAAAATATTAGGTGAGTATCACTATTAGAAAACCCTCTTCACAAAGAATTCCTTTACTCTATTATGAAATCATCCATCATCTATATTCACCAAACCAAATAATGAAGAAAACTCAACATTAATCTATGAACTCTACAAATGGTCACACTTATTAAATAATCATCATGTGCCACATCTGCACTCTTCCCAAAATAAATCTCATCTAGCACTACATCCTCCACGTCATCAACAAAACAAAAAGAGGAAATAAATCAATTACTGAAATTCTTTCACACCAACCAAAAAGATCATCTTCCTTTAATTTATCTCATTCAAACTACATCTAGCCCATATACTCAATAGACTTAGACCAAAAGCCCACTAATCTCAAGCAAGCTTGTATAATTAAGAAACTATTACCAAAAATCAAGGTACTTAAACCACATATGACTTCTCCAAAACTTTGCAGCCAAGTATACTAGATTAATCTCCAGCAAACTTCACATAATTCACACTATGCCCGGTTCACTCACCAAAGCCAGCACCTGAACCTTCTAAACTAACACATTTATCAAAAGAAATCCATTAGCAACTACACCATTTCCCTGCCACCAAATCAACACAATTGATTTCATAAATCCCATTTACAATGAGAACCAGCTCTATAACCATGTACCAAAACCCATAAATCCCATCAACACAATCGATTTCATAAATCCCATTTACCAAAACCCATAAAAATCCTGTAACCATGCACAGACCCTCCATAATATCATCTCACATAAAATCACAATATTTTCTTTAACTATCATCCTTAAGATCTCTACATCATCTGCAAATTAACAACAATGCACACATGCAAACTCTCAATTACCAAATCCTCAATCATACTCATATTCTCACAGATCCACCACAAAGATCAAAAGATCCACAAAGACATAAGTCATCCCCTCCAACTTACAAACACCTCCTTCTCTTCAATATCCCCCAGCCTTTATAATCATCTTATACTTTATACAAATTAAAACAAATCAATCTTGGCAGCACCTCTCATGGCTTTTCCTCTATCTAGAACACCACTGCCATCAAGACTCTCTAACCTCACTGCTAGTCATTCACGACTTCTCTAAACCTTAAATCAGATCTATTAAACATCAAGTAGCAATACTTCTATTCCTATACCTTTATTCTCATCAAGATCCCTGAAGCCTCAACAAACTAAGATTCCAATTCATATAGACCATGAAAACAAGAACACTCATGCTTTTGATCCAAACCACGGCCACTTAAAAACAAAATAATTGACAGGATTCTCAAACAACCATTACCAATTACTCTAGACTGTTAGTGCTGGTTCTAGCATGCTGTCAAGAGATTTAACTTAAACACTCTATTACAGGGGGGCAAAAGACTCACCAGAGACGATGATATCCTTAGTTTGATCCACAGTTTACTGGGCTCCCATAGATGGTTCGCTACCAACCTCAGACACCTACTGCTGCGCGCTCAGGACCAGAAGGAAACCAAGGCGCCTCTCCAAGGCCGTCCCTCCCTCTCCTCAGCAGTGGCGGCGACTAGGTTTTGGAATTTGATTCTCTTCGCCCTCAAAGAGAGCCTTGACCGCGGATATGATGGTCCTATCCTCGCAACCACGGCGGAACCGGCACGTAGTCGATTGAACGGCCCAACAAGCGGAGCCGGTGGGCCACGCGTCGAGCTTCGCACACGAGAGGAGCGGTGGCGCGTCGTCCCTCCCCACCGCCTTGCGACTTCGCCTTTGTTCCTGTGATTAACCTCGGCCGTCCGATCAAGGCCATTATACTCCCTCGCTTGATCTTGGTCCACCTGGTTCTATTTTAATTAAAATCATCGGCCGATATCCACCATCCATTCTCACATTAGCCTCACGTGTATGAGTTTTCATGCACTTTTGCCCTTAAGCCCCTCTAGTTTCGCTTATCTTCCTGTTCATTACGTATTAGTGTGGAAAACTCCTTTCCAATCCCCATACTTTATTAAATTCGCAAACCAGTCCTTGGCAGCCCCAAAAACTTGCAATTATCATTAAATAAAATTAAACCAGATTAATCCCCTTTAATCCTCAAGGACTTCATTTTCTTTTATTCCCTCTTTTCTCCAATAGAAAATAGATCCAAGAAAATTCCCATCATTTCTAATTGAATCAAAATTATGGAATTTTCCCAATTAACAAGGATTTTTAAATATGAATAAAAAATCCAAATTACCGATAAAATCCTTGGGTTTTACAAGATCTATAGGGGTATAGACAATAACACTCCCTCTATATAAACATAGATTTACTTCAATAGGTGGGGGTTGTGAACACGTCGAGAGATCGAGTGTTTAGGAGAGAGACTCTTTAACATGGATTATTCCCACAACTCTTCAATTATTATATGTTCCCTATAACAAATTAAGGAAATTAGATTAGTAATTCTTGGTCCATAAACCAACATTCATTAATTAGAACAGTTTATGAATATGCGGAGGGGATTCATTGCCCGTGTATCTTCCTTTTATGACTGATTGCCCTTATTACTTTCATCAAGTGTTCTTAAGCTAATTTCAATTTTAGAAATTAATTTAGGTATTCAACAACCTTTGAATAGGCTAGGTAGCAGACAATTAGATAGAATTAGTGATTTAGGTCTCTGTGGGTTCGACATCCGACTTTCATAATCGACTTTACTACTTGGTATGACCCGTGCACTTGCGGTATAAGCATAAGCAGTAGGCTCAACACATATCAAGATTTTGGTGCCATTGACGGGGACCTTTAGGTCACTAAGAATACCAAGAGTCTGTTAGTTAGTCATAGTTTTAGGTTTTTAAAATTTTCTTTCTAATTTTCCTTCATTCACTTCATTTTGCTTACTCTAAACATTCGCATTGTTGATTCTTGGTATTTCTTATTTGTGCGAGGACTAGATGCATGACCTGAGCGAATCCAGTAGGCTTGGTGGAAGGCGATAGCGAGATCGAGCGCCCTTTGCACAAATGGATTAGAGAAGCATAGAGCTCACCACAAGAGATAACTTTGGGACCTACTTCAGAGTTCAAGAACATCCTTCCTATAGAGGTAAACATCGAATCAAGAGAGCCCCCAATCATCATTGAAAGGAGAAGGACATTATCTGATTATGAAAGATCATAGTACACAGGAGAAGAATTCAGTGTCCACCCACCTCAGGTTGCAAATAATTTTGAAATCTAGGCGAGCATCTTTCAAATAATTCAAAATCAAGCCCAATTCGACGAACGTCCTGACGAGGATCCTCACCCACATCTAGCGCGCTTTATTCGAATTTGAAACATGTTTAAGATTAATGGAGTCTCCAACGATGCCATCCGCTTGAGGTTATTCCCTTTTAGCTTAAGAGAAGCAGCATACCATTGGCTCACCTCACTTCCTGCAGGTAGTATAAGAACCTGGAGCGATATGTTGGATAAATTCCTAAGTAGATACTTTTCTCCAAGTAAAGCAGCACAGATCAGACATGAAATCTCTACGTTCAAGCAAGGTGATAACGAGTCGCTGTTCGAAGCTTATGAAAGATTCAAGGATTTATTCAGACACTATCCATACCATAGTATGGAACCGTGGGCTAAACTCCACACTCTGTATAACGGGTTGAACAATCGCACCAGGCAGTTGGTGAATGCCGCAGCTGCTGTTCTTTGGGTAATAAATACCCCGAAGACGCTGAACATTTACTTGAAGATGGAAAATACCGAGTCAGCATGGTCATCAAGAGGAAGACAACCTTTAAATGTTGGAGCTGGCCCAGTTAACCAGGACCTTATCCTTGCAGCACAAGTAGTTGATATCTCTAAGAAATTCAACCAGCTTACATAAGGAGGATCACCAAGCTCAGTTGCAGCTATCTCATGTGGTACTTGCAGAGCGGGTACGATTCATCACAATGCCTCATTACATGCATTAAAGTAGCCCCCATCGAGGAAATTCAATATATGGGTAACCAAAGACCCCATGGTACCTAATTTTGACCTTATATGCCTAATTGGAATCATCCTGGGTTATCCTACGGCAATCTCCAAGGATCATCAACTCTTCCGGGATTCAATTCCTTACCTCCAAGGCCTCAACAACCCAAACAAACAACTAAGAATGTTTTCGCTAGGTTCATGATAACCACAAATGCAAGTGTTTGAATCAATAGATACCACGTTGCGAAACGTCCAAGCAAGTATTCAAGGTCTAGCAAACCAAGTTGGACAGCTGGCTCGAAATTCATCAGAAAGGCCTCAAGGGAGCCTACCTAGCAACACCGAGGAAAATTCCCGCGGGGACTTAAAGGTCATCACTCTCTGAAGTGGTAAAGAGATAGAGTTGTTAGTCAAGAAACCTAGTAAGGTAGACACCCAGGTAGAAACTAGTGAATCATCAGGAGTCAAGGAGGGCGTTATAGAAGAACACCAAGAAAACATAAGGCAATGGAAACCCCGCTAACCCTGAGTATCAAACCAGAATCCCCTATCTAGACAGATTGAAGAAAACAAAGGATGATGCCCATATCAAGAAATTCTTGGAAACAATCAAGCAATTGTATTTGAGTCTACCTCTAGTTGATGTACTTTCCCAAATGCCTAAATATGCTAATTATATGACGGGGTTGTTAACTAACATGAGGAAGTTGGAAGAAGTCATGGCAGTAACTCTGAAGTCCCAATGCTCAGTGGTACTTCAACCCAATCTACTATGGAAGTTAAAGGACCCTGGAAGCATGGTAATCCCTTGCGTTATTGGAGACGGAGTAGAGGAGAGTGCTTTAGCAGATTCAGGCGCTAGCATCAATGCCATGCCTTATAAGATTTTTATGAAGCTAGGGCTAGGAGAACCCGAAGCTACACAAATGACCATTCAACTCGCTGATCGATCCATTAAGAATCCAAGAGGAATGGTATTAGATTTGTTAGTAAGGGTAGACAAGCTCGTGTTCCCCGCTGATTTTGTGTTACTGGATGTTGACGATGATGTTTAAGTACCCATCATCCTGGGAAGACCATTTTTTGGCTACTACAGAAGCCCTATAAGATCACGCTGAGGGCAAGATGTCATTAAGAGTGGGTAATATCATAGTTGAGTTAAAGCTTCCTACAGCAATGCGACACATACTTGATCACGATGATAAATCCTATTTTATTGATGATCTTGAATTGATCTCTGATAGCTGCATTCAAGAAGTGCTAGAAGCTAACCCACTCGAAGACTACTTAGGAAAACTGGATGACGAGGAAGATCAATTTAAGGAAGGAAACCCTGATTTTGCAAGTATAGGCAACCAAGGGCAAGCGAGGAAGAATGATAAAAGATAAAGGAAAATATTTCTCCAGCTACCATTCCAAAAGGAAAAAGACAAGGAGAAGAGTAATGAGGAAACCCTCTTCCGCGCTAAGGCAGGAAATTTAACAGTTGCCCGATATGATGAATCCCTTATTTACTCCAGTTTAGGGTTCTCACTAGGGGATTAATGTGTTTGATCCTCCATGAGCAGAATATGAATATCAAGCTAGTGATATTAACCAAGTGCTTCTTGGAAGGCAACCCAAGTTCTAAAAATTTATTTTCTTAGGATTTCTATATTGTTAATCTAGGGATAGTTAGTTGTCATCTTGAAATAAGTGATCCAATTCCCCACTCCCTAAGGAATCTAGAGCGAGGCCTCAATCTCGCGTCAACAGGGTAAGCTTTGAGGCTTAGATAACTGGGTAACTATATCGAAAGAAGTTAGGATGGGGTACCAACAGGAATTCATTGACTCCACTACATAAGTAAGCCATACGGGCAAATTAACGCCCACACCAATCCGTAAAGTAATACGCACGGGCAAGGTTGTGCCCCCATGCGACCGCAACATACATCATGCGGCTTAGCTAAGCTCGTATGCCCGCCCGTATCACTCGCGACAAGGCAGATTACGGGCGAACTGTTTATATTCACCCCTCTTCTTATATATGGACACAACCAATCCCTCTGGATTACACACCTGCAGCAGTGGAAAAATACATCTTCGATCCTCCATCTTCCTCTCACTCCCAATCACGCTAGAGTTATCAAAGGTTTAGGGTGAATATAAGATAAAAATCCCTCTCAATTTCAGTTTTTCATTTCAAGGGTTTTAGGTTTGTTCTAGCTATTTCTCCAATTTGGGAGTCGATTCAAGAGATTCTATGCATCAATGGTCTTTAGCATGCTGAGGATGCCATCGCAGCGTGCGGGCTGGTGATGCGTTCTAACCGCAAGTGTACGGGTCGAATCAAGTAGTAAAGTGGACTATTGAAAAGTCGGGTATCGAATCCTCAGGGAGAAAGAAAATACTAGTACTAATTAATTGTCTATTATTTAGTCAATCAATTCGGGTTGATGATACTAATTCTAACTCTAAGGCTAATAAAGCAAATTAACAAATGCAATTGATCTTGGAGATGTCAATCGATGAAGGGGGATACTTGGGTGATTGAATCCCCTTTGGGTTTCCTTAGGTGTGGATAATGCTCTCTATCTTTGAATCTTGGTGAATCATTGGCCAAAGGTTCCTAATACGATTTCATCCCTCGCCGAGGGTGATTACTCAACCTAGTACCCTCACTAGTTAAGTTCTAGGGAACCTATCTCTTGGAAGGACTAAGGGAATAAGACATTTAAAGGAGTAGCTTCGCCTTAGTACCCGGGCTCCCCGGTATACTCCTAGTCCTCTCTATTGAAGTTTGTCTACACGCTGGGAGTGCGCCCGCTTCTTCCCCACATGGACTAGAGAAACCTCTCCGGGCTCTGCATAGCGTAGAGAGGTTAATGCTTTCACTATACAATACATTCAATAGACCATGATGCATTCAACCAATCAATCAACATAGAAGAGACAATATCAATTAACCATAACCCAAAGGTTCATCAACACCCAAGTATCAAAAGTTTAGCTCTCCATCAATGGAGAGTTACAATCAATGTTAAAGAAGAAATCAAACACAAGAGTCATGAAGCAAATCCTTGATGATGACCGTTCGGAGATTTCCCTTTTTTTCTTTAGCCCTTACTTCTTCTCTCTAGCCCTCTTGAGCCTTCTCTTCTCTTCTTCAATCTCCTCCAAGATGATGGAGAAGATGATGATGGCTTCTCCCTCCTTGAAGCTTTTGCTCTAATCTCCCTCCAAGATGCCCCAAAACCCCCTTTTACATCTCTATTTATATCCCCCCTCTAGGGTTTTGGGTGTATTTCCCGACTTTGCCCTCGGTTCGGCCGAAATCGCAGCTGCAGTTTTACGATATACGACCCAGTATGTATTTCATATGACCCCGTATATCCCTTATACGGACCACCATACGGAGTGTTGTACGGAGTCGTATATCTCTCAGGTCCTCGTGTACGGGGTCCCGTCAGTCCGTTCGTGAGTCCGTAGGAATCTCCAGGTCCATATGAGACCCGTATGGACCTTCTTCCAGCTCCGTTTCGCTTACTTTGGCCCGCGTTTTCTCGAAAACGCTTCCTTTCTCTTGGGATTGCTGTTTTCTGCCCTGTTTACAAAAACAAAGCCTTTTTGAGCACCGGCGGGCCAATATTCTTCCAAAACATAAGATAATATGCATGAATTTCATGTATGATTGATGCTCATTTGAACACTTATCAGCTGGCGTGCGCCCGTAAGCGCCCGTATGCTATCCTGAAAACATATTTTTTCACTTAGGAAACTTGTTAATTGATTTAGCCCCATTCCCTTCAATTGCAGGTATGGCGGGAACAAAGCAAGTATTTGGGAAGGGTGTCAAGAGAAGGAAGAGCGAGAATCCCACCTCTTCCGGGCCCTCGATTCCTTCAGGATCGCTGTCAGGAGCGTTATGACATGCTACCTTTGAAGGAATTCGGCACTACCTGCTACATTGACTGGACCAAGCTCCACAAGCTCGAGCTAGAGGACGAGGTTCGGAGCAGGATCTCTTTTGGAGGATGGGATCGGGCCTTCACTATTTCAGAGCCCGTTTACAAAGATGTGGCGCTTGTGGTCCTGAGTAGTTTTGAGGATGAAAGAAGCCATTTCACCGTAGGGACCCCAAACACCATCAGATTTCAGGTCCACGTTGTCATGAGGTAGCTTAGCATCACCGACTTCTCCATCCATCTCGGCCTTTACGACAGAGCATACAAGGAGACGGGTGAGTACTTGGAGCTAGCCATCGACTTCCTCGTGCATGCACCCTTCGAATTATACTGGAGATAGGTCTCCTGAGCAGCTACCACAAAGTCGAAGAAGGTGTTACGCCTCTCTGATCCAACCCAACGATACACCCAGGCTCTCACGAGCAGATCCATTACGGGGAGGGATGACAACACTGGCCACATCACCATCCCTGACCTACTGGCGATTTATAGCATAGCCTAGCGAGTCCCCGTCCACATCGTTCATATCATTACGGACTACATCGCCCGCTAGAGGTCGTTTGCAAAGTTTAGGGTAATTTCTTCCACCCCTTATATCACTACTCTCTTACGTTACATGAGTTTGCTTGAGCCTCAGCCCCGACCATACTGGATTCGTGTGATGCAGCCCCTCGGCTTTTCTACTCTCTAGTCGATGGGTTTGGTCATCTACACACCATAGGGATATCTCCTTGCGGGGCGCGAGCGCAGAGAGGAGCCCGTGGCGGACGAGGAGGAGATTCCACGGGCTCTAGCATCATTTCCCTTGGAGGGGACATCTTCCTCTGCCCCCCCAACCCCCCACCACCACCACCTCATAGCCCGGCCCACCAGTAGATCCTCGTGCAGCTCGAGGAGATTTGAATGGGGTAGCAGACGATCCTAAAAGAGCTAGGTCGAATCACTGACTCCCAGCGGAGTCTCAAGGAGGAGCAGAGCCAGCTTCGCGCATCATTACGATAGCTTTCCATGTAAGACCAACTGGCACAGGACAAGTTTGAGCAGCTACGATGGGAGGTCGGTCAAATTTTATACACGCTCCGCGAGTGGGGAGAATCGCCAGCCATACCAGCTTCTACACATATCTTCTCCATTTTACCACACGCTCATCCAACCCCTCAATCCTCCGTTTGGGAGCCATACTTCCCTGTTGTTTCCTCATCGACACCACCTTGAGTGAACTTCTTTGGATTTGTATCACATTTTCTTTTTAGTTAGCAAGGGCTTCTCCCTACTACATTTTTGTTATCTTTACTTCCACTTTAGGTTAAGACACCATTTCTCTATGATATCTATTTTTTTATTATGCGATTGTGTCTTTTGATCCCTTCATGCTTGCAGGTCTGTCTACCTACTGTTGGATGATGACTTCTTCGATTTGACTAAAGCAAATGGACACACTCCCCAATGAATCGAAGAAGTTTCAGTTTGCCCATCTCCTGCTTTTATTATGTTCTTATCATTTATATGCTTTATTGTTTACATTGGGAACAATGTAAAATTTTAAGTGTGGGGATGGGTACACATTTGTAGCTTCTATGAACTTCATTGCATATCTTTACAAATTAATTCATTTCAAATCTTTAAGTGTGGGGATAGTACACTATTAATTCATTGCAAATCATTTATGTGAAATACATGTTTAGTGTACACCAATGACGGCATATTGAAAAATTGTATTCAATTTTGCTTTACTCTTAGTTTGCACCATTTAAGCAAAATTTTCAATTTATCGCATGAAACATCTTCGACACTTAGAGAAAATCTTCATGACTATTATATATTCTCTAGTGACATTAGATAACCCATGAACATGATTCTTTGATTTAGATTGTTAAGTACTACTTTCAATGGCTCCAATAGTTTTTGTGACACAAGTTCAAACTTCTAGCCCCTGCTAGTAGAGTTGTAAATATTGGATAAACTTTTATGTATAGAGACTATGAAATTAAGAACCAAGATAGTGCTCCTCTACTCTTGGTGACGAAGTAAGCTTGGGTTTTTGGCTCCTGTTCAGAGTGTCTCTCAAGCTAAAAAGTCACTTGTGAGCATGAGCTCGTGTATGTAGAGTTGTAATCTTCTGAGTAGTTAGGTGTTCTAGTGTGTGATCAACATGTGCATCCCTCAGAAAGGGAGATTTACACTCTATGTTAATCATTGGTCACCCGAAAAGTTGGATACATTAGGAATGCAGCACCAGGATTTTTGAAAAAGAAAAGAGAAAAGTCAAAAAATTGAGAAGTAAAGAACAAGAAGAAAGTTTAATTTTTCTTAAAGGGCTTGTTGTTTTGTACTTATGGTCTCAAGGAACCTCTGGAGTCCACTGAGGGTATGCTTGCCACTCTAAAACTCGAGAACATGGTAAGTGGAGTGAAACTCTCATCTAGAGCAATTTTAAATTATGTCGTGAAATTAATCTAAGTCCGAGGGGTCGAAGTAAGGAAATGCGATTGTCGATGGCTAATACTTTGAGTACAACAGAATGTAAATACTTTATAGCCTGAGGTTGAACACTTCTCATCGTTTAAAATTTTACTTCTTTGTTCGCTTGAGGATAAACAAACTGTCAAGTGTGGGGATATTTGTGATAAACGTTCAATTAATCATGTTATTATATCAATTCTATATACATTATTCATGTGATTTCAAGCAATCCTTGCCCATTGATACTTAATTAGTATTAATTCTTATTTGCAGGGCACCGGAGAGCTACGAGAGCGAAACAGAAGTAACAAGATCAAATCGAAGCAAAGCTCCAATTTACTGAAGCCATGTTGGCTAGCTTGCGCCTGTAAGCGGCCACACAAAGCAGGTTACGGGCATCCTTGCGCCCGTAAGCGCCCATAAGGATGCTCTGAGCACACATCCCCAAAACTTACAAAGAGCTTTACGGGCGAGCATGCACCTATATCGCCGACCTCATGAGCCTGGAGATGAGGCGTATGGGCAACCTTGCGCCCGTAAGGCCGCCCGCATGCCTCGCGCTCAAATGCGACCTGACCCAATTTTACTACTGATTTGAGTCACGATTTGTCTGATTGGGCCACTAATCATGTGTATTAACCCGAACCCTGTAAATAGCTGATTTAGGGTTTGGAAAAGGAGCTTTTGGAACTAGAAACACATCACTTCTCTTAGAGGCTCCCACCCTTTCTCAGCCTTAAAGATTAGGGCATCATTGAAGATCTTGAGGCAAGAAGAGGAAGGAAAGCATCGAAGGGGGATCTCCACACACATCGCCAATGTGGAGGGAAGGGTGTTTTATATCATGTTTCTTATCTTTCTCTCAGATATTGTGTTGGATTTGTATTCCCCTTTAATGGGGAACTAAATACTTGGGCATAATGAACCTCCGGATTTATATTTAACTTTGCTTGTATGGAATTCTATGATTGAATGAATATCTTAATGTTTAAGAACCTATTGGATATATTGTATGGCATTAATGCTTTACGTTGCGACAGCTCTAAGTGTTAATCTAGATCTATAGGGTTATAGACAATAATGCTTGCTTTATGTAAACATAGATCTACTTCAATAGTTGGGGGTTGTGAACACGCCGAGAGTTTGGGTGTTTAGTCGACAGACTCTTTAACATGGATTATTCCCACAACTCTTCCAAGATTATGTGTTCCCTAGAACAAATTAAGGAAATTAGATTAGTAACTCGCCTCGATAAAGGTGTGAAAAGATTATAGGAATTCTTGGTCCATAACGCAACATTCATTAATTTGAAATTCATACTTGCCCTAATTTATGAATATCCGGAGGGGATTCATTGCCCGAGTATCTCCCTTTTATGATTGATTGCCCTTATTACTTTCATCAAGTGTTCTTAAGCCAATTCCAATTTTAAAAATTAATTTAGGAATTTAACAACCTTTGAATAGGCTAGGTAGTATATAATTAGATAGAATTAGTGATTTAGGTCTCCGTGGGTTCTACATCTGACTTTTATAGTCCACTTTACTACTTGGTACGACCTGTGCACCCATACTCTCAGCGTTATAAGGGTTGAAATCCAGTTTACGAGGCGCTTGGAGTCAATAGATGAACATTACTGTCTTTAGGGTATATTGTAGACGGGTTCGTCTGGTGGACGACAGATCCATCTCTAAGATTAAACGACCTCGTTGAGACTTCAAACAACCCCATTCATGATCTTGTTGAGGGGTTGTATAGGGTCGTTTACTTGGTTCCAAATTTAATAGTCAGACGGTCTCGTCCAAGTCTTCTGTGGGTTCATCTGCATATTCCAACGACCATATATATGTTTCCAATGACCACGTTCGTGACTTCGTACATGGCTTGTATGAGGTCATTTGCTGAAGGGGTTTGAACCCTAGTTTTCCAACCTTGTAGACGGCCTTGTTCATGAGATTGGCGGGAACGTCTAGCACTTGTGCACTATAGATGAGATTGTCTGTCCGTTTAAATCTCTATTATTCAGCTTCTTCTACTGAATCTGATTAAAATTCTACACTTCCTCAACGAGTCTCCCTAGTTTGTCCTAATTTACAAAAATAGCAAATTTTAAGTACTGGCGGCCTGCAACTCATCGGAATTTCATGCTAGGTGCAAACAATTATGATACTCAAATATAGTAATTTGAACACTTATCAAATATCCCCACACTTAAGCATTTGCTTGTCCTCAAGCAAATAAAAATTGAAAATAAAGAGATGATAAGTGTTCAACCTCTCGCTATAAAAGAATCAGTTCGACTCTACTCAATGTTTACCATTAACATGTGTATTCTCCTATTTAAATCCAGGACTTAAATTGATCCCGTGACTTGTTCAACATAGCTCTAGACATAGCTTGTTCACTCTACATGCCATGTTTCTAAGTCCTGCAGTGGCAAGCATATCTTCAGTAAACTCTAGAGGTTCCTTCGGACTCTAAGTTCAAAATGACTAGCCTATTTTGAAAAATAAACTCTGAATCTACTCTTATCTTTTCTTTTTCATTCTTTTGCTCTTTATTTGTTTTCTTTTCTTTTTCACTCCGGTAGGGCATCCATCATGAATCTGACTTCCCGAGTAACCAAAGATTAACATAAAGCGCAGGTCCTCCTTTCTGAGGGATGAACATGCTGACAAGACACCAGAATAGCTAAACTACTCAGAAGGTTACAACCCTACGACATAAACGCACTCATACTCACGAGGGATTTTTTGGCTTGAGATATACTCTGATTAAGAGCCAGAACCTTGAGCTTACTTAATAACCAAGAGTAGAGGAGAACTATCTTGGTTTTAATTTTCACATTCTCTATGTACAATGCTTATTTAGTTTCTAAAACTTCGCTTACAAGGGCTAGAAATTTGAACTAGAATCACGAAAACTCTTGGAGACATTGAAAATAATACTTAGCACTCTAGCTCAAGAGAAACATGGCAATGGGTTATTTGATATATGTCTCTAAACCGACATAGTTGTCATATGGATTTTCTCTAATTGTCCATGAATTTTCATAGGAGTATCTGAAATTGTTTTCTTTATGGTGTACACTAAGAGTAGAGTAAAACTGAAAATTTTTCACATATATCATCATTGGTTTACACTAATCATGCATTTAAGATTTGCAATGAATTCTTCTTGTCCATCCCCACACTTAAGATTTTTAAATGAATTTCAAAACTACAACTACCCATCCCAACACTTCAAGAATTGCATTGTCCTCAATGCAAACAGTAGATCATAATAATAATTAGAAAGAAGATAAACAAGGTTGAAGGTAAACTGAGACTTCTCGATTTCGCGGAGTTGACTTCCAAAGTGCAATTGTGAATTCAGGGAAGCTTTGTTTTGTTTGTGGGCCAACATTGGAGCAATCTCAAGTCCTACGTAATATAGGGGAGTCAATATAGCTCAAGAAAATAAAGCATAACATAAAGGCTGAAACCAACTAAGACAAAAAATAGTCAAGAACAGTAGGGATAAGCCCTTGCTCACTGATACAAAATATGACATGTCCTGATCATCACAAATAAAGTACTCCTCCTTATCTGGTGGAATATCTGCCTATGGGGGTGCTGGGCACGACCTGCTGAATCGAATGCGCGAAGTATATCCATAACCTGGTGCATGTTAGTGGATATCTGCAGTTGTGCCCTCTCCAAACGCCGCACATCATAGTGGAGCTGTCTTAACTCCAAACGAAGGGCTTCCTGCGCTCTCTGCAAGGTGTCTAGCTGAGGTAAAAGTCTCTGAATTGGGTCACCATCTGGAATAAAACTGGGAGTTGGAGGTGTAGAGCTGGTAGTAGCATGTGCCGTCTCGCCAACAATGGGTTCGGCACTAGCCAGTCAGTGGATAAGGAGGTGACCATGGTCAGTCTTGACAACGAGTCTTATCTGTATAAGAATGCACAGAGGTTGAATAGTATGCCGCGGGGCAGCTGATGGTGCGCGGAGTATGCTAGTGCCTCAGAGTAACCGCGTGATATATGGTCCGCCATAGATAGCGGTCAACTTGGTACGCTGCCCTTGATAGGCAATGAAAGTCGATATGAGATGACCAAGATGAAACGGGTATCGCCTGATGATGTTGTATAACATGTAGAGATCGGTGCGGGTGATGACTCCCTTATTGTCCTAACGTCCACTGACGGTGCGAGCGAATATAGCATGGATATATCGATTGGTGGGGTCCCTCAAGAAGGATGCCTTTTGGCAATTGGTGCCACCGCTATGGGTAATGTCCACCCAGAAGTCGGCATAAGACGTGTCTGAAGGGAATTTGACTACTAAATGAGCATATTCAGCTGTCGTTAAGAACTCTTGAGTGTAGATGCCCATGTAGATGCTGAATTCATCATATGTCAACTAATGCAGGTCCCAATAGGCCTGAAAATTTTTGGCTATTGGGCTCTTTTGGGTAAAGTGGCTTTCATCCAGTTCAAAGCTAAAGAGGACTTTGAGCACTACATCCGTGTATACCGTTCCATTAATGACAGGAGCTCATGAACCTGTTCTTCTAGGCCAATCTCTTGAACCATTGCCTAGTCAATGGTTCGTGTGGGGTAAAAGGGACGAGTCACCAATTTGCTATAGCGCTCCTTAAAGTGCGGGAGAAGGAACTTCGGTTCAGTATCACGCGGCCGTTTTGGGCGTATTTGGGTTTCCTTCTTCTTCTTGGAGCTCATTCTGCAAATGTTGTAGGAAGGAATTACAGGGTAAAAACCAGAATGATTCAGGGTGGCATGCTGAAGTAGACAGACGGGTTCGTGCATTAATTGGACGGACCTGTTTGACCCAGTGGGAAATGGTTTCATAGTTAATGGCTTCTCATGCACGGCATGATACACTATGAACCATGAAGAATAAGGGTGCTCTAGTTCCTAATCAGCGTGAAACGTGTTAAGGATACACATAATCCATGTAAATATCCGGCTCCCAATCTTTAAACCTAAATCCCAAAAAGGTAAAATGGAGGGGCGAGTGGAGGTGAGATTAACAGAGCATACCTGGATTGCTTTTCGAAGGTGTGGTCCGCAATAACTTAGCTTAGCGCTAGATGGTAAATGGGGTTTAGGCAGAATGGAGTAGAAGGGTGCTGAACCGAGCAAGAGATTTTATGATCAGAAGGGAATGGAATTTAGGTGATAAGTGTCCTACTGACAAGATACAAACGTGTCCGCATAGAAGCTAGATGGGACCGTCTGCATCACACCATCATAGCCCTATGCAAATGACTTTTTGACTTAGACAGAGCCGTCTTTGAGAATGACGTAGCCATCTGTTTGGTTAAATCACCTAATTCTCAGGGTTTTATCTGTGATGCAGGAATTCAAAGGATACTAGATGGGTAGCTGTATTTCAAGAAGCTCACACAGAGCCTCAATGGGATGGAATTACACCCAGATAGGGTGAGGGTCACTAAAGGGATCAGAGATAAAGGATCAAACACATCACATTACTTATTGCCTCCTGTACCTAACTAACTATCAGTAAAGAAAAAAATCAAGCAGAATATTTCAAACATGGGTTTCCTCCTAAGCAACGCTTGTTAGCGTCGCGAGCTTGACGTACCCTCTTATTTATCTTACGGCAGACAGAACAGAGACAAACCAGCAGCAATTGTATAATATGTAGCGCCCTCATAATACAGTTTCAATCTGTGCCCATTCACTTTAAATGCTCCTTTTTCTGCATGAAATATTTCTACTGCTCTTTGTGGATGGATCTTAGTTACAGTGAAGGGACATGACCATCTTGCATGTAATTTCCCCAGATAGAGCCTGAGTCGAGAATTGAATAGTAGAACTTGATCTCCTTCCTTGAATTGTTTCCCCTTTTTTAGCAACTAGTCCTGATACTGTTTTGTCTGTTCTTTATACAATTTTGAATTTTCGTATGCTATGTATCACCAGTCGTCTAGTTCATTCAACTGGAGTTTTCGCTTCTCACCTACTAATGAGGGATCACAGTTTAAAATCCAAGTTGCCCAGTAAGCTTTATGCTCCAATTCCACAAGTAGATTTTATGCCTTCCTGTAGATTAACCAATAAGGAGGACTACCCTTAGGTTTCTTATATGTTGTGCGATATGCCCACAGAGCATCCTCTAATTTATCAGACCAATCCTTTCGATGATGTGCTACCATCCTTTCTAGGATGTGCTTCAGTTCTCTGTTGGACACCTCCACTTAGGCGTTGGTTTGAGGATAGTATGGAGTGGATGTACGATACACTACCTTGTACCACTTAAAGATTTTAGCAAACTACACGCATTCCAGAAAGGAGTCCCCTGATCACTGATGATTGCCCTAGGTGTGGTGAATCTAGAGAATAGTTTCTTTAAGAATTTGTCCACACTTTGAGCATCATTCGTAGGCATTTCTTGTGCCTCTACCCATCTTGAGGCATAGTCGAAGGTGACCAATATGAACTTGTTGTCATCGGAATTAGGGAAAGGTCCAATAAAATCTATACCCCAAATATAGAATATTTTGCACACCTTCATTGAGCTTTGAGGCATTTCGTCACGGCAAGAAATGTTCCCTGAGCGTTGGCAACTGTCACACCTATGAATATATTCTTGGGCATCTTGGAACAATGTGGGCCAGTAGAATCCTGTATCGAGGATCTTCCTTACTGTTCTTTCTACAATGTAGTTTCCCATCCCTCCTCTCTGGGGACGCACCATCTAACTACCTGATCGGCGCAAATACGAAATAGATATGGGTCATCCTATATGTAGTATTTGAGATCGGCGAATAATTTCTCCCATTCGTAGTAGCTCTAGCCCTCAGGGATTTTCTTTGCTACCAGGTCGTTTGTAAAGTCTGCGAACCAGGGTGACTCACCCTTATCACTCAATACCTGTAGTTCCTCCTCGACTGCTGTATGCCATATAGATGTTCCTCGGGGAATGACTCATTGATGTTTCCATCTCTTGAGGCATCTTTATGTGCGTTTTCTAACCACGATAAGTGATCAGCGACGAGGTTCTCTACTCCTCTCTTATCTTTAATTTCTTAGTCAAACTCCTGTAATAGTAAAATCCAATGAATTAATTTGGGTTTCGCATCTGTCTTATTTAACAGATAGCGCAGTGCGGAGTGATCAATGTAAACTATGACTTTAGATAGAATCAGATATAGTCGGAATTTGTTGAAAGTGAACACTATGGAGAAAAGCTCTTTTTCTGTTGTATAATTTTCTTGTGCATCTGTCGGTATTTTGCTGGCATAGTGTATACGCTGAAAATGCTTATCGCTTCTTTGACCCAATACCGCCCCTACTTCATAATCACTAGCATCACACATTAATTCAAATGGCAGGCTCCAATCGGGCGTGATCATAATCGGGGCTTGAGTGAGGTTTTCTTTCAGAATTTTAAATGCGGTTGCGCATTCACTGTTGATATCGAACAGGGCATCTTTCTCAAGTAATTTAGTTAGAGGTCTAGGGATCTTGGAGAAATCCTTTATAAATCGTCTGTAGAATCCTGCATGTCCCAAGAAGCTGCGTATATTCTTGACTGATGTGGGAGATGGCAGCTTCTAAATTATCTCTATCTTTGCTTTATCTACCTCAATATCCTTGTATGAAATATTATGACTTAGGACTATTCCTTCCCTTACCATAAAATAACATTTTTCCCCACAGAGTACTTAGTTAGTTTCCTCGCATCTGGGTAAAACCTTTTATAGGTTGTATAGGCATAAATCGTATGAATCCCCAAAGATGGAAAAATCATCCATGAATACCTCCATTATATTCTCCATATACTCCTCAAAAATGGCTAGCATAAATCGTTGGAAAGTGGCGAGTGCGTTGCACAACTCGAAGGGCACACAACGATAAGCAAAAGTGCCATACGGAAAGATATAGGTGGTTTTCTCTTGGTCCTCTAGGGCTATAGGGATATGGAAATATCTAGAAAAACCATCCAAGAAAGAGTTGTATGAGTATCCTCCTAGTCGCTCGAGGATTTAATCGATGAATGGCAAAGGGAAATGGTCCTTCCGAGTGGCGTCATTCAGTTTTCTGTAGTCAATATAGACTGGCCACCTAGTCATTGTCCGAGTGGGTATTAGCTCGTTCTCATTAGTCACCACCGTCATCCCTCCTTTCTTTGGTACTATCTGTACGGGACTGACCCAACGCTATCCAAAATGGGGTAGATTACTCTGGCATCAAGCAGCTTAATGACTTTGGATTTCACCACTTCCTGCATATTGGGATTGAGCCTTCTTTAGGGCTGTAGTGAGGGTTTATAATTTTCCTCCATCAAAATCTTGTGGGTGCAAAATGATGGATTGATTCCCTTTATATCGGAGATCTTCCAGGCTATTGCTTTCTTGTGTTTTTTTAGCACTTGCAGCAATTTCTCCTTCTATGCAGCAGACAGCCCTGCGTCAATGATAATAGGTAATCTTGAATCATCCTCAAGGAAAGCGTACTCAAGATGCATGGGTAGTTCCTTCAGTTCACGTTTCGGGGTTCCGTCGGTGGATAATATCATCTTTCTCTCACTTACTATTAGCGGTTCTTCAATATTCTGGTTCGTTTCCACTGTGTTACAGGTTTCGGTAGGTATATAAGAGGGGTAACTTAATTTCTCTTCCACTATACTAGTCTCCACATCAAATCTCCTCTTATATACTCCTCCTATTTTATCTCCTTTATAACAGATACCTATCGGATCTGCCGGGAGTGGTCTATGTCATAAACAGGATAAAGTTTCCCATGCATCGCTTATTTCATGATTTGATAGATTTGCTTGTACATAGTTAAGCTGTTCAGGTTGATCTTTCTCTCACTGGACAAATTCTAGGAAGACTTCCTGTGCATTGATGTTTTCTTGGGTAACCATGTATTGTTCATGACCTGGGTGATATGATTCGTACCAACATTGTACAAAGCAGTTTGTACACTCTCCTTTCTTGCAACAACTTGTTTCTAAGCATTCTTGATAAGAAAATTCAAACAGTTCATTTGCAGCCCATTCATTCACCTCCAAGGCCTGTTCCATGTTGATTGTAATGTACTCTATTTTGTCACGGGTTCCTCGCAATACAAATAGAGAAAGCACTTAGTGCGAGAAACTATCAACTTAACTGACAATAAATAATAAAGAATGAAATGATGAATAAAAATTTAAATTAATGGTCAAAGTAGTAAACTCCTAGTTTCTTAGTAATCTTACTAGTCCCCGGCAACGTCATCAAAAATTTGTGCAGCTAAATGCTCATGCTTAATACCGCAAGTGCACGGGTCGTACAAGTAATAGAGTAAACTATATGAAGTCGGGTATCGAATCCTTAGGGATTGTAGAAGTACTAGTACTTGCTGCTTATCTACTATCTAACCTCACATAATAGTGATGATGTTATTAATCTAAATGCTGCAATTAAGAAAGAGAGATTTGGATCGCTACAAGGTGAGAGGTGGTGTGAAATAAGGAGATAATCAGTCAAGAGAAGGGATACTTGGGTATGAATCCCTCTTGGGTTCTTAACAAAATATACAAACAATGCCTCCTACTTGATGATTAATAGGGGTTGGACTAAGAGTTTGTATATCGCTTTTACTCCCGCTGTCGCGGCTGAGTTACTAACATTGAGTCGGGCTCTAGGGAACCTACTTCTTAGAAAGAATGTGGGAATAAGAGATATGAAAGAGTGCTCTCCTTAATGCCCGAGTTCTCTGTACATTCATAGTCCTTTCTATTGAGGTAATTCTAAGACAAGGAGGCTTCTCTTCTTCCCTCGTATGAACCTATTGAACACTAGGGTTGTCGCAACGTAAGTATTTAATGAATGGAATACACTTAATAGATCTTAATCCGCATAATTTAATCAAACAAACAAGAAGCATTATCATACATTAAATCTAACCAAAAAGTTCATCCATACCCAAGTATCTAAAGAGTTAGTTCCTTACTAAGGAGGAACACATGATAAATACAATGATGACTACTAATGAAAACATAAGATAGTGATATGCTATTCCACCGCTCTTAGTGAGGACAGTTACATATACTCCCTCGATGTTCTGTTGTCGTCCAGTGATGTTCCAAACTCCGGTGTGCCCTTTTCCGATGGCTGATTCTTTCTAGTGATGGATGGCGGTGATAATAATGATAAGAGCCTCCAAGGGTGATGAATGAAATTGAAAGCTTCTCTCAAAACCCTAATCTTCAATATTTATAGCCCTCAACGTCATCAGGGTTGAAATCCACTTTACGAGGCGCTTGGACTCAATAGATCAACATTACTGTCATGTGGGTATATTGTAGACGGGGTTGTGGAGGATGGATCCGTCTCCAAAATTGAACGACCTTGTTGAGACTTCAAACAACCCCATTTATGACCTAGATGAGAGGTTGTACAGGGTCGTTCAGTGGGTTGGTTCTGAATTCAATAGTTAGACGGTCTCGTCGAAGTTTTAGGCTGGCCCGTCTACATATTCCAACGACCCTGTATATGTTTCCAACGACCCTATTCGTGACCTCGTACATGGCCTGTACGAGGTTGTTAGTTGAAGGGGTTTGAACCCTAGTTTTCTAACCTTGTAGACAACCTTGTTTATGAGTTGGACGGGTTCGTCTAGCACTTATGCACTAAAGATGAGATCATCTGTTACTAGCCCGGTTCGTCTGAATTTCTATTATTCAGCTTCTTTTGTTGAATCTGGTTCAAATTCCTAACTTCCTCAACGAGTAGCCCCGATTTGTCCTAATTCACAGAAATAACACATTTTAAGAACCGCCGACCTGCAACTCATCGGAATTTCATGCTAGGTGCAAACAATTATGATAACTATGTTTTCCTGGACACCAAAGGGACTCCCAAGTATTTATGAAGATTGGAAATTAGGCACACATCATCTAGCTTGTATTCTATATTTTTCTTCACTTGAGGACAACCAAACGTATAAGTGTGGGGCTATCTGATAAGTGCATAATTATACATATTTTCTGATACAGGAGGATCCGAGCCTGATGATGTAATTCAGTTATTTGGCCAGTTTTCGATGCAAAATTCCAATATTTTCCCTTCAAAACTTTTTTTTGGATATTTTTTTAATCATTTTTGGTAATTATTAGTTTGTCAAATTATGATAGGATTTAAATCAGATTTTATCTAGGATTTCTGATAACTATTTAGTTTGTTTTAAATTTTATGTTTGGATAAGTTTATGTTTTTGGCTATTTAACCTGGCTTGTGGGTTAGTTTTCAGTAAGCCTTGATTTTTATGAAATTGTTTTAAATTTTAGAGACATTTTCTCTCTTGTGTGGATGACTTCTTATGTTCTTCCTTGCGATCTTTAGGTTACAGCTAGCCAGCGGGATAATCGCTACCTCACCTGGCATCAGTTGGTACAAGAGCTCAACATATTCTTGGGATGAGATCACATCGGCATCAATAGCTAATGGAGGTCGAGGTCGAGGTCGCGGTCGTCGTGGGTGGGTTCCGAATGAGGAGGTCCAGGACCGTGATCGAGACGTCAAGGATATGATGAGCGAGGATCTACAGAGGCAAGTCACAAAATTATCCCGACATTTGACGACGCGCGATTTCGATCGTGGTCCTATTGGGTAGGTTCCGAAGGAGGAGGTTCAACGCCATTATCGTAATATTCAAAAGGTGATGATTGAGGATTTGCAAAGGCACGTTACAAGGTTATCTCGGCGCCTGTTGGTGCGTGATTTTGATCGTGGTCATCGTGGGGAGGTTTCGAATGAGGAAGTCCAACACCATGATAGTTTCATGGATTTTGAAGACGTTGTTGTGAACTCGAGGGTGAGTTTTTTCCAACCCGGGGTAACTGATGTAGGAGGATCTGAGCCAGATGATGTAATTCAGTTATTTAGCCCGTTTTCGATGCAAAATTCCAATGTTTTCCCTTCAAAACTTTGTTTTTGGATTTTTTTTATATCATTTTTGGTAATTATTAGTTTGTCAAATTATGATAGGATTTAAATCCAATTTTATCTAGGATTTTGGATAACTATTTAAATTTTTTAAAATTTTAAGTTTGGATAAGTTTAGGTTTTTAGCTATTTAACCAGGCTTGTGGGTTAGTTTTCAGTAAGCCTTGATTTTTATGAAAAAATTTTAAATTTGAGAGACATTTCTCTCTTGTGTAGATGTATCCACATCTCGCGTTCTTCCTTGCGATCTTTAGGTTACAGCTAGCCAACGGGATAATCACTACCTCGCCCGGCGTCATTTTCTTACCATATTTTCATGCACTTTTGAATCCATTTTAGCATAGTTTATCCCACTTTTGTGTGTTGTTGGGTGATTTGAGTAACTTGGCAGATAATTCAGTACTTTGGAGAAAAGAAGCAAATTCTGGCGAAATTCGGAGCGAGAAATACTAAACAAAGCACGACACACCCATCCATGCACATGGGCGTGTGGCTGAGCGTGTGAATTCAAATCAAAATCAGTAAAGAAGCACGCTAAGATTGTTGAAGACAAGGCCGTGTGACAGATGACATGGTCATGTAACAAAGGACACGGTCGTGGGACAGATGACATGGCCGTGTGGCGTAAAGTCTGAAACTTATATAAGGCCGTCAATTCTACTTTTTAAAGGGACTTTTGGCGTATCCAGGAATAAACGTCTAGGATTTTTAGGAAAACTGAAAGCAGAGGAAGCATCGTACCAGGGAGTCTATGAGTCTTCTTATGCTTTATTCCTTCGTAATTGTTATGTTACTTATTTTTATTAGAATGAGAGGCTAAACCACTTGTGGTGCCTTGGTCCCTTAAACTCTTTAATGAACTTTTTAATCTTTCTCTTTAATATTAGTTTCTTCTTTATTTATCTCTAAGAATTGCCTATGTATGTTTATTATGGTTTGTTAGTGCGAAAGCACAGGCTATACAATCAGAAATGTTTGATGCATGATTGGAGATCACTATCAAACTAGATCTTAGCATGGACAATATGGGGGGAGGGGGGACGCACGCCGAGTGATAGGGTGGTCGCTTGGGTTGCTTTATAACCACAACCCACTTTCTGGATTAGGGTAAAACCTAATATCAAGAACTATAGAACACGAATAATAATGCAGTCTTATGTTGAGTAGACTCCATACGATTAGCGTTTGGTTGCCGAGAGATTGGGACCAAACTAAATTATGGTTCTTCACAGTCTAGGAATAGATAAATCAAGAACTAGTATTAGAAGACTTATCATGAGGGATTCTTAGAGGGATAGTGATCCGAGGTGCCATGTCCTTCTGATTGGTAATTCCCAACTTGCCAACTCTAACTTTAATTTAGTTTAATTAGGTTTTGGTTAGAAACAATTCATCAACCATATTTTTCAGGCTAGATAATAGAGTCCTAGTGAGTACTATTACCGTTCCCTGTGGATTCGACTATCCTACCTTCAGAGTACTTTACTACTTGAGCGACCCTGTGCACTTGCGGGCTAGTAGCACACATCAATAAACATAGGGTTTATTCATTCAGTTTTTTGACTATAGTTAAGATGTAAGTGCAATGTAATACATGGAAGATACTACTCGTTCTTAGAGGAAATAGCGCTATGATTCATGCAATTGTTTCTTACTTTGGCAAAATCATGGTCTATATTGGCCAAGTGGGAGAATATAAAATATTTACCTGTGAATATACATATAAAAGGATAATCATGTATATATGGCCAATATATTACATTAGTTATATCGATTCACATTAATGATCATTTCCATTTAAATTTTGCCACAATTGGAATTGCTCAACAATTAGTCCATGATTTCCTCATTACTTGAAATCAATTTGAAAAATTTTGAATTTGTAAAAACTCCATGATGGATAGAGTTTATAAATAGGGTTAAAGTTGAGTCCCATAATCCCATTAAGTCTTTGAGAGAATTACACCATCATTTTGAGATTCAAGCTAGAGAAGGTGTTAGAAGCTCTCAACTTCTCTTGACAGTACGTGCATTCCAATGTTCGCCATATCAGACTCAAGGTCAATAGCTGGAGGTATTTCGATCTTATTCTGCAATTTACCATGTTTATATTTTGACACATGAAGTTTTTCTTCCAATTAGCACAAGTTTGTCCTCAATCTTCATCCTTGTGATCTTATCACTCACTCATTGTTGTTATAAGTAGATCCTTAGTTTCAAATGATCAAAGATGCCCTCTAAATATGTTGTGTATTTTATAATAGAGAAATCAAACAATATTTTTTAACAAAATAAATAACTTATTTGTGCCAAATAGTTTTACCGAATTTACCTCTCCAATAAGAATTCAAATGCTGCAATCGATGTGTTTATGTATTCCTTAAAAATGAATAATAAAAAAAATTACATCTGTATAAAAATCAACATAAAATATAGGGATGAAACATTGATTTTCTCATTAACACTAAATCTACAACATTTTTAACAACGAAGTGAAACAAACAACCTACAACTTACAACAAGAGAGAAGAAAATAAAAGGCAATTTCAAGTTGGATTAATTGGACATGAGTTTCCTCTCCAACACCTTTGAGCATATCTGCACCATAAAATGATAAAATGAGTGCAACTAAGACAACTGTTCAATGGGCATCTTCCCCATTATTCTTCTGGTCACCATCTCCCTTTCTTCATTCATCTTCAACCTCTCAATATAAGATGATGCATGCCTCACTAAAAGCCCTCATCTGCTTCAATCTCTTCTCTTGTTGCACACTCAATGTAGTGTTTGACTACAAACCATAAACAACACAACAATATAATTTACTCCTCTAAGTAATTTCCATTATTTATGGTGAAGATGAAGACGGAGAGGATGTGGGGGTGGGATTTGGCGGCCGATCGGCAGAGGTGGGAGGTGAGGTCAGCGGGGAAGCAGGAGGAGGCAACCTTGGAGATAAGGAGGTGTAGTGGGTTTCCGAAGGAAGGGAGAGAAGGAGGGTGTGGCGGACGTGAGGTGTAACGACCTTAATTTTTCTAGAATATTGACTAATAGAGTAAAACCCGGAAAGAGGGGTAAAATAGTCAATTAATTACAAAAGATGTTTAGATGAAAATAACATCGATCAAGTTATTTTCGAAGATTAAATGAGATAATGAGGCTTAAGAGGCAAAATGACAAAAGGCCTCGTACTCACAATAGCGGTTAATAGAGCTGCAGGATGCCGTTGAATATATGAAGGATATGTTACGACGTCCTGCAGCTCCATTAACCGCTATTATGAGTGAGGCCTTTCGCTCCATGGGTGTAGACATACTTGGTCCATTTCCAGTAGTTGTTTGACAACTGAAATTTCTAATCGTAGTAATCGTTTACTTCGCCAAATGGGTTGAAGCAGAACCACTAGCATCCATCACAAAAAAGGGTTGTCAAAGCTTCTTATAAAAGTCAGTAATCTGTCGGTTTGGTATTCCTGTGGCGTTCATCACTGATAATGACCGCCAATTTGATAATCCTGCATTCAGAAGATCCCAGCATAGAGTTAAGACTCACCTCTGTTACTCATCCTCAAGCAAATGGGCAAGTTGAGGTAACTAACAGGACCTTGCTCCATAGTCTCAAAACTCGAGTTCTTCGGAATGGGTCCAGCTTGGTTGAAGAAATACTGGGATTCTTACGGGCTTATCGGACAACTGCTTGAACCCCCACTGGAGAAAAACCCTTCGCACTAGCTTTTGGTATTGAAGTCGTTCTACCTGCAGAGATATCAGTTCCTACTCCTCGGACACAATCCTTTGATCTAGTTAGCAATGAGGAACGACTCAGATCGGAACTTGATCTCTTAGAAGAGAAGAGAGATTGCGCCAACCTCCGAGTAGCGACATATCGCCAAAAAAGTCAAAAAATTCTATAATACAAAAGTGAAGGAAGTAACTTTTAAGATCGGCGACCAGGTCCTCAGAGAAAACAATTTCCAAGGTAACAAGAGCCAAACAGGGAAATTGAACATCATTTGGGAAGGACCTTATATCATCAAGGAAGTTGTACGGTCGGGAACTTATTGGCTTACCAAAATGGATGGACGAAACCTTAAGTGTCCATACCATGCCGAACACCTACGGAGGTACTATCAATAAAGTTGATTACTTCTTTCATTATTGTCTTCTTTACTATCTTTTACAAATTCTCGATATACTATTCATCAACATATGTAGGAAATTCCTTTAAATGGGGATGGCCCTCAACTCCAAAAAGAAGTCGTCCTCCCGTAACATAAGGATAGAAGTAGATACAAGTCAGCCACTCACCCATACTGGAGTAGAGTGCTATCTATCTATGAGTACAACTATGACACTTCGAATAGTCATTAGGTAAATACAGAAAAATCCCTTCTAAGGGTCGAGAACTAACACTCGCACAAAAACCCCTCTTAAGGGTCAAACAACCATATTAGCTGAGAACCGCTTTAAAGGTCTAAAGAACCATACCGGTTCAAGAATCTTAAATAACCATACCGGTTCAAAAATCTCGATGAACCATACAGGTTCAAGAATCTCGAAGAACCATACCAATGCAGGAATTTAGAAGAATCTCACTTATACGAGAATCCCAAGGAATCACGATCAACCAAAAACCCCTGTTAAGGGCCAAACAACCTTGTTCAAAGATCGAGCGGCTGCACTCTCTTAAAAGACCATCACGATTGGGATTGATTCATCAACTTAAAAGGTCTTTGTCAACGACTAAATAACACTTCCGCTCAACGTTTCCGCTTAAGAAGCAATGGGAACAACGAACTGAAGATAGATGCAAGAAACACGATTAAAGAAAATCATCATATTTCATTACACGAATGTTTGAAAATTACAATAGAACACTTCATCAACCGCTTATGAAGAGCAAGTAGAGCCCACATCTTCATCATCGCCAGGACAGGCATGGAAAGCTAACTCTTTCAAACGCCGATCCCGTTCATACATATCAACCCAAAACATCATGACCCTACGGAAGTGAAAAATCATATACTCCCCAACAAACATTCGGTGATTCGCCAAGAAGTCGTTCCATCAATGTAGAAAAAAGATCTGATGGGAAGCATCCCCCCGGTACACCATCACATCCTAGAAATTACCACTTGGCCCTCTCAGCCTCTCTATCCCAGTCCTGATATCCATCGTATTTCGACAAAATCGTCGTGGGAGCCAGAGAGTGTTGAAACAAGAACCCCTAAGAATTACATGGAAGGAAGGAAACCACCTATCTTCCATGACAACTGAATGATGGATTCTGGATAGTCGACGTTTGTCAAAATTTATAGACGTGATACATCGCTTGAGAAAAGGAACCATCTTTACATGATGCTTCGTGGGATACGACATCCCTGGGTAATTTATAACGACTTCTCGATTAAAACCGGCATTAATGAAGACGCTTCAAATTCCTCAAGCAACGTTCCCAAGACAATGACTAGAAGATGAGAAAACACCTTATACACCATCAAACCCCTTTCGTTCATCCGAAAATTCTAATGGGCATTCCTGGAATAAGCCTTCGAATGACGGCCAATCGAGGAAATCCTTGAATAAATTATTCAACTCGGAACATATATTATTAGAGAAATCAAACATTAACCAAGGAACAGTTTCATAGACAATTTTTGGAAGAGTAAAGGACATGTTCATACAAATTACAAAACAAAGATCGAAGCATGATTGCAAAGAAAATACAAACGACATCCCGCTTCTTCAACTCGAGGGAATCATCTTCAGGATCTAGTTCAACTTCATTCCAAATACTTTTTATAAGGGTAGCATACTTCTCACACACCGGAGGCAAAATCGGCATGGATTTTTGAGCAACTGACCAATGGGAGAAAGACCCTCGGGCATATTCCTGAGTCCTCGCCATATAATGTGTTTGTTTTAGTACTTCATATTTAAGTGCTTCCATTCTCTGATTCAGATTGTTTTTTACCTCACTTTCTACAAAAACGAAATGAATATTGAGATTTAGAAAATTCTTTAATAAGAATAGTATTCAGAGAAAGATTAAATTATTACCTCTAATGGCTTGGATGTGTAATGACCGAATAGCGGCCCCATATATTAATTCTCAGAAATCAGTTCAGCAGTTTCCACGTCAGAAAGCAACAACTCTTTTCTTAATCTTGGAAGAGGAAGCTTCCAATAATTGCGGTAAAGATAAGATAGTGCCTTACCTTGTTCTAGTTCAAGATCTTGAACCTCCGCTTGCGGTTCAACTTCCAACGCCCCTTCTTCGACCAAACCGATATGGGTTTCTTTGGTTGAAAACGTAACAAACAGAATGAGACGATACTTGAAAAGGAATACATAGAGAAAAGAGAAAAAGCGGTTCTAACTTACAATGGTCTCATCCCCATCCTTGACAGTTATTGAACCAGGATCGTTCATAGTAGCGGGAATAATCTCTTCAGTAACCCACGCCTCTCCCTTGATAGTTTCTACCAGTTCGTCGAGCATCAGTATTGGCTCTTCAAATCCTACCGATGAGTCACCATCCCTAACAAGTGTCAACGGTCATACGCTGCGAACCAGGATCCTTGGCAGGGACAATGGGAACCGATCCCTCAAAGGTAATACTAGGCCCTTCTTCTGTGATTACGTTAGGCTCGTCGGAGGCTACCATTAGAGTTAACTCGTTGACAACCATATCAATCGTCGCTTCAGTAACCCATGCCTCTCCCTTGATAGTTTCTACCAGTTCGTCGAGCATCAGTATTGGCTCTTCAAATCCTACCGATGAGTCACCATCCCTAACAAGTGTCAACGGTCATACGCTGCGAACCAGGATCCTTGGCAGGGACAATGGGAACCGATCCCTCAAAGGTAATACTAGGCCCTTCTTCTGTGATTACGTTAGGCTCGTCGGAGGCTACCATTAGAGTTAACTCGTTAACAACCATATCAATCGTCGCTTCATCGACGATTGCCTCTCCTTCAACAGGAGTTGGATCGCCCGGTTCTACAAAACTTGGAGTAATTACACTAAAGAGTTTTCTCCTAACATATAAACAAGATAGAGATATAGGACAATTTACCTTCAGGACTTAGTACTTCTTCTTCTTCAAGATCTAGAGAAGGCAATTCCCCTCGACATTTCTTAAAATATTGTTCTACAACATATGGATAACTCATACGCTTAAAGATGATAGTAGGATCTACAGATTGCAGTTTACTGAAGACTATACATATGTCCTCTCCAAGCTTTTGGAACTCTTCTTTGGACTCCTCCTTCATTTTCTCAACCGACTCATCCAGAGCCTTAGTATGAGCTTCCAATTCGATAATTCTTTTTAGACTCTGCTCAAGCACAACTTGACAAGACGCCAGATCGGCTAAGGCTTTATCTTTCACTGCCTCAACATCTGCACGCTCAGTGTCAGCACAATGGAGAGCAGTCTCTACATATGAAAGCTTCACAAGGAGAGTACTCTTCTTGGTTTCAAGAATCCTAACCGACTCCTCTGCATCCTTGAGTCTTTCATTCAATAAGGCATTCTGCTCCTTTATTGCACATTAGATTGCTTGAGTATGCCGCAGTCATTCACAGTGGCTGCTAAATCTGAAGAAAGTATCTCCTTCTCCTTTTTGATTTTCTCAAATTTCTGCGTTAGAACGGAGATACTCTCTTCCGCCAAATGAGCAGAATCTTTGAGAATACTGTATTCATCTTCGAGGGTTATTTCTGACTCTTCAAAGCTTCTTATGCACCTCGACAGCACGGTCTCTTTCACAAATCAGCTTGCTTATCTCTTCGTTCTTCTGGGACGATTCTTTCAAAAACCAATTATTCTCCGCCTCCATCTTCTTTATGCGAGAAGCGACCTCTGTGTCTCTCCTCTCGAAGGTCCTAGCGACATGTTCCGTTCACTTCAAGGACTGTTAAGGAAATACACGGTAACATATTCAAAAAGGGAATAATTTGATGATAGATGATAAATCACCACTTACCGAAGCGAGACATAAACGGAGGTGGGCGATAGACTCTGTACCACCAAATCGATTCAAGTGTTGATCGATGCCTTTGCCTCCCAAAGAGCGAACCGAATCGCTGATTGCATGATACTTAATTGGCAAGATAGAATCGTGGCGGTTGATATATCTTTGTCCCCCTGTCCCTGAGGTTCCAGAACTGACCCCAGGAACTCCACTAACTTTCCACTGTTCAATAGCATCCCCTTTTGATAGAACGAAACAAACCAAATCCATGTCCTTCAAAAACCTGACATAAGCTTTATTTGTATCAAGAAAGAATGACATACCAGGATCTTAGAGAACTTTTGCCACCTTTTTCCCCTTTCTGGATTCTCTTTGTAGTGATATTCCCCCTCTGATCGACCGAAAGAAGATACCTTGTTGGTCGAAGCAATTAGGGGAAAAGGAGGAAGTCCTTCGGCTACAAGTTTCGATGGACAAGCTCCAAGGACTTCCAGAGTAGGATCAGCGGCAGCACCCGGAACCAGAGTATCTTCAGGGTCCTCCTCATCAACAACCATCAACCTCCTTCTCTTTGCAACTGGAGGTACATTTGTAACTAGCGGAGAAAGAGATGTGACAATTGGGACTTCCATGGTTGAATATTCGATCTCCGGGATGGTTCCTTGGGTTTCTCTATTCCCTTCATCAAAAAGACCCAACTCATCATTCCGATCTGAGGTCTACCTTTTCTCTCAAAGCTACCTTTTTATAAGGGACTGTTCTCTTTATATCCCCTAGATCTTCCTTAGTGGCAGGCCCCTTTTCCTTCACAGTCTCAGCTTGGGGCCCCTCATCATGCCCTTCAAAACTTTTCTGAACTGCTGCCTAGGGAGAGTCCCCACTTGAAACTTGCCCTTTTGCTTTCAAAGCATCTTTTCCTTTTTATTTTTTTGGCTCGCACACCGCCAATAACCTAGTAGCTTCTTGATCGGCAGTCATTGCTTTGCTTGGGGATCAACAAAAAATGATAATCAAACTACAAAACAGTTAATCATTACTCGATAGAAGAAGTTCTAGATGATCCTACCCTTTGCTATGTATAGACCACTCTCTTGAAGCCGTTGATCAGTTAGATATTCACTAATCGGCACAAGGCAAAACTCCTTAAACTTCTCCAACATCCGTTTTTCATCATAGCTAGTTTTTTCTCTATTTGCTACATGGGTATGAGGAACACCCCATTTGATCGGAAAACCCCATTCAGTACTGTTGGATATAAAGAAAATCTTACTCTTCCAGTCCTTAATTGAATCAGGAACAAGACCAAGAAATTGCCTACCCTGTCTAGCATAGAAATAATACCAGTCTGTGTTCCTATCCTTACTCAAGCTAAAGAGAAGATTAAAGAGATGAACCGAAGGTTCAACTCTAGTGTGAAGCAATACCATCACAAAACCACAAAGGATTCTCTATGAATTGGGAGATAACTGAGAAGGACACACATTATAATGATGGAAAATATTGGCAAAGTTTTGAGGAAAAGGTAGTCTAAGGCAAGCCAACAAGGCATCGTAATAGATTACCAACTCCTTTCCTCGAGATGGTATACAAGCTCGTTCATCGGGAGTAGGAACTCTATAAGAAAAGAGGAGAAACAGAAAGCTTATATTTTTCAACGAGCTTCTGGATTGCATCATCTGAGAGCATATTCTCAAACAAGTCAGAATAAGGATTAGGTTCCTTAACCTTAGGCCTATTCCTAGAAGATAGAGGAACGCCGGAAGAAGAGATTTTGAGCCCTAATACAGGAGCAAATTCCATACCTGGACAAACACACGCTCTTGGTATCAAAAGTTTTAGAGAAGATGGATTTCACACACAAAGTAGAGATATGAAGTGAAGAAGAAGCGACCACAACAGCTCAATTTTGAAAATGAGAAATCTCTCTGGCGTGGGACTTCTACAGTACCAAATCGTTTTCAACGGCTAGGGTTAATTCTCGAACAGAGATTTGATTTCAGCATGACACCTGGACCTTCATCCCACGGCCAGAAATAAAGAGATGATGATGATAGAATGGATTTTTGACACGTGGACCATGAATTGACACGCCCATCATTACAAGAATGTCACCATACCTTCTACACACTCCACGATCCCAGTTTGAAAATCGCGCCCAGATACAAAAAGAAAGTGGGTGATAAATAATCAAGACAGAGAGACCGTTTTACCCAGGCGTATCTTACGAACCAAGTATCTATTAAATCTCAATAATAAGCCCACTCCTTGTTTAAAGAGGTAACACGGAATGGTTCAACCAAAGCATCAAATAAGTTGTTGCCCATTACATCCCGATGAATGCAAATTTACAAAAGTCGCAATGAGAACAACGACTGATCGGTGAACATCAGAAAAACTCCATCGACAGATAAGCTTGGGACCCCCAAGAAAAAATGGCAATAAGACAAAAATGACTCATCAGACCAATGATATGCTTAGCTTCACGAGTCCGAACAATGATCAAATATCAATCATTCATTCCTCGGACTCATCGCAAGCATACTTTGGGGGGTTGGGGGGGAGGGGGGGAACTTATGATGGGGTTAAAAACAGTAGGACACGTAGCGTTCATCCGAACAGCCACTTGTCCATATCCTAAGAAGCTTCCAACCTGAGCGGATCAACCTTCTGTCAACCCGCTTTTTGATATAATGCCCCTGTTTAACGATAAAATGCACCCCTTCCACTCATCGATCTCTAGCATTTTGACCACACACCGGTTTCACAGTTCTAAAACAATCACTCATCAACTTAGAGCCATTGATCAACTCACCGGTTCAAAACACCATTCGTCCTCTAGTCCAAAGGAAACCGTTGAGGAGGATGATAAGTGTTCAAATGAGCATATTTACTTATCACTTATACACATTTTTTCATATCAAATTCATTGATTTATAGCCTACTGGTACTTAAAATGCTTCATATTTTGTAAACAGGGCATATATAAGCAACCCCGACGTAGAGGAAGCATTTATCAACAAAACGAAGGACAAACGAAGACATTTTGAAGAAAACAGAGGTTAAACGGCCTGGTGAACGGCCATTCACACCTGGGCATAGGAGCAGACACCCAAGGAGATGAACGGCCTTGTGAACGGCTGTCCAACTGCCCGTTCAGAGCAACCTGTGAGCTGAACCGACTGATGAACCGCCAGTTGAACTGCCCGTTCGTGAGCAACTCGTGAGTCGAATCTGACCGATGAATGTGCCGTTCACGAGGCCGTTCACCGTAACCTTTGCAATTCCACGGGCCCAATCAAGGGCAATGTTGTAATTTCTTAAGTGGAACCCTAATACATGGGTAAAAATAGTTAAGTAGGAGAGTTTAGAGGGGAGGTGGGCTTGGGAGAGAAGCTAAAGGAGAGAGATTAGGGTTTGGGGGTCATCTCCCCCAAATCTTGAGAATAGATAACCATTGGAGTTGCAATCTTGGAGGTAATGGTGTTCTCTATTACCTTTTCATTAGTTTGTAAACTTTTCCATTTTGGTTTGAGTTCTCCATTGATGGGGAACTAGTCTATTGGTACTTGGGTATGATGAACTTTTGGATTATGCATTAATTGGCAATGAATGTTTATGAGGATTTGTTGGTTTGTTCTTGAATGTCTAATGAATGTTTCGTATTGATTGTGATTTCAATATTAGAAATTACTTGAGTGCATACAAGGGTTAGAGCGGACGCCTCCTTGTATTAGGAACCTACTTCATTAGAAAGTATTATGAGTACACCGAGGAATCGGGTACTAGAAGGGCGAACGACTCTTTCAAACTACTTCACCCCCATAATCCTTCCAAGATTTGAATTCCCTTGATCTTAAGACAATCCTAGGAGATTAGTTATCCAATCACCTTGGAAGAGGGATTGGATATAATTTAGGAATTCTTGGCACAAGAAATACCAACTTTGATTCATAAATATCCTTGTTTATCTAAAGAATTGAAATCCAAAAGGGATTCATGCCCAAGTATCCTCTCTTGCTATTGATGTACCCCAATCAACTCTCGATTTTCAGTTCTTACTATCAACCTTTTTAGTTCTTTAGTTTTGAAAACCAAAACCCCCCAACTTACCATTTAGACTAGGTTATTAAAGCTTGGTTTACACTTAGCAATCTCTATTCCCTGTGGTTCGACATCCGACTTCCCATAGTCCACTTTATTACTTGACCACGACCCGTATACTTGCGGAATCTACCCCATCAGAGGAACACACCCATTCCCAGGTTTTGGTCTTCTAGGAACGGTACAGCTGTAGCCAGGTTGTACTTCTAGAAGAATGACAGGTATTGATAACTCAAATGATTAGCTGACACTTAGCTAGAATGCTTAGTTGGCAGACACGTGCTCAAAATAGAAGCTTGCATCCCAAGAAATTGGAGCGTATAAAACGCAAGCATTACAGTTCATTCAGGCATCGAATTTTTTAGACAGTGATGCCCAGTCCCGCCGGAGATTGAACTCCATATGGCAATTCAGAGTTCCTTCCTCTTTTCCTTCTATGGTCTATATAGATCTTGTAAGAAAGTCTCAAACTTCTTCGAAGTGAAATTTCTCTTTCCCGTGGTTTTTCCCTGCTTCTTTGGGGTTGTCCACATAAACCTCTTCCCCTTTCTTTTTATACTTGAGATCTAAATTATTCTCCCATGAGATGGCCACACGATCTCTATAAATTCAATGGTTAAGGCGGAAATTAGGTTTTTCCTGATTTAGCACTAACATATATATATATATATATATGTATATATATATATACTCACGGAAAGTTTACTCACAGAAAGTTAAGCATAACTAAAACTTAATACATAGTCACACTTAGTTGTTTACATGAGTATTAAAATAATTTATATTCATGATTATTTTATATGTGAGTAAAGATATTCTTTTAATCATGGATATTTTCCAAACATGATCCAAAATGCTTCGTCAAGGAGGTAAATAAAGATTACATATTATAGTTACAGGTAAATTCATGCATGAATATTAAAATAACATATAGTTATGATTATTTTATATGTATCTGTAGAGGTTCTTTTAATCATGGGCATAGATTACATATTAGTCACGCTTACATTTATACATGAGTATTAAAGTAATCTATAGTCACATTATTTTATAAGTGATTATAGAGTTTTTTATTTTTTTATTTTTTATTTTTATAGTGACTATAGGCTATATATTATAATCACACTTACATTCATGTCTGAGTATAAAAGTAAATCTATAGTCATAATTTTTTTATATGTGGTTGTAGAAATTCTTTCAGTCACGGAATTTTTTTTGTCCGTGAGTATGATTATACATTAGTCATGCTTTGATTTATGTATGAGTCTTATAGTAATTTATAGTCACAGCTATTATGTATGTTATATATTATTCAATTATTTATATAAAAATAGATATATGATTAAATTAAATGATAATTACCAAACCTAAATAATTATTATATGATTAGTTAGTTTTTAATAATGCAAAATTTTTCAGTATATAGTGTCTTAGAAAAACACTTAATACAACCTGAATATTTCTTTTAACAAGACTATTTACTATTTAGTTATATTGGTATATATGTCATTCGTGTGAGTATATATGTCAATACTTTTTTGCAGAATCTAAAGTCATGGTTACTTATTCATATTTGGCATGATTATATAAAGATTCACAATTAATATTAATTAGTTTTAATTAAGAATATTATTTTTTCTCAAATTTCAAAATGATAATATTTTTTATAAATATTTATAAAATAAAAGTATTTATATCATTATTTATTTAAGTAGAACATGTATTACACTTTAATATTTATTTAAAATTAAAAGATATTAATTTATCTTTAATAAATTTTATTAATTAAATTAAATTAATAGATAATTGCTAATTTTATGTTAATACTTAAAAGATAGGGAGAAAAAGACAAATAACTTCTTTTTCTCCAAATTACTAAAACTCTGTGCGCTCTCTAATGGCGATCGCCACCGAAGCCCCACAAGAAGTGAATGTATCACCGTGATAAGATTCTATTCTTCTATGCTTCTTGATAGCTTTAGCATTCCCTTTGGGCAATGATTTTGTTGTTATATCCTGAATAATTAACATGATTTAGTTTTAGGGTTTTGCTCTCGTTCTTGTTGTTGAATTTGATGTTCCCTTGTTTCTTTCTCGATGTGAGTTATATATCGGGCTTTTGTCTAATGGATGTTTGCTTATGATTATGATTGTTTTCTTTAATGAGTCTTGATTATGGGATTGTAGAGGTACATGAATTTATAAGATTATTATAATCATCTTTGTTGTATGTATTCATTTGCAACAAAATGTTCAATTAGCATAACTATTATATGAATTTCTAATGGTAGAATTTAATAGTTCACAATAAACCATTTGTAAGGGGGGGAAGGGGGGGAAGGGGGGGGGGGGGGATACACGTGGCGTGATCCGATTCATAAGAAGTGGTGGGGCCAACATAAGGATCCGACCTTCTCTCAATGAGACATGTGGAGATTCCCCCACGATTTACCTTGGCGAGGTCTCGTGCACGTACTACTGTCAAAGAGGACACTTAGCCAAGGCAAGGATGTGCCTCTGCGCCGATGTTAGGGACAACACCTGTAAAATCCGCACATTTTATGGATTTAGTAAATCTGTAATTCCTCTTTTTATTATTTTTATTATGTTGGAAGGATTTTAATGGAAATGAGGCGCTTGAATGCTTAATTGCATGTTTGGGGTTACTTAACACTAGAGAGGGTCTTATGTTGAAACATGGACAAAAGGAAGGACCAAGGTGCAACATTTCAACCTCTCATAGGAGTGTAATAAGCATGAGTGCTGCATGGGAATTTCAAAGAAAACAGAGGGTATTTTATTAATGTCCAACATTTTTCTGATCGTATTGTACTACAGATGAATGCTTAATTCATTTATTGAGGGAACCATGTTCATGTGTCCGTGGAGAGCAAAGCTGAAGGAAGAGTGGTGAATGATGATCCCTATGATGAAACACTTATTATAGCAAACCATCTTGATAGGAATAATTTCCCTAGCTCTGTGAGGCAAAAAGCATATAGGTTTGATGGCTTTGGAGGTTCCCAGCTGCAAGCAGTTTCACTCTCAGGCTTGCTCGTAGGATCACTGAGAGCTCGGTAATTATAGTATCGTTAGGAAGGGTTCCGATATTGGGCTTCTCGCCCACCGGCCAATCAACATTATCCGAGATTCAATCGTGGAGAATCGACATTTGATTAGGGTTAGGGTTCTCGTCCATCGGCCCACTGGCTTCTCGCCTACCACCCACCGCCCATCGCACATCATCGATCACAATTGTTGCCGCCTTAAGAGGTCGGTGAATCTGTGATGCTCGGAAGAGGGAGATGAGGGGTTAGGGTTAGGGTTATATTTGATTGTAATTAAATTAATTAATTAAACATAATTATTTTTTAATAATATTTTAGTTTAATTAGGCTCCACATGGCTTCTCTAGCGTCCACATCAGCAAAGGGGCACCGGAATCTCTCGGATGACTACTTGTTGAAAAATAAGTACTATTTCACAGGGGTTATGAGTTCATAAGTTTTGTTAAACTGCAGTCAATAAATGATCATGTAGAAATGCCACAAAGAAGTTTGTTACACCAATAGAATTGGTGATTGTTTGGAATGACATTGTAATTGTCCCTATAGTATTTGGAATGTATTCCAAATGATTGATATACAGTCCAGCTACAGAATTCTTAAGATTTAATGGTTGCATGACAAATTCTTGTTGAAATGTCTCCATGAACTTTGAACTTAGCTAACAATCATAGGTACTGTCAATAAGCTTAATTAACTACATGTTAGTGAGTTTATATGGTAGAATAAGCTAATGCAATTCCCTAAATTATGTTGTATAAATTCCTAATAAGAAATCAGTGAAATGGGAAGTTAATGGCCTGCAGCCTGGCTATCCCTTTCGATGGATAATTTGACTATTTATATTGCCCTGATCGGGTTGTATAGTATACCGTTAGAAATTTTAGGAAGAGATCTATCTAATGAATCTTATATCAGCAAGATCAGACTTCTGGATTAGAAGATACAAGCAGTTCTTTCTGATAGCACAGAACTATCAGAATTCTGCATTAATATGAATAGTAATTACGGTGGTTCTCCAAACGGCTCAGAATTCGATTTTGATCATCCCGATAGTTTGGGGATATGTTCAAACTAAGGAAAATAGTATAGGCAGGTATCTAAGAGCCTGGATTTGTTGGTTATAAAATTAAAAGTCGATATTTCGGTGAATGCACAATTAGGGTATTTTAATGCGTATAATGAATCGAATTGGGCCAAAGTGGGCTATGCATATACACCTATATATATAGAGAGTTGGTTAATGAACTCATGACCCAGTTGAGGACAGGGCCAGACTACTATATAGGAATGGTTATTCCTTATGCATTCATATACGTACTAAGGTTAAGTCTTATCACCAGATCGTGACGTAGGGCTGAGAGACACATTAGGAGGGGCATGTACTGACCGGATAGAGCCTGAATCTGGTAAGTACTTTTTCCTAGTACCCCTATTATTGAATGATTTTTTATCCCATACTTGTGTAAGTTATTCTTGCCTAGTTCCTACTTAGTGATTAAGTATTTATTGGTTTTACTACTGCTATATCCTAGCATGTTTTCATAATGATCTCGATCATTGGTTTGTTGATCGTACACACATAATTAATATCTTGATTTGTTTGATTGTTTTCGTGATTGTGTGTGTATGATTGGTATCTGTTCATGTGGGATTATGTTTATCGAACATGCTTGTCCGTTGATCGGCACGTGGCCGTGAAAAAACGTGAAGCTGTGCTCGTCTGGGTAGGTGTGTGTCAGTTTCTTCATTCTTGTGGATCTTTCCACCCAGTAAAGTGGAGCATGGCTCTACTGGGGCGTTTAAGGTTGCGGACATCCTGGCGTTCTGATGGTCCATGTTAAGGGAATGATACTCTGGCCGTCGAGCTCGTTAGTGGGACGATACGCTGACGGTGTCGACACATTAGAGAGGTGGCACTACCGACTTCCAATCCGATGGTCATTTCCAGCTGAGGTTGATGTTGCTGACTGGGGGATAGTTACGAGTCTTCCTATAGTTGATAATTCCTTGTAGTAGGTTTGAGACTCCTAGACATTGGATAGTGTGTGGCGTGGTCCCCACTTGCTTGATTTAGTCATGTTTATTGATCTGCTTTACTTGTTATTGGCTTATCTCTTATTTATTACATGACTTCCTTGTGATCCCTACGGGGGTGATTACTGAGCTTTCCCTTCGAAAACTTACACACTTGTTCTCACTCTTTTTTAGATGTTGAGAAGTAGCTAACTCGATCAGACTCAGGAGCGATACGTGAGTAGGAGATCCTTTATTTATGTTCGAGAACCTCTTATCTTACTTTTGAGTGAGAGTATGTTATGTAGGACCTTTGTAGGGCCTTGACATTTGTAGGGTGTATGTACCCTTATTTTATCTTCTGTTGTAGACTTTGATATATTTTATTATATTTATTTGGATTTTCTGCTGTTTATCTTTCGTATGTTCATGATTACCTAGGCCTTGTATCTGGATGGGTTGCACCTCTACTTGGGTACGACCGATCTGCTCACGTGCTCAAGGCCCGGGATAAGGGGTAGGGGCGTGACAACACCCCTAGCTAACGACCTAGCAGAGAAGTGCTCTTGCATGTCTCTGCCTGGGTTGGCATCAAAGACGGCACCCCAAGACCAACAGGCTGACGGTGACCCGTGAGGTATAAAGGGAATAGGAAAGAGAGAGAAAAAAGTACATCTGGATCTTTTTCCTCTTCTCCTTCCTAAGGACTGGACTCTGACTTTAAGACCTCCTTCCTCCTCCCGCTTTCTCACTTCTTTGTAACTAATTAAGATTCTCTCTCTCTCTCTCTCTCCTCCAACTAACTCTTTATCTGACTTGACAATAGGAAGGTCCAGGGAGGAATCCCCAGGCTTCCCTTACAGGAAGGAGGACCCGAAGGTTGGAGTTCCACTGCCTCTCAGGACAGTAACTCCCTAAAGAATATGATCTCGTTGGGAGCTCCATGAAGGAGCATCATAGCCCTAAAGAACTCCTGATGATCCACAAGGTCTGAGATACCATTATAGGTCTCCACTGACTGCATTCCTGGATAGTAGAGAAGCTTCAAGGATTTCTAGGATGAAGGGAGAGATAGTTTGAGAAGTGTACCTTGATCGCTCCTTAGCTGGCTGAGGAGTGATCTTGTGTCTCAGTCATGGACGCTCCTTAGAGCAAGACCGGGGTCAAGATGATCCCATACTATAGGGCTATTGGGTGTTCTTGTCCCGTTTCTTGTTAGGAACCTTGAACTATTGAGCTCATGTCGAAGACTATTTCTCAGTCTTGAACAACTCCCCAACAAAATTCTTCTATTGTGGCAGAAGTTGAGAAACCTAGTCTTGCTTCTAGATGGCTTTAAAGAGAACCTCCAGTTGCTTTTGGAGAATGTAGATTTGTATATCGCGCGGGTCCTCCTCTAGGACCGTTGGTTTCTTCAAGCGAGTGACTATAGCCTCCGGGTAAGTAACTATAGCCTCCGAGATGTTGCCAAAGTCCGATAATATCATCATCCACCAGATGTCTAGCTTGATTCCTCTTGCCTCTCACCATGGTTAAGGTTCACAAAGATTTTTGATCAGGCTTCCCCCACAAACGGCGCGAACTGTTGATGTCGAAGATCCACAAGCCCTCGAGATCGGCAAGGATCTGCTAGAGAGGTCTGATAGTGAAGGTGACCCCCAAGTGATTTGTAGGGAAGTTGAACTTTGGCCATAGACAGATCTGGATGAACTCCGCCTTAAGTGGCGGCAAACTCCGATTAATGGTCCTACATTGGAAGTCAAGGGCTCTATCCCTTGACTCTCCGATAGTCAAGTTAGAAAGCTTGATGGGTGGAGGGGGTTGAGGAGCTGAAGGAGATGATAATGATAGAGATGGATATTTTCCCTGAGAGAGTAAATGGATCGCTAGGGAGCCAGAGCCCCCTTCTATACTGGCTCCTAACAAGCCGTTAGGAGTTGCTTGGGTGCCAAGCACACACCAACTCCTTTTTGTCCCTCCGGGGGATCTCCTAGCATCCTCCAGAAGCCATCAATAGATTCCCCTTAGCCGCTAGGTTATACTACTCTTAGCTCCAAAGATCATGACATGTGTATGGTTGGATTTTCCCCATAACTGTAATGAACCCGGGACACTAACAATATCAAAGATAATATTCATTCAATTAGTTACGCTATTAAAAAATATTAAAGTGTTCTTAAAATATTCAAATCATACGAAAACATAATTTAGGATATAAGATTATGGACAGATTCAAGAAGATCTTTAATAACCAAAGGTATATAAAGACTTTACAAACACAAATATACTATCAGACATCGAAAAAACTAAAAACCATTAATAGTCCTCAAATATCACTAAATATAAATGATGCACGCACAGAATGCGTGACAACACTCCCGTAAGTGCACATGGTCAATCAAGTAGTAAAGTACACATAGGTGGGGTAGTTGACTCCACAGAGACTGTATACTAGTACTAACTTTCTTTTGCAATCTAGCTTAAGAAACTATAGGAAGTAGAACAAGAATTCAAGAATTAACCTAACTAAGAAGCTAAAGCGAACAATTGGTAGAATTTGGGTAATCAGAGATGAAGCGCGGCACCTCAGATCACAATCCCCTAGGAATCCCTTGCTAATGCCTGATTTCCTAATATTGGCTATCTATTACTAATTCTTGGGGAGTTCGACAATTGCACAATCTTCATGCCACATCCAATCTCTCGGTATACTAATTGGACTCAATTACCTGTACCTAGCTGTGTTTTAACATAGTGAGATATGGGCTAATATACTATCAGATTAAGAGATCATAAGCATAAACACCTATGTACTTCACTGCAATATAACAAGGTGTATGACCAAGGCTCATGCAAAGATAACCACATAAATCAAGGAAAGACATGCAAAGATAACTCACAAAAATTAATAGAAGAAAAGCCAATAATAAAAGAAATTCAAGAACATTTCATCCTAGGGTTTATGTGTGCGAGGTACCAAAAGGGGGTTTTAGCCACTCATACTATAGAAAGCTATAAAAAAGATATTGGAGAATGACATAATTGAAAACATGGGTCATTCCCTTGCTTGATGTCTTCTTCGCCTTCGATTGTCTCCTGAAATCCAAGTCATTGCTTGGAAACCCGCCGAAGGCTATCCACGAAAGGTCCCCGAATTCCATGCCCTTGGCGGTTTTATATAGATTTCAAATAAATTTGGCACCGGCTTATGGATCCAATGCACACCCGTGTACATCTTTTGTAACGCGGTTTCACGGGGTTTGAAATCAGAGAGATGCATGGGTAGATGCACGCCCGTGCACAAGCATGCCTAAGCAATGCACCTCTCTCTAAACTTCTTTTTTAGCTTATTTCGACCTAGTTTGTCCCATTTCTCATTCCTTTCACTCCATGTACCTATTTTACCTACTCAATCACAAAACAAACCCAAAGAAGTAGAAAAATAGAGAAATCTATGCAAAACGACGGGATAAGTGCATGTAAATATGATAGAAATATATGTATAATTATGCATTTATCAAACCGGCACAATAGAACGTTTTGTTGTCCTGAAGCAAAGAAAATATAGAGAAAATAATGAGTGCAAAATCTCTGATCTCAAAATAGTCAGGAGTCCCTCAGGTGCCCGGGAAAACATAGTACTAAGTGCTATGAATGGTTTTTACAGAAAATAAGTTTTGCCTTGTACTCATACCCCCAACGTGTGTGTGTGTGTGTGTGTGTGTGGGTGTGTGTGTGTGTGTGTGTGTGTGTGTGTGTGTGTGTGTGTGTGACCCCTTCTATGATATCCCTTACTAACACAAGCATGGTCCAACTTGTTGTAGACCTTATTCACTAAAACACATTTTATTCAACTAGTCTCCTTGGGATGTAGCTGCATACATCCCATGAGGTAGCCTTTTCCCTCGGTAGGTCATCTAGTGGATATTTGTGATGCCCTAGATCTGACTACTCAAGGGAAGCTTTCAATAATAGCTCTTTCTACCATTTTTCGGTAAGGCATCCTTGTTGAATCTGACTTTCCGGCCTGTAGGGCATCCATAATGGATTCGACTTTCCGGACTTATTTTTTCTATTATTTTCCATCTTCTTTTTTTTCACTATTGTTATTTTCTCTGCTTTTTTTCTCTTTTTTTAAATAAATAAATAAACTAATAGTTACAAATAGGTAGAATCCAAACCTAAGTAGACAAGTGACAACACAGTCAGGGTTTTGTGCTCAAAATTTTTTGAGGTGTCTAGTAAAGGCAAAATTATATAGTAAAGTTTTGAAAAAAATTAGCCACCAACATTAATGTTGACCTAGACACAAAAGAGGACTCCCATTAATTTGCTCATAAATCATCTTAAATCAGCACTCATCATAAATAGTAGAATTTCCCAATAGTTAATCCCTCCCACAAACTTAAATTGTGCATTGTCCCCAATGCAAAAAATATATTCACTAAAATGAATATTTTATCAAAAATAAGATGGGAGAAAGATTGTGGACTTAGCTCAGTATGCATCGTGATGTGTCTAGTCCTTTTCGTTGTGTTTCCTGCCAAGTGTGAATGTCAACTTATTCTGGGAATATCAAAGGTACAAAAAGTGAGGCTTTATAGTATATAGAAAGACTAAACCTTTTTATGAACGAACTAACTTAACTAAAATAAAAATACAAAAGTGGTAACTAAAAAATATAAGATAAAGATAATGCTCATACACCAAAATCCTCCGTGTCATCGCTGTCGTCTGTGTCATATATCACTGAAGTAATCTCTATCGATACTGTCTGTAGCTACCTCATCTCTAGCGGCCACCCTTGTATCTCCTCAAGTGGGTGTTGATGGTAGTAGTGGGAGTGGGTACAAGATCTATGACACTCAAGAAACAATTGTGTGGCACCTGCCAACTAGAGGAGAAAGGCATCTCTGTCTGCCTTAGTAAGTGCTGGTGATGATGCCAGAGGTGCTATTCTGGTAATGGCTAAGGCTGACGGATCCTGAGGCTCTAGCTGCTCTGTGGGTATTGTGGGCTCAGTGGGGGTTACGGCTGAGTATTTGATGCCTTGTGATCTACGTTCGGCCTCTAGTATCCTCATTGCTCGTATGGTCTTTATGGAGATTGACATCGAACACCCGATCATTGTCATCATCTTAGGTGTTGCTTTAGATGATAGCTATAACCCTTTGTCGAGTCTCGTGATGTATGGTCCCGCAAAGATCACTCCTATCCTAGAGTCTGTCCCCTAGTGGAGAAACTGAGCTACAACCCACCCTAGGTGTAATTTGAATTCTTCTATCATACTCAATAGGAATAGGAAATCCGTGTTGTTGACTACGCCAGTGCTATCGTCTCCCATCCTGTAATAGAGTGGCTAAGCACCGTGTGAATGTACCTCATGACCGGGGATTGGAGTGAGGAAGCTTTTGACAGACGTAGGTCGTAGTATGGGTCTGTAATGAGTCTCCGCCAAAATATTTCCTATGTACTCCCTCCTTGTCTGTGTTGTCGTAGAAAGTTATATTCGGGTGTTCTTGTGAATTTTAGGTCATAGAGACCAAGGTGGATAGCAAACTCTGTGTAGGTCATCAGTTTGAGAGTACCTCCTATCTGGAACTTAATATGATCTTGTTGATGCCAGGAGACTGCTCACTTGATGATCGTGAGTGTGGATAGTACCTCCAGTGTGAGCTCTCGATATGTTTCCTCGTTTATTGATAGGAGGCGGTCCCATGCTCCCGCGGCCAGGAGTTGTCGGACCTCGTCGGCGAGACCCACTTTTGTGAGGATATTCCAATCAATCATCCGAAATTCACCGAACCTCCGTTGCTTTAGTCTGGTGTATATTTCTTGGTGTGCTGGCACTCGAAACTCCATATAAGGGGAATCCAGGTTTCCTTCTCGTCGTTTGTTCCTTGGTGGTGGGGCGAATGTGATTTGCTTCTGGGTAGGCATAGTGATGGGTTGCAAAAGCTATGTTTTTATGGTGTAATCATGGAGGGAGGTGATCTTGCTACTCGTGATGCTTTTATATGAGTAAAAGGTCAATGTTGTCTTGGAGTGGAGTTTGAGTTGTATTAGAACAAGATTGGATGAAATCGGGGGAAGATATGCTTGAGGTTGTATGATAGTTGAGTTTTTAAATTCTATGTTTCCAATCCGCGTACTCTCACACGGTCTGTTGCACGGGCGTGCGGATGGTCGTGCATCTTTATGTTTCACTGCTTCGAAGTATAAGCCCCTGTAAATTGGATACACAGCTGTGTACAGTTCTAGTCCTTATATCTTGACTATCCCGAGATGTGCATGGTTGGATACACTAGTGTGCAAATGCCCGTGCATCTCTATGGTCTTCATGAGATTCGTTGCCCCTCGATGCACACCTATGCATCTCCTTTGCACAGCCGTACGCAATTACAACTTCTGTGGGTTCGAATTCCCGATAGGTGCACGGCCTGATAGAGGGCATGCACTGGCCCGTACATCTCTCTATTGCTTCATAACTCCATCCTTCTCTTCGATTTCTCGAGGACCTATGTGTTAGTGTCTACAGAAACAATGATTTGATCATTAAGAACTTAGGGTTCACAAACTTATTGAGAACATCATCAAATAGGATATTTTACCACGATTATATCGTTATTAAATCCTAAATCAATAACTAGAAAATTTTTCAAACTTGGGTTGCCTCCAAAGAAGCGCTTGTTTTCGCTATTAGCTTGAAGTACTTAATAAGCTTAGTGGGAGTCAAAGAGGTAGAGTTTCTCTTTTTTCTTGTTGGAGGGTAAGTCACCCACTATATAATGTTTCAGTCGTTGTCCATTTAAATTATGGGTACCCTTGGTTGGATGTGTGATTTCAATTGCTCCATGACGTAAGAGTTGTGTTACTATGAAAGGCCCCAATTATTTTAACTTGAGTTTTCCTGGGAACAATCGAGGGCATGAGTCAAACAACAGAACTTAGTTACCCATTTGGAAGTACCAACTCTTCCTAATGTGTGCAATATAAAATCGCTTAACACGCTCCTTGTGTGCCCTAAAATTCTCGTAAGCGTTCTCGCACCTCTCGTCCAACTTGTTCAGCTTAAATTTCTGATTCTGCCCAGCTTCTTCAAGATTGAAATTCAGAAATTATGTTGTCTAGTACGTTCGATGTTCCAATTCGACTGGTAGATGGCACGCCTTGCCATAAACTAGTCGATACGGGGTGCTTCTGATTGGGGTTTTATGTGCGGTCCAATATGCTTATAGTGCATCATCTAGTCTCTACGACCAGTCACGTCTGTTGTGTTCCACCATTTTCTCGAGGATCAATTTTAATTCTTGATTTGAGACATCAACCTTGCCACTTATTTTTGGATGGTATGGAGTGGTCGTCTTGTGGGTTACCTCGTATTTCTTCATAATTCTTTCAAATTGGGTTTTGCAAAAATGTGTTCCTCGATCACTTATAATCGCACATGGTGTACCGAATCAAGAGAACAATTTCTTTAGGTACTTGACCACTGCTCTTGCATTGTTGAATTGTAGCGCTTAAGCTTCCACCCATTTTGACACGTAGTCCACTACAACCAAGATGTATTTATTTCTATTGGAGTTGGGGAAAGGACCCATGAAGTTGATTTCCCAGACATCAAACACTTCACATTATTGAATCGGGCTCTGAATCATCTTATCACCCTTCGAAATGTTTCCTCTCGTCTGGCATCTGTCGCAGACCTAGACTGCGTGTGTATCCTTGAATATCGTACGCCAAAAGAACCCTAAGCCAAGAGTTTTTTCAGCTGTTCGATCTACATTAAAGTGCCCTCCTATTGGTCCAGCTTAACAATGTCCAAGTATTTCCCAAACTTCTAATTGCTTTACACATCTTCGTACTACTTGGTCCGCGTTGACCCTTTACAAGTATGGGATTTCCCACATGTAATGTCTCAATCGGAGAAGAACTTCCGTCTTTCTTTTGTCAAGAGTCCATTTGGAAGTATGTGTCTTGCCAAATAATTTGCATAGCCTGAGAACCATGGTATCTCGGTTTCTTCCAACCTGTCCATGAGATATAGCTGCTCATCAGGAAAGGTATCGTCAACTTCGCCCTTTTTCCTCTCGGCTTGATCGAATCCTTCAAGTCGAGATAGGTGATCGACCACTACATTTTTGGATCCTCGTTTGGCCCTGATTTCGAGGTTGAATTCCAGTAGTAACAACACCCAATGGATCAATCGAGGCTTGGCATCATATTTGTTTAAAAGATACCTTAATGCTGCATGGTCAGTGTAAACAATAACTTTTGACAAAACTAAATAGGGACGAAATTTTTCGAAAGCATAGAACACGACCAAGAATTCCTTCTCCGTTGTGGTGTAAGTCTCCTGAGCCTCTGTCAATGTCTTGCTTGCGTAGTAGATCGGTCGAAAGTGCTTGTCCTTCCGTTGTCCTAAAACTACTCCCACTGCAAAATCACCCGCATCACACATTAGTTGAAAAGGTAAACTCCAATTCGGGGCTACCATGATTGGAGCTTTTTAACTAAGCATTCTATTAAAACTTTGGTGAAATCAAAACATGCATCTTTTATGAACCTTCGATAAAACCCTGTATGTCCTAAGAAACTCCTAACAACTTTAACAGATACAGGAGGTGGAAGTTTTTCAATGGTTTCAATTTTTGCCTTATCTACCTCTATGTCATGTTTTGAAATTTTATGTCCTAAAACTACACCCTCTTGGACTATGAAATGACATTTTTCCCAATTCAACACTAAGTTAGTCTCTTCACAGCCTTGTCAGACCCTTTCTAGATTATGAAGTCATAAGTCAAAAGAATACCAAAATACTGAAAAATTATCTATAAAATCCTCCATGATATCTTCTATAAAATCGTTATAGATAGACATCATGAATCGTTGAAAAGTGGCAGGTGCATTACATAAACCAAAGGGCATTCTGTGATAAGAGAACATACCATATGGACAGGTGAATGTCATTTTCTCTTGGTCTTCAGGGGCTATTGGAATTTGTAGGTATCCAGACATCCCATCCAGGAAGTAGTAGTACTGGTAGCCTGATAGGCGCTCCAGCATCTGATTGATAAAGGGCAGAGGGAAATGTTCCTTGCTAGTAGCATCGTTGAGTTTCCTATAGTCAATGCATACCCTCCATCCGGTGACAATTCTTGTTGGAATGAGTTCATTTCTGTCATTCTGCACAACGGTCATACCTGTTTTATTTGGAACCACTTGTACCGGGCTGACCCACGAGCTGTTAGAAATGGGATAGATAACTCCCCCATCCAGCAGTCTTTTCACCTCCTCTTTTACCACTTCCTTCATGTTCGAGTTTAGCCTTCGCTGAGGTTGCACCTTAAGTTTATAGTCATCTTCTATCAGAATCTTGTGCGTACAGAAGGCCGGACTGATCCCCTTGCTATTTTCAATACTAGCGCTCTTTTATGCCCCTTTAATATTATTAGTAACTTCTTCTTCTGTTTATGTTCTAAATTGGAGGCGATAATAAAGGGGAGTTTCACACCCTCTTCCAGGTAGGCATACTAAAGGTGTGCAGGTAGTTTTTTAAATTCCAGTTCTAAGGTTTCCTCGATAGACGATTTCATTTTAACCTATATTTCCTTGTCCAAATCCTCATATGAATTGATTTGTCCACGGGTGGCTCTGAACGCCTTCTCAGTGTGTTCCTCTACTTTTGTTTCCTCGTATGCATTCGAATTTGCGTCTATCTCTTGTTGGTATTCTAGATTGATCATGTCCCAAATGATTGGGTCCTTAGTATTTATCGATATAGATAGGATCTGCTCCCTGGAAGTTGCTTCGCTGTAGGTTGGATTCGGGAATCTGTTGGTATTCTCCCTGAATTTGTGCACTGCTTCTTCTAAAGTGGGTTCCTTAACCTCCATAAACTCTGGTTCCCATAATTCTGTTTCAATACGATGTGTATGATACTTGAGGAGATCTTCAAGAGGGATGTACCCATGACGAGTCATGTTGTAATCTTTGTCTTGTCTATCTAAGCTCGGCCTTGCATAGTTTGATATGGATCAGGCAAGTGCCGCCATTGACTCTGGTTGGTTAACTTCCTTACTACTTTCCACTATTGTTGTCTTTTTGGTGAGGGCTTCTCTTAATTGACGGTGTAGGTAACGCTTAAAGTCTGGGTCGGGTATTTCTACTTGATATGGAACACTACTTCTGGTCATGTACTAGCACCTGAAAAGAAAGAAAAGCGAAATCAGACCCGTAAGACAAAATATTTTTTTTGTTTTTTTTTTAATTTTCTAAATTTTGCTGGATTTTTGGATAAAATTGAACAAGACAAAGTAAAATAGCTAGAGTAAAAAATTCTAATATTCCTAGTGTTGCAAATTCCTGACAACGGTGCCAAAAACTTGATGCACGCACAGAGTGCACGACGACACTCCCGCAAGTATAAAGTGTCGATCATGTAGTAAAGTACCCAAAGGTGGGGTAAAAGGTGGGGTAGTCGAATCCACAGAGACTTGTATATTAGTACTAACCATCTTTTGCTATTTAGCCTAAGAAAATATAGGAAATGGATGGAGAATTCACGAATTAACCTAACTAAGAAACTAATGCGAACAGTTGGTAGATTTTGGGTAACCAGAGATGAAGCGTGGCATCTCGAATCACAATCCTCCTAAGAATCCCTTGTTAATGCTTGATTTCCTAATATTGGCTATCTATTACTAATTCTTTGGGAGTTCGGCAATTGCACCATCTAAATGCTACATCCGATCTCTTAGTATGCTAATTGGACTCAATTACCTGTGCCTAGCTGTGTTTTAACATAGTGAGATATGGGCTAATGCACTATCAAACACACAGATCATAACAATAAACAGCTATGTGCTTTGTTGTGATATAACGAGGTGTATAACCGAGGCTTATGCAAACATAACAACATAAATGAAGCAAAGGCATGTAAGATAACTCACAAAAATTAATAGAAGAAAAACCAATAATAAAAGAAATTCAAGAACAATTCATCCTACGGTTCATGTGTTCAAGGTACCATAAGGGGGTTTAGCCTCTCATACTATAGAAAGCCATAACAAAGATATTGGAGAAGGACATAATTGAAACCATGGGTCACCCTCTTGCTCGATGACTTCTCCTCCTTCGATTGTCTCCCGAAACCCTAGTCGTCTCTTGGAAACCTGCTAAAGACTGCCCACCAAAAATCCCCGAATTCCATACCCTTGGCGGGTTTATATAGATTTCAAATAAATTTGACATGATCATATGGATCCAAAGTACGCCCGTGCATGTCTTCTATTACATAGTTTCATGCGGTTTGAAATCAGAGAGGTGCACGGGCAGATGTACGCCCATACACAAGCATGCATAGGCCGTGAACATCTCTATAAATTCCTTTTTTCAGCTTATTTCATCCTGGTTTGTCTTGTTTCTCGTTCCTTTCACTTCGGGCACCTATTTTATCTGCTCAATCACAAAACAAACCCAAAGGAATAGAAAAATAAAGAAGTCTATGCAGAACGACGTGATAAATGCATACGAATATGATAGAAATATATGTATAATTATGCACTTATCAATAAACAACCTACTTATTGGCAATCAGCTCATCTTTCGGTTGAGTTTGGTTTTCATTCATTTGATGATGTGCACCAAGAACCGGGTAAGTTGATTCCTTAATTCTTAATTTCTTCCTCCAAGTTTTGGAGAGTTTTCATTTTTTCAGTAATACTCCCAGAACAAGGAATTCATATTTTCTTCTTAATTGGTTCCCTGACATGTGAGTAGATACCATACTTTTGGGAGCATGCTTCTTTGTTCCTTTTTATTGTGATTGTCCTGAAGTTGTAGTTTCACTCATGTGCCTCCTCATCACATTCTGAGATTGACAATGAAAATATATATATAAAAAAGAAATTGATGAAATTTTGTGAAAATACCAAAAGGCCATTCACAAGGAGTACTTGTTTATCTGATTAATACTGCTTTAGCAGCATATGCTTTTATAAATGCTTCCATCCTTTAGTTTTTCTCTCGGTCATGATGTAAACATCTGTCTCTTACAGTCTTACTTGGCTTCATCCTATAAGATTCATTGTTCTATCATTAATAAACATATATATTATCAAATAAACTGATTGAATTAAAAACCACATAAAACTAAATGGAAAGCACATTTTCATCTATTGATCTGGTAAATGACTTTCTTTTCTTTCAATGCTGCTTAATTTATGTTGCTATTTTTTTTCCTTTATTGCCTAAAGCAAATTTGATCTATTAATAGTTCAAATTTTCAACAAGATTGATCTACATTTGACATTTTATATCAATTAAATTAAAAAAAAATTTAATTAATCCTATATTAATGCAATTAGTGATTAATGTTTGTTACTAGTTAATAATTATATAATATTAAAATTGATAAGTTTATTTATTTAATTAAGAAATTATAAATAGTTTTTATCAAAGGAAATAGTGATTTTTTTTTTTTAACTAAGACTACAAGCACCCCGGAAGGACGTCAAGGACATGTAAAGTTCGGCAATACGGGAGCACAAAGGTTCGGCAGATATCCGTTCATCTGACTCTCACATTGCGATGGAGGGGGTCCAAACCCAGGTCTTCAACAAATTTACTACACCATTTAACAAGAAATTCTGAAACCGATAAACCTTTGTGGCCGTTGATATCAAATAAAATAGTTATTTCTAAGTTTTAAGGAAATATCAATGAGCATTCAATATCAATTAACATCAAGCTAAATACACCTACCTTCCATTGTGATATCGATTGGGAAATCAACCGAACCAACAAACACAAGGACTACTCTCTCAAGCACGTGTACTAGTTAGGCTAGGAGATGTTTGCTCTATTATGTCCCATTATGATCATTCCTTGTCAATTCCTACCAATTCATGATCATTATGGATTGATGCAGTCCAGCTCGTGTAAACCAGAAATAGGAGCATCTCACAACCGTTCCTAACTGCACAAGCCCGCAACTTATGTTATATCCCTCTCTTTCTTTGTCGCCCTTCAAAGGAAGGAATCAAGGAAAAGAGGAAACAAGAAGAAAAAGAGCCCTTGGGCACGTACGACAAGGGGACGAGGAGGTCCATCCCCAGCCACCCATCCCCTCAAGGATGGCCTCCGAGGCCCCCATTCTCTACGCCTCCGTTTCCCACGGAGGCGTCATCCTAGCCGACCTTTTCCCAGCCGGCGACAACCCCGAGCTCTCCTCCGTAGCCTCTCGCTGCCTCGCCGATGCCCCACGCCACCACCTCCACTACACCCACACTTTTAAGAGCCGCATTCAGGCCTTTGTCATGGTAGATCCTTTCATCTTCTTCGCCATCGCCGACGAGTCCCATGGCCGCTCCGAGGTCCTCCAACTCCTCAACCGCCTCTCCGATGCCTTCTCTTTCTCCCCCTCCCTTAGAAAAGTCAAGGCCACCGGCGCCACCTCCCCCCACTGCCTCCAGAAGGAACTCTTCCCCGTCCTCCGACGCGTCATGCTCCCTTCCTCTTCTTCTCATCCTCATGCTCCTCCTCCCCCTTCTCCTCCTTGCGAGGAAACCAAAGTCAGCCCCCCGTCATCCCTCTCTGGCTCGCCAATGCCTTCCCCTCCCCGTGAGGAGAAGACTGGCCTTCCTCCTCCCTCTCTCCAAGAGGACAAGGAGAAAGACAAGGACAAGGACAAGGACAAGGACAAGGTGGAGACAAAGAAGAGCAGGAAGAAGGAGAAGCAGAAGAAGAAGAAAGAAGCCTACCATCACAACGTCATGTCCATAAACATTATCACTTTTTGAGTGAATAGAGAAGCCTTCATTTCTCTCTCAACTTTATATCATTTAATTTGCCATGCAAAATGCTCTGCGCTTCTAGCATGAGTACTTGTCCAATATATCCATTATTTAGTAGTTGTTTTATTTTTCTTTTATTTTATTTTTTCAACCTTTTGGATTTTTAGCTTCGGAATTATATATAAATTTCTTAATTTTATGAACCTAGCTGAGAATTAATGATATCTATTCATCATGCGTGTGTTTGGATGGTTTCAATGTAGAACAACGAGGAATCTTAGGAACTAATTTGCAAGTATTTTGCCTTAACTAACTTTGTCAGAATCAGAGAAATAAGAGAGAAATACAAGATAGAGATGTAAATCGGACCGTGCCGGCCAGAGCACGGCACAGCTGGGGTTGTGATAAGCACGGCCGGGGTACGATAGCATCCGGGTCATGCCCAGGCATGGCCTGGATGTGGAACCGTGTTAGGCTGCCTATGTGCTGCTCGCGCGTGCCGTGTAGGGATCATAAACTTCTCCTACATAACCATCCTTCAAGGGATAAGACCACAATACCGGACGGACAAATTAAAAAATAAAGGAAGCAAGTAAAGACAATAAAACAGTGCCCTACCACCGAGTTTGAAAAGTAGAAGATGGCAATGGGGCCAGGCGCGGCGGCCCAGGTCTCTATCATTACCGCCCCGCTTGAACCATCCCATATCCCGCACCTTGTCACGTCCTGCCCATATAGTGGTATTATGAAAATCACAACCACTACCGCAGTTTTTTTTCACGCCCCGTCCCACCCTGTCTCGCCCCATCAATTTTTTTTTTCTTTTTTGAGAAAAGTGGATAAACCACATTCATTTATTATAAGATCATAATATTAACATAGATTGAACTCATCATGAGTTCGATACATAGTGATGATATCTCTCATAGTTCCCCATGTTCCCCTATCGGTGCTCAGGGGCTTTAATTCGCATGTGTGTCCTCGAAGTCCCTCCCTGGTGAATGTTGCGCGCAGGTCCTTATCCAGTGTAAAAGCAAGACTTCTCTTCACAATTGACTCCATTACTACCAGCTTCGTCCTTTGGATGTGTGAGCTGCATCAAACCATGAACACGTTAGAAAGTCAATGTCACGGATTGTTATCATGAAAACGCGTTGTTTGTCATGAAAGCATCTCCTATTGCGTTCCAACCACACTGTCCATGTGATGGCCATAGATAGCATATTCCATCCCATTCTGGCCTCCTTGGGCAAGAGATTAGCCATGGCGGTTCGGCCCTACAAATCTTGTATTTGTGAGGATGGGTTTCACAGCTGCCATAGATGCGTGAAGTGCTGCCATATACTTTTTGAATATGGGCAATGGAGGAGAAGGTGTTGTACCGTTTCCTCCTGTTCCTCACATAGATTGCAAGTGTTCCCATCCAATCCTCGTTTCCTTAGGTTATCTAACCAACTACAAAAATTTACTCAAAACCAAAATTAAAAAATTATAATATTAATTAAAAAAAAAACATAAGCAAACCTAAATCGTTTAGATCTATTAACCAGAATTTTGAGTTTTGGTTCGATTTTTTTTAGGCTTGCACAACATATCAATTATATAATTAATAGTTATTCAATTAACAGAATTTTTTTTTTTTTTGAAATTAGCCGACAAGCGACCCCACGAGTGATTCAAAGCAAGGGCACAATTGCACGAAGTAGCTCAACGTGTTGCGCGCACTGTGCCCTTACCATACGTAGAGGAGGATTCTACCACGGAGCAAGCTCAATGTGTCGAACACCTCTCAGTAGAGAACCTATCACTATTTTGTGCGAGCAGAGGTTAGAACCCGAGACAACTCGTTTATCACAAGGTAACGATATCGCTAGGCAAAGAGGCCTATGGGTGATGCTATTGGAAAGAATCTTCTTTAGCTAATAGGTACTATCATTGACATTCCTGTGATCAGTTCAACTACTTTTTTCTAGGGGAAATTTCAACAAACTACTCTATGGTTTGCTTCTTTTTCAATTCGGTGCCAGTGGCTTTAATTTGAGCACTTTAGTACCCTGTAATTTAAAAGGATACCAAACCACTTAACCCTATTATTATATTTGCTGACGTGGCCCAAAAAAAAAAAATCAAAAAACACTTAAATATTAGAAAAAAAAAAGAAAAAAATTCTTCAAAACTTCTGAAAAATAGAAAATTTCGTATATTAAAAACATTATCAATAAATTAAGGAAATTATTAAAAAAATCAGAAAATATTTAAAAATCCAAAAAAAAAAAGAGAAAAGCTTATAAAACTCCAGAAAATCGCTTAAATAAAAAAAAATAGATAAAATAAAACAAAATCTTTAAAACCCCAAAAAATTAGAGAAACTTCTATAAAAAAAAATCTATAATCCATGAAATTCAAAAAAAAAACTTAGAAAATTCCCAAAAAAACAAAAAAAAAACCCACAAAACTCTTTAAAAAAACAGAAAATTATGAAAATTTTATAAAAAAATGCAGAAAATAAAAAAACCACAAAATACCCTAGAAAACTAAAAAATACCTAGAAAAATTTGTAAAATATCGAGAAAATTCACAAAAAAAATCTCAGATTTTGCCAAAAATTCCAGAAAATTTCATAAAAATCCCAAAATATGAATGAATAAATAAATAAATAAATTAGTTCAACGAAAAATTTGAAGTTTATATACAGATGTTAGGTTCTAATTTATTTATTTATTTTTTTGATATTTTGGTTTTTTTGTGGGTATTTTGGAAAATTTATGAAATTTTCTGGATTATTTTGGCAAATTCAGATTTTTTTGGGATTTTTTTATCATATTTTTGGATGTTTTACAATTTTTTTGGGTTTTTTTTAGTATTTTTAGGTTTTTTGGGGGGGTTTCTGCACTTTTTATAATTTTTTCAGAATTTTCTGTTTTTTTAAAAGAGTTTTGTGGGTTTTTTTTGTTTTCTTTTGGGGAATTTCTAAGTTTTTCTTTCGAATTTCATGGATTAAGGATTTTTTTAGGAGTTTTTCTAATTTTTTAGTGCTTTTAAAGATTTCATTTTATTTATTTATTTATTTATTTATTTATTTATATAAGCGATTTTCTAGAGTTTTTATAAGTTTTTCTCATCAGCAACTATATTAACGGGGTTAAGCGTTTTGATATCTTTTTGCTAACGATTAGATTACATGGTACTAAAGTGCTTAAAGTCAAACCATAGGCATCGAATTGAGAAAGAAGTAAACCACATGGTAGTTTAGAAAAATTTCCCCTATTTTCTTTTATAGCGCATATTCAGGGTTGGGGTTCGTCTCTATAGCAATTGTTGAACATTGAACCATAAAAATGAATTGTTAAAATTAGGATTAACAACTTAGCACATCAACTTAAAAATATCAGTTTTTTTCTAACAAGCATTAAGATGTCATCAACTACATAAGAAAAAAAAAGGACAATAAAGCTTTAAACATAATGTCAAGTTAACTTAAAGTTAATTAATAACAGTAATGAGCATACTATTTAAGGGGTGTTTGTAAAATCTGAGAATTTTTATGAAATTATTTTTTCTAATTATTTTCTAATTATCAGGTTAATTATTGAAATTCCCAAATCTTCGAATTATTGGATTTTATTGAAAATGAGGGATTAAATGGATTAATCTCTTAAATGGGGTCATCAGCGACCTAGGGGTAATTTTAGAAAAAGATTGGGCTTAACTGAAAAGTATACCTCTCACAGAGAGAAGGACTTGCATGAGAATTTAAAAACATTTTGGGTATATATATATAGGGTCGTGTTATAGTGCGGCCGACCATAACACTGTGCAAGTACGGTAGCCCCATTATAGCCCACTTGCACAGTGTTTTAAGGAAATCCAACAGTATGGATGGAAAGAACATCGAAAAATAAGCTAGCATGTCAATTTTCATACAATATGGGAACTTGTAGGGTCTTCATCTTAAAGGGTGAAATTCTGAACCGATAAGATTTCTATAAATTTTCACATGTTAAGATGAAGACCCTACAAGTTCCCAAATTGTTTGAAAATTGACATGCTAGCTTATTTTTCGATGTTTTTTTCATCCATAAGGTTGGAAATCCTTAAAACACTATACAAGTGACCAAATGGGAGGCGACCTTAAATTAACAGTGTTTCGGTCAGCCTTATACAAACACTCATATATATATATATATATATATATATATATATATATATTGTTACGGATATATTTGGTAAGACACGTGTCATTAACCTAAAGGACCACCTGTCACACACAAGACCGTGGCTCTTTGGCCACATGGAAATATTCACACAATTCCGTTCGACAAACATTATGAGGATGCAATCTTACAAACAAGTTACATGGCCGGAATTATAGCAACCCCCTCTTATCTGGTGAGGTGGAAAGGAAATAAATATCTAAACACCTCTCTGATTGGGTAGGCCTTATCCATACCCTCTGGTAGAAGCGGATATTTACTCTATTTTACCAGTACCTACCGAAATTAGGCGTTAGATATTTTTCTACCGCCTTAGATGATATTTTAACACAGCCTTATACTCGCGCCTTTCTAAACGCCTCTAGGGTGCTATAAAAGGAGAGCGGTAGTAGAAGAGAATGATAAGAAAACCTCAAAGAGACAAAAGAGCATCTAATTCAAGACCACGACTCAAGCTTTCGACTTAAGCATGAGGTTAAATCAAGGCGAGAAAGAGCCCAATTCGATCATTGCCCTCTCCTTTTTGCGGGTTCGTCGATGGGTAATTCGATCCCGGACTTCGGTGTTCCGCCGTTCCACTGTTCATAAGCGAAGTAAGCGTCCACACCAACTATAAATTTTAACCATTTGTCAAAGGTGAAGCCAAATCCAAGGCGGCCATGTAGCAAAGGTTTGAGTGGACCGGTTTTGGCATCAACAGGTTTAGCACGTCGCGTATGGGACTCACTTACAAAGGCCAAATGATTACTACCCGGAAAGGTCAAAGCGGATTTAAGATCAAGGGCACCAAATAACCACGAAGAACACGGGAAGTCCAGAAGGTATGAGGAGATTAGTTGAATAATCCGTGATCTTACCTCCATCGGAAAATCCTCCGTCACCCCGAACCCATTCCGAGGTTTTACCTCAGCGTCTGGCCCGGTTGGAGCAGTTAACTCAAAGGCATTTGTTCATGCTTTAGCTCATCATGATTCCTCCCACAAATTCCACCAAAGTGTGCCAACAATCCCACCGGCCAATTCAAAGCGGAGGGAGGACAAGGACTGCCTTTCGAGGGAGGCAAGAAGAGAACAGCTTTCTACGCTGGCTTCGAAACCCCCCTCCGTTCGGCGTGAGAGCAAGGCTGCTACAAGAGCTGGCGATGCGAGGCCGGGCGGACAGAACCCGAGCGGAATAGCCCATCTATTCAGCGTCAGCCGAAGAACCACGGCTGACGGGATCCCTACATTTGGAAAACAAGAGATCGAGCGGCGCGTTCTCGGCATGTGTTCATCTTTTATCAGGAAATATTGGAAGAGCAAGTTCACGATAATTTTGGACCGGCTATGGTTGCATCACGAAGCGAGAACCGATCCGTCTCGTCGCTTTGAAGTCTTTTACGTCGAAGATGCTCCTTCACGGGGAATTCAGAAGCGCTTCGTATGTGCGAGCTTTTCCGCCACCTTAGAGGGAAAAGCGCCAAAGGCTGATTTAGATGTCGATCTTCAGCCTTACTACAGTTCCTTCTTTTCAAATTCTAGCGGTCGGCTTCTAGCTTACTTTTGCAAATTACTCAAAACAAAAGACCCCATCTACCCTTTTTAGCGCGTTAAGCGTGAGGAGAAACACTCGAGGCCTATTTAAATGCGTTACATAGGCGGGGAGGCGGCTAGCGTCGCGGACCTCCTTCTGCTTGAATGGGCGTGACCTTTTTTAATGGAAGCTGCTAGAATCCCCTTTTAGTTTTCCCTACCCTAGATCCACCAAAAACCATCCCGCCCTCATGATCCATGCCCAAAAGTACATCAATTCGACTAGATGCTTGCGGGTTGGGATGAAGAAACCGGCGAACGTGAGGAAATTCAAGAAGGAAAAACCAACCAAAATGTCAGCGAGAGACCTCAGGATATCGCGAAAGGAGGGAGAGTCACGCGAATGGTAAAGGTGGAAGCAGTGCATGAAGCCTAACACGACCTCAGCGGCATGTACGCGGCCTAGAGAACCTTCAAAGAAAAAAGAAAATGCGTTAGATATGACCACCTGTACCCCACTATACCAAACTAGAAGTCATATCCTTATGCAAATCAAAAGAGCAAAAGCTCCTAACTTGGCGAGCTTGCAGAAATCCGGCGGCAAAGAGCGGTAAGAGATATTGCGGTTTCATCGATCTAAGGACACGTCACGAATGTACCCGTTTGATGACGCCATTGAAGATGTAGTTCGAGAGACAAGCTGGAGCAATACATCAACATGAGATTCAAGGGAACGACTCTCCACAACGAAGAAGAAGAAGGAGAAATGGTGGGGGTTAAATTAGTGCGGACCAGTTGTAGGTGAAAGTTAAAAGCCTCTCGGAAAAGTTATTCGCCCGAATGATAGAATTAAAGCGCTGAGGAAGCATGAAGCAAAAGGAGGTCTACGACCTATGACTCCCATCATCTTTATGACAACGATGTCGTGAGGGTTCGCCCATTACGTGATGATGCTCTGAGTCATTTACCATGCGTAGTTTCCGACTTCCAAATGAAGAGATTACGATAGGCGATTGGAGATTCAGTTGACATTCTCTTTTGGAGTGCTTTGAAGAATGAGATATGGCAGCGGATAACTTGCTCCCGTAAAATCATCCTTAGGTAGGGATTTTCAGGAGTTTATCTGACCGAGAAGGAATGATCTCCTTGCCGGTTATGGTGGGAAAATCGCCAAGATCATCAGCGGTAGCGACAAACTTTACGGATTTATGCGGTGTGCTTGAGCTTCTAGCGTTATTCTTGGTAGGCCAACCCTCAGCGCCTTAGAAAGCGTGATTTCTACCTACTATCTTCTCTTAAAATTTCCAGAGAGTGGCGGGAGAAGTAAGAGGAGACCAACCTCTAACTGCAAGCCGGTGCTACATTTACAACAATTAAAGGAAAATTAAATTAAGCGGGGCAAAACAAAAGTTTGGAGGCCATTGAGTCAATAGAATAGCGGCGGGAAGAAGAGGAATTACGGCCAATACGTTGAAGAGTTGCTTACGGTTCCTCTAGATCTGACCAAGATGGAGCGTGCAGTGCAATTAGTGCGAATTTAACAAAAGGTACTGTGAGAAAATCTCATGGTGGTACTAAGGACAAATTCCGACCTTTTTACTTTAGTCACGGAAGATATGCAGTGTAAAAGCATAGCGTCGTGAACACCACCTCAACATAGACAAGTCGTTCAAGCCTATCAAGCGAGAAAGGAGAATTGGCGGAGGCCGAAGGCCTTGAGGAGAAGAAGAATGTCGACCCTCTTGAGAGAATTTGGATTTATCAAGAGGTGTACTATCCACATTTGGCTAGCTAATGTGGTTCTTGTAAAAGCCGATGCGGAAAATGGAGAATGTCGTAGATTTTACGGACCTAAATAAAAGCTTGTCCGAAAAGGATTCACGTTCCCCGCCTTCCATGATGGTTTAGTTGATTCTCGACAAGGCATGAGATGTTGAGTTTTCTAGGCGCCTTCTCGGGCTATAATCAAATCGAATAGCGAAAGGACAAGGAAAAAACATCCTTCATTACAAGCCTGGGACTTATTGCTATAAAAGTAATGCGTTGGATTAAAGAGCGGGAGCCCTTATTCCAGGAGACTTATAATCTGAGTCTTCAAAGAGCAAATCGGCGAAGCGTTGGAAGCTTCGTGGATGATATTTTGGTAAAAAGCCAAAAGCCGACGAACATCTACGGATTCACGGGAGGCCTTTCTATCCCCTCGGACTTACAACATGCGTTAAATCGAATAAGTATTCTTTTCGATGTTAAGCTCGGGGGAAATTTCACGGGGTTTGTATTGACACAAAAGAGGAATAGAGGCAAATCCGGAAAAAATCGAGCCATTCTCGATATGGGATCACCCAAAACTCTTCAAAAATCCTGACCTAAGGGCCTTTGGCTGGCTCTGGGAAGGTTCATTTCTAAAGGTGAGAACACTCAGCTTTTCAAGCCTTATAGAAAGGCGCCAAAGATGGAGTGGGCATGGGAAGAATGTAGAAAAGCCTTTCAAAGGGATTATCTCCGATCGCCTCCGGTCATTAGCTAAGCGCCTTAAGTAGGGGAAGAGCTCTACATCCTACACAGCGCGCTCTCGGCTCAGTCGTATTCTCATAAGAAGACAAAGAGTTCGAAAACCGGTTTATTACACCCAGTAAAATCATGCAGCCTTGGAAGTCAAGGTATGCACGCCTCTTGAAAAGTTGGCGCCGCCCTCATCACATCCGCTTGCGAAAATTGAGGCCTTATTTCCAAGCCCACAAAGTCAGCTGTGCTAGCAGATCAACCACTAGGCAAGTTCTTCATAAACACGAAAATTCCGGACGTCTAGCCAAATGGGTAATAGAATTGGGTGAGTTCGATCTCACTTATAAACCCGAGCGGCCATCAAGGCTCAAGTGCTAAGCGGACTTTATAGCGAGAGTTAACCGTACCCACAAGTGGAGATGAGATCCCATGGCAAACGGAAGAAAACCCTGGCATCCCATGGCTCCTATATGCCGATGGATCAGCGGCGGAAGAAAGATGGGAGCGGTTTAGTCGCTTTATTCTCCCTCTAAGTGGAAGTGCAGCGATACTCAAGTTCAATTCGGCAGCGAATATGAGGCTGAATCGAAGCCCTAATGTTAGGATTACACTTGGCGGGGGGCTTTCAGGGTGGAACTGCCACGTGTATTCGACTCCGCGGTTGGTAAAGCCTTGGTAGTTTGAAGCAAAAGAAAACATGGATTTAGTACCAAGCTATGGTAAAGAAGATAGTTTCATGCCGTTCACTTCCAGGATTGAAAAATTGGTGAGCACAAAATGAAGAAGCGGGGCGCCTTATCTAAAAGGTGCACTTTAGCCGAAATCTGAGAATCCTCTTTTTAACCTCGATTTACCTTCCACGGGACTATTGAAGGCTTTCGAAGAGGAAGTACAAAATCTGGTACGGAAGAAGCGAGGTTGGATTGATCCCATTAGAAACTACACGCAAGGTGGACCTACACCATCCAGCAAAGCGGAAGCGGGCGGATTTACATTATAGTCTCTTGTGATACACCATTATTGGCGAACATACACAGGTCCTATACACAGCCCTTCCTCTGATCATGCGTCCCAAAGAAGCCAACTATATTACGCAAAGAAATTGAGAGGCATGAGGAGGAGGCCATATAGGAGGCAAAGCCTTGAGTTACAAAGTCCTGCGGCACAAGGCTACTATTGGCCAACATTAACTCAAGATCGGTGGCATTCTCCGTAGAGTGTGGCCTTTTATGCCAGCATTCAAGATCCAAAGGCGGCAGCCCTCACGGCTGCTGCCCATTTGCTGTCGGCCCTCGACCATTTTGCTATAACGGGGGTTGATCTTCTAGGACCATTTCCTACTGAAACTCGGCGGATGAAATTTCTAATAGTTGTTATAGACTACTTCGCCCAAATGGGTAGAGGTGAGCCCTTGGCCAAGATCATAGAAAAAGCGTGTCAAAGGATTCTTATGGCTGAGCGGTTATCGCCGATTGAATTCAGTCGCCTTCATCTCGATAATGAAGCGACAATTTGTGCTTTCAAAGTTTACGCTCGAGCTTCGAGGATGAATCAGGTTGACTTACGTAACACATCCTCAAGCCAGTAGCCCATGTAGGGTGACCAGCGTACCTTGCTCCAAACTCTGAAAACCGGGTGTCCAAAAATGGAACCAATTGGGTAGAAGAAATTCCGGCGCCCTTTGGGCCTCTGAGGCGGCATTGCAAGAACTCCAGCGGGAGAAAGCCCATTTTTCCCTAACTTATGGGGCGAAGCCATCACCCCGCGAGAAATAGGAATGCCTACCGCCACGGACTGCGGACTTTCTCATGGGAGGAAAGCGAGAAAAATCTCCGGCGAGCTTGATTTGCTTTCGGCGAACCAGACAGAGGCTCTGAGGAAACAAGAGCAGCTATCTATCATGAGTAAAAAGGTTCTCTGACACAAAGGTGAAAAGAGTCTTCTTCCAAATGCGGTGATTTGGTCACGAGGAAAATGAATTTCAAAGGAAATAAAAAGCCCGAGCAGGGAAGCTAACTCCAAAGCTGGGAAGGCCCTACGTCATCCAAAGAATTGTCCGAGAGCGGGCACTTACTACCCTAGTGAATATGGGCCCGGAAAAACACTCAAGCGTCCATTCCATGCTTTGAGCAGCTTACGGCGCTACTATCGGTAAATTCTGTGCAGCTATCTCTTAAAAAGTCTCATGGAATAAAAACTCAAGTCTTTTCCCATTCTACAAAAATGCGGTGAAATTCCCATTCTAACAAAATGTGGTGAAAATCCCATTCCTAAAGAGATAAGTCGGAATTATCCTACAAGGACAAGCGACTCTCATCCAAAACAAAGGCAAAAATCCGTCGAAATATGAGGCAACAATCTCATTTCACAGAGTGGTCCCTTGACTGAGGCTAAGAAGAAAGAACTGCTTCTGAAGCTTATCTTACAAACCAAACAAAGAAGGAAAGACTTTACGAAGAACTTCACAAACACTTCTTTCTTACATGGTTAGAACAGCCATTACTCGGGAATAAATCTTCATCAAAATAAAGGTTTGCATTTCATTCATATGAATAGAAGATACATTCCAAATGACTAAAGATTTACAAGAACAGTTCACGAAAATGCTAAAACATCCCTAAGAACTAGGACCCTCGGGGAGACTAGCCAAAGGAACTTGAGTTGAAGGCAGGGGGTGGGAAGCGAAGCCTGCAGGGTCTTAATAAGTTATTTGCTCTTTTAGTTTCCATGTAAGTCTTTAGAACCCAGCCAAACCCCTATGGGCCGGCACTTCCGTAGGAGGCGTGGTAACCCTGCTTGCACTGCTTGAATATATATGCGGGTAGCGCCTTCCTTAGCTTTAAGCCCCTAAGCCCAGGGCAACCTCCTTCTCTAGTTTATCCGCTCGTTCTATTAAATCCTTAATTTCTTGCGAGAGTGGGATTTAGAAAAACTTCGGTGAGGAAGCTAAGTCTTCCTTAGTGTGTCGGCGCTCCCCTTTACTTCCAGCTTCGGCTTGAGCTTGGCGTATGCTCAGTGGCCTTCATCTTTAAGTCCCTCGTATTGCGGCCGCTCGTCTGAGTAGATTTAAGTTCCTTCTTCATTTGCTTTGGATTCATTTTATGGCTTGTTTGATATTCTCCTCAATGATAAAGAAGAGAACCCTCGGAATAGATAAGCTGGGCAGCTAGATAGTTTTTCTCCTTTTCCATAGTAGCCCGGTTATTTGCGCAGGCTCGGCTTTATCTAAGCTCAGGGCACGGATAGCCTCAAGGTACATTTTTTTCTCCTTTTCTTCTAAGGCCGCGCCACCTTAGAGCTTTGGCGATATACGCCTGCTTCGTTTCCATCTTTGCCAAATCTTCTTGGCAAAGATTACCAGCTTCGATCCGCCCGGTCGCAGACCTACAAAATAATAGATAAGTCATCGGCGTTAACATCAAACGAGAGAAGAACTAGAAGGTAAAATAAGAATAGTTCTTACCAACACTTGAAACGGAATAATTGAGAGGGTGGCCTCTTCCCTTCCGGCTCCGCGTAGTTTAGGCGAGAGCTATTGGGGTCTCATGGCCATCAAAGCGATCTTTGTAGCGGCTGACATCGAAAGGGACATCTTGGGAGGGCATCTCCTTCCCCTTAGGGGTGCCGACCCCTTAAAGAGCCGAATCCGCTACACTTAATTTGTCCGGGGAGGCAGCGCTTCTCACGCTTACTCCAAATTGTAAAAATAGACCCTAGGTTCAAGATTACGAACGAAGCATACCTATAGAAAATGTATACATCAAAATTCTCACCTCCAAAAGAAGGATATCCTCCGGCATTGCATGGAGAAGGACCTTCGAGAAGTGGAGACAAAGAGCCGGGCTGAACTTCTTCCGCCGCGAGACTTCTCACGGAGGCACCTCGCTTGTTCTCCCACAATTAGGGACCCGATCGTCCTCGGAATTCTTTCTCTTCCTCTTCTCCCGTAGAGGACCACATTAAGATAAACTTTTGACCCTCTTCTTGGAAGAGTCAACTTCTTTTCTCTTCCTCTCTTCCTCTTTTCCTCCTTGGAGATACTCGGTACTGTGCTAGACACACGCCTCCTTCTTCTTCCGCCCGACAAGGCAAAGGCGGGTGAACTTCACCTTCAAAAAGAAGCCAAAAGGCCCTTAACATAGCTTCGGGTCCTGCGTCCTCCATGGATTTTTACGCAAGGAGAATTCCGGAAACAAGTTAACTATCCGCGATTACAAGTTAAGCTAAATCGAAAACCACGAGTAAGTCCTACCGGTGAGACACTATTAAGCGACATTTAACAAGATTTTCTTTTGTCAAGAACTCATCCATATACACTTTGGATAGCCCGTCATCGACTTAAGAAGAACCTCCTCTTCTTTCGTCATTTCCTCATGAGCGATATCCGTTGGGGAACCTCCTTGGATTCCGGACATCTCACCATGATTTACTTGAGAGAAAAATTCACTCTTCCATGGCAATGGAAGAGGAACTTTCCCTAAAAACTTCCTCCCGAGCAGGCGAAAAGTAATACGGTCGGCATTGGACTCTAAGCATAGACTAAATAACATACTGGAACCAGCGGACGTTGGATTTACTCCGTAATTCGAAAACAACAACAAAACCCGTTGGTAACCTCCAAAGAATTGGGGTCAGCACTTGAGAAGGACACGAGGTGATATTCCTCTAGGATGTAGCAAGGTTAGAAAAGGGAAGCCCTAAGGCCGCCCGATGGCGCATCGATAGATGGCTATCTCCTTCCACAGGAGAACTTCGCCCTCTCCCGAGCGGGGAACCTAACCTCGAGCGAGAGGGAGTCTATCTCATATCTTTCCACCGAGGCTATCTACATCCTTTTTGCCCAAGAAGACTTATAAGCGTGCAGACCCCATACCACGTTTCTCTAGGCGGGATGGATTAGCGGACCTTGAACTAGAACATCCCTAGAGTTCGCTTTGGAGCCGCTACCGGCGCGCTTGAGAAATCACGCGGGGTTGGGCCGGTGAAGGATTAGAGGCCCATAAAGAGAAGAACTAGAGGAAGAAGATGGCGCTAGCCATTACCTTAGAAGGAAAAAAGAGCGAGGGAAAAAGACAGAAAGCTTAAACCAAAGTTAGTAGGAGAAGAAGAAGTATTAGGAAGAAGGCGACAGCTTCAGCTTTCAAGATAAAACCTTTTTCTTTACATGCGATTCGCTTATAAGCAAAGAAGATGGATCCTTCGCGTTGGATCCGCGAGCCACACTACCATGAGCGTCGAACCAAAAGCCCTCGAATGGGGCGATTACAAAATAACCATCATTACGCCTCCTCCAAGCGGTTCAAAATTCCGTCCGCGTCGGCACACCAAGCGCCGCTGACACATAGAAAATCACGCTCATCACCCATCGTGATGTTGACAAGCGCGCCGCGCTGCGTCCCACTATCTCCCTTTAAGCCAAATAGTAGAAGGGACACGTGTCTTCTCAGGACTTTAAAGCAAAATAGTAGAAGGACCGCGTGTCTTCGAGGAATAATGGCGTCACATAGGAAGTGGAGCTGTCTTTGTAGAGACAAAGGCACACGGCTCCAACATAGGATCATCGGTGATGGCCTCAAAAAACACCAAAAATTTAGAAGCAAAGCGACAAATGATCATTTATTCATGTTCACGGGGCGATCAAAAACAACAAACAAACCGAGCAAGCGGCATAGCAAACCCTAAACATGTTTTCAGGCGGACTCCCTAGGTAAACATCCAGCGGACTTCCGTCGAAGATTACGCGCGCGGATAAGACTGAAGGAAGGCGCGCGTACTTCCGCAACCATCATCATCCTCATTATTATTGGGGAACACGGATTTGCGGTAGCGAGGTGGGGCCCACCTCTCTCTGGCCGGGAGTCATCTCCAAACATCTCCGACCGAAGCGCATACCCCTGCATAAGTAAAATTAAAGAGGTCCCAGCCTCCAGCATCGTGATCAACATATAAAGCTTCCCACCGCCGTGATGCTCATCTAGCCCACACCCTGTCAATCAGCGAATAGGCGCCATACGGCCGTTGGACTTACAAATGGATCACTCCGGTCGTAATTCGATAGATGCTGTAAAAATGAGGAATCGTAAAGTGTCGAGGAAACAGCGAGAAAAGTAAAAATTTATAAAAGACAAAGCGTTGAACCATGGTGCAAGACAAAAGTTTCACAAAAGACTTACGGCCAAACACACTATCCATACAAGCCCTTAAATAGAAGAACCTACTCGACACTATAAGAATTCCGGAAAAATCTACCTCGACATGAAAAGGATAACAAAGTAAACGTCGGTCGCCTATTAGGGCACATGTACTTTAGACGTCGTAGACATAGACAGAGCCTACGCCTACATAAAGATAGTGAAAGATACTTGTTCTCGAACCAATGAAGCGATGCGATTAAGCTCACCGCTCGCTTCAGATTTTTGAACAAGTACACTTTGGGGGGACTAGTGTTCACGGATATATTTGGTAAGACACATGTCATTAACCTAAAGGACCACTGTCACACACAAGAGCGGTGTCTCTTTGGCCACATGGCAATATTCACACAATTAGTTGAAGCCAAACATTATGAGGATGCAATCTTACAAACAAGTCCGTGGGGTGTACGCCCCCTCTTATACAAAGTGAGGTGGAAAGAGAAATAAATATCCTAAACACCTTGATTGGGTAGGCCTTATCCACACTCTGATGAGATATTTACTCTATTTTTACCTGCGTAAGCACCTACACACATTAAGCGTGGCGGTAGATATTTTTCTACGCCTTAGAGGATATTACAACCGCGCCTTACTCCGCGCTTTCCTAAACGCCTCTAGAGTCTTTATAAAAGGAGAACGGTATTAGAAGAGAGAAGGATAAGAAAACCTCAAGAGACAAAGAACTGTCTAATTCAAGACCCCTGACTCAAGCTTTCTGACTTAAGCATCGGAGTTAAATCCGGGCATAAAGGCCCAATTCCGATCATTACCCTCTCCTTTTTTGCAGGTTCGTCAATGGGTAATTCCAATCGGACTTCCAGGGTGTTCACTTCGTTCCCTATTCATAAGCAGAAGTAAGCGTCCACACCAACTATAAATTTTAACCGTTTGTCGAAGGCTGAGGCCAGATCACAAGGCGACAGTAGCCAAGGTGTGAGGTGGACCAGTTTTTGGCATCAACATATATATATATATGAGCATGATACTATGCGACTGGCCTTATCACTGTGCAAGTGTGGTCTCCTCCATTTGACCCACTTGCACAAGTTTTTGAGGAAATCCAGTCGTATGGATGGAAAGAACATCGAAAAATAAGCTAGCATAGCAATTTTCATACAATTTGAGAACTTGTAGGGTCTTCATCCTAACGGGTGAAATTCTGAACCGGTAGGATTTTTATAAATTTTTACTCGTTAAGATGAAGCCCCTACATGTTCCCAAATTGTATGAAAATTGACATGCAAGCTTATTTTTCGATGTTCTTTCCATCCATACGGTTGGAAATCCTTAAAACATGCTCCAAGGGCGAAAATGAGAGGTGACCTTATCGAAACAGTGTTCTGGTCGGCCTGACTGTATCATACACGTATATATATATATATATATATATATATATATATATATATTATATTTAATATATAAAAGTAGGGTTAGGATCAGGCGACCGCACTATATATATATATATATATTTGTGGGATCGAAAATACGCGCCTGGCATCGTGAAGACACCAAACGATATATCGAAGCACAAATGTCATATTTGTTTATTTGTGTGGGTTCCTTTATTCCTAATAGAGGAAAGCCTCTATTATTAATTACCCCGAATAAGATTGCGGGAACCTCCGATTAAGGGCAAAAGTACAAGTAAAGAGGCAATGAATAAAAATAATTTCATTTATTTCAGAAAATGATAATTTATTACATATAGATATCATCATATAGATGTACATGATTTATTCATTTATTTATACAAATGGTATGCCTTACGTGGAATATATGCCCACTTGAATTTATGGTTCATGGTTACTTCAAAACACCTACTTTATAGCGGCTTTGAGATTTGCACCGCTTTATATTTTATTGAGCTATCTCGAGGATAGATGTCATATCGCCCTTGAGATATATGCAACTTTGAAACCTGTATTTATTAGTTGCCTCAAAGTGAGTGCTGCTTTGTGATTTGCATCGTATCAACCACCTCAAAATGTGTATTCCACCGCCACTTCGAGATTTGTGTCATTCGAAGATTTGGATTTCATCGGCCCCACAAGATTTAGTATCCCACACGCCTTGAAGTACGTGCGAGTTTGAGAATTTGGGCTTTTCTCGGTCTTCTCAAGGTGAGTACTTTGTTGTCACCTTGAGATGCATACTATTTTATTTAAATTTGCACTTTTATGAGTAGCTTTATTGTCACCTTTGGTGGGTTGTCTTCATATATGATACTGGTGATATTCAATCAAGTTCAAACCATAAATAAGACCAAATATTATATAACACCACCACATTTTTTATTTAAATCTTCAATCCATTTTAAATCACATCGTCTACTCATCATGACCATGCGGCTGCATACTAATTTTGATGAGAACCAAATCTCCATGTCATCACAAGGCATCTTCTTTAACATTTGTTTGCATCTTGACTTAGAGAATTTAAAGCTTTTGCCCATTTGGATGAATATCATCCATCCTTGAAACCGCGGATACTTCAGCATATATATATGTAGAGAGAGAGAGAGAGAGAGAGATTCTTTAGTGATTTGGACATATTATCTTTTCCAAGTCTCATAATAGTGTTCACATTTTTGCTATTAGTTGATTTGTAATTTATCCAATAAGCATCCCATTTTAGTGGAAATGGCTTTTGCACTTTCTTCCCTTCCTTTAATTTCTCTTTTTTTTTGTTTGCTGCACTTGACTTCAAGGTGAGTATCATAGTTTTGTTTGTGTCTCTTATTTTGCAGCAATGACATAGATTGTGACAAAATTATTTTAAGATTGGCCTAAATGCAAATGCAATAAATAATTAGTACCCAAAGTAGTCAGCAACACATTAATAGAAGATTTGAACACAAACGAGATTTTAATAAAATCTCCAGAACCTGAATTCACAGAAGCTTCTGATGGTGGCCAAAGATATCCTTGAGTTCATGACCTTGAATTTCTTCAAATGCCTTGTTTGCAGTCTCGAGATCTTTTAAAAAAAAAAAAAAAAGCATGTGTTGAATAGCCTTGAAAATTCGCTTGAATATCAATATTATGTTCACCAGGAAATAAGTTCAACAACTCCTGATAAGGAACGTCAACTGGTACTTTGTGGAGAAGAAGCTTTGCTTGATGACTTTCAGGCCTAGTTTTTACTGCAAGAATAATGGAATCATCAAATCCATATTTTAACTTAGCAAGGACCAGCTTCATTGCTGCTGCAAGGTATTCTTTAATTTAATGTTCCCATCACAGTATAGAACTCTCTCCATGGAGCATGATTCTTTCTTCTGGCTTTTTTAAAAAAAATGCCTTTTTCTTTCTCATCTCCATCCCATGGAGTTTCGACAGGCTACATCATTTTAGTTTCCAAGAGACCAATTCTCTTAGGCATTTCATCGAACATCTTGAGTGCATTTCATATAAGTAAAAATTCAACATGACTTGGAATGATTCTTCAATAAAAGTTTTACAATCATGCTATCATAATTTAGACCTATGGCAATTTTGCTTGCTAATCAGAGTTTGTCATGTGCCTCCAGGAGCTCGTGGAGCCATAATCCGGCAAGACATGGACTTCTCAAACCTCTGCAAAAGCTGGTGCTGCTGGATGGCCATTGCCAGAGCCTGCCTGTGCAGAAGCTCCTCCTCTGACATCCTCTGTGACTTTGAAATCCCCTTGCTCCTTGATGCCAACCCATCCCCAATTGAGTCCTTAGGTTTGCTTTCCCATTGCAAAACATCAATCTTTCCACTCTTTTTGGTGGGAAACGGGAAACTGAAAAGGTGGTAAAAGTGGGATTTTGATACGATTCAAGATGGAAATGGTAGGTTTTGTTGAGATTCAGAGAACTAAACATGATTTTTTAAGATATAAATCGCTGGGAAAACAGTGGACATAGAAGGAGATTTTGGAGATCTTCTGTCTTCTTGTTTGCAGGATGATATAGTGTGTATAGTTTTATCTAGAGAGAGAGTCTACCAACTGGCTTTGGGCGATCTTCTGGAGAAGAACTTTATAATATATTTATATAGATATGAATATCTGCCTCACTCTTCGGTGGTGGCAGTGGCATCCACAAGGGTAGCAAGGAAGCTATTATATAGCTTTTGTTTTCTTCTCATGGTGATGATGGGCAAAGGCGGGAAGCTATTATATAGCTTTTGCTTTCTTCTCCACGGACAGTAGGGAGGCAGGGAGGCTATTATATAGCCTGTGCCGTTCTTCTCCGGTGATAGCGGACAGTAGGGAGGCAGGGAAGCTATTATATAGCTTATGCCTTTCTTCTGGCGACGGCGAGGTGAAGGTGGCAGCGGCGATGATGAGGAAAACGGGAGAGAGAGGGGCTATGCTTTATTCTTTCTTCCTCTCTCCCCCTTCTGCCTCTCATCTGGTCTTTTATTTATAGATCGAAGATCATGATCCTATTTTCATCTAAAAATTTATATTATCATCCTGGTTCGGATAATATCAAATATATTTTTATTTCAAAATTTAAATTACAATAGAATGAGATAAACTTTCTTATTTTTTTAAAAAAAATTAAATTAATCTTCACCGGATGGAGATAAACCGAGAGCAATTAGATATATACTATATATATTTTTTTGCTTTAAATTTTGAATTAACCTCCTTGATCTTATCCAAATCAAACCCCATTTTTTTTAATTAACCCTGGCTTGATTTTATCCTCAAGGCAATCAAACTTTTTTTGTTTAATCTGGCATGATGGATAATATATATATTCCATTTTTTTTATTTGCCTTTCTTGGGATTTTCCTCGGGATTTGTTCCCTTCAATTTTCTTGGGATTTGTTCCCTTGAATCGTCTCGAGATCTGTTCTCAAGCTATTTTGGGATTTGTATCCTTGGCCTGCCTTGGGATATGTGTCGTCGACTTGCCTCAGGATATCGCCGGATATTTTTTTATTTTAAGGGAAATTTGGTTATATAACCCTCAAAAATTTCATAATCATCATCATTTTTTTTTTGTGTAAACAATATTTTATATTTTATAGTGTGTATATATATATATCAGGGCTGATACTATGCGGCTGGCCTTATCACTGTGCAAGTGTGGTCGCCTCCATTTGACCCACTTGCACAAGTTTTTGAAGAAATCCAGTCATATGGATGGAAAGAACATCGAAAAAAAAGATAGCATGTCGATTTTCATACAATTTGGGAAATTGTAGGGTCTTCATCTTAAAGGGTGAAATTTTGAACCAATAAGATTTTTAAAAATTTTCACCCATTAAGGTGAAGACCCTACAAGTTCCCAAATTATATGAAAATTGACATGCTAGCTTATTTTTCAATGTTCTTTCCATCCATACAGTTGGAAATCCTTAAACATTGTGCAAGTGCCCAAATGGGAGGCCCCCTTACGGCCGGCCTGATCCTATCACCATTATATATATATATATATATATATATATATATATATATATATATATATAGTCATGATATACTCCGGCCGGCCTTACCACTATTCATTTTCAGTCGCCTCATTTTAAGGCATTTGGAAAATATTTTTTTCCAAATCCAACCGTATGGACGGAAAAAAACATCGAAAGATAAGATAACATGTCAATTTTCATACAATCTGGGGAGGTGATAATCATTCATTTGAAATTGTGAAATTCTGAACCAATAAGATTTTTATAAAATTTTACCCTTTAAGATGAATACTTATCACCTCACCAAATTGTATGAAAATCGACATGTTATCTTGTTTTTCAATGTTCTTTCCATCAATATGGTTGGATTTGGAAAAAATGCGCTCCAAACGCCTCAAAATGAGGCGATCTTACTTGCACAATGATGCGAGCGACCTGACGGTATCAGGATTATATATATATATATATATATATATATATATATATATATATATATATATATATATATATCACGCCTCGACCGGATCCGGGACCTCGGCATCGTTAAGCAGACCGTAGTACTCAAGCAGAGACAAGCTCAACTCAAATGCAAGGCCTATGTGTGATACAGCAGATAACAAACCATAATATAAAATAAACTCAAGTTCAAAGGAACATAGAGTCATAAGGGTCCATAGGCCCTATACAAAGTTTGGTCCCTATACGGGTCCTACAGAAAGTAAACAACTCACAAAATAAAAGATAAGGGAGACCCCCAGACCTCGGATCTCCTAATGACCTCTCCTAGTCAATCTCTCTCCAGTACCACCCCTAGACCTCGGAATCTGTAAAAGAGAGTAAGAGCAAAACGCATGAGCTTTCGAATGGAAAGCCTAGTAAGTACCCCTGCGGGGATCACAAAGACATAAGAAAACAATATGTCAAATAATGAGGTCACAATCCAAAGAAAGCACAATCCTAGGAGTCTACTAGAAACAATCCAAAGGTATGACCCCTGATAACAAAAGCCCTCGAGCTCTGTGATGAGTTTCAAAGAAACCTCAAGGATCACTCCCGGCCAGTATATCCAGCTACTTGCTGTAAATACGACTTTCTGGTCGTTCGATCCTCCTGTCGCAAGTCGGTAGAACTACCTCTCATACGTGTTAACACGGTAAGCGTATCACGCCCACTGACGGGTAAGACCACCAGAGAATTGCCTCTCTGGCAAGGCAGACAGAAATGCCAGGGGGGTCCTGTCCCTAAATATTTCCCTATCGGAGCCCCCATGCTCCACTGAATCCGTGCAGTAGACCACAATAAACAGGGATACCAACATCCCGTAAACAATTATACATGCTCAACAAGAATCTAGAAATAGACATGCATGCATGTATGTCCTCATTGAAGTAAGAGAAAAATTCAAGTCCAAATAATACCCGAAACCAGGTAGGAACTAGACAAGTGTACTTACCTCTTGTTGGAACTAGAAGTCCTCCTAGTCTCCTCTTGAGTGTCTTACAACTTCCCGAGAGTATCTGGCATACAGGGTTCTTATTAGAGTCACGTTCCTAATAAATCCCTATGTCTCTAATTACACATACATGCCTTTCGTTCTTGTTAGGCCTGGGCCCACTAACGTCTCCTAAAGACCACCTCTCGGGTTATGGATCCTTATCCTATGTTTCCATGTCCTTTAGTTGACCCTAGACCCAATTTGGTCAAGCCTAGTCAACTCTACGTTCATTTGTCGGGTCTGAACCCTACTTGGTCGTCCTCTAGTCATTTTAGTTGAAATGGGCCCACTTCTAAGCCCATTAAACGACTTGGCTTACTTGTGCCCTTTCTCACTATTGAAATAATTAATTAAACCCTTTAATTAATTATTATATCCGATTTTCATTTTATCTCCAACTAAATTCATCCATCGAATTTAATCAACCTTAATTATCAAAAGAAAATCGGTTATTCTTTCTAGATATTATTTACTTAAATATCTAGATACAATATAACAATTAACTCGTTACATCGACTAGTTTAAATCTCCTTTTCAATTTATTTAAATTATTAACTAGTTAATTGACCCATCTTATGTAGGGCGAACAAGTGTCACACAAACTAATCGCTTTTTAATTTGTCTAATCAAGCAATTAGCTAGTTAATTATCCAATTAACTACTAACTATGATTAACAAATTAATTAAATAAATTTTCTCAATTAACGCATTATAGTTTGACAACTAAATAAGTGTCACACTAATTTATTTAATTCAAACCTTGTACCAATTAATTAAATTGGTTAATTCACCCAACTAGTATAGCTAGGTTTTATTTTTGTCACTCTTCTATCTAATTAATATTACCAACCCATGAGAAAAACAAAATATTAACTGATTAATATTAAATCAATGAAATAAAATCTACCTAAGTTGTTAATACTTTTAATATGTAACACTACCCTAAGTTAAATTAATTAATCTTTAATCAATTACAATTTTTTTTTATTTTCCTCTCTTCTTCTTCGTTTCTCTCTTCTCTCTAGGTAAGCTACCGAAGCTCTTGAGACTCACAGAGGTTGACAGCGGCTCCCACTCCGCTGTAAAACCCATACCAGAGCCGCGTCTTCCACCTAGCCCCGCCTGGGCACAGTCGTGCGTCGTTCACCCTCTCCATCTTCTCCATTATCGCCACCCTTCCCAGCCGTAACTTGCACTACGGCGACGAGCTCACCCCATCGTCGCAAATACTAACTAATGACACCAGAAAATGGAAAAAGCAGTTCAGGCACTTACCGAAGGTCTGAGGACGACAATGGAGCCACCGGAGAACTTCCCGGCGTCAAGTACACCTCCTGTCCTTCCGGCGAGCTTGAGCAACAACTCTCTCCCACAGCTCGTCTCGGTCTCCTTCACCACCCGAAGCTGGTCGCGACGGCTTCAAACTCAGCAGAGGGTGCAAACCCGGCGGCGAAGCTATCTTCCTTCTCCGTCTGTCACCTGACCAGAAAAGAGATTTCGGTGTAGTGTTGTGCTCCAAACAAGGCCTGGTCCCTCTCCTTATATAGGTCACGGAAACCAGACGAACAGACGGCAACACGAACCTTCGCCACAAAGATTGGCGACTTCGCTGCAATGTGCTGGTAGGCGGCGGAGCTCAAGCGCGATGTTACAGGCGGCTGGGAGAGGAGCTGACGCTGCCTTGGGATCGTAACTCGATCCTATCCAACGGCCATGACTACTTGTTCGTAATCGACGATGGATACCCCACCATTTCGCCTAGTATCTAGCATCCCAGTTGATCAACTGGCGAGATTTAAAAACAATTCAACGGTCCGATCTTATTACCATGCCTCGCATCCACACTAGATGATTTGATCTTAGTATGCCACGTGGCTTCTGAGATCTGTAACCCTTGCCTCGCGATCTATCACGATCAGATGGATCTGCCCTTAGCTCGACACGTGGCACCATCTGAGCCTTTTTAATGCTCCGTGATTAGTTACAATCTATGATAATATAATCTCAGCCGTCTACTTCATTCTATTTGTATTTTTATCTGGAATATTTTCCAGAAGTCCCTAGTTTCTCTTAACTTACAATTTTGTCCCTTCTCTGTGAGAGAGGACATTTTACTTCCAATCCTTGGTATTTTCAAAATTACCAAAAGGTCCTCCGGACCTTCCATTAACCCTAGTTAGGGTCTTTGTCCTTTAATTTTCATTTTCTCCCATTATTTAATTCCTTAGGAAAAATTTTCTCTAATAATCCAATTTAAAAGGTATTTAAACACATATTTTATTTCCATAAAATCCTTAGATTTTACAATATATATATATATATATATATATATATATATATATATATATATATATATACGGGGCTGATACTATGCGACCGCCCTTATCACTATGCAAGTACGATCACCTCGTTTTGGCCCACTTGCACAGTATTTTGAGGAAATCCAACCGTATGGATGGAAAGAACATCGAAAAATAAGCTAGCATGTCAATTTTCATACAATTTGGGAACTTGTAGGGTCTTCATCTTAAATGGTGAAATTTTAAACCGGTAAGATTTTTATAAATTTTCACCCGTTAAGATGAAGACCCTACAAGTTCCCAAATTGTATGAAAATTAACATGCTAGCTTATTTTTTGATGTTCTTTTCATCCATACGGTTGGAAATCCTTAAAACACTTTGCAAGTGGCCAAATGGGAGGCGACCTCACTTGCACAGTAATTCGGTCGGCCTTATAACATCATCCCCGTATATATATATATATATATATATATATATATATATATATATATATATATATATATATATATAGGCATGATAGTATCAGGATGGCCACAATACTGTTTATTTGTGGTCGACTCCCATTTTGGCCCTTGGAGCATGTTTGAAGGATTTCCAACCGTATGGATGGAAAGATCATAGAAAAATAAGCTAACATGTTCATTTTCATACAATTTGGTGACCGTTTGATCCTCCCACTTAACGGATCTTATTTTACAGAAATCTGAATGGTTCCGAATTTCAACCATTAAGTGGAAGGACCAAACGGTTACCAAATTATTTAAAAATGGACATGCTAGCTTATTTTTCGATGATCTTCACATCCATACGGTTGGAAATCTTTCAAAATGGGAGTCGACCGTAAATAAATAATAATTGCGGCCGGCCCGTTACTATCATGCCTATATATATATATATATATATATATATATATATGAAATTTATATATATAACTCATAAAAGGGGCCGTTTTGAATTCAAAAGAAAATAAATTCTTAAATCCCATCATGCACGTTTTTAAGAGATGTGATGAGGATATTTTTTATTTATATATATTACATAAAAGGGGCCGTTTTGAATTCAAAAGAAAATAAATTCTTAAATCCCATCATGCACGTTTTAAGAGATGTGATGAGGATATTTTTTATTTATATATATATATATATATATATATATGTGTGTATATATATATATATATATATATATATATATAGAGAGAGAGAGAGAAAGAGGACTATGCCTCTAAACCCTAGCCACCACCGCTACAGAGAGAATAGGTTAGCCACCATCGTCAACCAGCGTCGCGAGATCGCCGGAGTTGGGAGAGCACTGACGGTCGAGCAACACGCCGGAAGGCTTCAGAGTGATTTCAACGGTCGGAAAGACCTTCGTGGGTACACCGCGAGCCGTTGCGCCTTTTGGTGAGTCTCCTCATCCCTATAGAAGATGCATGCTTGACTGTTTGACTATTGATTGCCAATAAAACAAAAGAAAAGTACTTGAATGGGTTAAGTGGCGGTACCCATATTAAAATTGTTAGCAATGTTTATGAGTTCCTAAACCACAACCACCATTTGGTTAAGGGGGGGGGGGGGGGGGGGGGGGTTCATGCTCATTGAACATTGAACCACAAACTTTCTGCCCACTTTGTGGGATCTCATATGAAACTCTAGAGCATTTAATGCAATCATGCAGATTTACCAAACAATGTTGGTCCTATGTCATTGAACACACTGGTATTGATCCTAATGTTGTGGAAAATATTTTGTGTGGAGAGTGGATTATAAGACACAATGTGGCAGAGGGCATCAAAAACATACATGCTAAGGCATTACTGGCTACTTGTGCATGGAACCTGTGGAAGGCAAGGTGTGATATAGTATTCAACAGGAGGAGAACAGATCCATTACAAGTCTTTCAACAGGCTCTCTCCTACACTCAGGAACATCTCTGGAAGGCACAATATCAGCTCAGAGAGTACCTTAACATTTCCTAATATCATAACTCCATAGTCATTCTTTGTGATGCTTCCTGGGCCCATGAGTCTAATTTCTGTGGAATAGGATTTGTGGTGATGAAGGGCCAAAGCAATGTGGTGTTGGCAGGATGCCTAAACAAGGAGGTGGAGTCAAGTTTACAAGCAGAGCTTCAAGCAATTGGCACTTCATTGGAATACTGCCTCACAAGTGGTTTTCAACCAAACAGTCTACTGACAGACTGCCTTCAAGCATTAGAGCTGATATACAAGGAAGATATTGACAACAACACAAGCTACCAATAAGAAATCCAAAAGATTAAGCAGTTGTTAGAACATAATCAAATGATGGAAATTAATTATTTCCCAAGAGAGCTAAATACAGTGGCAGATGGACTGGCTAAATATGCAAGAAGGAACCCTCAGTTATCCCTATTCCACCAAGGGGCCGATAAATCAAGATGGATTGATGAGTTATTAGTAGAGGCTGGACTATGCTTTTAGTTACTTTTTGGAGGTTGTTTTGATGTTTACCTAGTAGTTCATTTTCTGTTTTTTTATATAGCTTGTGTAAAAGCTCCTTTCAGTCAAAAAAAAAAAAAAAATAGGGTTAAGTGGCGGGTTGGTAAAAGTCATATAAAGAATAATATAGAGATGATTATCTCTGGAAAATATTAAACGGTAATTAGAATGCATGATTCCATTGATTAATAGATATACATGAGTAGCATATAGATATGCATATGGTTATGTCTCATTTGGTATGCTTGAGGACGAACCATGCACATGGACTTATAAAATACTAATGGTGCATATAGGTGAGGGGTTATGAGAGAGAGAATGAGGGTTACACTCCATTAAGCTTTATTAAAAGCTAAGATACATATGCATGGCTGAGTGAGTGGAGAAAGAATGATCTTTATTCATATATAGCAAAAGCCATAGTATACATATATATTAATATAAATAAAGGTAGCATTGGAATACGTGATTGTTGAAATGCAGAGGCTGCAAAAATCCATTGAGGTTGGCAGGTATTGATCTAATGATATAACTAGGTTGATGTGGTTCCAGAGAGATGTATAATAATATAATGGGCTGAGTCCAGGTAGAGGCATATGCAGGCATATTATGGATAAATGCAACTGCCCATACCTAAAGTTAGTTGCGGAAAGCGAGCGAAGGCACTCTTGGGGAGATGGCCAAGCAGATAGCAAATGCGGGCTATCCCTACCCCGCTCCGATCAAAATTCTAGCTTTCCTTCACCTACTATTCTTTACTTTATAACACTTAGGCTGTGTTTAATTGCAGAATAGAAAATTGGGTAGAAAAAAAACTTTTCCATTCAAAAATTTGCCATGAAAAAGTTTTCCGTAGAAAATAAGAAAGTGATATATTGTTTGATTGACAGTATTTTCTAGCTACATTTTTCATGGAAAATTCATATTTTGCCATTTGATTGCTCTTATTTTTCATGAAAAATCTATCATTTTCCATGGAAAATGTCAAATTTGTTGTTTGATTGTATCAATTTTCTCTAAAAAAAGTAACATTTTTCATGGAAAATTTTTAATTTTCTCCATGAAAAAAAAATATTTACATATTTTTTATCATTACTTAACCTTTACACAAGAAATTATTATTATTATTATTAATATTATTATTATTATTATTCATATATATATATATATATATATATATAGGGCAGTGATCACTGCTTTTATATGTTAAATATATATATATATATTATATTATATATTATATAATATATTTAAATATATATAGATTTATCTATATATTTTACATAATATATAGATTATAGATAACCCTATATATATATATATATATATATATATATATGCACAAAAAACATTGATTTCAAACATAAATTTCAAACACCAATCAAACATAAATAAAAAAAACAAAATACATAAATTTCAACTTCAAATTTGAAACAACCCAATAAAAAACATGTTCACATAGTTCACTAATGAGAAAGGTTCAAATATAAATAGTTTGAGTAACTAAGCATGTTCACATATAAAAAGCATGTTAACATAATTCAAAGTACACATTTCTTCCAATAAAACAAAACTATAATCCGAGACATGGATTACTTGTTGAGCTTGCGATTGACCCAACCATGCAAAAATGCTTCATCATTAATCTCAAGGAAAAAACGAGCCTCTTCCTTGTCATGCACAAATATTTGCATGAGATCCATAACATCACCATCTACAAGACCCAATCTCGGAGTTTCTCTAGAATTGCTTGCATATTGACACGACTTTGAGTTGCTTGCTCCTTGAACGCAATGACCATTTCTTGCGAGGATTGAATCATAATTTTGAGGGCCGAGGCTGCATCATCCATTGGTTTCCCACGTTTATGTTTAGCTCTCGATCCTCTTCCTTGTGCGGCTTCATTGGGGGTATTGGGCACGTTTGAGTGAGTTGGGTGTGTTTCCTCCAACTCATCTTCAACCTCTAGACCGGCTCCAACTAGGTTGTTGATTTCAACTTCATTCATTTGTACAAAGTCATTCCCCGAGATAGCTCGATCTCCAGTTGCAATGTCATTGCCAAAAATGATAGCCAAATCATAATAGCGAGGACATGACTTCCCCTTCATATTTTTTGCATCCGGATTATCCTAAAAAATCACGAGACATAAAACCATAAGAAATTATTAATAAACTACTAAACCAAATAGAATACTAAAAAGTTTATAAAAACCAATGGAACATTATCTACACAATACAAGGCATAATGAATAGACAACTACTTTTCCATATAAAAATTTACTAAACAAGTTCTATTATTTTTCAGATGCACAAGTTATGCATGAAATCCATAAAAATTGTCATTTTCAGATTCAATAACCAATAACATCATTAGTTTTTATTTAATATAATTCATAGATAAAAAACTTAAAACTTCAACTAAAAAAATTAACATATAAAACGAAAAACAAAATACAACCGAACACACACACACACAAAAAAAAAAAAAAAGATCAATGGAAATAGAGATTTACACTTTTTTTTTGCCAAAATAAATATATTTCAAATCAATAGTAGACAAAATGAGAGTTGAAGCATGATATTCCACTTGCTCAATGTACTACAATGCAAACAGTTGTTGGGAATATGAAGCATAATTTTAATTGAAAATTACTATGTTTTTGGAATGTGGAATGTCATAAAACTATTTAAAAAGATGAACTCTAATGTCGGAGAAGAAATGAGAGAAAAACCATATTTACCTGAAGGTACTTCTCCCAAACAAGAGGATCCGCTGTGACTCCACCATTTTCATCCAACCCAAACCCGCTTATCTTGAGCAACTCCGTGATCTCCTTGTAATCTGTTTTGAGGGTCTTCAATCTAGCCCTCACATGAGTAACTCCTACAACCACTTGGCAACGTTCCAATATTTTGTTGACAACCTTCGTACATTCCTCCGCCTTAAATCCATTTTTAGTTCTTCTTGGCCCTGTAAGCACCACCTCTAAAAGATTATTAATCAGTGTTTCATCCATGGCATCCGACCAACGAACTTGCCTTTTTCTTGTTTATACTTGGGAGGAAGCTGGAGTGATTTCCTCAACATCATGTATAGAGCTGGAAACTGTAGCAGGCCTAGGAATAATGAGCCTTGATTGCCAAATCCTTGACTTCCCATTTTCTGTTTCACTTTAAAAATCAATAACAAGACCATGAAAACATAGTACATATATTGGTAAAATATGAAATAAAAAGCTCATAAATGTGAAATGTAAAGTTATGACATAACATAACATAAGTTGCTGAAATTTCCAATTAAAAGTACATAAATGTGCAATATAAAGGTATGACATAACAAAACATAATATAAGGTGCTGAAATTTATAATATAGCATAACATAATAATCAATCCTCGTAGGTCGCGTCATGGCTGTTATTGTCGAAACCATCCCACATAATGTTAGACAGTGAATCTCTTTGGTTGGTCCATGCTACTTCAGGTGTGATTCTGATTTTGGCATTAACATGTGAGTCTTCAGGTACATCGACATGCGGGGCCTCATTATCACTACAGAGATCATCTGAGTCATCAACACGTAAGGAGTTATGCAAGGCACAACATGCAAGGACGATCTTCGCTTGTGTATCTATATCATGAAAGGGTTGATGCCTAAGATAGGCAAACCTCTTCTTCAACAAGCCGATGGTCCTCTCAATAACATTACGAAGAGATGAGTGTCGAAAGTTGAATAGCTCCTTACGGTTTTCAAGAAGTAGACCCCGAATGTCTCTATGATGATAGCGTGTACCCCGATAAAGTGTAAGAAAACCAGGGACTAAGGGGAACCCCACGTCAACAAGATAGTATTTACCTATATTATTAGAAGGAAAAATTAGAGGTATCGTCATATATTCTTCTTACTGTGATAGATCAAGGGATATATAACATACCAAGAGGAACTGTCAAACTAGCTCCTTGTCTAGAGACTGCACTCCTCAACAAACGATCATCATGTGTTGATCCCTCCCAACCGGCAAGCACATAGGTAAACTTCATATCAAATGTGCATGCCACCAATACATTTTGAGAAATGACTTGTTTCCTATTCCGATACCTCAGTTGTTCCTCCACAGGGACATAAGCAGCAATGTGAGTACCGTCTATAGCACCCACGGCATCCTATTAGAGGTACAATATATTTGAGTGGTAAGTATCTAAATCCTAACAGAAATAGAAACAATCTTATTATTATAAACATCTAACTTGAAAGTAATGGAACCAATCTTGGACATTCTCCTTATCAAAGGGGGAGTTTTGAGCAGTGGCATTGGTGACAACATCTCTATAGAGATTAAGACATGCATTTAACACTCTATGAAAATAATAGCTAACAGTTTGGCTAGACCTAAAAAATGTAAAACTTTCAACTCTGTTGCGATGGTCATGGCCAACTGTGTATAGGAAAGTAGCTACTTGCTCTTCAACACGCACAAATCGGCTATGAGCTAAGCCGTAAGCACGTAAGCGATTGCACAAATTGTGGAATGCACCCATTTTCATCCTAAGTAGCTCATGGCAAGTCCTATCACCGGTGTTGAACATTCGGTTCAATACTAACTCTCTATCAACTCTCCAATTCCTATGAGGAGCTTTATGGAGAATTCTGTTATGATAGTGTTGCCTCATATAATCATAGATTGCTGAAACTTGCATGACCATCATCCAAAACATTAACACAAGTTGCCTTTGAGTCGATGCTCTCGCCATTCAATAACCATTTAAATTATTAAGTAAAGATAAATAAATAATATCATTATTAAATAAAGATAAAAAAATATTACTGGTCCCAACATTAATTAAATATTGTTCTGACTAAGGAGTGTATATAATATCATTATATCAATGACAAAGGGGCTTTATTCCAATTCATAACTTCTCTGAACCTGAAGGTGAAGAGCTTATAATATTAGAACATGGGCAGAGAAATAAGACCCACTTATTGATTCAATACCTAAGGATGGAGATATTCTTACTAAGGTATGAAGCTATACCAACTTATTGATTCATTTGGATTTCTTTATTACTGCTTTTGAATTCCAGATTATTGGCATAATTCTTGAGAAGTATTATCCTGTCTTTTTTGAGTTTTGATAAGATGCTGCTTGTCTGCCACTAAGAATTATTTAGGTCAGATGGTTTTGATCAAACATAAAAACTTAAACATTGGATTATATGTTCAGGCCAATTCTAAGTGGGATTATTAGGACTAGCATTACTATAATGCCCCACCTGGTACAGGAGGTAATCATTTTGCTAGTCATGTGTAAGTGCAAAGAGAGACCAGTATTATAGCTAATGTTTATAATAAATATGTGCTCTCTTTTTGAAGTTTCGCTTCTGTGTGTCTTGCACATACTAGTTGTATAACAACATTGTGTCCTTCTCTAGCTCACTATTCTATATTTCCGCCGCTAAGTTGAATCTATGAAACCTGGTTCTGGTAGGAAGGGCAATGCTTTAACAATGTTTGGGTTTCATTATATGTGTTTCACTTTGAGATACGTATGACTTGTCGTAGTACTAATGATGATAATAGGTGCCTGGGATATTAACATCTATGGTTTTGATGCTTTACAAGCATATTATGATAAAAATGAGACTTTGGTTTATACTAGAAATATTGAGCATGCAAACAAAACCATGAATTAGAATTTCTTGGATATAATAGTTGAGGATTCAACAAACCAAAATTCATCAAATAAATAGAAGAAATGAATCAGATTTTAAAGATAAATATTACAAAACAAGAAGTGTATAAATATTACAAAGCAAGAAGTGTATAAATATTACAGAACACATCTTTATAAAATATAAGAATAATTTATAGGTATACAAGCCGTATTCACATGGCCAGAAATCTGATAGTTAATTATGATCAAATAACAACAAAGGTTGGTCTCAGCTGTATTACAAATCGAAGGAAAAAAAAATTAAAATTACATCCTCCCATTCATTTAGAAGTGAGGAATGAAGGAGAAGAAGAGAACATTACCAATATTGTGATTGCCTCTTCGCAAGTTGGAATAGAAGAGTACCACTTCAAGTCAAAGGATGGCCCAGCTGTATTACAAATCATAAAAAAAAAAACAAAATTACATCCTACCATTCATCTACCAATTAAGATTTTTCAGGGGTGTGCATGCGAAATAATTGAATAAATAATAAATAAAACCACCAAACACAAATATTGTTATGAATTCGGATGAAATTTAAAATGGTAGATGTTGTACTATAAAATAATAACAGCTAATGTAATGTGCTAGTAGTGATAAGCTTTAATATTGTCCTAGCAAACAATAATGATATAAATATTCCAAGCCTTCAAAGTCACTAGCAATAATGGTCCTATATGGTGTCAAGGAAATTCATAGCAAGTTGTGTGACATAAATCCTTTCTTCAAATTATATTTGGGGAAAAAAAAGAACTTCAATTTAGAAAGGAAGGTTTTGTAAGAAATAGAGTAAAAAAAGGTTGAGTGGATATTCAAAGAAAAACATTGAGAAAATGGATATTAAAAAAAAAGAGAAAGAAAAAGAAAAAAAGGTTAAGTGGATAAGCCTTCAAGACACTGAAGCAAAGGATATTCCTGAACCTCAATGCAAAAGAGAGAGAAAAGATATGATTTCATAAACTATTGCAGAGATGGTCACAATTCAATCAGGTAAAATTGGTGGTAGAATCAACCTAGATCCGCATGAGGCTCTTTCAACAGATTTCATGCAGATGTAATGATACAAGAAAAAGTGAATAACCAGTGGTCTAGTATTTACTAACACATAGAAATAGAATCTATGCATCCCAACAAAAGTTCATTTTTTTAAAAAAAATTTTGGTGCTTATCCAAGCAGCAATAAGTTGAATCAAGAACTGTTAAACCAAGTCAAACAATATCATATTTGAGAGCTTTCAAGAATCAGCTAAATCATGCCAAGCAGTCCAACCAACCTCCCATAACATGCAACGATGCTTAGCACAACTGGTTATTTAGTATAGTTTGGTTGGTAAGTCATAAATGGTTCAGGATCCTTTCCAATGCATCATATATCCCTTAAATAATTCATTTCTAACATGATGGTTAGGAGAAGAAAACTAAGCACATAACATTTCTTTGTCTCACCCATTGTAGGAAAAATTGCTAGCATTCAAGTGCTTGAAAAACTAGCATTCTAGAATTCAGTCCGTATATGAAATAAAGTTGGGGTGACATCACATGAGGAGAACAAAATGAAAATAGCAAGTCCACCAAGAGAGATTTTAAAACCAACTCCAAAATTGCAACTTATTTGAACAAATAAGATGAGAGGCAATACAGTTATCTATCTGCTTTTCCACTCTCATCATGGAGATTGGACAACATATCTGAACCTGGTTCAAGAACTTGACCATTCACCTTTCATCTACCATGAACTTCCTCAACTCCTGTTATCTTTGACCTCTTGTCGAGAATAAATGTGCTGAATTTTATCTTGATTATCTTGAAAACTTCAAATAAAATAGATGTGGGGATGACTAAGGGCATGGTTAGCCAACAAAAACTACAGATTGACTTGGAAACCCCTCAAAAACATGAATCAAGCAAGTCAAACTCAGTAACTAGTGCAAGTCAAGGTATTTTATTCTGAAGTTCAGAAAACAAAAATAATTAATTAATTAAGCACTAAAAAAAATATAAGTATGTGGAAAAGTTATTTTATAACTGGATCATACAAAATAAAAACAATACGATTCTACAAAATATAGACATTGAGAAGGAGAATAAATTCCACATATAATTGAAGAATGACCTTGAAAGGAAGACAGGGGGTGAAGAAAAAGGAAGAAGTTGCTGCAATAAATTAGAATTGCCTAAGTCATTTTCACAAGATCCAAAAAGAGAGCTAATTAGGTCATATGCTAGTCAGGAAGAAATATTTTTGCTTGGATTAGGGCTTAAAGCATGTAATTCAGCCATGTACACCAAGTAGCCAACTACATTAGAAAATGGTGCTTCTTTTTAACCAAAAAAAAAATTAAAAGAACATTTTTTTATTGAAGATCTTCATTGTGTTACACTATTATGTCAGTGTGAGTCATATTGGATCCGGGTTCGGATTCATTAACGGATCCGGGTTAACGGATCCGGTTTATAAAGGTTGTATATATATACATGTTTTAAGGTTTTTTGTATTTTTAAGTTTTGATAATACAACAAGAGGAGCAGCAGCCACCTCTCTTCTCATTTCCATCTCCGTTCGTCTCCGGACATCTCGGGTCATCTCCCTCACTTGACTTGGTATCAGAGCGACGATTCCCGGCCGTCACTGCACGTTCTCCTCCGGCGAACCTCCGTTGTCTTTGTTCCTTTCTTTGGTGCTTTGTTCTTTGCTTTCGCTCCGTGATCGGCCATCATTTGCTTTCGGGCCGTGACTGCAGTGTTGTGTCGGCTTCGTCGTCCTTTCAGCACGACCGCCGTCCGACTTAATCTCCTTCCAAGACCGGCTGACCTCGTCAGCTTCCAAGATCGTCCGTGAGCGCGGACTTCATCTCCAGGCGGACCTCATCTCCAGTCGCTAATCTCTTCAGACCTCCAGGCGGACTTCATCTCCACCTCAGCTGGGAGTACTTGAAGCCCTCCAGGCGTTGATTTCCAGCCGGGCGTTGCTCGTCTCCAAGGCCTGACTTCGTCTCCAGCCACCTGGTTTCAGATCTGAAGATTTGCTCTCCACTTGAAGATTTGCTTTGCTAGGTGTCTTTGACCAGTTGAAGTGTTGAAGCCTAGATTGTTTGTTGGAGTTTGAAGATCTGCCTTCATAGGTCTTCAGGCCCTTTTTTCTAACTGTGCGTGCTTCTCCGGTGAAGCATTTGGGATTGGGTCAATAGCTTGTTATCCCAACAAAGGGACAAGCACTGAGCTCCGGTATTGGACGAGCACTAAGCTGTCCTTCTCCTGCTGTCACAGCTGAGGCTGTGTTGTTTTTTGAATTTCTTTCAGTGAGTTGTCACATCACGTTGCAGCTGCTTCAGTGTGTGGTCAACATCATTGCTTTGGAAATTAAACTCCACGTGCTTTTGTGCTTCTATTGGAGTGAAATTCAAAATCGCCTTTGAAGTTGAGAATTCACGTTGCTTTGGTCACGTGGCTTTGGTCAACATCACCTTTGAAATTCAACATCCACGTTGCTTTGGTCAACATCATTTTCTGGTCAAAATCCAAGCACTTGAAGCTATATAAATTCCAAGAAATTCAACTTTCTTTAAAAAAAAAAAAGGGACTGGATATACTTTAGTGGTTTTTTACACATCAAGTTGGGACTATTCATCTCAAGAGTTTCTACTACACTTGACTTAGTACACTCTACATATTGTTGTGATGGGTGAAAATTCCAAGTTTGAATCATCAAAGTTTGAAATTTCTGTCAAAGATGGTGGATCTGTTGGAGGTCCCAAACTCAATGGCGATAATTATCGAACATGGAAAAATGTCATATCGGCTACCCTTCGTGGAATGCACCTACTCGGGCATGTAACAGGAACCACAAAGGCTCCTAGTGCAAAAGAAGCCGAGGCATATGCCAAATGGGGTGATAGTGATGGACTCGTCATGGGGATACTATTCAGAGCCGTGACTGATGAAGTGTTACAGCTGGTGGACCAATGTGCAACTGCTGAAGCGATCTGGAAGACACTAGAAGATCTTTATGCCAATGAGTCTGATTTTATACAGGTTGATGAGCTAATGTGCAAGGCTGCATGCAGAACTAAGACAGAATGGACAATCAGTGTCTGTGTTCTACACCAAATTGAAGAATATATGGGCTGAGATTGACCAGAAGCGCCCTTGCATGATTGAGGATTCAAAGGCACTTATATGGTACCAGAAAGAAAAGGACCTTGAGCGGGTCCATGTATTCTTGAGGGGGTTGATGCAAAGCATAATAATGCTAAAGGTGAGCTGCTTCGCATGCCAAAACCTCCTAGCTTAACTATGGCTTTTACCTATATTCGTAAGGATGAGTCACAACAAGAAAGTCTTAATCAAGCACAAGTTGAAGTCTCATGCCTAGCGGTCCAAGCAAAGTCACCAGCTCCCCTTCTTCAACTGCAAGACTCCCTGCCTCCCTATCAGCGAGGGCCTTCACCTGGGGTTCCTCACCGTCCTCGTCCTCAGTGTTCTTACTGCCATGATGTCGGACATACTAGAGAGACCTGTTGGAAATTGCACCCACATCTCAGGCCCAAGAAGCAGGGGTATCGTCATAAGGAGAAAGCAGCAGCGGTTCAGCTGGTCCAGGAACCAGATTTCTTTGGCGTTATTGCACAAGATCATTCTACACCAGGAGGGCATCCTCCTATCGCCTCTATTGCTGGTCGTGGTAAAATTGGTATGGCCTTACAAGTTTCAAATTTTGTTGGTTCTGACAGTTGGATCATTGATTCAGGTACATCTGATCATATGACTTATGATAAAACTTACTTTACTAAACTATCTCCTCCACCTGTGTCTTATGTTACAAATGCCAATGGTGAAGCTTTTCCAGTGTTAGGAATCGGGTCAATTCGCGTTACACCATCTTTAGAACTTCATAATGTGTTATATGTGCCTTCCCTGTCTCATAACTTGATATCCGTCCCACAATTGAATACTGAGTCTAAGTGTTCTGTAACCTTTTTCCCTGTGTCTGTAATTTTTCAGGATCTTCTCACCAGGGAGATAATCGGTCGGGGGTATATGAGGAGCAGACTGTTCCATCTGGATCTGACATACGCAGGTGAGAAACCAGGAGCACCGTCCCGCACCGCTTTGACTTTGAGTTCTGATCAACTAAGTGATGTTTGGTTGTGGCATCGTCGTTTAGGGCATCCATCTTTTAGTCTTATGAAAAAAAACCATGCCTACCTTGTTCATTGGTGTGGATGAGTCTATCTTGCATTGTGAAACTTGTATTTTGGCCAAAAGTCATCGTACTACCTATTCTCCAAGTATTTCCAATAGAAGTAACATTCCTTTTGAACTTATTCATTCTGATGTTTGGGGTCCTTCTCGCGAGCCCAATCAGATCGGTATCACGATATTTTGTCTTATTCATTGATGATTGTACACGATTATCATGGGTAGCGCTCCTTAAAACTAAAGATGAAGTTTTCCCTGCTTTTCAAGCATTTCATACTCTTGTTCAAACACAGTATAATAGCCCCATTCGGGTTTTGCGCTCTGACAATGGGGGAGAATATGTCAATCATGTTTTTCAGGAGTTTTTCACAACACATGGGATCATTCACCAAACTACGTGTCCACAAACACCTGAACAAAACGGTGTGTCCGAAAGGAAAAATCGTCACCTACTTGATATGACTCGCTCCATTCTCTTCAGTGCTCATATGCCTAAGTATCTTTGGGGTGATGCGGTAGAAGCCTCCGCTCACCTTATCAATCGTCTCCCATCCAGTGTCCTTCAAGGCCAAATTCCCTTTGAGGTTCTTGCATCTCATGTTTCTATTCCGTCATTTCATAATCTTCCTGCCCGTGTTTTTGGTTGTGTTGCCTTTGTTCACGTTCCCAAGAACCAGAGGACTAAGTTGGATGCCCGGGCCATCAAGTGTGTGTTTGTTGGTTATGGCAGATCTCAAAAACGGTACAAGTGTTTTCATCCCCCTACTAGGAAATACTATATTACCATGGACGTTACCTTTTTTGAAGATATGAGCTATTTTACCTCCCCTGATACTGCTCTTCAGGGGGAGAATTCTTATTTTGAAGATCTGTATCATGGTGAGGAAGAGACAAACTCAGTTGACATTCTCAGTCCTCCCACTTGTCCAGTTGAAGATGTAGTTGAAGATGCAGTTGAAGGAGCAGTTGAAGGAGCTGAAGATACATCTGCTCCTCCCTCAGTTATAACTCCTACCCCCGACTCACAGCTTCTCCCTGGTACGGAAGAAGATCACTCATTTGAGGTATGTCCACCTACTAGTCCTAGTCGTAATGATCAGTATGTTTTGCCAAATAGGTCTACTCGTGGTCAACCCCAAAAAAGGTATGAACCCAGTGTTCATGCAAAGTCAAAGTACCCAGTAGCCAATTATATGTCCACTAAGAGGTTATCTAAGTCATATGCATCATTTGTGAATCATATATCTGCTATATCAGTACCTAACAAAGTACAGGATGCATTGGGAGATCCAAAGTGGAGGAGGGCAATGGAGGAAGAAATGGGGGCCTTGCAGAAGAATGATACATGGCAGCTGGTACCTCTACCACAAGGGAAAAAAGCTGTAGGTTGCCGCTGGGTGTTTACAGTGAAATATAATGTTGATGGTTCCGTGAATAGATATAAGGCACGACTTGTTGCAAAAGGTTTTACCCAGACCTATGGCGTTGATTATGAAGAAACTTTTGCGCCTGTGGCTAAAATGAACACCATTCGAGTACTGCTCTCATTTGCTGCAAGTCTGAACTGGCCACTTCGACAGTTTGATGTCAAGAATGCATTCCTTCATGGAGAATTAGCTGAGGAGGTGTACATGAGTCTTCCACCCGGGTATATAGCTGCTTCTCCTGGTGAATTTGTATGCAAATTGAGGAAATCCTTATATGGTCTCAAACAGTCGCCACGTGCTTGGTTTGGAAGGTTCTCCCAGTTCATGCACCAGATTGGTTACAGACAGAGCAACTCAGATCATACCTTGTTTCTCCAGCACCAACAAGGAAAAGTAACAGCTCTAATCATCTATGTAGATGATATGGTAATCACTGGAAATAATTCTATTGAGATGGATAGACTGCAGAAACAACTAGCCTCTGAGTTTGAGATGAAGGGCTTGGGGGAGCTCAAGTATTTCCTAGGAATTGAGGTGGCCAGGGGGAGAGAAGGGATCTACCTGTGCCAGAGAAAGTATGTTCTTGACTTGCTGACAGAGACAGGTATGTTGGATTGCAAACCTATTGATATTCCTATTGAGCAAAACCATTGTTTGGCTGAGTATCCGGACCAAGTACCTACTGACAGAGCTCGCTATCAACGGTTAGTTGGGCGCTTGATTTATTTGGCCCATACTAGACCAGATGTTGCATATGCAGTAAGTGTAGTAAGTCAGTTCATGCACAACCCAAGTGTGAGTCACATGGATGCTGTTGTACGAATTTTAAGATATTTGAAGTCAGCACCAGGAAGGGGAATCTTGTTTTCCAAACATAACAAGATTCTGGAAGTTTATGGCTTCACGGTCTGATTGAAATTTTGGAAGTATTACCGATAGGAGGTCGACGTCAGGTTACTTCACTTTTGTAGGAGGTAACTTGGTTACATGGAAGAGCAACAAACAGAAGGTTGTAGCATGATCAAGTGCTGAGACTGAGTATAGAGGTATGGCTCATGGAGTGTGTGAATTGTTGTGGCTGAGGAACTTACTATGTGATTTGGGGTTTGAACCCAAAGATACTATGCAACTGTATTGTGACAATAAAGCCGCCATTGATATATCACGAAATCCAGTGCAACATGACCGTACCAAGCACGTGGAGGTTGATCGTCACTTTATAAAAGAGAAGTTAGACGCCAAGATTATCAGCTTTCCCTTTGTTCCCACTGAAGATCAACTTGCAGATATACTTACAAAGGGAGTCTCGAGGAAGGCATTTTATGACTCACTAAGCAAGTTGGGCATGGTTGATATGTATGCTCCAACTTGAGGGGGAGTGTCAGTGTGAGTCATATTGGATCCGGGTTCGGATTCATTAACGGATCCGGGTTAACGGATCCGGTTTATAAAGGTTGTATATATATACATGTTTTAGGGTTTTTTGTATTTTTAAGTTTTGATAATACAACAAGAGGAGCAGCAGCCACCTCTCTTCTCATTTCCATCTCTGTTCGTCTCCGGACATCTCCGGTCATCTCCCTCACTTGACTTATTATTCCTAATTTTCATAAAATCTGTTGATCCATGCCAAGCAAGGTTTGGTCATGCGCATAGGAAGGTCTTTATCCTACACTCTTGTAGAAATTCAGAGATTTATGAAAATTAGTATCAATCTTTTCAATGGTTGATATCAAGCTCTACATGACTAATGAAGTGTTTGATTGGAGGCATTTGCAAGTAGTATTTAGACTTAAGCCCAAATTGGGTAGAAGTCAAAATCGAGACATTTAAGTTAAATATGGGGTTTGGAAATCCATTATACATCTTCACACAATAACCATAAATTAGATTTGGTTTGAGCTCCAGATTTGGAGATGCTGGAGCTCCAAATCCTTCCAACCAAATACCCCCTAACAAACAATTTTTTCTATGATGCAGAGTTTCCTAAGAAGCAACCTGATGTCATAGAGCTTCAGTGGAAAAAGAATCTATGAAATGTGCTTTCCAAATTATCCCCAAATGGAGTATTTTAATTTTCAATAGAAATATCTAGAGAAAAACAAAAATAAAAAAGGGTAGCAGGGAAAAGGTTGCTATTACAATTTTTTCTTTTATTGCCCTGTGATCAACGAAATGTCAGCAAAGAGAGACTTGCATGCTAAAAGCCTATTTTGTTTCTATCCAATCAAGCAAATGGAGAAAATGTCCTATTTGCGGTTCTATTGATTTATTTGTCTTTTCCATCAATCTACACAAATCATAATAGACAATTTTTGCAATGAGTTGAAACTGCAAAATATAGACTTTGACATTTAAACACTATGTCCCATGTGGAGGAGTCTTACTGCCAGGTCTTATAAATTTATGGACTTTGTGCATTGCATTCTAGCGAGTCATGCTTAAAAGGAACATCATGAAAAGAGAAAAAGGGAAAGAGAGATGGCTTGACAGGCAGGGATTCTAAGACAATTCAAAATGAGAACAAGGAAAAGGGGCATTGGGATGGAGATATAACAACATAAAGGAGTTGGAGAAAATACAAAAATGACTTGATCATGATTCCAACCAATTGCTTGTATTCCATTCTTTTCTTTAATGGTTGAGAGAAGAGAAGAAGATAGAAAAGAGAAAAGGTGATAAGATCCAAGTATACAATGCATTTCATCAACTTGTAACTTTTAATCATAATTCTACTACTACTTTGCAAGCATTCTCATACAAAGGAAGAGATAAGGATGATTTATTTGCATTGAACTGAAGTTGTTTGGAATTGATTCCAAATTTTATTCGAGATAAGTATATCCATATTGAATTAAAAAACAATCTAAAGCTATTGACATATATCTCTATGCATCTGCAGGCAAATTCCTTACCTTGAGAACCAGCACGCAAAGCGCCCTTCTTCAAAGCAATCCCAAATTCTGCTCAGAAAACACAACGCAGACAATCAAAACAACAAAACTCAAATATAAATACCAAATCCCAGGTCATTGCATTTAAATATATGAAACCCTAAACCTCAAATAATACCAATTAACCAGGCCAATCAAGAAACAACTTAGAGAAGACAGAGCCGGAGGAACCAAGAACACTCATTGTCTCAAAACCAGAAGACAAATAAAAGGGAAAAGACAAACTTCATAAGTTCTCCAAACATAGAAACGAATCAACAGAGACTACGATCCAATTGATCTAGAACGAAGCAACAGATGAGAAGACAGGAGAGGGAGAGCGGGCTTACCAGAGCGACGATGGCGATTGACTGAGGAACGGAGCATGCGAGGAGGGAGAGCAGGGAACTTGTTACTGGTGTCTCGCTGTTCCTTAATTAGGAGGTGAGCACCGCGGAGAGGGAGTAATAGGGAGAGAGGAACTCAGCGTAGCTCGACGGAGGTTCGTCGGGTGGGGAGGTCGGCGGAGGTTTGTGTGGATTCTAGGGTTCGATGGGTGGGTGTCGCGTGCGTGAGAGAAAGAGGAACCCATGAGTTTTTAATTGGTTTTTTTTAAAAAAAAAACCCCCTATGTTTTCCCTGGAAAACTTTTCCTATGGGGGAGGCAGGAAAAGTTTTCCACCAATTTGATGAAAAATAGGGTCACGTGACAGGGTTTGTGGAAAAGTTTTCCACGGAAAATATTGCCAATCAAACAGCTCAAAAAGCTGGAAAATCACTCATGGAAATGTTTTCCAGGGAAAATAGTGGCAATCAAACACAGCCTTAGATTTAGGGCCCTCTATACCAGAGGAAAGGTGGCTCCAAATTTCCCTGGCCTTATATAGGGAAAAATTCTCGACACACTGAGACAAATTAGTCTCCGTGAGAATTGAGAGTGGCTCACTGAACAAGACTTGACCTAGATATGTTCATTTTTTAAAAATGAGCTGGAAAGCAAGGTCAATCATATATATATATATATAGATTGAAGTGGGATAGAGCTGGACTTGAAGTAATTACACACATAATGGAACCTTGATTCTCTTGTCATACATGGAAAATTTAGAGGGAGCACCATTGGATTAGAATGGAAGATGGGCTTAGGCCCATTGATTAACATTAAATAGCACTCATGTTGGGTCTAATTGGAATTATAAGAGGGGAGAGGTTGGAGTGGGTTACGGCCCATCTTATTAAATCATGGTCGAACCCAACAATGTATGTAGAGTTCATTAAACATCAATGTTAGTATATTGACAATATACTGAAATTGGGTTTTGTCTATCAGATACCGGTTTAGAGAATAGTAGCGCGCTTGAAGGAAATTCCGACTGACTTCCGAACATCTTTGGTGCATGTAAGTTACTCTTGTCTAGTTCCTACTCAGTTGTGAGTATTTATTGGATTTGTTATTTGCTATGTTCTGGCATGCCTTCTTAGTGATTTCGATCATTTCGTTGTCGACTGCATACATATAGTTGATATTTTGACTTATTGGACTGCTTCCATGTTTATATGTGTATGGTTGATATCTGTGAGTTAGTGTTTACTGAACATACCTTTCCGTTGATCGGCACATGGTCGTGGGAACACGTGAGCCTGTGCTCCGTCCGAATATGTGTGTGTTAGTTTCATTATCTGTTGTTGGATATTCATGCTCGCTGAGCATGCCCACCTGTTGACCGGCACTTGACCATAGAAACATGGTGTGCTTGTGCGCTGGCTGGGTAGGTGTGCGTCAGTTGAGCTCTGTTCTTCCTCCCTGTGCAGTGGAGCGTGGCTCCTGTAGGACATTCAAGGCCAAGATACCATGGCGTTCTGGCATTCCATGCCAGAGGTATTGTAATACTTTGGTTGTCCATCCCATCAGTGGGGGTGATTCGCTGACCGTATCGATACGTACGAGAGGTGGCGCTACCAACTTATGACAGGAGGGTCGTTTCCAGCTAAGAGTGATGATGTTGACCGGGGGATGTTTGATGAGTCTTCCTTGGACTTCTCTTCCAGAGCTTGAGGTTGTAGATGTGTTAGGAGTCCCTACCGCTGATAGTCTTTGGTGGTAGGTTTGAGACTCCTAGAAGTTAGATAGTGCGGGGCGTGGTCCTCACTTGCTTAATTAATCATGTTTATTGATTTACTTTATTTGTTATTGGCTTATCATTTGTTTTGTTACATGACTTCCTTGTGATCCCTGCGGGGGTGCTTACTAGGCTTTCCTTCCGAAAGCTCATACACTTGCTCTAATTCTTTTTTTTTTTTTTTTTTTTTTTAGATCCTGAGGAGTAGCTGACTCGGACTCAAGAGCGGTACTAGGGATTGGGACATTGTGTAGAGGTTCGAGAACCTCATTATTTATTTGAGAGTGAGATTTTATTTGTAGAACCCTTGTAGGGCCTTGACTTATGTAGGATATTTGTACCCTTATTTTATTTTCCGTTGTAGACTCTAGTACATTTCTATTATGTTATTTGGATTTTCTATTGTTTATCTGTTGTATGCCCTTGATTTACTTAGGCTTTGTGTGAGAATCGAAGTTTTTAGAGGATAAAATTTTTCTTTCCTAGTTTTTGTTTTTGTCGTGTGGTTAATAAGGGAATGTTCCCAATGCCGGATTTGTTTGAAATTATTATTTATTATTTAAGCATTAAGTTGACTAATAAGTTATGTCTAAGCACCCTCTAAGTTTTCCTTTAATTAATTAGTTTATTAAAGATATGTCTCATGCTTGGAGATGAAAGGGGGGGATTTAATTAGTTAATCCCTTAAAAGAAGTTATTTGGAGTCACCAAGGGTATTTTGATAAAATGGGAATGATTGGAAGACTCAAAAAAGGGAATAAATAAATTAAAGGAATAAATTTATTTAATTAGTTGGTGATTGATTTTATTAATTTTGGAAATTCTCCAAGTTGATATTAATTGGATTAGAATTGAAAAGTGGAGACTTAATCTTTGATTGATTTAATTATCTAAATTGAAGCCTATTTGGGCATAAGAGTAAATTCAGAAAGTTTGAGGGTTGGATTAGAAAATTACAATCTCATAAGTTGTAATGGATGGAGGACTTAAATGTGAAATAAAAAGGTTAGTGGTCTTCTTTACAAAAATGGGGAGAATTTCTCTTGGATTAATCATGCACGTTGTTGATGAAAGGTAAAAGGGGTCTTCCATGCAGGTGGTAGGAAGTGTAATAATATACTATGGGAAATAATTAAAATTCAAAGATTATTATAAATATTTTATAATAATGGTTAAAAATATGATTTAGTTAAGAGTTGATTTGATGGAGGGATAATATATATATATATATATATATATATATATATATATATATATATATATATATATTATACATGGATTAAGGAGTTGTTTTAGAAATTCAAAAAAAATAAAATTTGATAACCCAATGTGAATATATGATTAGGGAATTTGAATTCAAAATAACACAAAATAATAGATATATAAGGAATGACCAAGGTGGACTTGCATGGCTAGACATATTTTAAAGAAATAAATTATGGATTTGTATTTGGACTTGTATATAGTGTAAGAGATGGATTACACTCATGCATGGCTTTTTCCCACTAATGTATGGTTATATATATATGATTATATTATATATTTGAATAGTAAGAGAGGACTTAAAATTCGTGCATGGATCCAAGAACTTCTCATGTATGTATGGATTAAATTATTCTATTTATGCATGGATGCATGCATTGATTACAATATAGGTATATACATATCATGAGGATCTAATACGAATAAAATAAAGAAATAGATATATAAGTAAACTAGAGGATGACATGGTTGCCATTAATGGTGATTGAGAAATTTAAAAGGAATTAATAAGAATTCTTGGAATGAATAAACCTTAATTGCATGGTGATTGATTTAATCAATTAAAGGAAGGATTTGGGTGATTGATTCAAATTAAAGGAAAGAGGAAAAATTGATTAAATTCCAATTGGGTTTGATTGAGGCTATTTTGGAAGGCTGGGGATGATTATGCATGACGAATTGCAATCAGTGATCGCAATCTCCCCTAATTGCACCATTGGTTCCTCTATATAAACCCCCGAGGGGGAGCTCTTGAAGCACACCAAGCAGCGATGAGTTTAAACCACTGCGAGAGAGAGGGAGAGAGAGGGAGGGACTTTCCAGAGCCGCGTCGTCAAGGACTGAGGAAGCCGGGCTCTGAAGGGAGGGCTCTTACCTGCCTGTCCAGAGCATGGAGATCATCTTCAGGGGACCCAGGCGTCGGCGACGAGGTCTCGTTCCAAGGGGCAGCAGCGGTCAACACCTCTTCGGATTGACGAAGATGCGAAGGGAGTTGGTTCCTTGGGACACCAAACTTCTTGACTTTTTGTAAAATCCGAGGATTTTGTGGAGTAAATTTTTTCTTGTTTTTGTCACTTAAAAGGAAGGTTCCCAAACTCGGATTTGCTTGGATATTTTGAAAAAAAATTTGAAGTATATTAATTGTTCTTTAAACAATTAGTTGATTAAGATATGAATTTGGTTTAAAAAAAAATTCTCTTTAATTAATTTCTTAATTAAGGAAAATTCCCTAGCCTTCGAAGTGGTTGACTTAGGTGGTTTGAGTTGTTTAATTAAGTGTAAAAAGGGGAATTAAAATGAATAAAACCCTAATTAGGGTTAATTGGGTTGACGAGGGACCTTTCAGTAATTTTTGAAAAGTTAAGGGGCTGAGAGGAAATGTTTTCCTCTCACAGAGAAGGACTGAGTTGTAATATGGCCAAGTTTGAGGGCTTCTGTGAAAAAGTACTGAGAAAAACCGTTAATAAAATGGTTGAACGGTGGAGATTAAATAATCTCGGATAAGTGCTGATCTCGAGGCATTATTGAGCCATCCGTGAAGCCATATGGCGCACTTAGGTGTGTCCATCTGTTGGGGGACTAATCACGTGTCAATATAAATGATCTAAGAAGGACTACGTGGCAAGCGGAGAACAGATCATCTGGCCTGAGTGTTCGATACGAGGTAAAAAGGGTAGTGATCGGGCCGTTTAAATGGTTGGTTAATCCTGGCCGCAGAGATGAGTGTTATTGACTCCGAGGCATTCCGATCTAACGAGAGCCGTTGGATTTCGACGAATGCATCTCCGCTGTCCATCACCCAGAGCTGATCGCGAGGCAATGCTCTCTCCTTCTCTGAAACGCCTGCGGACGCCGCTGCGTTTAACCAGCCGTTACGCACGGGGAGGCCGGCCGCCTGGGAGAAACTGCTCGGCGACTCCGTCTCTTCCTCTTCGACTTCACGGGTCTATAAAAGGCGACCCCAACTGGAGGAAGAAGCAAGGAAGAGGACAGGAGACCGAGAAGGAGAGAGCTCTTACCTCTAGCGCCGGCGAAAGGAGAAAAGGGAAGGAGACTCGAGGCCGTTCACGGTCGCGCTTGGAGGTCATTGTCATGGTCTTTGGGAGAAGAGAGGACGAGAGACCGTGGGGCAGTGCTACTGTCTGTCACTGAGCCACCAGGCTCGCCGGGGAAGACGGTGGTCCTCGCAACCTCCAGTAAGGCCCTCCGGTGGTGTCGTTTGCGGTCGATGACCTTCCGATAAGTGCTTTCCCCCTGTTGGCGCTTTAAGAGTTGTCTTCATGCATTTCCTACGATAATGTGGAGCTCGCCAGAGAGGGTACGATGCTTGGCCGGGAGAGTGAAGCTCCAGCGAGGCTGGCAGAGGGCGACGGAACCCGGCTGGTCCGCAGGCGATGCTCAGCGAAGGTCGTCGGTTCCGGTGCAGGTCCTCCTGGAGACATGGGTCCTCACCGGAGATCTCCAAGAACTCCGGCGAGGCTCAGGTGGTGACGTTGTGGGAGAGAAGAAGATGAGATCTCCACGAACTCCGGCGAGGCTCAGGTGGTGACGTTGTGGGCGAGGCTCAGGTTGATTTACTAAATCAGTTAATTATTTGATTAAAGATTTATTAATTAGATTAGTTTTAATCTATTGTTGTGTGACAAATATCAAAGGAAGTTAAGAGTAAATTAATCAGATTAATTATTTAATTAAATTATTGGAGGATTTAATTTAAAGTGATTAAAAAGATTAACTGATGTTTAATATCTAAGTCGATAAAACCAATACTAAGGTTGATTAAATTCGATTAAGGAATTTAATTAGAGGGATTGGTGAAAATCAGTTTTATTAATTAATTAATGGAATTTAATTAATTAATTTGGTTAACTAAGGGGTAAGTTGATTCAGGTTAACCCGTTTTAAAATTTGGGTCTAGTCCCAAACTGGTTGGTCACCTTGATTTAATGGAGAAATTAAGATTGTGATCAAATTGATTTAATGGTCTAAGGTTGGGGTGTAAGTTGGACAAGAAGATTAAGTAGATTGAATCAAGTTGAATTAAGATGGTTGGGGTCCAAGGGTTTGGGTCCAATCGGGTTGGGCCAACCAGGTTAGTTATAAAAAAAAAAGAGAGAAAAAGGTTGTGGGAGGAGGGATTCGAACTCAGCCTCCTCAACCATCATCATAATACTTTAACCAATGGGACATGGCTAGCCACGTAGTAAAGAGTTGGTGCTTTTAAAAGTTAAGGCTAAGCCTGTCAAGTCCAATGGGTAGGTGGACCCATTTAGATGGGCCCAATTAGATTGAAGTATTTAAACTCAATTAAAATAGTCGTTAAGTTGACCATCAAACCTAGGTTGACCAAGTTAAAAGTTGAGGTTCAACTAGGGACAAGAAATTTTGGGAAATGGTCAGCAACCAAATATAAGGTTCCCGGGACCTGGAAAAAAAAAAATTTAAAAACTATAACCTAAGGAGAGAGAGGGAATAATGCTTGTGCATTTAGAAAAGTAGAGTTTTATTAGGATTTGACACTAATAGAAACTCTATTACCAGATAACGACATGGTAAAACCATTTGGTAATGGATTTGAGTTCTGAATATAAGTAGAGTTGGCTAGATGAGCCAACTCAGGGATTGACATTATTTTAGGTGGATCAAATTGGTCACACCCAAATGATTTATTTTCTATCCATGGTGGTTTTGAGAAGAGTAATGAATATGAAATAATGCCATGGGGGTTATAAAGTGGAAAGGTTGGAATTAATTGGATGTTGTCTTGAGGTTTATGAGGGAGGTTTAGAATGGGAAGGGTTGTAGAAGTTACACTTGTAAGGCCTATATAAGGCATGTAATCTTGAAGCTTGGCATAGAACAATAACAGGTTTGAGAAAGTTTGTGGGCAATTGGGAAACAAGAAGAGAGGTGAGAGGAAGGAAGAAAAGAGAAAAACTTGAGGGACTAGGATTTTTTGTTCAAAGGTGTGTTGAGCATGCTCTATGTCCATTATCCCTTTTCACCATTGGATCGTGCTGATTTTTGGTGAGATTGTTCTTGACTCTTCATTCTTCATTTTGAACGGTGAAAATTATTTTTGGTGGCCGGGAGAGTAGGGTTCTGGGGTGTGAAACAGAACCTGTCGCTGCTGGTTTCCTGCACCGACCAGTTTCATCATCTGCTTCAATCGGATAATCATTCCTAGACTGATCGAGCTGATTTTTGGTGAGCGTGGTGAAGACTTGTCCTGCTCCAATCTGAACGGTGGAGATCTGGTTTGGACGGTCAGTTTGTCTTCAGTATCTGTCGACATCTATACTCGGTGAGTTTTTCTAAATTCCTGTATCTCAGCTGTGTATGGTGATAAATATGATGATTCATATATACATGCATGCATGGGTTTTAAGGATAGATGGGGAACTAAATGAGTAAAGAATTGGTCCAAGGGTTGGAGTTTGACCTCCATGGGTGGTTTCATGAATTGAATTTATATACATGATCATGAGAAGTGTAAAACCAATCTATCCCTATCTTTGAAGGTTCATGAAAGCATGGACATGAGTAACTTGAGGTTGCTGTTTTATGGGAACAATTTAAGGATTAGCAAAGGTGTTGTTTGATAAGAGGGCAAGAGAACTTGGTTACTGTTAAAGGGTTATACATGCAGAGGTCAATAAATGAGTTAAGTTAATTCACTTCAAACCCGAGTTGGTTTAATAGCCAAGTAGTGAGATTAAAGAGGGTTGGGGTTTAGTCATATTAGTTTTGATCAAACCAAATGAGTTGGGTCCATTGTGAAATCAAAATGACTTAATCAAGACTAATTAAGTTTAATGGATCAAGATTAGTCAAGATGGAAACAAGGAAGGGCTCATAGCATTTGTCCACTTCGAGGGACAGCTGAGTAGTCTGTGATTCCCCGATAGAGACATATAGTATATCGTTGGAAAGATGAGGAAAAGATCTTTCCAACGATCTTTGGTTCAACTAGATCGGGTTCCGGAATCTGAAGTTATGAGCAGTTCTCTGGGATTGAGCAGAATGATCTGAAATTTTTGCAATAACATTAACATGAACAATAAACACGTTATTTTGGTGATAATACTAAGTCAGGGTTATTGTAATTAGATTTTGACGTGGAGCCATGTCAGGAGGGTTAGGGATCAGTCGGTTGGTTTACCAGTTGAGGTAAGTGACTCTTGCCTAGGCTCCCACCCAAAAAGGGGTTTCTTTGGTCTTGCTATTACTTGGTTTGGTATGTCCTTTATTGGTTTCGTGCTTATGCACATTGCTATGGTGCTTTGGTTATCTGTTGTTGAATCCCGATATATATATGTTTTGGTTTGATGCTTCCATACCGATTGATTGGATGTTGTATGAGTTTGCTTTTGGATGCTCACTGAGCATGTCACCGTGGACCGCGACATTATTGTGAGACTCGTGGTCGGAGTGTTTAGGTTGGGTGGTATGCGTCTGGATGAGTATGCGTACTCATAGAGCATAGTTCCACCTGTGTCTGGCACTTGACCATCGAGGCACGCGGTACTTGTGTTGGTCGGGTTGGTGTGTGTTGGTTGAGTTCTTTCTTCCGCCCGGATCAGAGGAGCAGGTGAGCTCCGATTTGAGAGAGAACGTTCGGGGAAGAGACACCCTGACGTTCCGGCATTCCATGCTAGAGGGGTGATACTCTGGTTGTCACACTTTGTCGGTGGGATTGATCTGGCCGCTATGTCGATATGTGAGAGGTAAGCGTTACAGGAGGCGGCAGGTTAGTATTTGTAGCTTGAATCTTTGTGTGTTCTTGTGAGGGGATGTTCGTTGAGTTTCTTTGAGTTCCTTCTTGAGCCCGAGGGCTGCCATGGGACAGGAGTCGTACTGTTGCTGATGGTTGTGGTAGACTCCTAGGGTTTTGATTGTGCGGGGTGTGGCCCCGATTGTTTGGCTTCTACAGATCGATGTTTTTGATATATCTATTTTGACCGATCCATTATTGTCAATTTTGGCTTAGTTGTGTTCTCCGCAATGTACTTACTGAGCTTTCCTTTCGAAAGCTTACGCACTTGCTTCCCTTCTTTTTCAGGTCCCGATGAGTAGGCTACTCGAACCCGGGCGCTGTGAGAGGGGTTGGGCGGGCTTTGCTGAGGTGCGAGGACCTCAGGTTTTCTTGAGTGAGAGATTGTAGGACCCTTATAGGGCCTTGACCATATGTAGGGCATGTAAACCCTCATTGGTTTTATTTTCGTTGTAACTCTGATATTATCTGATTATTAAATTTGGGTTATTTGTTATCTTCTATGATTTCCTTAGGCCTTGTATCCGAGTGAGGTGCTCTTTTGCTTGGGTATGGCCAGTCTGTGCGCGTGCCCGAGGTCCTGAGATTCGGATCGGGGCATGACACTTTTGTAAGTACTCTTGCCTCGTGCCCTTATTTATTGACTCGTTGCTTTCTCGATTTTATGCTTGCAAGTACCTTTGCCTTGCTTCCCCTCATTTGTTAGTCGTTTTTTTTTTGTAAGTACTTTTGCCTAGTACCCGCCCAGTGATGGGCTTCCTTGACTTTGTTGATTCATGTTTCTTGTAAGTACTTTTGCCTAGTATCCGCCTAGTGATGGGCTTTCTTGACTTTGTTGATTCATTTTTCTTGTAAGTACTCTTGCCTAGTACCCGCCCAGTGGTGGGCTTTCTTGACCTTGTTGATTCATGTTTCTTGTAAGTATTTCTGCCTAGCACCTCTGTCAATATTGAGTATTGTTGTTTTGCTTCTTTGTATATTGGCTTGAAGTTACCATGCTTTGCTTGGATTCGCATACACGAATTTGTTAACTTGCTTTGTTGAACTCCCATGTTAGTGTATGCTTGTTGAAGTTCTGGCTTTTGTTGAATATGATTGTGATCGCTGAACATGCTTTCCAGTTGATTGGTACGTGGCCGTAGAAACACGTGAGCTTGTACTTCGTCCGGGTGTGTGTGTGTCGGCTGTTCTTGTTACTGAATATGTCTTTCCGTTGATCGGCACATGGCCGTGGAAACACGTGAACCGGTGCTCCGTCCGGGTTGATGTTTCAGCTCTTCTTGTATTGTAGATTCTCCCGTTCAGTGCAGATTATGTTGCGGGCATCCAGGGGGAGGACACTCTGGACGTCCTGTAGTCCTACCAGGGGGAGGAAACTCTGGATGTCCACCCGTCAGTGGGATGATACGCTGGCCGTGTACGTACATGTAGGAGCGCTACCAGACTCAAGGGTCTGGATGATAAGATTTAAGATCGGCTTAGGTCGATGGCTGCCGGGGAGATGACAAGTTTGTTCTTCATGTTTGATTTGACTTCATGCTTTGTGCCTATGCTTAGTGATAGTGATCCTCGTGTGTTTTGAGCTTAGTCTTTCCTATGGTATTGCTTTGTGTGGATCACTTTTACATGATTGTTTTCATGACCTCTTCGCATTTCTTGCGGGGGTACTTACTGAGCTTTCCATTCGAAAGCTCATTCCACTTGTTTCTCTTCTTTTGTTCCAGGACTTGAGGTGTAGGTGACTCGGGATCAGGAGTTGTGCGAGGGATCGAGATATTCTAGTAGAGGTTCAATGACCTTAGGTTTACTTGTGTGTGAGATCGTATTTCATTTTGTAGGACCCTTACAAAGCCAGTACCCGTGTAGGGTGTTTAATTAATTTTTAAATTCTCCTGTACGACTCTGATTATTGAAGTTATTGGATTATATTATTGCATGCTTTTGATTACTTAGGCCTTGTATCCGAGTGGGGCTCATCTCCACTTGGGTACGGTCAGTCTGCTCACGTGCTCGAGGTCCCGGGATTCGGGTCGGGGAGTGACACTTTGTATCTGAGTGGGGTGCGGCTCTACTTGAGTACGGCCGATCTGCTCACGTACTTGAGACCCGGGATCTGGGTCAGGGCGTGACATGTTTAATACATGACACATAATACACAAATGTAACAAAAGCTTCTTTTTTATTTCTATAGAAAGGCGCTTTATGCCCAATCATTCCGGATAACGCTTGCATTCTCTGTCTTACCGCGACTGCTGGCACAGAGTTAGCCGATGCTTATTCCTTAGATACCATCATTGCTTCTTCTCTGAGAAAAGAAGTTCATGACCCATGGGCCTTCTACCTCCACGAGGCATTGCTTTGTCAGGCTTTCACCCATTACGGAAAATTCCCCACTGTTGCCTCTCGTAGCCCCGAAAATCCCAATAGGGAAATCCCAATTTAGTGGGCCTTTTAATACAATTAAATAGATTGCCACAACTCCTTATTCCACACAAAAAAGGGGAAATTTCAAAAAACTACCCTGTGGTTTGCCACTTTCTCAATTCGGTCCTTGTGGTTCAAAATTGAACCACAAAGACCCTGTGGTTTGCCCGTTAATCACTTTAGTACCTTGTATGCTTATGTGCATTAGCGGTGCGTCCCGTTTGGCCCCCTGGAGCATGTTTGAAGGATTTCCAACCATATGGATGGGAAGATCATCGAAAAATAAGCTAGCCTGTCAATTTTCATACAATTTGGGAACTTGTAGGGTCTTCATCTTAACGGTTCTTATTTTATAGGAATCTGAACGGTCCAGAATTTCAACCGTTAAGTGAGAGGACCAAACGGTTACCAAATTATATGAAAATTGACAAGATAGCTTATTTTTCGATGATCTTCCCATCCATACGGTTGAAAATCCTTCAAACATGCTCCAGGGGGCCAAACGAGACACGACCATGAATGCACAGTGTTACAGGTACTAAAGTGATTAATGGGCAAACTAGAGGGTCTTTGTGGTTCAATTTTGAACCATAAGGACCGAATTGAGAAAGTAGCAAACCACATGATAGTTTTTTTAAAATTTCTCCAAAAAAAAAAAAAAACATGTATTTAGAAGTACTGAAAGAACCCAAGTTTTCATAGAAAATATATATAGACCCTTTTTAAATCTCTTTCTATAATTATCTTTTTCTATTCTTATTTAGTGAACTCCCCCATTTAACGATCAATACAAATTTTGAATGATTAAACGTCACTTTTGAACTATTGAGCAATCTGTTTGACCTACTAAGAAATAATTGAGTGGTTAAAAGTATTACTTAGCCATTCACTGGAAGAAACATTTTGCTTAACAGTTCGAGTATTATTTAACTGTTCAAATATAATTCTTAATTGTCTAAGAATTATGTTAGAAATTTAAAAGTGTTTCTTAGCATTGCATCTGTATTGAGTACTATATAAAAAAAATAAAACTAAACCATTTTAAAAAAAAATGTTTCTTATATGGTCAAAAGAATTTCTTAACAGTTTAAATTATCATTTAACTGTTCAAAATTTGTAAAAATATTAAAAATAAATCACTTAATCATTCAAATGTAGGAGTTCTCTTGCTTTTAAAAAAAAAAAAATCTAGAAAAGAAATCTAAAATAGTCTTTTTGTATTTTCTATGAAAACTCGTCAATCTTTCTGCATTTTTGAAAAGATAAAGTTTTTTCCATATTTATAGAAAATAGTTTTTTTTTATCATTAAACTCATATAACAAATGAACCATAATGACAATAAACTAAGCCTCAAATTAATGCTTAAGTCATTAAAAATTTATCATAAGCCACTTAAGAATTTAATAGTCAAGCTATAAAAGCACAAACTAAACTTGAAACCTTTTTAATTAATCTTCAATATTAACAATGTCATCTAATACTTAAAACATTTAACACTCAAGGATCAACACTTTAAACAATTGTTACATAAAGCATGCATACCAAACAATTAAACTCAAAAATAGATCTCCCAAAGAATCTCTTCAATAGGAATGTCTTATTCCACTTTTGTCAACCATTGGCAAAAACATGAACTAATCCTCATGTCATTCCAGCTTGATTAATAATTTCAACTTAGGATAAAGGGTTTAATTAGAAACAACACACATCAATAATTTCTCAAAAATTACAACATAGGTGATCACTGAACAAAGAAATAAAAATTAATACAGTTAAAGATTTCACACGCTTTTCTATTCCAAGAGAATAGAATTAATGGCTACAACTGGTTACCTATCCCTCTAAATTTAGGCCTGCCCCAATGTTATATTTAGTTACTTACCATTTCAAACTGTAGATTCTTAACAACTTCCAATAAGAATTTATAATATATAATAAAATTCTAATTCCATTACTCATAAATTGTTCACAATTAGATAAATCCTAACCTTCAAAAATGGGCAAAAGCCTCGAGGAAGATGTATAACCGTGATTAGATATGCAACAACTAGTTTTAGATTGCATGGAAGAGACTTTGACAAGCCAATAGTGTCGTGCTCATCAAGAAGCTGGAAAAAAAAAGAACAATGAAAAAGATAAGGGGATGAAGATGCACTACTAGCTATAAACAAAGATCTTTTTGAGACTAGAACACAATTTGACCATAGAAGGCTTGTGCATGCCCATGAAAAAATCAGATATACAAGTCATCTCAGGCGGTTTGGGCAAAATGTGCTTAAATACGAAGAAAAGATCATCCCCCTTGAAGGAAAACCACAAATTCTTGCTAATATAAATGCTAAGTCTGTCTACAGGAAAAGATCATCCCCCCCATGAGGGGAGGACCACAAAGTCCTTTTGGCAGCATCTTCAAAGAAAGATCATCCTCCTCGCAAGTGAAGACCACAAAACCCTATCGATCTCGGCACCAAACCTGCCCTCAGGATACTTTCCCCTCAAAAGGGGGGGGGGGGACTCAGCAAAGTCCCTTCTAAGGGCCGACTCTATCGTGAAAGTAACTCCTACAGGCAGAGCTCTACCTACGAGCTCGTCAAAGTCCCTCCTATAGGTTGAGCTCTCCCTACGAGTCAGTCAAGGTCCCTTCTAAGGGCCAAGCTCTCTCTACGAGCTCGTCAAAGTCCCTGCTATGGGATTGGTTCTTCCTACGAGCTTGTCGAAGTCCTGAAAGCACGAACCCCTACCATGAACTCGGGGTTTGGCCTCCTTCTCTAAAATTTCTCCAACTCAACCGGAGGACAAGCGTGACAAAAAGCCCTAGACCCTGCTCAGATATGACAAGACCAACAAGCAAAGAGGAAGCATGTTAGGCACAAGAGAAGTATATATGTACTGGGGTTCTAATCATTAACACACGACAAAACCATGCAAAGGAGACAGAAGGTTGCCCAACAAATTCTATTATAATTGTCAAAGATATAAAGAGAGGGAAGGGTACAAAAGGGGTCTAAGAGGGTGGAGACAGGGGTATAAGGTGTCGAAGGGCTTCCTGGAGATCCAAGATAGCAAGGTCTAGCCCTGGACGTGAAGTTCACGGGCAATCTCTTGACAAATCTTGAAGCCCTCCTCAGTCCCCCTCCACACCTTTGAGAGGAGAAAGCTCTGAATTTCGGCCGAGGACTGGTAGGTGCATATAGCCTAAGAGGACGTCTCTTGGATATGGGCCTGGATGGCATAAATTCCTTGTACTCCACCCTGACCCTTTCGCGAGCCTCCTCACGAGCAGTCCTTGGAACCTGCAACAACTTGTCCATGTCATCTTGGACGGTCCTCGTCATGGCCTGCACCAACGTAAGCTGTGCTGACAATCGCTCCTTGTCCCTAGCGGTTACCCTAAGTCTCTAAAAGTATGTTCTCAAGATGCTAAATTGGGCGGTCCTTCCGAGCCAATTCCGCCAGGGCATCCCAAAGTTCAGCCTAGGCTCTCCTTAGATGGACCCTCATAACCCTCGAGCACACCTCCAAGCTGTTGAGCTCGGCCATCTTCCGCAAGTGAGTTACCGCGAGCCCAATCAAGACGGCAGCATGTGCCCATCGTCAGACGATGGATTAAAGACAAATAAGGGAAAAAGGGGCAAGAAGGTAGGACTTACCTAAACTCTGATGAGTATTAGCCACGAGACCAGCTCCCCCTCATCAAGCGGTCCGAGTCGCTCAAGAACGGGGCTCCGAGTAATGCCTTTGCGGCAACTATGGGGTTGGTGTGAGGGTTTTTCTCGACCTCCTCAACTCCCGCTCCTAACTGGGGAGACTCAGCAGGCGGAGTTATGGAAGGGCCTGGCCATACTGGTGACCCCAACCCTAACCAAGCAGCGGGGAGGGCTGACCCTTTGCAAGGCTACTCAGACACCTCCTGACCACTCGAAGTCGCCCCTTCCCGCACACAACGTCCGGAGTAGGAGCAACGTCTTGAGGATTGGGGGAACTAGAGTGGGTACACGCCCTAGCACCCAAGGTAGAGTACTCCTCCCACAAGTGTCTCCTTTTATCAAAGAAGGAAGAAGGGATAGCAAGACAATCACGGAACTCCCTTTAAGGCTCGTTTTAGTTGATTGCGATCTATTTCCGAGGAATAAGGAGCAAATACTCAAAATACTAGAGAAGAAGATGTAAGCAAAGCTACTAAAGTATACTATTTACAGGGAGAAGTGAAGGTCCCAAGGGAGATCCAACGGGTGGGAACCTCCTAGGGAAAGGTGCCTCACAAATGGGCGTCACGTGGACCACGATCCTACAACGTCCCTAAGAGATCCGCATCGGGAGTTACCCCAACCATCATAGCGACCCCTCAAAAAGATGGCGTCAAAGATTGCCATCCATTAAGGTACCTAATAGAGCCCCTTGAGGGAAGACACCTTGTTACTTGAAAAGGCGTAAGATGAATGTAACCGACAAGTCACCAAGAATTGTCTTTAGTCCAAAAACGACCTAACCACCTTCCCAAGGAAAGATGCTTTAATAGTATTACACATGGTAAATCGTAGGTCTTTCGGCTACAATGCCTAATGTTTCGCGCCTGACATATCAGCACCAGACCAGAGAAGAAGATGCGATAATGCGACAGTAGCCCAACTACGAAGCCAAAGAGAGGATTACAAGGCTGCATCCCAGGAAAAGGCAAAGAAGGAGGATTTCAAGAGCATCCCACACATAATGGCCAGTGGTCAATATCCTAGGAATGGCCAACACACCTCGAGATAGCGGTGGGCCAGATCCCCTTGATAAAGCTCCCAAGTATGGCAACCTCATGACAAACCGACCCAATATCCCTAGGGGTCAAGGCCCGTAAGGACTACTAGGGCAAAACCCGACAAAAGAAAGAAATGCCAAAAAAGAAAGTGATCAGGTTCGTTAACTTTTACAGGAGAATTACAAGTACAAAAAGAAACGATGTTACAATTGTTAGGGACGACACAAACTCCCTAAGATAGGGGACATTGAAGGGTCGAATCTAGCTGGTTCAGTCCTCACCAGCCTACTCATTGTAAGGGCAACAATGACTCTTCAGCGCACTCCCCCGGTACTAACCTCCTCAGCGCTTGATTCACTTGGCCCTTCGGGAAGATATTCCTAGGCTTCCTCGAAATCCAATGAAGTAATATCTAGTTCGGGGTGGTTGCGATGCAGGGTCAGGAAGGCCTGAAAGCTCCTCAACGCATGCACTAGCGAGAGCCTCACTATCGAGTATAGCTTCAAAGGTTGGGGAGAGCATGAATCGGGCTATGACCTTAGACCTACAATCACAAAGTAGAACCCAGAAGTCGAAAGAGTTCTTGAAGTTGGCGATGAACTTATCAACAATTACCCTCTTCACACAAACAAAATCCTTCGAGCTTTGGTAATCGGCGACAACCTCGTCCTTGGCCAACCAGAGAGCCTGGTTTTGCTTATCCATTATCGTCCCGATCTGAAGTTCGTGCTTCTTCTCAGCCCGATGAAGACGAGACTCGTACTACCCTTTCAGATATACGAGTTTGTCCTTATGCTCCCCAGTAGGTGGACAAGATCATCCTTATACTTCTTTACCTAATTGGCTAGCAGGGTCTCGGCCTCTTGTCTTAAGAGCTCACACTTCGCATCCCGAGCCCTAATCAAATCGTCTACGCTAGACCAAAGGACTCCCTTCAAGACAACGATCTCATTCACATGGTCCACCCGTATTCGGGTCTCATTCTCACGCTAACTGTCGAAAAGGACCCAGTGGGGTTCAGTAAGAAAAGCGAATCTTGCCCTCTATCACTCCAGCTCCCTGATATGCTCCTCCCATATGGCCAACTCCTTTTCGGCCCTCTCTTGGACCTCAGTGGAAAAGTTGGGGACGTCGATTCTTCTGGAAGCACGGTGGAAGAATGGGCCATCAAAAGCTGAAACTGCACGCATCCGTCCATCCATCAACATAATAAGGGAAGCGGTCTAAAGTGATAGTTTGAACCTACCATAGTCCCGAGTAAGGTCAAGCGAGAAGTCAACTCCTTAAAGTCCAGGCTTGCTACGACATCTCGATCCTTGTCCTGAAAAGCCCTCGAGAAAGCCTCAAAAGCTATTGTACTATCACTAAAGATCACTTCCGCCTCGGCCTCATGCGAGAGACAATCACCTACAAATGATAGAACATCAAAGGTACCTTTAGATTCGAAAGATTCTCAGATAGAAGTGGCCTCCTATTCAAGAATGGGAGGCTCAATACGATGCACCTCGGGAGAAGTAGGGGACGGAGCTCGGTCCTCGGGGAACAGAAAGGGGTGTGTAAATTAGTATACTTAAGGCAATCCTCTTGGTATGGAACGTAGCTTGCCTGGGGCGAGGTGTAATCGCCAAGGGGCCTGATAAGTGTTCATTTGAGCATAATTCTATACAATATTCTTGTATGTTTTTCATGTAATTTTGAGGAGTTTTCTACCACTGATACTTAAAATGTGTTTATTTTGATAAACATGGCAAGATATCGATACCCCAGGAGAAAGGAAGTTTTTCAAGGGAAATTGAGGCCGAAATGAAGCGTTTCTGGAGAAAGAACCAAGGCATATGGGATTCCATATGGCCCGTATGATCTTGGAGAATCATGGCCTCTGCAGTCAATCTTCTGGGCCATACACCACCCTGTATGAGGCCATACGGGCTCTCATATGGTCTGATATACATCTGTATAGGTTCACCTGAAGTCTGTACTGGCCCGTATATGGCCCGTATACAGGCCCATATGTCGTAAGTTTCTAGAAAATCTGCGGACCTAAGCAAGGGAAAAAATATAAATGACACTCTAAAACCCTAAAAGGAGGGTATATAATCCGAGGATTGGGGGTTTTAGAGAGAAGAGTTAGCTTGGGGGAAAAGAGAGCTTGATTAAGGCTTGGGAAATCTTCATCACCAACCCTAAAAAGAAGAGAAGGGGGCAAAAGCTTGGAGAGGAGTCAAGGAATCCACCAACGGTGTATGTAATATCCTCATCTATCATGAACTCTTTGATTTCTTTCATTTTGGCATTGGATTGGTGCTCTCCTTTCATGGAGAGCTAAATTTGTGGATAATTGGCTGTTGATGAACCCTGGATATGGTTTAATTGATTATTATTTTCTATGTAGGAATGCTTGGTTGAATCTATGTATCTATTGGATGTTTTAATGTTAGTTAATTCCTCTACGTTGCGAGAGCCCAGAAGAAGAGAGCGCCTCCCCATGTGTAGACCATTTCCAACATAGGGGATTGTGAGTATACCGGGAGCCCGGGTACTAAGGAGAGCGAATCCTTTAGATATATTATTCCCATAATCCTTCCAAGAATTATGTTCCCTACCTCGAGAGTCTTATCCAACTTTTAGAAATCCAAGGGGAATTCAATCACCCAAATATCCCCTTCTCATGATTGTTTGATATCAAGAGTAAGTTGACCCCATTGTTTGTGTTAGAAATTTCTTAATTTAGATTTAGTATAATCACTCACTTTTGGATCGACTAGATAGTAGACAAGTAGTAGGTACTAGTACTTCCTTCTTTCTGATGATCGATAACTCGACTTTTGAGTCCACTTTTATTACTTGATTACGACCAGTACACTTGCGGTTGCATCACATCCGGGCCCGAGAACGACCTCTTGTAACCCTTAAGCCCATGAATGAAAGAAAGATGGAAGTTGTCACTCCTCCTCGCACCTCCATCTCTTCCTCGATGATTACTTGCCTTCCTCCAAGCGCTAGATCTTCCGGGATAAGGGAGCGGGCCTTGAACCTTCCCTAGCCGCCTTCAACATGCGATTCTTCTCGGAGGGTATTCTATAGGAGAACGAATAGGTCAGGTTATCAACGGGTAACAAGCACTTGCTGGAAGATGAACGAGGAGGAAGAGAGACTGTTCCTGCGATGAAGTGCTGGCAACCCGAAGATCAAACTCAAATATCGGATAGGAGAGATATTTGGGATTGAATCTCCAAAGGTGGGTAAATTGCCTCTTTTCTTGTTCATTCATGGCCGCATTGTAATACGAGTCCAAAAAGGGGGTACCCCACAAGGTGGGAATATCCCAATCCTCCTCGTAAGGGATGCAAAAGAAGAGAGATCGCAACTCTAGAGTTCTGGCAGAAGAAGGTCTAGGAACACCTTTTCTTACTGCTCAATGAAGAAAAACCAATCCTCGAGCCCAGGAACCCTCCTCAAGAAATACAGGAGTTGGAACAAATAGATGGTGGGAGTGAAACCCTAGCGATGAAAGACAACTACAAAGGAGCACAGTATCCTTTAGCTGTTCAGATGAAATTGTACAGGTGCAGGACACACTCTGTAGAAAAGGAGGATCTCTCGAAAGAAAGGATGAAGGGGAAAACAAAGACCTGCCCATAGAGACTCCAAGATTAGGATGATCTCCCTGGTCTGGGGTGATTAACCTTCTCGGACGAAGAGGGAAACCTGAGTTCCAAGGGGAGGCAGGCCACCGAAACCTCTTGCTCGATGAAGGAAATTGAGATCTGTAACCTCTCTAGAGAAAGATTCCATAGTGAGAGAAAGTCTCCCAGGGGACAAAGACTCCAAGTCCATCCGCTTCAATCGGAAGAAGGGTACACCATAAAGATTCTGTAAAACCCAGGGATTTTAGGGATTAAATTTTATTTTGGGTTTTGCTTTCTAATTGATTGGTAAACGAGGTAAGCCCCCAAGTTATAATCAAAATGAAATTTTAGGTGGAGAAACAAGATTTCTAAATTTTTTTTTTGATTTGTTAAAGGACTCCCCAAACTTTGAATACATGGATTTGTATTAACTCCCTTTAATTAGTTGGTAATTAAACCAAGTAATAAGTTAAAACCCTAATTAGGGGTCAGAAGGACCTTTTTGGTAATTATTAAAAGTTTCGAGGACTGGATGGAAATTTTCCTCTCAGCGGTAGAGGAACTGGATGCAACCTAAATAATTTCGGGGGCTTCCGGTTAATTTTGCAGGATAAAAACCCTTATATGAGCAAATGGTGTGAGATTGGAGGATGGGATTGGGTCTTGTCAGTGGAGTTATAGGGGCATCTCAGAGTGATGCCACGCATTGTGGCCCATAATGAGGCGTCCAGGCCTTTGGAGTGTTGGATGCACGAGGGGAGATGAAGATCCAACCAGTTGATTTGTTTCAAATCTGGTAGCGATCTTAAGGTTGTTTGATCCTAGGCAAATGATTAGAATCCAGATCGTTGGTGGGAGTTCAATCTAGGACGTTGATCTAATCCAGCGAAAAAGCAATGGCGGTTTAGATACCGCGATTAATGTTAATCAGCGATCCTTGCCCTTAATGTGAATACCCATCCCGAGTGCTTTGTTTTCTCCACCGGCGAGAGCCGCCCGCTTGCATGCCCTTTCCCGGGCGTTACAAGCGGAAGCGCCTGGCCGAGCGGAGAATGAAGCGAGGCGTTGGCGACTCGGTTAGCGCTTCCTTTCCCTATAAAAACCCCACCCGGCTTCGTCACGAGTAGCGAGAAGAAGGAAACCAAGGAGGTCGCCCGGGAGGGTTGTAGGAAGGGAAATTGGGCCACTGGGGGTCTCTGTCATAGCCATTTTCAGCACCGGAGAGCAGGGAGCAAGGTATGGATCGATTCCCACTTTCTCAATTTTGTATTTTTAAGCATCCTAGCTGGGTCTTGAACTTCGGCGGAGAGGATGAACGTTATTACGCAGTAGGGAGGCTCAGGAGAGTGTGGGAGGTGTAGGTATGTCATGTGAGGTATGCCAGTGAGACGTGAGCTTTCGACTCGGAGACCATGGCGGTGAGAGTCCTCAGGGCGGAGAAGTTTGGTCCTTCCGGCTGAAGCTTCTCACGGTGGGGCTCGGCTTCGTGGAGAGAAGGAAGATGATTAATTAATTAAATTAATTAATTAGTTTGTTCTTTAATCTTTTTGTTAATGATTAATTAATCAAGCAAAATAAATTGATTTTAACTTTGGTAGTGTGACAACTTATTAGATTGATTAATTATCTAGTATGATTAAAATAATAATTGGAACTAATTGTGACAATTATTTGATTAATTATTTTGTATAGTTAAAATAATGTGACTTTATAAGTGTGATGAGATAATTAATTAATGCATTATTGCATAGTTAAATAACTATATGGGACTTTGGTAATGTGTGACATAATTTGGTTAATAAAGAAGATTTAAGGATCTTGATAAGATTTTTAAATCTTGGTAGTGTGACAAAATATTAGAATAATTCATTATATGCACAGGTATGATTATTCTATGTGAGAGATTAAGTTGATTAGTTATCTTGCATGATTAAAATTATTTAGTAAGGCTACTAAATATTTTAATGAGATTTTTAAAACTTTGGTAGTCGCGACAAAATTGAACTAATCAAGTTAATTGGCTAAGGTTAGAATCAAGTAACAAAGAGGGATCGGGTTGAATCCAAGCTAGTTAAATTAATTTGATTGAATCGAATGACTTGGGATTTGGTCGGTAACAAAGTGGTTTAATCCAAATTTAAGTTAATCAATGACTTGATTAAGCTTGACATTGGATTTGAATAAATGGGTTAGGTTAACCGATTAATTGGATTAATTGGTAGAATTAGTTAAATGAAACTTAGTCAAGTTAACTTGGTTATGAAGTTGAAAGGTTGGAAATATTTTGGTGTTGTCTTTGGGGTTTCGAGGGAGGTTTGGAATGGGAAGGGTGCTGGGGTTATGAATTTGAAAGGTTGGAATTATTTGGGTGTTATCTTTGGGATTTATGGGGGAGGTTTAGAATGTGAAGAGTTGTAGAGGTTACACTTGTGAGCCTATATATAAAGCATGTAATCTTGAAGCTTGGCATAGAGCAATAGCAAGTTTGAGAAAGTTTATGGGCCATTGGGAATCAAGAAGAGGTGAGAAGAAGGAAGAAGAAGAAGAAAGAAAGCTTGAGAGACTAGGAATTTACACATTTCAAAAAGAGTGTTGAGCATGCTCTATGTTCATTGCCATTCCGACCATTTTCACCGTTGGATCGTGCTGAAATTTTGGTGAGATTATTCACGACTCTTTATTCTTCATTTTGAACGGTTAAGATTGTTTTTGGTGTCCGATAGAGTAGGTTTTTGGGGTGTGAAACAGAACCTATCACTGCTGATTTTCTGCACCGATCAGTTTCATCATCTGCTTCAATCGGATGATCATTTCTAGTCTGATCGAGTTGATTTTTAGTGAGCATAGTGAAGACTTGTCTTGACCCAATCTGAACGGTGGAGATCTGGTTTGGACGGTCGGTTTGTTTTCAGTGTATGTCGACATTTATACTCGGTGAGTTTCTCTAAATTCCTGCATCTTAGCTGTGAGTGGTGATAAATATGAGGATTCATATATGCATGCATGCATTGGTTATAAGGATAGATGGGGGAAAGAATGAGTAAATAATTGGTCCAAGGGTTGGAGTTTGATCTCCATGGGTGGTTTCTTGAATTGAATTTATATACATGATCATAAGAAGTGTAAATCCAATCTATGAAGTTAATTAAACTAAAATGACTTGGTTGAAAGTTAAAAGATTGGGTTCAATTGGATTTAATCGTTTGGAAATTGAACTTGGGTTGGTCTAACCAAATAGGCCTTAATATAAATTATTAACTTAAATGAGTAGGTTAGTTTGTTAGTCGACAAAAATGGGTTAAGATAAGGTGAACCGGATTAGTCTAATCAAAATGACTAACTTAACCTAGCTCAAATGTCGATTATATTTGATTAATCGAATAAGCATATTGAATGAGACTAAGTGAAACAAGTTGGTTTGGGTCAAGTGGATCAAATGGGTTAAGTTTGTCAGATAATTGAACCAACCGAAAAGTGATAAAAAAGATGGTTAGGTCGAGGGACTAACCAAACTAAGAAGATTAATTAGATTAATTAGTCAAGATCCCTAAGTCAAATTATGGACCAATCAAAGTAGGAATTGGGTCCACATATTGTAAGGCCCAATGGGGTTTGGAGCTCAGGGTTTTAATCAAACCGGTTTTGTTATTAAACGAACAAAGAAATAAAGGTAGGATAAAGGGATGTTGGTAGGGGGGAACGGGCCCTAAGTCGGTCAAGTAGTAGAGGCGGGGACCTTAAACCCTTGGATCATAGCCACTCAAATGGCAGAAATGCCCTTTCTTAGTTAAAAAGGCTAAGGTCAAGCTTAGATTGTGTAATAGGCTTGAAATGAGAATTAACTAAAATGACAAGAGGTGACCAAGTAGTCTAGACTCGGCAAGTAGACTAAGGTTGACGAGGTTTGACCAAGATAGGGACTTAGTCAGCTAAGAGCGTGGGATAAGGATTAGTAACTCGAGAGATGGTCTTAAGGACCCGTTAGTGGGCTTAGGCCCAACAAGAACAAAGAGTCGTGCATGTCGGCCTAGTAGCATAGGGTTTTATTAGAATTTTACCTCTAATAGAAACTCTATCTGTAGATACTCGGGGAGTCCAAGAGGCATTTCAAAGGTGACTAGGAGGGCTTGAGTTTCGATGAAGTAAGTACTTTTGCCACTACCCCATCTAGAGTGTTCTTGACTTTGTTATATACGTTCTTGTAAGTGCTCTTGCCTAGTTGCCTTATTTATTGGCTAGTTGTTTTCTTGATTTAAGGTATGCTATTTGTTAGCATGTCTTTGTTTGGTACACGATATTCTTGGATGCATGCACATACATATTCTTTGATGTCTTTTCTGGTATGTGTGTGATTGGTGTGCTAGAGGTAGTGTTAGCGATCACGAGGATCAGTTGACGCCGTGGCCGCGTGGAAACACGTGAGCACGTGCGGTTCGTCCGGGATAGAGTGCGTGGTTTCACTATCTCTTCGTTGATGCTTCACCGAGCATACCAACCTATGACCGGTATCTTTGTGAAGGTTCAGTGGTGCTTGTGTGCGCGGCGGCGGAGTATCGTTAGAGGAGTATCGCGCATTACTGAGCATAGCCTCCTATTATGCGGCACTTGACCATAGAGACACCGCGGTGGTTGTGTTGGTGGGGTGGGTGTGTGTAGGTTGGAGTTTGTTCTCTTTGCGGTTCGGTGGGCGGGGGAGTTAGATAGGGAATGTTGAGGGACAGGACCCCTAAGCGTTAATGCCCGCTTGCGGAGAGGCAATTCTCTGAGTGGTCTTACGTGGGTGGGCACGGTATTAATAGCGGCAGGTGTTAACACGTAGAAGAGGTAGTTCTACTGAATTGCGGCTAGGAGGTCGAACTACAAAAGGTCGTGCTTACAAAAATGGGACATCTTGGTAGGGGGTGATTCTTGAGTTTTCTTGAAACTCATCAGGAGCTCGAGGGCTTACATTGCAGTGGGTCGTACCTTTGGATTGTTTCGTAGACTCCTAGAGTTGTGTTTCTTGGTGTTATGACCTTATTATTTGACATATTGCTCATTTATGTCTTGTGACCTTGGGGGTACTTTACTTGGAGCTTTCCTTTTGGCTCATAAACTACTTCCACTTCTTTCTTTCTTTTTGAGGTCAGGAGTAGGTGACTCGGACTGGGGAGTTGGCCGAGGGTTGGGGTGATTTTGTAGAGGTTGAGAACCTCAGTGCCGCTGTTCTTGAGGTGGTATTGTTATCAGAGGACCCTATAGGGCCTTGACCATGTGTAGGGTATGTAAGCCCTATTGATTTAGATTTTGTTGTGACTCGATATTATCGATTATTAAATTTTGAGGTATTTGTTATCTGCTATGATTTCCTTAGGCCTTGTATGTCAGGTGGGTTAGCCTTCTACTTGCCAGTACGGGCCCGTCAATATCTTGGCCTTTCGAGGTCGGGATAGGGTGGAGTGTGATTGGAGATGAAAGCTGTTTAAGGACTAGAAGGCTGGAATTGCGAATGAAAAGGCGTGAGTGCTCAAACAGTTTAGAAGAATGGAAGAACATCGCTAACATCTTATCGCCATACCCCAGTAGATGAAATCTAATGGCTCGCGTCATTCCACGATAGGATGTCCACTTGATAACCAACACGTGACCAAGGTCTCTCTTGATGCTATAGGGAGCTTGTCTAGGGAATAGTGCTAATCATTCCATCAATGAAAAATAGTCTATCAAAAATAAACTGGGAAGCCGAGCCCGGCTTAATGCACTTACCCTGGTACAAACAATGAGGTTTATTCGGGGTGATAAACACCTTGCCCAGTCTTGTGCCTTAACTCAATCAAAAAACCTAAGCATAAGGAAGGTTGGCGGGGCATATGATTTGATGGTCAGAAAGAAACTTTGGAATCCCCATAATGGGCAACAGAGATCGCAGCCTTTCCAGCCTATTGCGACTCAGAAACCCAGGCCAACGCATGATTCGTGAGACTGCCGAGCCTAGGAAGCAAAGACAGGAGATGCGAATCCCTTGTCTCTTTGGATTAGATGAGTCTGTCGGCGATCTAACTTCCTAGGTTGACTGAAGTTGAAAGCTCGTCGACCTTGAAAATTGGGGGGAAAATGTTATAGGGGAAAATATACTTTGCACATGGCATGTTCAGCTAGCCAAGTATGGTGGGACCACACTAGCAAGCTTGTACTCTCTTGGAAACCCACGTGGAGATTCTCCCCTGACTCACAATTGAGGGGGCGCCCGCCTGTATTGGTGTCAGAGGCAACACCCCACCTGAGCAGGACGCGTGCCCATACAGAGGAGGCCCATGATCCGTGGCTTGGTAGGGGCACCTTCGAATGATTCTCTTGTCCTTATGCCAGAGGGGACGCTCCACGACTAACCGCCTATGGTGACTAGCGAGGTATAAATGGATGACAAAAGAGAAAGAGGGAAGACTATCTGGTTGGACTCATCTCCTACCTCTAGACTCCTTCTCCTCCCAGGCTCTCTCATATCTCTTGCAACTCTACCTTTCCTCGTACTTCTCCCACCCTACCTCCGTCTATCCCTCATTGACTTGAGCGTCAGAGGGTCCGGGAAGAAGCCCCCAGGCTTTCCTTGCAGGAAAGAAGCTCCTCGACGACTAACGTCTAGCTGCCTCTTCGCACGTTGACCTCCCGAGGCCATCGTCAAGCTCTTGAAGTCCCTGATCCTAACACCTCTCTCCTCAATTTATTTAAAAAAAAGGGAAAAAACCTTAAAGAAAAAGAATTTTTGAGGCTGTTTTAGTTTTTCAGTTTTGACAAATTTCAGTGTTTTCTCCGGTTCACTCGAGAAATAATGATTTTTAATGATAAGAGTATTTACGTAATTATGCAGTGTTATCATGTTAAATTCGTCTAAATTTGCTCTTTTTTTTTAAATTTTGGTAAAAAAATAGAAAAGAGAAGTAAGTAAATAAATAATAGAAAGGACGAATGAAACCGGGAAACCCAGATAGCGATTAGCGAGCAAGGTGGGCGGGATGAGCCCCGAATCAGCAGCCTATCCGGTCCTCTACGCTTGCGTAGCCCACGGGCCTACCGTCCTCGCCGACCACCTCTTCCTCCACGATCCCGACCCCGACTTCGACGACCCCGACCTCCTCTCCACCGCCCACCTCTGCGTCGCGGCCGCCCCTCGCCATCACCGCGTCTACACCCACACCGCCCGCGGCCGCATCCACGCCTTCCTAATGGCCGACCCCGATCCTCTCCTGTTCTTCTTCGCCATCGCCAACGAATCCCTAGGCCCCCCCCAGGCCCTCCTCCTTCTCAACCGCCTCCGCCACGCTTTCTCCTCCAACCTCCTCACAGCTCCCTTCGACCCCCCGGCTCCGCATTGCCTCCAGGACCAGTTCCTTCCCGTCCTCCATGGTCTCCTATCTTCCCCGGCGCCTTCTCCTTCCGAGGAGAAACCCTCCTTGCCTCCGCTTTCCCCTCCGCTTTCTCCTCCGCCTCCGGAGCCTTCTCCCGTGGAGGAGAGGAATGAGAATGAGAATGAGGGGAAGGAAAAGAAGAAGAAGCACAAACCGAAGAAAAAGAAGAGCTTGGTGTCTGCGGAGAACCGCACAACCATTTTCGTGTCTGATGATGAGATTGGCGATGAAAATGCTTGCTTGAGTTTCCCAAGCGTGAAACAGGCGAGGAGAGCGTGGGAGAGGCTCGTGAGGGTGGTGTTGCTTGTGGATCTCCTGATCTGTACCTTCTTGTTCGCGATTTGGCTCTTGGTTTGCCGGGGATTCAAGTGTTTGGCCGCTTGAAGAACAATGCTGCTCATAATTGGTGGATTCTATTTGGTTTTTGTACATGACTTGAGATGGGCCAAGCAGGGACAGTGGGACACCTCTATGATTTTTGGCTGTTCTCATCTACACGTTAAAGGTGACACATACCCTTTAGTCATATTTGGAGAATTGGTTTTCGTTCTATTTCTATCCTTCTTTCCTTCTTCTTCAATTATATCTTGTTTATATGGCACGAGATTGTGTTCTCAGCATTTGTTTGCATATCAATGTGAAATTCAAATTCAATATACATTTGTAACTGCAATAAAGTTTTTTTTCTTCTTTTTTAACTTAATGAGGTGCGGTACGTCATAGTGCTCAATTCGGTAAATTCTTGTGTCATTTGTGCAAGATATGTTTTAATAATGCATTAGAATCTGCTTCATTTAAAGTTATTGGAATTTGGATGCTTCATTCAAAGATTTTGTTTTGGTTCTTTTGTTTGTTTCCAAGCAGTCTGGTTTGAAGATTCCAATTTAGTAATTGGGAATATATTCATTTTTATATGATTAGCTTTTTTTAGTATTTACAATGTAATGAGGAAATTGGCATGGGGGAATCTATTGAAAATGGTCTAAAAATCAAATTCCACATTATTTACATGTGTGATTTAATCTAATCAATTTAATTATTGAAGTATTTATTGAAACTATTCTGAGATACAAATTGGAAGAGAATCTATGCTAGAATATCCATTTTGCTTTGGCCATGATGAAAGCTGTAACAATTCTGCAAATGATGTAGCAAGCAAAGCAAATTGTGTGCTCCCTGTTGGTTTGTTGCTCCTTTCATTGGAGTAGGAATGTCACTTTCTTTTAAAAGGAATAGTTGGATTTTAAATGTGGATACAGAGGTTGGTTTGAGTATTTGCAATTTTTTTTTTATTTCAGACTATTAGAAATTATTGAATGAATACCAGGTATTAAGCTTCTCTATTTCAAACCATAATCAACTATGTGATCAACCAATTTCGAACTGATTGGTGACAATTGGCAATATCTATTTCCAATCATCTTTACTTTTATCACCTTCAAAATAAAAGGTGTTGAAACTTGATTCTAGGATAGGGAAATATTCTATCTGACCTTATTCTTTCATTTGGTGATATATATATATATATATATATATATATATATATATATATATATATATATTTTTTTTTGGGGGTCTTGAACCAATGGTACCTAGGTTGATAAAAACTCACTAATTTATTCCAAGACAATATATGACATGTGACTAAAAGATGAATTGCTGTTGAATATTGGATGCCATGGAATTTTGGAAGATTGGCAGGTTTTGGTTGCTTCAGGAATCAAATTAATAAAGACAAAGCAGAATAGCTTTATTGATGTCACTATTGTGGGTTTCTGCTTAAAAGGATACTCCAGGCAGAAGCTTATAAACAAGAAAAGTGAGATTTTTAGTGAATGATTAAGAATATAAAAATTGTTGTAGAATGGTCTCAGATTCATAAAACTTGATTGCACAAAAATTTCTTCAATATTTGCAATCACTATAAAACTCCTACATTAAAAAATAGATGGAAAATTATGGGCCTATTTTGTTCATGGAATGAAAATTTTAAGATCCTACCATGGAAGAAATATATAGATAAGCAAATGGTATTTGGTGCTAATGTCCTGAGTAAGTTCACATTGTATAACGTTGACCTGGAGTTCTAGTAGGAGCCTAATTATTATCATGATTCTGATTACTTAAAAACAAATAGGAAGCAATTGTATATTATTTTTAGGTGCAGAAAATCACTGCATTGTCCATCTCCGGCATTCTTCCTTGTACTCAGTGGACAGTTTCCTGGAGAGTAGTTGGGGACCATTCCAAATCATGAATGGACCCAATAGCATTGTAGCATCTGAAGTTAAGAAGCTTCAAGCACAATCTATATTGCATAAAGCTCAGTTTCAAGTTTCAATTCAGTAAGAATAAATATGCTAAGATGAAAATGAAACTTATCTATGGCTATGGTCTAGCGAAAGGCAGATAGAAGAAATGAAGAAAAAGTTAAAAGAAAACAAAGAAATAGTTAAGGTTCATTCCCTAATATTTTTACTTTTTTTAATAATAATATTGTTATTTTGACTTTTGATTTCATGGAATTTATCAAACCTTGAATGATCTGAGGGACAACTGATAACTTCCTCCAGCTTTCCTGACATATATTCATGTAAATTGACACACAATAATCTAAAAGTATCACTGCATGCTGATTTTGTAATTTACATATGACATAGAAAAGAATATTGAATGATGGCTTTGCTTGTTCATGTTTTGCATGAGTTTCCTTTATGTAAGTTGCTCATGGATAAACTTGTATTTAGCATATGATGTCTTCATTTCCCAAGTTAATGCCTTTATTCATTCGTAAGCCATATTAAGTCTTATATTTAACATAATGTTGACCTTGATCTAACTGAATCTTAATCATATTAAACTAGATGTTATCTTTTTTGCTTCCTGGATCTTATTTGTTATTTTCTAGTGGAAAACATGGAGTTATGTTCCTTCTTAGAGTATGAGTAGATGAATATTTTTCTCAGTTTTAGCGGATAACCATCATTGAATAGTTAACATGGATATCAAAAACCTTTATTTCTGATTGTTATTACCCTGCCCCTGCAAGGCAGCTTGATGTTCAAAATCAGGACTTCCCAGATTAAGAAAATATTACTTATTTCTTATGATACAATTTGTGCTTTATTACTGATGCGGAAGTAAGTTCCATTTTGCATGGAAGATGCAGGTCATAACCAATGTACCCAAATTTTATAATGCTAAACTAAATAAATATTCTTCTTTTTTATCATCTCTATTGAAATTCAGAAAGCTATCTGTTTAAACTAATATTTTGTTTGATTGATTTTTAATTTCTTGCAGTTTTCTGTTTTCCCTTGTAAACTGAATCCCTTTTTAGTTTATGGAGAATACTTTGCGCCATTCTAGAATAAATAGTAATGCTTAGGAACACTACAAGAAAACAGGAAAATAGCTGGGGTAAATCTCTAGCTAAATCATGAATTTCCCTCACTAAATTAATTCAGCTAGGAAATAGTGAGGGAAAATTTTCCGTCAGTATTTTGATCCTAGCAAATATTAATTTTAGTGAGGGATTAGTGACGGAAATTATGTTTAGTCGTAGATATTTAGCGAGAGAACATTTTCCCTAGCTATTCCCTAGCTATCCTCATTTTTAAAATTGATTCCCTTGCTAATAATTAAATTTATTACCAATATATAGTTTTATTTATCAGTCCCTGTAGTATAATTTTAAATACCACCTATAAATTCATAACATACAATATTATCGTTCCCCTGTAATACAAGCATAATACACAATATATATATATATATATATATATATATATATATATAGAATATGATAAGGGTAAAAATGACCAGCCACGTGGATATATCTGGACCATCCGGCTAGCCGACCTGATCTGCCCACGTGGTAATCCCTCATCCACTCCACACATGCCTAATAAATCCTATCGCCCCTAATGTTTCTCTAGCTAACCCAAATCTCCCTCACTCTGACAAGAGATCTGGGCCAAAGTCAGAGCATAGGGAAAAGCAACGGTAAGGAATTAATAGATCGAATGATTTGTGTCATAATATAAGTACGGCCAACAAGGGATTTGAACCCAAAAAGGACGAGCGCCCATACTAACATAGGGAAAAGCAACGCCCCCACTTGCATCTCGACTTGACGGGAGGAGCGATCCACTTGAATCCCGACTGGACGGATGGAAGAACCTACTTGGCTCCTGACCAGACAGACGGGACAGCCACACCGGGCCCTCGGCTTATGAGTCAAGGGAAAACGGCCTTTTTCTTGATATGACAGGGAAAAAGTTATCCCTGACATCGAAGGGACATGTCCGAAAAAGTCGACCCGACGTAAAGAAGAGCCCCCGTCATATCTGCCAAACAAGATGCCAATCACTTCGGTTAAGGTTATAAATATGAGAAGATATCATCAGGAGAGAAGGTAAGCAATAGAAGATAGTATTCGAAACACTTCATACCAAGAAAAAGAACCCCACTAACTTGATCGTCGGAGCTAAACTCGGGCATTCAGGCCCAACTCCGATCGGTTACTCTTCTGTGCAGGTTTCTCAATCTTTGAGAGGCGTTCAAGGATTCCCTCAGCAATTGTCAAGGTCAACCCAATCAAATATAAATCTAACCGTTGATCTGGAATCAGTGTCGATCTCTAGATAAACACTGATTCTAGCCACAACAGTTTGGCGCCTTTTATGGGGACCCGAACAAAAAGCTGTCATGAGGAAATCCAAATGCATCCAGGAGAAAGAAACAGGAAGTAGTGTAGCCGGAGAACTAAGCATTACAATATCGGCGGACAACATCGTTCCTCCCTTGCCTGATGGAGGAAATACCCAGAACGAGCAATACCAGGCCCTTGCACGCCGTTGTGAACAGCTAGCCCAAGATCTTCAACCCATAAGACAACAAGCCTCCCAGGTTCCAACTCCCCACGGTGCACCTCCGGCACCCCCGGCCTAGTCTGAAAGCCGGGGAAGATCAAATGTTTGCACCCGCCACCCACGCAGGGCCAGGGAGGAATGGAGGGAAAACCCCCCTGCGAGTAGCTTGGAATCATCCAGGGAAGAACTTCGGGTAAGACGCAGAAGAAGAATTGGGGATAACAGGCGAGAACACACCTCTTCCGGCAGCCCAAGTTTGCCCCCACTCCTGCGGTGACGTCGAACCTCTCCAAGATCACCAAGCTATACATCGCCGCATAGAGAAAAGATGCGTGATGACAGTCGGCTCCATGGGGAAAGAAGATGTGGGAGAAATTCGACTCGGGTAACCTGCCCCTTTACTAAGGAAATCCTTGAGGAAAGCATCCCTGACAGTTTTCGACCACCTTCGATGGCAGCGTATCACGGGAAAACCGACCCATCTCATCATCTTAAATCTTTTCGCTCCAAATGCTTCTGTCAGGAAATTCGGATGCACAGATGTGACGAGCTTTCCCATCCATCCTCGAAGGTGCAGCCCAAGATTGGCTTGTCGACCTCCCCTCAAACTCCATCTCCTCCTTCCAGGTAATGGTGACCTTTTTCTCACACGCTTTGCTAACTACTCCAAACAGCAGAAGACTCCCTCTACACTTATGCGGGTAAAACAGAAAGAAGGAGATAGCCTACAAACATACTTTGATCGCTTCATTGAGGAGGCGACAAAAGTAGAGGATCTTCCCCCCAGAATGGTCGTTGCTATGCTAATTGAAGGACTACAGGACTCTCCTTTTCGTTTCTCACTCACCCTGGAGTCGCTAAGGAACATGGCCGACCTCATGACTCATGCCCAGAAGTATATTAATTTGGACAAAATCCACGCAGGATGGGAAAAGGAGGCCCGGCAACACGAAAATCGCGACAGGAACGACCGTCGAGGAGTCCACAGAGGAGACAGACGCGATCCGCCGCATAGGACTGACCATACCCAAAGATCCCCGCCTCGCCGCGGGCAATACCAGCTCCAGCCTCGAGATCCTTGAAAATACGGACCAACCCCCCCAATACAAATATCATACCCCCCTCAACCTTCTACGGAGCCATATCCTCATTGAAATCCGAGATCAAAGGATTCTGACGAAACCGGAACCACTGAAAACCTCTAGCAGTCGGAGAAACTATGGTAGGAGGTACTGCAAATACCACCAGGCTCCCGGCCATGACACTGATGAGTGCACCCACCTACGGAACGCGCTCGAGGAAGCTGTGAGAAAAGGAAGGCTCAAAAAATACATCTGTCGACAGTCGGCACCCGCAAAAGAGTCGCCCACTAAGTGTAATGAAGTCGGCAAGGAAATTGTTGGTTGTATCAGCGGAGGCCTCGGTTGTGCTGGAGAAGTTCTGCCTCACGGAAAAATTATCCCCGAATGGTGTTGACGACCCAAGTGAAGCAAACCCAGAAAAGAGCTCGAGCCATGCCACCGATCATCTTTTATGATGATGAGGCCGAAAGGGTCTACCACCCTCATGACGACGCCTTAATTATCGCCATAACAGTCTCAAACTTCGAACTGAGAAGTATCCTCGTTGACACCGGAAGCTCGGTTGATGTCCTTTTCTGGAGCGCCTTCGAAAGGATGAGATTTGACGTAGATCAGTTGCTCCCGGTGAAATCGGCCTTGATAGGTTTTTCAGGAAGAGTAATACAGCCGGAAGGAATGCTGATGCTCCCAGTAACGGTCGGACGCCTACCCAGGCAATCTACAACAACGGCTAACTTCTTGGTCGTGCGATGCGCATCCAGTTATAATGCCATTCTCGGCAGGCCAACCCTTAACTCCTTAAGGGCAGCGGTATCCACCTACCACCTCCTTCTAAAATTTCGAACCGAAAACGGATGTGGAGAAGTAAGAGGGGATCAGCCACTAGCCCAACAGTGTTATGCTGACATCCTCAAAGGGAAAGATTCGGCAAAGGGAAAGACTCCTGAGACCATGACGCTGGAGGAATACGCGGGCGCCCCGGGTGAGGAGGATCACAGACCAACGCCAGTCGAAGAGCTAATCATGACCAACGCCAGTCAAAGAGGTATAATGACGGAATAATGACTTTCCTACGGAGCAACGCCGATCTCTTCGCATGGTCACCAGAAGACATGCCGAGAGTAAACCGGGAAATAATCAAGCATCGCATTAATGTTGACCCAGTTTTCAAACCGATGATTCAAAAGCGAAGGAGTTTTGCACCAGAAAGACAAAAGGTTGCGGAAGAAGAGGTCGACAAGCTCCTTAAAGCAGCGGGGAAATGGAGGATGTGTGTAGACTATTCCGACTTGAATAAAGCCTGTCCTAAGGACTCTTTTCCTTTGCCTTCGATTGATGATCTCGTGGACTCCACATCGGGGCATGAGATGCTTAGTTTCTTAGACGTATTTTCCAGATATAATCAAATCCGAATGGCCACCGCTGACGAGGAGAAAACTTCATTCGTTACCAGCAAAGGGACCTACTGCTATAAGGTAATGCCTTTCGGTTTGAAAAATGCAAGGGCAACATTTCGAAGGCTGGTAACCCGGGTCTTCAAGAAACAAATCAGAAGAAATGTTGAAGCCTATGTGGACGACATCCTAGTGAAAAGCACAAAAGTCGAAAACCACATAGCAGACCTACAAGAAGCTTTCCAATCCCTTCGGGAATACGGCATGCGCCTCAATCCAAGTAAGTGTGCCTTCGGCGTTCGCTCAGGAAAATTTTTAGGGTTCATGGTAACCCAGCGAGGCATTGAGGCAAATCCGGAGAAAATCAAGGCAATATTAGAAATGAGATCCCCAAAAACCCTCAAGAAAATCCAAAGGTTAAATGGGCGTTTGGCCGCCCTCAGGCGTTTTATCTCAAGAGCAGGGGAGAAAAACCTCCCTTTCTTCCGAGCGTTGCGAAAAGCCCCGAAGATGGAGTGGAACGGAGATTGTGAAAATGCGCTCGGACAACTCAAAGACTACCTCAAATCTCCGATGCTACTCGCAAAGCCCCAACCCGACGAAGAACTCTACATATACCTAGCAGCAACCACCACCGCGGTAATCTCAGTCCTCTTAAAAGAAGAAGAAGGCATTCAAAATCTGATGTATTACACCAACAAAGTTCTTAGCGACGCAGAGACGAGATACCTCCCTCTTGAAAAATTAGCTTTTGCCCTCATCACCGCAGCCCGACGACTTAGGGGTTATTTTCAGGTACACAAGGTTACAGTTCTCTCGGATCAACCTTTGAAGCATGTTCTCCATCAACCGGAAACCTCGGGAAGGTTAGCCAAATGGGTAGTCGAGTTAGGACAGTTCAAAATCAGCTATAAGCCTCGAACTGCAATCAAGGCCCAGGTGTTGGTTGATTTCATAGTGAAGCTGACGACACAGGAGCAGGAAAAGATCTCCACGATGGAACCCTTGGAATCAGCAGAGGTGCCATCTCCTCACTAGACCCTATACGTAGATGGCTCGGCCACGGAAGAAAGAGCAGGAGCTGGGCTGGTACTGCGTTCCCCCTCTGGATGGCACACATCTACTATCCTTAGGTTCAGCTTCAAGGCAACGAATAATGAGGCTGAATATGAAGCCCTTATTGCAGGACTCCAACTAGCCCGAGGTCTTGGTGTACAAAGGCTGCGGGCGTACACAGACTCCCAACTTATTGTCGGACACATCACAGGAGACTTCGAAGCATGGGAGGAGAACATGATAAAATATCGGGCTGTAGTGAGAAAAATCATCCCCAACTTTGCATGGTTCGAAATAGTTAAGATCCCACGAACAGAAAATGAAGAGGCCGACCTCCTGTCCAAGATGGCGTATTCACCTAAGATCGATATGAAATAACCCTTCAACGTCCAGCACCTAATAGAGAAAACTACTAAGGGACGCCTAGAAGATGAAATACTGAATGTAGAGGAAGAGCCCTGTTGGATCGATCCCATAAAGAAGTACATTCAAGATGGATCCCTCCTACCCGAACCAAAAGAAGCCCAGCGCATAGTCACGAAATCTGCCAAATACAGTATAATTGACGACAGCTTATACAAGAGATCTTATACCCGACCACTTCTACGATGCCTACGACCAACCGAAGCCGAGTACATCCTACGAGAAATACACGAAGGCATTGGTGGGGACCACTTAGGAGGAAAAGCCTTGGGGCATAAGGTCCTACAACAAGGGTACTATTGGCCGACTCTATCCAGAGAAGCCATGGAGTTCGTTCGGAAATGCGACGCATGTCAGCGCCACGCGAGAATACAAAGGCGACCACCAACACTACTCACCCCAATAGTAAGTCCAAGGCCATTTGCCTTGTGGGGGGTCGACATCCTTGGCCCATTTCCTACGGCAGTCAGAGAGTTGAAGTTCTTAATCGTCGCTATCAATTACTTCATTAAGTGGGTAGAAGCAAAGCCCCTGGCCACAATTACTGAAAAAGCATGCGAAGGTTTCCTATGGCGAACCGTTGTCAGTCAATTTGGGATTCCGGTAGCCTTCATCATCGACAATGGACGACAATTTGATAACCTCGCCTTCAAAAACTTCTGCACCAAATTAGGAATAGAAGCCAGGTTGACATCAGTAACACATCCCCAAGCCAACAGCCAAGTCGAGGTAACCAATCGAACTTTACCCAGGTACTAAGAACTCGGGTTCTCAGAGATGGAACAAGTTAGGTAGAAGAATTTCCGAGTGCACTTTGGGCCTACTGGACGACGACACGAACTCCAACCGGGGAAACCCCATTCGCCCTCGCCTTTGGCGTTGAAGCAGTCATTCCGGCAGAAATAGGTATACCAACGTTGCGGACGAAGAATTTTTCCCTAGAGACCAATGAAGAAAGATTCCGAGCAGAACTGGACCTCCTCGAAGAAAGAAGAGAGGCCTCTGAAGTCCGCGCTGCGGCATATCGCCAAAGGGTGAAACGCTTCTACAACTCTCGAGTGAAAGGAGGCAGCTTCCAGCTCGGAGATCTGGTGCTAAGGGAGAATGAAGTCCAATGCAACAAAAGCCGAACGGGAAAATTAACCCCAAACTGGGAAGGTCCATACATAGTGAAAAAAGTAGTCAGGACCGGGACCTACTACCTTGCTAGCATGGAAGGGCGAGTCCTCAAACGACCATACCATGCGGAGCACTTACGCCGTTATTATCAATAATGAAAGAAGGGGATCCATGTTTTTTGTAAGAAGTATTATCCACTCCTTCCTTACTCGCGAAAAAGTCCCTCCTAAGAAGGGTCAAGTCCCTAGACTCGCGCAAAAGTCCCTCCCAAGAAGGGCCGAGTCCCCTGACTCGTGAAAAAGTCCCTCCCAAGAAGGGCCGAGTCCCCTTACTCGAGAAAAAGTCCCTCCCAAGAAGGGCCGAGTCCCCTGACTCCCAAGAAAGCCCTTATCGAAGAAGGGCCGAGTCCTCTGACTCGCAAGAAAGCCCCAATTGAAGAGGGCCGAGTCCCCTGACTCGCGAAAAAGCCCCTCCCAAGAAGGGCAGAGTCCCCTGATTCACAAGAAAACCTCTATCGAAGAGGGTCGAGTCCTCTGACTCGCGCAAAGTCTCTCCCAAAAAAGAGTAAAGCCCCATGACTCGCACAAAAAGCCCTTGCCCAAAGGGTAGGCTCTGAAGCTCTCATGAAAGTTAAATTGTTCGAAATCCTTATCAATTTTCAAACTTGATCAGACAACGGATATACGAAAGCCCAAAGGGATGAAAATGAGCGCCCCAGACAGCAACATGAGAAGGACGGCATTAAAATCTCAAATAAGCTGGGGAAATACCCCCTCAGAAGACCAGAGGTCAGAATATCTCACCCCCCATTAATTCGTGTATTTAGAGTTATAAATGCATCTCGATCGCGTTAAAAGGATCAAGAAGCCCCCTCCCCCCCCAACAACAACAACCTATATATCCCGAGGTGGAAAGTCTCCTCACCCCGGCACCTTAGTTAGACCCAGTGGATGATCGAGATAAAACTTGAACCCTCCGTCGCGTGGCCCTGTCTTCGCGTGGAAGCGGCCTGTTCCTAGAAGGCCAGATGAAGGGGTTTATCGATTTCCGACAACCATCTCTTCCAAAAATCTCCACCTGAAAAGTCGCATCTCCAAGATAGGTGAAAATTAGTAATTCCCCTTCCAACAACTCATGATCCGTATAGAAACTCATCCACTAAGGGCCGAACCAAATTTTAATTGAAGATTCCTCCCTGCAAAACGCCACGAGCCAACTGCGACCATTCGGACCTTTAAGATTCACATACGTTGTTTTGAACAAATCCAAGCGCCAAAAGAACGAAGCAGGGATCTTCAAATAACCAGAGTGAATCTCAGGATCAAACAAAATAAAAAAGGAATGAGGAAGAGAAGAGGAAACCATCGGAAGACCAAAGACTTAGAATAAACACACATTAATATAGGCACCTTCTTGTCGGTGTCAAATCAGTCACGAGAGCCAAGCCCGATTCCCTAAGTTTCAACAGTAGGCCATGACAAGACGACACAGCTTTCCGAATAAGATAGACAGATGCCCATAAAAACAAGAAAACCGGCCCCCCTCCCCTCCTTTTTCCTAGATCCGACACTTGACTTCTTGAGCTAGTCTAGCGAACCATAGACCAACGTTCAGAAACGTCACGAGAGTAATTAGGAGTTTTTCCATGAACCAAGTGAGATTACCACTGCTCACTAGACACTCGAATGATACTCAAAAGTAGAGGGAATAGTTATAAAGGACAAAAGCATTAAAAATCATCCTCTTGTTCCGATTAAAGACATAGGATACACATATATAAGGATAATATTCGTTCATAAAGACGTCGCCATACAATCTACAAGATTCGAGACATTAAAAAAAAAAAAACAGAGGAGAAAGAGAACGTCGAAAGGATGAGCGCCTTATTCCGCAGAGCTGTCCGACTCGTTCCCCTCGTCCTCCTCTCTCCCGCTGCCGCCATCATGGCTAAGGATAGTAGATCGGTGAAAAGGGCGAGCGGAAAGGGCCCATTCTTTCGAGCATCGGTTTCTCCTATAAATTATCACGCGGAAATGGGTACCTCCCATATAAAAGAAAGTCATAAGGCCCCCCACCTCCATGTAATGATCAACCAGAAAGTCCTGCCACCCATGCCCGAACCATATCTACCCTGCATCCTCATTTCTAAGCAGAGTAACACCCCATATATGACCGCTGGGGCGCTCAAGAGCTACGCCGCCAGTGTTTACTTCGCTCAGGTGTTCGTGAAACGCAGAGAGAATCTTCAGATGGCTGATAGAGCCCCTCAAGCCGAACCGCCTGTAGAAGGAAGGACGGAGAAGAAAATCCATGAAATCTTTACCTTCTCACAACAATCCAAAGATAGAAACAGATACTCCACCCAAACCCGCTTATATACCACCAAAATTGGAAGCCGCCTTAACTCATAGGGAACCAACTTTGACCCTTCGGGAGAGACGGCTCATTAAAGATAGGATCTCGAAACTGATCCACGTCCCATCGGGAAAAAATCAGCGACTGTACCTTGCTCAAGAAGAATACTAAAGGACGCCATTAAATATAAGGCGTTATTACATCAACACAACCCGAAAAAGCCTAGGGAAAATAATAACAAGTACAATACCTCGGATCAAAGGCACGCCAAAAAACCCTAACGTTCTAAAATCCGACTTACATAAATTGACGTCGATAAAATAATGGTTACGACTCCTCACTTAATTCCGACACAAATTCACTTAGAGAAAAATACGAAGTTAGTAGCATAGGCGTAGCACATAAGCACAACACAATCACTTTTTTTTTATTAATAGTGAGCAATCCTTACAAAATTCCAGAGAAATCAAAGAAAGAAAAGACATAGGTAGTATTACAGACGCCCTTCCTCATCAGCTCTAGCCCCCTCGTCCTCTCCATTTGCCGTAGAAATAGCTTGGGGAGCATCCTTTTCCCCCGGTGAGCTCTGTTCAACATCTGTCCTCCCGACCGAGGCCTTGCCCTTGCCAACATCAACTCCAACAGCAGCGGTTCCACCCTCGGTCACAACTGCACAAAAGAAGGGATAAAACCAATTAGGTCGCCAAGAACCAACCACAATACGAAAACCAGGAGTCAGAAAAAGCCCTTACCCTCAGTAGGACCACTGTTAGCCTTAGACTTCCCCGCCAAGGTTATATAAGCTTTCAATGCATCGGGATAATCCATAGAGACTAACGGCAGGCCCTGCTGGATCAAAGCCTTAAACATTGCAAAGGTCTGTTTCTCCCTGTCTTGCGCCTTTTGCTTGGCTGCCACCAATGCAGTCTCGAGCTCTTCAATCTGTACTTCAAAGTTTTCCAGGGCCTCCTCCTTCTCCGCCCTAACCTTCTGTAAGTCCTAATTAGCACGGTCAAGAAGCTCATCTCGCGACTTCAACCCACACGCAAGTTTGTCCTTCTCTGCTAATAGGTCAGCAATCTTCTGCTTTGACTCGGTTGTCTCCTTTTTGAGAACAACGACCCGTTCCTGAAAGATAGCGACATCTGTCTCGGCAGACTTCAACAATTTCTCGGCATTAGACAGTTTTTCAGCAAGCTCGCGTTTTTCCTTCTTTACAACCTCAAGTTCCTTCTTCTGCTTCTCCTCCTTCTTCGCAGCCCTTGAAACCTTATCCATTGCCTCCTTATTTTCCTTCTTCAACACCTCGGACGTGTCCTCTAGAGCTGTAATCTTTTTCCCGAGGTCGTTAATTTCCACGTCATTTTTGTCCAAGACCTCCGCACACGGGTTAATAACGACCACATCCTCGCGAAGGAATCAACAAGCACGATCCGCCAAAAAGAAGCCCTAGGATAAACCCAACATTGTTAGAAAAAGGAGAAAAATTAAGCATAGAAAAGACGAGCTATCGCATACCGATTGAATATGTGCGGCTAGCTGGCTAGCCACTTCCTCCTTCCCCAGGTTTTGCAGTTTCAAGGAAATCTCCTCTGAGCGCATAGCATCGGCCATTTCACCCACTACAGAGGGATCGTCAAGAGTGTAATCCTAGAAGGGTGAGCCGTCGGAAGAGAAGATCTCTTCTGAGGCACCGCACCCCCTTTTTCGAACCCCTCGGCCTCCGCCATTCTAACTTGCATTAGTTTAAAGAAGTATTAATAAAAATTCCCCTAGATAGTTGAAAATAAGGAACCAAAAAACGCGCGATTCACACCTGGCCTGAGGAACGGACACCCCACTCCGTATGGCCGACCTCACAGCCGGGTCCGATCGATCCTCCGGGGAAGAGGGAACATCTACGGACGGAGTTGAGGGATTCTCGGTCGAAGTCTCCCACGCCTCCCTCATGGGCTTCCGCAAAACCCGAGTGAGAATGCCCCCGTCATCAGAAGGACAAGAATCTTCAGCTTGAATTGAGGGAAGGATCATAAGCGAACTCGACGAAGAGCGTGCAAACGCCGTGACAAGAATCTTAGACGGCCGACCAAACGCCGTGACGGAGCCCTCGCATTTCCCCCTCTTTTTGGGAGTCGCTATAGAAGTCCCGCCCTGATCACTACCACCAACCTCCCCCTTTTTTAGGCCCTCCTTTTTCTCTTTTTCCACCGCCTTCACCGACGGATCTACTGCTCTCCTCCCTCTCCGAGCTGGAGGCTGAACGACCCCTTCGTGCTTTCGGCAAGCTCCCGGCAAGCCCTAAGATCTTCCATCGCCTCGCTCAGAAAAGCAGGAAGGATCAATAGTGGTCATATATACCGACCCTCCAAGATAAGAAACATGAGTGAATCCTACCAACATCTATTAAAAGATGACACTTCCGGAGGTTTTCCCTCGTTAGAATCATGTCGACCGAAACACCAGAAACCCCTTTGAAATGCTTAAACTCCTTTCTCTCATCCTTTGTCATCCCTTCCTCACACGAGGTATCAGTCCGGGGCTCCACCCACTGTGTACGGACATCCAACCCGGATTTACTAGATACAAAGAAGAATTTACTCTTCCACCTCTTAATGGAAGAGGGAACCTTGCCCAAAAATTTCTTCCCCGAACGAGCCGAGAAGAAATACAAATCGGTATCGAGTTCAGGATTTAGACTAAATAAGAATCGAAACCAGCGAAGCGTTAGTTGGACCTTATAGTAGTTCAAGACAATTACAAACCCACAAAGCAACCTCCAAGAATTTGGTGTCAGCTGGGAAGGACATAGTCGATGGTATTCTAGGACTTCCCTAACAAACGGAACAAACGGGAGCCTAAGGCCGCCCGACATCGCGTCCTGATAGATGGCGATTTCCCCCCTCTTAGGAGAGCTCGCCCGCTCCCCACCGCCCAGCTCCCTACAAGTAAAGAGGGCGACGAGAATTTCATAACGAGCGATTAATCTATTAACATCCACTTGGCGAAAAAGACTCCCAAAAACGGTGGATCTTCCCCTCTCGGCTTTTGAAGAACCAGGGTGAACCCTAGGAACTACTGGAAGACTACTGGGCTCTCCCGATGATAGAATACGAGAAGAAGGCACAGGGTCCTTAGGATCGCCCAACGCCATATCAAGAGGAAGAGGAGCAGAGTCACTGGCTTCGCCGGACACAACGGCGGATGGGGATACAACAAGACAACTAGGCTCGCCAGGAACAGGAACAGGGAAAGAAGTAATAGAACCAGAGACAGTCGCAGAAGAAGCAGCAGACAAAATGGGAAGAGAAGGGAGAAGGGGAGCAGGAAACCTAGGATCCAAGGGAGGGATATCCATTACCTCGAAATGAAGAAACGTAGAGAAGACAAGAGAATATCACCAAAGAGCACCAAAAAACCACCAGCGGCGAAAGAAGCGCGATGATGAAGAAGACAGAGATAATACAAAACCCTCAGCCCCTTTTTCTTCTCAAAAACCCAAAACGCCTTTCCCTCAGCCGTTGGATCGTCATGAATGTCGGGGATTGTCTCGTTATAACGACATCCGAATTAGATAAACGCCATGTGGAAGCACAAACGACGGATGGATTTCGAGAGCGACCCGAATCGACGCGACAGGCAACCCGATAACGATCTTTGACAAGTGGACCCTAGAAAGTCGGACCCATCATTACCCCGCCTACCTCACGCCATGCCCTCACAATTCAAAACTCCTCGAAAACTGCTAATCGAAGCAGGAAATGGCACGCCACAATAAATGCTCCACAGTAGATGGTTTTGACAATTTAACCGCCCAGAAGATCAAAATATCTCGCCCACATCCGAGTTAAAAGGTCGAGGCCAATTAAAAGCAGTCGAGATTGACCCATACATGAAGAGCCGAAATAAAAGCACTCGGTTTAAACGTTGCGTTTATTTACAAAAAAGACTGATATATAATGACCAAAATAAGGAAAAGAAGAGCAACAGAAACATGAAAGACAATACATAGAGATTATTCAACAAAACAAAACGTCAGGCGTTCTATGAAGATCCGATAGAAGATTCCGAGACTTGAGCCCCCTCCCCTTCACTATTGTTAACTTCAGCCGCCCTATGTATGGGCCGGACAGAGAAGAGTGACTCTCTCAGACAACAGTTCCTACCATAAATCTTCACCTTGAAATCCTGACCTCCCAAATAGGTAAAGATTAGAAAATCCCCCGCCACCACACGGTGGTCCATATGGAACTCCCTCCAGCCCCGCGCGATCTCTTCAAAATCATCGTCCCTGATCAACTCCACGCTCCACACGCAACCGCTCGGACCACGAAGATAAACATTGCCTAGTTCAAGCTCGTCAATGAATCTGTGGAACCTTGTAGGGATCCTGAGCATAAAAGTGGAAAGCTCGGGAAGAAAAACCTTGAAAAAAGATTGATGGCGAGGAGAAGCCATGTGACAAAGGATAAGAACATCAGTCTCACTCCACCCAACATATATAGGACATCATATGTGAGTAACAATAAGGAATACATTGAATAAACTCCCAGTTTCAAGACCTCGACTGCCACCCCTAGTACTTGGGAAATGACTGTCCTAATACTCCCAGGAGAGTAAATTTCTAGGAATTGACAAAACATCAATTCAGAGTCACCCCTTGATATTCCCAATGCTTTGCTTCCCGAGTCAACCGATGACTGAGTAACGCTCGTCCATCACTCAAACTCGCGCGAAAGCACACTTGGGGGGGGGGACTAATGATAAGGGTAAAAATGACTAGCTACGTGGACATATCTGGACCATCCGGCTAGACGACTTGATCTACCCACGTGGCAATCTCTCATCCACTCCACACATGCCTAATAAATCCTATCGCCCCTAAGGCTTCTCTAGCTTACCCAAATCTCCCTCACTCTGACAAGTGATCTGGGCCAAAGTCAGAGCATAGGGAAAAGCAACGGTAAGGAATTAATAGATCGAATGACTTGTGTCATAATATAAGTACGGCCAATAAGGGATCTGAACCCAAAAAGGACGAGCGCCCATACTAACATAGGGAAAAGCAACGCCCCCACTTGCATCTCGACTTGACGGGAGGAGCGATCCACTTGAATCCTGACTGGATGGATGCAAGAATCCACTTGGCTCCTAACCAGACAGACGGGACAACCACACCGGGCCCTCGGCTTATGAGTCAGGGGAAAACGGCCTGGTTCTTGATATGACAGGGAAAAAGTTATCCCTGACATTGAAGGGACAGGTCCGAAAAAGTTGACCTGGCGTAAAGAAGAGCCCCCGTTACATCTGACGAAAAAGATGCCAATCACTTCGGTTAAGGTTATAAATATGAGAAGATATCATCAGGAGAGAAGGTAAGCAATAGAAGATAGTATTCGAAACACTTCATACCAAGAAAAAGAACCCCTCTAACTTGATCGTCGGAGCAAAACCCGGGCATTCAGGCCCAACTCCGATCGGTTACTCTTCTGTGCAGGTTTCTCGATCTTTGAGAGGCGTTCAAGGATTCCCTCAGCAATTATCAAGGTCAACCCAATCAAATATAAATCTAACCATTGATCTGGAATCAGTGTTGATCTCTAGATAAACACTGATTCTAGCCCCAACAGAATATATTTAACACATTGATCTAGTAAGATTTTATAAGATGCACATCACAATAGCCAATATATATAAAGAAATACAAAAATAAGAATATCAACATGACAATCTCTCCTCAAGTTCTATCAGATGGTGAGTAGACGACACAGTTAGAAGGTTGGCTTCCCTCTAACATCTTCTACATTTGCTCCTAAAATTGTCACTACATCTCCTGAAGTCCCTCAAACTCCTCTCTTACAGATGCATGAATCTCCATCTCCTATCGCTCCGTTCTCTCATCAACTATCTCATCAACCCTTTGCTCTATAAATGAGATAGCAGCTTCCACCTGCTGGCTGACATCTCTAGCATTGTGTAAGTTTGATGCACGACATACTGAAGAGGATACATCATCATAGTAGTAGCTGGCCTGTGATCCCAAACCAAAGACCAGCTTCTTCTTTGTCCCACCTGCGGCCTTATAATATAGGCTATTTTCGTCCATTGTTTCCCCTGAACTGCTTCTCTCCTCCACCAAAGTAACATATCAATCTTAAGAAAAGAATGTAATAATTCAATTAATGTGGTGTTAATGTGCACTATAAACATAAGAAAAATTAATTACAACATGTTATATGGTATATCAAATTAGAAGTATTCTATATCAAATCACAAGTAATCATGATTAAGAATCCCCATCAACCCATACTACAAAGGCTATGAGATGATCACAAACAATGGTAATGTATTCAAAAGAAAATATAAGATAGGTGTCTGCAAATACAACTGGAGAAAGGTTTAATTATAACAAGATTCATAACACCAAACGAAACATGAGGCATCAGTATATAATATGCCTTGGTCTAAGAAAGGATGATTTGGGAAGGCACTTTTAGGATAATTTCTACAAAGATAAAAAAGCAAAGAGCCACAGAAGTTGATTATATATACAAGATCAAACATTTACGTTCAAATTTCAAACTCCTCAGAGATTAATAAGTAGATGAAATTGTTGTTTTGCTACAAGGAGCATACAAGCCATATCAACTTGTTCTTAATCGGTGAATGAGAAATTGTAAGGAAAAACTAGTATGAGATGAGCTTCTTTTACAATTCAACACAACCCCAATATGAGAAGCCTCACCTTATCATGAAGACTGTTGACCCAAAACCTTGAGTGCAAGCACTCAAGCCTCCGCACGCAAGCGTACGTGGTCGCAAGTAATAACCGGTGAGTACCGGGTCGAGATCCCAGAGGAACGGAGACAAATTCTTCTATTTATGAATGAGTTTGCAAGATGATTAAATGTAAAGAGTTGTGAGGTGTGATTCGTTGTAAGTGAGTTGTGATAAACAGAAGGTTAGAGGGGAGTAAAATCTCAAGATGGGAGACCTAGGGTTGTATGGGTTGCTAGACTTAGACTGATTTTCTCCCTGGAATGCTAAGCTTACTTGAACATGGAGATGATTATATATGTGATAAAGTGTTGTGCTTGTGTGCACTTCTGGTGCATCATACAAGACCTTATTTCTAAGGATCATGCAACTAAGTCCATATCTCTATGGTACCTTAGATACATTATAGGATAACATATGCCACTACCGTGGAATTGCCTACCATGATCTCTCAGCAATAGGTCAAATCGATGTCACTCCATCCACCCTAATCCTCTACTCTACTCACAAGCCTAGATTTCACATAGTGCATGGAGTTAAAGATACTCAATGTCTCTCGACAATTGAGGAATAAAAAGAATAGATTCAAAGGCACATCCAAATACAAGATAGCAAAAGCAACCAAAGATAATAAATGTATTAAGACATAACAACCATACAACCCTAGATAATGTGTTTAAGCTATCATTGCAAATGAGATAACAAAAGCAATGGAAACATCCATACAAACTTCCATCATTCAACTACAAAGAGTTCAAGAGCATTAATGATAAAAGATTAGAGTTTCCCCCTTATTAATGACCCATCTCCAGCTCCAAGGGGCTGAAAATCGCCTTCTGGACCAGTTGAGTCGCGTGCAACCGCCACCAAGCAAAAGGTACCAAAACCCTAACTATTCTTCAGTTTTATATACCCAGCGCAGTCGACATCGCGATGTCGATAATTGATATCGCGATGTTATGGGTCTTCGGAGAAACCACAGGTACCATCGCGATGATGAACATCGCGATCTGAGTTATCGCATGAAAACTACATCCGGCTTGTTTAAGACATCGTGATGTCTATATTTGCCATCGCGATGTTGTTACTTCTTTTGGCTAGTCTGGATTCTTGCATCACGATGTCCATGAGAACATCGCGATCTATTAATCTGGGTGGATTTGACAATCAGTTGCTTAGAAACATCGCGATGTCAGGTTCCAACATCGCGATGTTTTACCTTGAGCTATTCAAATTACCTGTTGGCATCAATAATTCACTCTTTTCAATATTTATCCTTTACAAACAGGTGTAAAACACTGTAAAAGCATACAAGGTAGCACAGATGTACAAATAATGTATTTTAGAGCTAAGACACATATAATTCATTCAATAATGTTCTTCTCAACTCTAAAATCCTCAATAATCATGTACAAAAATAGCTCAAATCCAAGAGCTATCAAAGACAAAGCAGATTACATTGCTTAGAGAGCCAAAATAAATATCCATTTGATTTCCTATGAATTTCAGAGGGATTGGAAAGTTTGCACAGCTTAGTTGAGAGGCTTTTTGTCTTTTTCCTTGTTGCTTGTAAATAATAATTGGACTATACTTAACTATGAACACGATTAGTATCTCACAAACAAAACAGACCTCAAGTCCGTCTAAGCAATCATATGCCATGAGTCGATAATTACTTGTCAAACTCTAATTAAGATGGATAGTAACCAAGAATACAAATATTTATCAAATAAATTTAATATTCTAAGCAATCATATAACAACAATGTTCCATACATAAAAAACGAAAGATAACATGCTAAAGGTAACAATCATTTAACATGATAGATAACATCAAGACAAACACATCATTACGAAAAATAAATCAGTTTTAGTTCAGTCCATAAATTTGTCCAATATAGTTTTTTTTTTTAAATATCAATGTCATAAAAGAAAGTATTTCAACAACATTGAATCATAAGGATGCTGAATAATCATATCACATCATAAAAGCTATTAGAGAAAATTAGGACATCAACCAAACTGACACATTGAAAGTAGATCAATATTAACAAACCCATATTTTTCGGCATCAAAGCTTGGTTATAGTTCTACATGCATCCACATACTGGTCCTTTGACAACCCATTGAGGCATACCCAATATCCAAACCCGGTTAAAAGTTATTGCCAAGATTTAGTATCTAATTCCTCACCCTTTATTTACCAAAGTGGCATAATTGAGTGAGAATAATTCTTCCCATAGATGACCTCAATCCTGAACTTTCAACATAAACCCATTTACACAAAATCTCCTTCAAAAATTAGACCTTGTTAAACAGTTAATCAACAAGAGTTCATAAAAGAAAAAAAATTATATAAAAAGATTCAGAATAAAGTTCACAGCGAGCAAGAGAAATAGCGACCAACCGATCAGTGCACCAAATAGTAATTCATCAACATTAAAAATGAGCAAACAACAAGTAATGGCAACGTCAGACTCCTAATAATCAACAACTAGAGTTCCAAGAGACAACAAAAATCCAAAAAAATGAAGAATAAAATTAACGTCAGCTTAAAATTCATGAAGAGCCAAAATGAGGAGAAAAATGAAAATTGGAAAGTATAAAAATTTTTATCCCTCTAGTTAAACATACAAAACAAAAGAAATAGTGACTCATATGAATAGTATGTGCTTTATCATTCATAAATGTTTCACCATCCCCCTTCTTCGTGTGCGTGCACCTAAAGACCTCAAAGGGTGTCGGGGGACAGCTATATTGTTGCTCCTACATAACAACATTTATATAGGTCTAAAAAAGAAATTAAACTCAAATAATAATGTAAGAGAACTTGAGTCAGACGATGCTGAACTATCTGATTGCACCATGCGGGCTTTAATGTATCACAAATTTTCAGACCGACATAAAGGTCAAAGATAATTAAGACAATTCCGTAATTGGGGAACAGATGTGGACACGGTTCGGTGTTTTAGCCATAACTTTGGCTACAGGCATCGGATTCGTACCTCAACCCCAATTCGAAAAGCTCGTCTCGACACGCACATAGAATCTACTAGCTTTGCTAGATTGACTTTTCCTTTATCCTTAAATTCTTCTATTTTCCCCGTCATTTCTTCATTTTTAGGTGGTGTTTTCTATTTTTGGTAATATTTCGTTTGCCAATTTAGGATATGATTTGAATCCGATTTGATCTCGGATTTTTAAGAGTTATCTGATTTGTTTAGGGTTTTTAAATTAGATAAGTTTTAGTTTTGAATCAAAATTTGTCACTTTTGGCAAATTTGAATAAGATGCTAGGTTTCTAGGTTAGTTTTTTGAAGCTATTTAAATCAGGCTTGTGGGTTGAATTTTAGTCATTGAATATTGAATAATACTTTTCCTTTGAAGTTTTAGAGACTTTCTTCTCTATTTGTCTTTCCTCTTGCTTGCTTTCTTGACAATCCTCTAGTTGCCACCGCCTGCAGGTTAATCACTATCTTACCCGATGTCAGTTGGTATCAGAGAACCTGATGATTGAGGAGAGCGAGGTAGGCGAGGCTAAGGAGGATGAGAAACCAGTTTATGATGATTATGTAGGTGATGATGATGGAGCTGGTGACGTGCTGATTGGGGATAACCATATGACTCTGGTTATTCGCAAGAGTCTGCTGGCACCCAAGGATAATTCAAGGGATGACTTGCTGAGGAACAACATCTTCCACACCACCTGTAATATGGCCTACAAGGTTTGCAAGGGGATCATCGACAGCGGTAGTTGTGAGAACGTGGTGTCTAAAGACGCTGTCTAGAAGTTGCAGTTGAAGATAGAGCATCATCCGAAGCCCTATAATCTGTCATGGCTGAGCAAAGACAAAGGTAAAAGTAGATCCGTGATGTCTCGTGTCTTTCTCCATTTGCAAGAGGTACTTTGACAATACATGGTGCGACATCGTGTCAATGGATGCTTGTCACCTACTACTAGGGCAACCTTGGCAGTATGATCGAAGCGTAGTTCATGATGGAAAGAAGAATACTTATTCTCTCAGCATCAAGAGGAAAAGGATCGTGTTGGTACCCCGTCGAGAAGAAAAACCTTCTACACCGGTAACCAATATTAACCAACTTTCTATGTTCAGGTTTTTATGCGGGATCGAGCGGGGAGATGTAGTCTATGCGCTATGCGCTGCTACCTTGCATGCATAGTACCATGGACATAGATCCAGATCTGCTGATAGAGGTGCCACAGTTGCTACTGGAGTTTGCGAACTTGATGCCAGAGGAACTTCCTCCGGGACTCCCACCTATGAGGGATACCCAACACAATATAGATCTTGTCTTAGGATCGAGCTTGTTGAACCGACCTGCATACCGTCTAAGTCCCAAGAAGGCCGAGGAATTGCAGCAGCAAGTGGAGGAGTTATTAAGGAGTGGCTACATCCAAGAGAGTATGAGTCCCTGCGCAGTTCCAGCCCTATTGGTACCAAAAAAGGATTACTCGTAGCACATTTGTGTAGAGAGCCGAGCAATCAACAAAATCACCATCAAGTACCGCTATTTCATCCCCTTCCTGGAAGACATATTGGACCAGCTATCTGGCTCAAAGATCTTCTCAAAAATGGACTTGAAGATAGGATACCACAAGATCAAAATACGGCCTAGAGATGAGTGGAAGACGGTATTCAAGACACAACATAGACTTTACGAGTGGATGATGATACCTTTGGGGATGTCCAACGCACCCAGCACGTTCATGCGATTCATGCACCAGGTTCTGCAACCATTTATGGGGAAATTTGTGGTTGTCTATTTCGATGACAACCTCATCTTTAGTCCGAGTTGGTCCTCACACTTTGACCACCTTCATGTTGTCTTTGAGATGCTGAGAACGGAGCGCCTGTTCACCAGCCGAAAGAAGTGTTCCTTCTTTACCACTTTTGTGACCTTCCTTGGCTTTGTTGTTTCTGCTGATGGTGTTCATGCAGATCAATCAAAGATAGATGCGATCTTGGAGTGGCCCAAACCGAGAAACTTGCATGATGTTCGAAGCTTCCATGGGCTGGCCTCGTTCTATAGACGGTTCATCTAGAACTTTAGCATGTTGATTGCCCCCATCACAAAGTGTCTCAAGGGGTGTGATTTCCAGTGGACGAATGAGGCCAAAGCTAGCATCCACTTGGTCAAACAAAAGATGACTGAAGCACCAGCTTTAGCGCTTCCTGACTTCGAAAAGGTATTCGAGGTCAACTGTGATGCATTTGGAGTTGGCATTGGTGGTGTTCTGAGCCAGTCAAGGCGACCGGTAGCTTTCTTCAGTGAGAAGCTATCGGGGTCAAAGAAGAACTACTCTACTTATGACCTGGAGTTCTATGCAATAGTTTAGTCTCTGAAGCATTGGCGCCACTATCTCATACAGAAGGAGTTCATCCTGTTTACTGATCATGAGGCCTTGAAGTATATCAATGGCTAACACAAACTGAGCAGGCGGCATGCTAAGTGTGTGGCGTACTTGGTGAAGTTCACCTTTACCTTGAAGCATCAAGTACGGAGCCTCAATCGTATAGCAGATGCCCTGAGCCGCCGCACTTCTCTTCTCACCATAATGAGTACCAAAGTTGCAAGGTTTGAAGCTGTCACGAATATGTATACAACTAATCCTTCCTTCGGGCTGATACCTCAGGAGGTAATCGATGGGTATCGTCACGATTTTATTTTGCATAACGATTACCAGTTTCGTGGCCTGCAGCTGTGCATCCCTGACTATTTATTGTGACAGCAGATCATGAGTGAACTCCATAATGAGGGGCACTTTGGTCGTGATAAGGCCTACGCCCTCATAGCTGCTAACTTTTATTGGTTAAAGTTGTCTAGCGACATACTCACTTTGTGGAGAGTTGCTTTGTGTGCTAGCGGGCCAAAGGAGTTCTCACCAACGCAGGCCTGTACACTCCCTTACCAATTCCAAAAGCTCTTTGGCTTGACGTCAACATGGATTTTGTTCTGGGCCGTCCTCGTACCCAGCGGGCCTCGGATTCTATTCTGGTGGTGGTTGATAGGTTTTCCAAGATGGCCCACTTTGTAGCATGTCGGAAGACTATGGATGCTACCCGCATTGCACATCTTTACTTTTGAGAGGTTGTCCGCTTGCATGGTATCCCTCATGACACCAAGTTCGTCAGCCTCTTCTGGAAAAGCTTGTGGGAAAATTGGGAATACAATTGAACTTTAGCACTGCATATCAACCCCATATAGATGGACAGACAGAAGTGGTGAACTGGAGTTTAGGCAGCCTTTTGAGGTGTTTGGTTGGAACCGAACCGAAGCAGTGGGATTTGGCATTACCTTAACCTGAATTCGCCTACAACAGATCAAAGAATTGGACTACCGGTTTGAGCCTGTTCAAGGTTGTGTACGGTCGAAACCCATCCGGAGTACTTGATTTAGCCCCTGTTCCACGGTTGAGTGTTCATCCCCGAGCTAATGAGATTGCAGGACATCTGTAGAGTATCCATAAGCAGGTGAAGCACGCTATTCATGAGAGCAATATCAAATACAAGACTAGAGCAGACAACCCTCATCGCAAGACACTTTTTGATGAGGGTGACTTTGTTTGGGCGGTATTGACTCGTGATCGCTTTCCTATTGGTGAGTATAATAAACTCAAGGAGCGAAAAATCAGACCCTGCGAGGTGCTGCAGAAGATTAATGACAATGCATATAGGCTGCATCTCCCCAGCCACTTGAAGACTTCAGACATCTTCAATTTGAAACATTTGAGTCCTTGCTCTATTGAGTCGACTGACCATACCGAAAACTCGATGGCAAGTTCTTTCCAACCGGGGCCGACTGATGTAGGAGAACCTGAGTCAGACGATGTTGAATTATCTGATTGCACCAAGCTGGCTTTAGCGTATCATGAATTGGTGGACCGACGTAAAGGCTGAAGGTGACTGAGCCAATTCCGTGATTAGGGAACAGTTTTATACACGGTTCGGTGTTTTGGCCATAACTTTGGCTACACGCATCAGATTCGCGTGCTCAACCCCATTTCGGAAAGCTCGTCTCGACCCGCACGTGGGATCTACCTGTTAGGTGGACCTTTCCTTCATCCTCAAATTCTATTGTTTCCCCGCCATTTATTCGTTTTTCAATTTTTTTTCTATTTTTGGTAATACTTCGTATGCCAATTTAAGATAGGACTTGAATCCGATTTGATCTCGAATTTTTAGGAGTTATCTGATTTGTTTAGGGTTTTTAAATTAGTTAAGTTTTAGTTTTGAATCAAAATTTGTCACTTTTGGTAAATTTGGATAAGATGCTAGGTTTCTAGGTTAGTTTTTTGAATTTATTTAAACCAGGCTTGTGGGTTGAATTTTAGTCATTGAATATTGAATAATACTTTACCTATGAAGTTTCAGAGACTTTATTCTCTATTTGTCTTCCCTCTTACTTGCTCTCTTGACAATCCGCTTGTTGCCACCGCCCACAAGTTAATCACTATCCTGCCTGGCGTCAGTTGGTATTAGAGAACCTGATGATTGAGGAGAACGAGGTAGGTAAGGTTGAGGAGTATGAGGAACCAGTTTATGATGATTATGGAGATGATAATTATGGAGTTGGTGACGTGCTAATTGGGGATGACCATGAGACTATGGTTGTTCGCAAGAGTCTGCTAGCACCCAAGGATAATTCAAGGGATGACTGGCTAATAAACAACATCTTCCACACCACCTGCATAGTGGCCTACAAGGTTTACAAGGTGATTATCGACATTGGTAGTTGTGAGAACGTGATGTTTGAAGACGCTGTCTAGAAGTTGCAGTTGAAGATGGAGCGTCGCTCTACAATCTATCATGGTTGAGCAAAGGCACAGAGGTAAAAGTAGATCGGCGATGTCTCATGTCTTTCTCTATTGGCAAGAGGTACTTTGACAATACATAGTACGACGTCGTGTCAATGGATGCCTGTCACATACTACTGGGGCGACCTTGGCAGTATGATCGGAGTGTAGTTCGTAATGGAAGAAAGAATACTTATTCTCTCAATATCAATGGGAAAAGGATCGTGTTGGCACCCTACCGGGAAGAAAAGCCTCTTATCCCAGTAACTAACACTAACATCCTTTCTATGTCCTGGTTTTTAAGCGAGATCGAGGAGGGAGATGTAGTTTATGCGCTGCTACCTTATATACATAGTGTCATGGGCATGGATCCATATTTGCCAATAGAGGTACAACAGTTGCTCCTGGAGTTCACGGACTTGATGCCAGAGGAGCTTCCACCGGAACTCCCACCTATGAGGGGCACCCAACACCATGTAGATCTTGTCCCAAGATCGAGCTTGCCGAATCGACTGACATACTGCCTCAGTCCCAAGGAGGCCGAGGAATTGCAGCGGCAAGTGGGGTAGTTATTAAGGATTAGCTACATCCGAGAGAGCATGAGTCCCTGCGAAGTTTCAACCCTGTTGGTGCCAAAGAAGGATGACTCGTAGCGCATTTGTGTAGACAGCCGAGCAATCAACAAAATCAACATCAAGTACCGCTATCCCATCCCCTGCCTGATGACATGTTGGACAACCTATCCTCCTCAAAGGTCTTCGCAAAAATCAACCTGAAGAGAGGATACCACTAGATCAATATACGACCTAGAGATGAATGAAAGACGACGTTCAAGACAAAGCATGGACTGTAGAGTGGTTGGTGATGCCTTATGTGCTGTCAATTGCATTCATTATGATTCATGTACCAAGTTCTGCGACCATTTATGGAGAAATTTGTGGTAGTCTACTTCGATAACAACCTCATCTATAGTCTGAGTTAGTCCTCACACTTTAACCACTATCGCCCTTTCTTTGAGATGCTGAGAACGGAGTGCTTGTTCGCCAGTCAAAAGAAGTCTTCCTTCTTCATCACTTCTATGACCTTCCTTGGCTTTGTTGTTTCTACTGATGTTGTTCATGCAGATCAATAAAGGATAGATGCGATCTTGGAGTGGCCCAGACCGAGGACCTTGCATGATATTCGAAGCTTCCATGGGCTAGCCTCGTTCTATATATGGTTCATCCGGAACTTTAGCAGGCTAATTGTCCCTATCAGAAAGTGCCTTAAGGGGCATGATTTCCTGTGGACGGATGAGGCCAAAGCTAGCTTCCACCTGATCAAACAGAGGATGACTGAAGTACCGGTTTTAACGCTTCCTGACTTTGACAAGGTATTCCAGGTCAACTGTGATGCATCTAGAGTTGGCCTTTGTAGTGTTCTGAGCCAGTCAAGGCGACCGGTAGCTTTCTCAGCGAGAAGCTGTCTGGGTCGAAGAAGAACCACTTATGAACTAGAGTTCTATGCAATGGTTCAGTCTCTGAAGCATTGCCTCTACTACCTCATACAGAAGGAGTTCATCCTGTTCACTGATCATAAGGCCCTGAAGTATATCAATAGCCAACACAAACTAAGCAGGCGGCCCGCTAAGTGGTTGGTGTACTTGCAGGAGTTCACCTTTACCTTGAAGCATCAAGCAGGAAGCCTCAATCATGAAGCAAATGCCCTGAGCCGTCACACTTCTCTTCTCACCACAATGAGCTCCAAAGTTGTTGGGTTTGAAACCTTCACGGATATCTATACAACTGATCCTTCCTTCAGGGGTATACTTCAGGAGGTAACCAATGGGCATCGTCACAATTTTATTTTGCATAACGATTACCTGTTTCGTAGACTTCAGTTGTGCATCCCCGACTATATATTGCGACAACAGATCATGAGCGAACTCTATAATGAGGGGCACTTTGGTCGTGATAAGACATACGCCCTTATAGCCGCTGACTTTTTTTGGTCGAAGCTGTCTAGCGACGTTGCTCACTTTATGGAGCGATGCTTTGTGTGCAAGCGGTCCAAAGGAGTTCTCACCAATACATGCCTGTACACTCCCTTACCAGTCTCCTTTGCTTGACATCTGCATGGATTTTTTTTTGGGCCTTCCTCGTACCCGATGTGCCTCGGATTCTATTCCAATGGTGGTCGACAGGTTTTCTAAGATGGCTCATATTGTAGCTTGTCGAAAGACTATGGATGCTACCCGCATTGCCCATCTTTACTTTTGAGAGGTTGTTTGCTTGTATGGTGTTCCTCGCTCTATCACATCTGATCGTGACACAAAGTTCGTCAGCCTCTTCTAGAAAAGCTTTGTGGGGGAAATTGTGGACACAGTTGAACTTTAGCAGTGCATATCACCCCAAGACAAATGGATAGACCGAAGTGGTGAACCAGAGTTTGGGTAACCTTCTAAGGTGTCTGTCTTGAACTAAAATGAAGCAGTGGGAATTGGCATTACGTCAAGCTGAATTCGCTTACAACAGATCGAAGAATCGGACTACCGGTTTGAGCCTGTTCAAGGTTGTCTACAGAACCCATCCGGAGTACTTGATTAAGCCCTTGTTCCACGAATGGGGCGTGTTCATCCCCGGTTTAATGAGATGGTAGGACATCTGTAGAGTGTCCATAAGTAGGTGAAGCACACCATTGATTAGAGCAATATCAAATACAAGAAAATGGGAGACAACCGTTGGCACCAGATACTTTTTAACGAGGGTGACTCGTGATCGCTTTCGTGCTGGTGAGTATAACAAACTCAAATAGCGAAAGATCGGACCCTGTGAGGTACTGCAGAAGATTAATAACAATGTATACAGGTTGCTCCTCCCTAGTCACTTGAAGACTTTAGACGGCTTCAATGTGAAACATTTGAGTCCTTGCTATATGGAGTGACTGACCCAACTGAGAACTCAAGGGCGACATCTTTCCAACCCAGGCCGGCTGATGCAGCAGATCTAGAGTCAGAAGATGCTGAACTATCCGATTGCACCATGCGGGCTTTAGCGTATCACGAATTAGCGAACCGACGTAAAGGTCGAAGGTGATTGAGCCAATTCTGTGATTGGGGAACAGTTTTGGACAAGGTTCTGTGTTTTGGCCATAACTTTGGCTACAGGAATCAGATTCATCCGCTCAACCCCAATTTGAAAAGGTCGTCTCGACCCGCACATGGGGTCTACTGGATTTGCTTGGTAGACCTTTCCTTCATCCTCAAATTCTACTGTTTTCCCTGTTATTTCTTTATTTTTTGGTGTTTTTTTTCTATTTTTGGTAATACTTTGTGTGCCAATTTACGATAGGATTTGGATCCGATTTGATCTCGGATTTTTAGGAGATATCTGATTTGTTTAGGGTTTTTTAATTAAATAAGTTTAGTTTTGAATCAAAATTTGCCACTTTTGGTAAATTTGGATAAGTTGATAGGTTTCTAGGTTAGTTTTTTGAAATTATTTAAACCAGGCTTATGAGTTGAATTTTAGTCATTGAATATTGAATAACACTTTTCTTTTGAGGTTTCAGAGACTTTCTTCTTTGTTTGTCTTTCCCCTTGCTTACTCTCTTGACAATCCCAAGGTTGTTATCGCCCACAGGTTAATGACTATCCTGCCCAACGTCAGTTAGTATCAAAGAACCTGATGATTAAGAAGAACGAGGTAGGCGAGGCTGAGGAGGATGAGGAACCAGTTTATGATGATTATGGAGATGATAATTATGGGGCTGGTGATATGCTGATTAGGGATAGCCTTGAGACTCTAGTTGTTCGCCAGAGTCTGCTGGCGCCCAAGGATGATTCAAGGAATGACTGGCTGAGAAACAACATTTTCCATACCACCTGCACAGTGGCCTACAGGGTTTGCAAGGTGATCATCGACAGCGTTAGTTGTGAGAACGTGGTGTCAGAAGACGTTGTCCAGAAGTTGCAATTGAAGACGGAGCGTCATTCGAAGCTCTACAATCTATCATGGTTGAGTAAAGGAACAAAGGTAAAAGTAGATCAACGATATCTCATGTCTTTCTCCATTAGCAAGAGGTACTTTAACAATGCATAGTATGACGTCGTGTCAATGGATGGCTGTCACCTACTACTAGGTCGACCGTGGCAGTATGATGGGAGTGTAGTTCACGAAGGAAGGAAAAATACTTATTCCCTAAGTATCAAGGGGAAAAGGATCGTGTTGGTACCCCGCCGGGAAGAAAAGTCTCATATCCCGGTAACCAACACTAACATACTTTCTATATCCAGGTTTTTAAGCGGGATCAAGCAGGAAGATGTAGTCTATGAGCGGCTACCTTACATGTATAGTACCATGGACATGGATCCATATTTGCCAATAGAGGTACAACAGTTACTCCTGGAGTTTGCGGATTTGATGCCAGAGAAGCTTCCTCCGGGACTCCCACCTATGAGGGATACCCAATACCATATAGATCTTGTCCCAGGATCGAGCTTGCCGAGCCAACCGGCATACCGCCTCAATACCAAGGAGGCCGATGAATTGCAGCAATAAGTGGAGGAGTTATTAAGGATCGGTTACATCCAAGAGAGCATGAGTCCCTGCGAAGTTTCAGCCTTGTTGGTCCCAAAGAAGGATGGCTCATAGCGCATGTGTGTAGATAGCCGAGTAATCAAAAAAATCACCATCAAGTACCTCTATCCCATCCCTCACCTTGACAACCTATCCGCCTCAAAGGTCTTCTCAAAAACTGACCTGAAGAGAGGATACCACCAGATCAAAATACGGCCTTGAGATGAGTGAAAGACGTCATTCAAGACACAACATGAACTGTACGAGTGGATGGTGATGCCTTTTGGGCTGTGCAATGCACCCAACATGTTCATGATGATTCATATACCAGGTTTTGCGACCATTTATGGGGAAATTTGTGGTAGTCTACTTGGATGACAACCTCATTTATAGTCTGAGTTGGTCCTCACACTTTGACCACCTTCACGCTTTCTTTGAGATGTTGAGAACGGAGCGCTTGTTTGCCAGCCAAAAGTAGTGTTCCTTCTTAATCACTTTTGTGGCCTTCCTTGGCTTTGTTGTTTCTACTGATGGTGTTTATGCAAATCAATCAAAGATAGATGCGATCTTGGAGTGGCCCAGACCGAGGACCTTGCATGATGTTCGAAGCTTCCATGGGCTGGCCTCATTCTCCATTTGGTTTATCCGGAACTTTAGCAGGCTAATTGCCCCTATCAGAAAGTGCCTTAAGGGGCATGATTTCATGTGGACGGATGAGGCCAAAGCTAGCTTCCACCTGGTCAAACAGAGGATGACTAAAGTACCAGTTTTAACGCTTCCCAACTTTGACAAGGTATTCCAGGTCAACTGTGATGCATCTAGAGTTGGCCTTTGTAGTGTTCTGAACCAGTCAGGGGCGACCGGTAGCTTTCTTCAGCGAGAAGCTGTCTGGGTCGAAGAAGAACTACTCCACTTATGAACTGGAGTTCTATTCAATAGTTCAGTCTCTGAAGCATTGTCGCTACTACCTCATACAGAAGGAGTTCATCATGTTCACTGATCATGAGGCCCTGAAGTATATCAATAGCCAACACAAACTGAGCAGGCGGCTCGCTAAGTGATTGGTGTACTTGCAGGAGTTCACCTTTACCTTGAAGCATCAAGCAGGAAGCCTCAATCGTATAGCAGATGCTCTAAGCCCCCGCACTTCTCTTCTCACCACAATGAGCACCAAAGTTGTAGGGTTTGAAACCTTCACGGATATGTATATAACTGATCCTTCCTTCGGGCGTATACTTCAGAAGGTAACCAATGGGCATTGTCACAAATTTATTTTGCATAACGGTTACCTGTTTCATGGACTGCAGTTGTGCATCCCCGGCTGTATATTGTTCTAGCAGGTCATGAGCGAACTCCATAATGAGGGGCACATTGGTCGTGATAAGACCAACGCCTCATAGATGCTGACTTTTATTGGCCAAAGCTGTCTAGCGACATGGCTCACTTTGTGGTGCCCTTCTTTGTATGCTAGCGGGCCAAAAGAGTTCTTACCAACGCAGGCTTGTACACTCTCTTACAAGTCCCTGAAACTCCTTGGCTTGACGTCAGCATGGATTTTGTTCATGTCCTTCCTCGTATCCAGAGGCTCTCGGATTCTATTCTGGTGGTGGTCGACAGGTTTTCTATGATGGCCCACTTTGTAGCATGTCAGAAGAATATAGATGCTACCCGCATTGCCTATCTTTACTTTTGAGAGGTTGTCCGCTTGCATGATGCCCCTCGCTCCATCACATCCGATAGAGACACCAAGTTAGTCAGCCTCTTTTGAAAAAACTTGTGGGGGAAATTGGGGACATAGTTGAACTTTAGCAGTGCATATCACCCCAGACGAATAGACAGACTGAAGTGGTGAACCGGAGTTTGGGCAACCTTCTGAGGTGTCTTGCTGGAACAAAACCAAAGCAATGGGATTTATCATTACCTCACGCTGAATTCTCCTACAACAGATCAAAGAATCGGATTACCGGTTTGAGCCCATTCGAGGTTGTATACGGTCGAAACCCATCCGGAGTACTTGATTTAGCCCATATTCCACGGGTGGGCCGTTTATCCCTGAGCTGATGAGATGGTAGGACATCTCCAGAGTGTCCATGAGCAGGTGAAGCACGCCATTCATAAGAGAAATACCAAATACAAAACTAGGGCAAACAACCGTCGTCGCCAGACACTTTTTGACGAGGGAGAATTTGTTTAAGTGGTACTGACTCGTGATCGCTTTCCTGCTATTGAGTATAACAAACTCAAGGTGCGAAAGATTGGACCCTATGAGGTGCTGCAGAAGATTAATGGAAATGTATACAGGTTGTGTCTCCCCAGCCACTTGAAGACTTTAGACGTCTTTAATGTGAAACATTTGAGTTCTTGCTCTGTGGATTCGACTGAGCCAATCGAGAACTCGAAGGCGAGTTCTTTCCAACCCGGGCCGACTAATGCCTGAGTCAGACGATGCTGAACTATCTGATTGCACCATGCGGGCTTTAATGTATTACAAATTTTCAGACCGACATAAAGGTCAAAGATAATTAAGACAATTCCGTAATTGGGGAACAGATGTGGACACGGTTCGGTGTTTTAGCCATAACTTTGGCTACAGGCATCGGATTCGTACCTCAACCCCAATTCGAAAAGCTCGTCTCGACACGCACATAGAATCTACTAGCTTCGCTAGATTGACTTTTCCTTTATCCTCAAATTCTTCTATTTTCCCCGTCATTTCTTCATTTTTAGGTGGTGTTTTCTATTTTTGGTAATATTTCGTATGCCAATTTAGGATATGATTTGAATCCGATTTGATCTCGGATTTTTAAGAGTTATCTGATTTGTTTAGGGTTTTTAAATTAGATAAGTTTTAGTTTTGAATCAAAATTTGTCACTTTTGGCAAATTTGGATAAGATGCTAGGTTTCTAGGTTAGTTTTTTGAAGCTATTTAAACCAGGCTTGTGGGTTGAATTTTAGTCATTGAATATTGAATAATACTTTTCCTTTGAAGTTTCAGAGACTTTCTTCTCTATTTGTCTTTCCTCTTGCTTGCTTTCTTGACAATCCTCAGGTTGCTACCGCCCGCAGGTTAATGGCTATCCTGCCCAGCGTTAGTTGGGATAAAAGAACCTGATGATTGAGGAGAATGAGGTAGGCGAGGCTGAGGAGGATGAGGAACCAATTTATGATGATTATGGAGATGATGATTATTGGACTGGTGACATGTTGATTGGGGATAGCCTTGAGACTCTAGGTTTTTGCAAGAGTCTGTTGTCACCCAAGGATGATTCAAGAAATGACTGGCCGGGGAACAATATCTTACACACCACCTGCACAGTGGTCTACAAGGTTTGCAAGTTGATCATAGACAGCATTAGTTATGAGAACGTGGTGTCAGAAGATGTTGTCCAGAAGTTACAGTTGAAGACGGATCGTCATTCGAAGCTCTACAATCTATTATAGCTGAGCAAAGGCACAGATCGGCGATGTCTTGTGTCTTTCTCCATTGGCAAGAGGTACTTTGACAATGCATGGTGTGACGTCATGTCAATGGATGCCTATCACCTACTACTAGGGCGACCTTGGCATTATGATCGGAGTGTAGTTCATGATCGAAGGAAAAAAAAATTATTTCCTCAGCATCAAGGGGGAAAAGATCGTGTTTGCACCCCACCGGGAAGAAAAGCCTCCTACCCCGGTAACCAACACTAACCTACTTCCTATTTCTAGGTTTTTAAGCGGGATCGAGCAGGGAGATGTAGTCTATGCGCTGCTACCTTGCATGCATAGTACCATGGACATGGATCCAGATCTGCCAATAGAGGTGCAATAGTTGCTGCTGGAGTTTGTGGACTTGATGCAAGAGGAACTTCCTTCGAGACTCCCACCTATGAGGGATACCCAACACCATATAGATCTTGTCCCAGTATTGAGCTTGCCGAACCGACCAACATACCGCCTCAGTCCCAAAGAGGCCGAGGAATTGCAGTGGCAAGTGGAGGAGTTATTAAGGAGCGGTTACTTCTGAGAGAGCAGGAGTCCCTGCGTAGTTCCAGCCCTTTTGGTGCCAAAGAAGGATGGCTCATGTCGCATGTGTGTAGACAGTCGAGCAATCAACAAAATCACCATCAAGTACCGTTATCTCATCCCCCGCCTGGACGACATAATCGATGCATCCTCAAACGGTATAGAAGGATCATTCGCTGAAGCAATTGATGGAATCTGGTGGTGTAATAGTGGGAAGACATGGTTGTTGTTGTACTAGACACATTGCATGTGGCTTAAAATAATGATTGTAAATATTAGATGCCTCCTCAACTATGTTATCATTAGAGATTGATCCTTCAACTTGTGCCTTGTTCTTCACATTCTTCTTAAGATGTCTAAGGTACCTATATTACACTCATAAACTGAAGTATAATGGAAATTAACATCGCCAAAATGTGTACTCATTTTTAGAACTATAAGGTTGTAGAATTTACCTTTCAAAAGGGTACATCCATCTATATTGCACAGGCCCAATAATTCTAGCTTCATATGGGAAGTGAATCAGAAGATGGTCCATTGAATCAAAAAACTAGTAGGGAAATTTTTTTCCAATTTACTCAATATAATTAGGATAAGAACCTCTAATCTCTCCATCTCCTCTACTTTGGTTGTTGTTGATGTTAGTTTTTTTAAAAAAACAGCTTAACTCGGTTAGTGCTTACCAAACATTGTTTGGAAGCAACTCCAGAAATGCAACACGAAGCAAGCACTGCATGAACACATGACAATCAAGCTTGTCATCCCGAATAATTTATTCTTGTTCATATCAACACATCAACCCATATTGGAAACATGCCCATCAGGGAATTTAAAGCTTTTTAGCCTCTCTAGCAATACCTTTTTCTCCTCTTTTTCTAAGATGAAGCAAGCTTTGGGGAACTTACCAATTTATGGATTTATTTCCAACTCAGGCCTAGTACATATATTGCTCATATCTTGTCTTGCCTGTGCATTATCCTTTGTTTTCCCTTTGACATTCATTACCATGTTGAAAACATTGTGAAACACATTCTTCTCGATGTGCATTATAACCAAATTATGTCTAATTAGATTAGCTTACCAATAACATAAATCCAAAAAAATGTTTTTTTCTTCCATCTATATGACTTACCTAGTCGATTGTTGACTTCAGTAGAACCAGGCTCTGTCACCTTCATGAAACCTTTAGTTTCAATATTATTGATAACTTCCTCATCTGTCCGAATGGGTGGTTGGTGCAGTTGTCTCAATCTTTCTCTTTCTAAAATTTCTTCGATTTATTCTGAATGGGTGGTTGACAGGTAGGAATTTTCTATGGCTATCAAACCATGACATTTCTTCCCATTAGGAAAAGTAAATTCCTTGGAATTTTTCATGCAGATGGACATGCCATTTTACCGGATGTACTCCACCCAGATAACATCGAGTACACTGGGAAGTCACTAATAGTCCAAAGAAGTATAGCACGCATTTGGAAATTTTGTTTTCTAGACACATCATATGTATACACCCCCATCTCCCAAAGTTGATGCTCAATTCTACAATCAACGGGTACAAATACACATCTATTTTTTGCTTAGGGTTATGAGGACCAGGCACAATTATTGTCAAAAACATATAGACCTCCTTCATGCACATAGATAAAGGCAAATTGTATGGTGTCACTATAACTAGCCATGATGAATATTGCTGTCCTAATTGACCAAATGGTTGAAACCCATCAATACACAATCCCAACCTTACGTTTCTAGTCTCATTAGCGAAATCTTGGTGAATTTCATTGAAATGCTTTCATGCTTCTACATCTGATTGGTAACATTATACTCGGACTTGTAATATGCTCGGCATGCCATCTCATTGACTCTGTTGTTGATTCAGATGCATACAACCTGCGCAACCTGTAAGTGGAAAGTTAAACATTTCCTTGTAAGCTACATTTTTTTGCCTTCTATATATTTTTCTTTTGTATTTGTCGTTCCCACAAAATTTGTAACTTGTAAGATCACTATCCACACCTCAATAGATCATGCAACCAAACCTGCAACAGTCCTTCTTCTCGTAAGACAAACCTAAGCCCTTAACAAGCTTCTTCGTCTCATATAGAGCTGTCAATTTGGGCCTAGCCCGCCGTGCCACCCGCCCCACCAACAAAAATAGGTGGGTTGGGCTAGCCTTTTGTAGGCCCTCTTGGGAGCAAGCCTAAAAGGGCCAACTCTCAGCGGGTCACAGGTTTGGTGGGGCGGGGCATGCTTTAGGTGGGCCAGCCCGCACCTTAATTTATTAAAAAAATTAAAAATTAAAAATTTAAAAATTTGAAGATCCATCTCGTTTCCATCCTCCATTTTGTAGCCTTACCGGGCATCATTGGCTGTCTCTTTCTAATCCTTCCACACTGACCGCGAGTAGGGCTGGCAAACAATCAAACTGTTCGATAGCAACTCGAGTTCGATTCGATATTTGCTCGACTTCAGTTCGATTATTTTAATAACAAACTGAACTTGAACTCAAATTTGAGCTCGAAAAATAAGTGAGTCGAACTCAAACTAGAGTCAGCTCGTTTGAGTTCGGTTCGAAGTTCGAATATATATATATATATATATATATATATATATATATATATATATATATATATATATATATATATATTAATATTATATTATACTGATTTAAGTTACATCAAATCAAATGAGAATAAAGAAAATATATAATATATATATATATATATATATATATATATATATATATATATATATATATATATATATATATATATGCGTGTGTGCCATTGTGTGTGTGTGATGCTGTCAGCCTGTGAGCAAAATATATATGTGTGCCAGTGTGTGTGTGATGCTGTAAACCTGTGAGCAAAACACAAAAAAGCTAGTTTCATTTTAGTCCCACATCGGACAAGAAAGGAAGTTGAGGTTGTCAAAGTGTTATATAATCAGATGTTGAGCATGGTAAGCAGTGAGCAAAGAGCAAACTATTCTTTTGCATTTTACCAAAGAATACCATCATTTGAAAAATTTGATGGTATTTAATAGTGTTAAATTTTATTTTTTAAAATTTTGATTATTTTTAATTAAATTTTGTGGCTAATATGGGTCGAATTCGAGCTGAACTCGAGCTGAAATTTATAATTCGAACTCGAGCCGAATTTGAGCTCAAAAATTATAATTCGAACTCGAGCCGAACTCGAGCTGAACAATTGGAATTTAGAACCGAACTCGAGCTGGGTTCAGCTCGCTCAGGTTCGGCTCATTGCCACCCCTAACCGCGAGTCTACGGGGATTCGCATCACTCTCCAGCGCGCTATCAGATTTACCGCCTTTGCTATCCTTGATTTGCTTTCCTCCAAACCCATTCGAATTTCTTTGATCTTAGATCTCTTTGTATTTCATAGTCTCTTCTTGTTTTGATTTCATGAAGTGTTGATCCTCTATTTTCTTGTGAAATTCGATCGGTTTTTTTCTGAAAAAAAAAATGTTTTCTATTTGAAAGATTTATAGGGAAACCCATGTTTAGATCCATTCTACAGATTCACTTTTATAGGGTTTTCTGTAGATAATGTTGCGTAAGTTTATTGTTCTATTGCCCCATTCAGATTCTTTTTGGTTTTTTTTTGTGCATTGTTTTTGTGTTCTTTTTCTTCCCAATTCTTAGAAGTGTTGATTCTTGAGGGGTTTGTGGATTTCTTGCTTAAACGAGAGTTAGTTTCCAGATTTTTTTTTTTTTTGTTTTTTGACAAAGGCTTGGTTTCCAAAACTTTTGATTTGTAGATCTCATTCGGTTTTTATTTCTTTGTGATTCAAAGAAGCGCAGATCCTTTGTGTTTTGGATCCATTTCATAAATTAGTGTAAGATAGTCCTTGTTTTGTGCTGAAACAAGAGTTGTGTTTCAACAATTCTATAATATTTTTTAAATTTATGGCGGGCTTTTAAATTTTTGGCGGCCTGGCCCGATGATGCAGGAGGCTCGGGTAAGTCGGTGACTTGTTGGCAGATCAACGTAAAGGTTGGAAGTGATCAAGCCAATTCCGTGATTGTAGCAGTTTTGGGGGTGGTTCTGTATTTTGGCCATAACTTTGGCTATAGATGTCGGAATCATGCGTTCGAACCAAATCCGGAAAGCTCGTTTCGGCGCACACCTTGTGGTCATCTAGATCGACTCAGTAGGCACCATCTTCGAATTCAAATTCTATTATTTTTCCACCGTATTACTGTTTAGATATTTTTGCTATTTTTAGTATTAAACTGTTTATCAAATTAGTATATGATTTGAATCGAATTTGATCTCTGATTTTTATGATTTATATGATTTGTTTAGAGTTTTAAATTTAGATAAGTTTTAGTTTTGAATAATAATTTGCCAATTTTAACAAATTAGATAAGATGATACGGTTTCTAGGTTAGTCTTTGAAACTTATTTAACCCGTCTTGTAGGTTGAATTTTCATTATTGAATTTTGAGTAATAATATTTTCCTAAATTTTAGAGTATTTTCTTTGTTTCTTTTGGTTCTTCGTTTGTTCTTCCTTGCGGTCCGTGGATCCGGCTAGCCCGCGACATTATCGCTATCCTGCCTGACATCAGTTGGTATTAGAGAGCTCATCTTCTTCCTGTGGCATTAGTATCAATGTTTGGAGTTCTTGGTGGTCGTGGTCGATGTGGTAGACAGGTTCCAAGTAAGAAAGTCTAGTATCGTGATTGGAACGCCCTAGAGGCGATGAACGAGGATCTAAAAAGGCAAGTCGCGGAGTTAACTCAACGCTTAATGATTAAGGATTTGCAGAGGCAAGTCACAAAGTTATCAAGGCGTCTAACGACGATTGATTTTGATCATGGCTGTCATGGGCAGGTTCCAACTGACGAAGTCCACCCCCATGATCATTGCAATTAGAGGTTTGGCTAACCTATCTGCGACGATGATGGTAAGGAGCATATCTCACCTACCTACGACGATGATGAGGAGGAGGTGATCTCGCCCATCAACTACGAATAGGAGGAGGAGACCTCGCCCATCTATGACAACTACGAGGAGGAAATTGGCAAACCCATCTATGACGATTACAGCAGAAGATTGGATCAAGCTTGAACACTTCGGACGATTCTAAAGACATTGTTTTGAACTCAAGGATGAGTTCTTTCCAACCCAGGGTGACTGATACAGAAGGCTCGGGTAAGTTGGTGACGAGTTGGCAGATCGACGTAAAGGCTGGAAGTGATCAAGTCAATTCCGTGATTGTAGCAGTTTTGGGGATGGTTCTATATTTTGGCCATAACTTTGGCTACAGATGTTGGAATCACGCGTTCGAACCCAATCCAGAAAGCTCATTTCAATGCGCACCTCGTGGTCACCCAGATCAACTCAGTGAGCACCATCTTTGAATTCAAATTCTATTTTTTTTTGCCATATTATTGTTTAGATATTTTTGCTATTTTTAGTATTAAATTATTTATCGAATTATGATATGATTTGAATCTTATTTGATCTCTGATTTTTAGGATTTATCTGATTTGTTTAGAGTTTTAAATTTAGATAAGTTTTAGTTTTAAATAATAATTTGCCAATTTTGGCAAGATGATAGGGTTTCTAGGTTAGTCTTTGAAAGTTATTTAACCCGTCTTGTGGGTTGAATTTTCATTATTGAATTTTTAGTAATAATATTTTCCTGAATTTTAGAGTATTTTGTCTGGTTCTTTTGGTTCTTCGTTTGTTCTTCCTTGCGGTCCTTAGATCCGGTTAGCCTGCTGGATAATCGCTATCCTGCCCAGCATCACCCATCCAGCCAATAACCCAAGGCAAGTAAGGTTAGGTTGGCATTTATCCATCCCTCCAAGCCCCACCAAATGACTGGTTTTGGCGGCCGGCTCCTCCCCACCAAATGACAGGTTTTGGCTGGGTGCGGGTTGGCCCGCCCCGCAGGCCCGTTTTGCCAGCTCTAATATCATAAAAACTTTTCACCATCTTGTTTCCTTTGGGTAAAGCCTCATGCATTAATTGATAGGTCAGATCATAACACTTTTCTGACAGGTGATGCTCAGATTTTATGTTCAACATCCAAGCGACCGCCGATAATACAAAATGATTGTTTCAACCAGGGTACAATTCCTGATTAACTGCATTCAACATTGAATAAAATTATTCCGATTATGGATTTGGAGATTTCTCTATTTGGACATATGTTAATGAAGTTTCACCGATAGCTTGGCCTTGCATTCAGGTTGATGTTTGTTTATCAAAAGAAGGACCAACTACATCGAACACCATCCGTCTATATGGATTCATCTCCTACAACTCTTCTTCAACAAATTCATTAGTTTGGAATATTGAACTCGATGATAAAGTGGTTGGTTCTCCGTGACACCTCCACTGAAGATAACTTTTGACAAATCCCTTTCTCAGTAGATACATCATTACTTTCTTCGGATGCATGCCTATATGCGTTGTTCTTGCATTTTTTGCATGGACACCTTATGTTCGACCTATCCATAAATCGCAGTTAACTACAGACAAATTCAAGGAATTGTTCGACACTGACATAAACTCAGGGTTCATATCCCCTCGAGCAAGACGTTGAGCATACTTTCCAAAATCTATCAAGGATATTCATCATCCTAAGGTGTATTAAAAAAAAAAACAAAATTAAAAAACTAATCATAAAGGAAAATTTGTCTAACACAAACTCAAGATCATTAAATTAATCATGCCAAATCTCAAAAAAAAAAAAAAAAAAAACAAGAGTGTAATTAATTTATAAGCTAAAAAAAACTATGAAACAGTAAGGGGTATTTAAGAAAATAAAAATCAATAAAAAATTTATCAAAAATTTAAAAAATAACGAAAATCTATCATAATTTTCAATAGAACTTTCAGAGTAGTTGTTAAAAAGATAGATTAGATTAATAAAAAAAATTATTCCAAATTATAATATATATATATATATATATATATATATATATATATATATATATATATATATATATAAAGAAAACTTCTCATAAAAAATATAATAAACTATGAATATGTGAAATCGGGTATTAAAAAGAAACTATTGATTCTGTTGATCCTCTTGGCCTCTTCTCATGTTGACTTTTGACGAGACATGGGAACACCAGGACAATAAATGGAAGTTTTATATATAGGTGCAATAATTAAGGAAAAATATGAATCAATGGTTTGAATATAAGATAGTAAGCAAGTGTATAAGCTTAATTTCTTAAAAGTGTACAATAATATTCTTCAATGATAGTAAGAAAGTGACAAGAACTGGATTGAATATAAGATTGAATATAATTTAACCCATTAAAGTTTTCATTGTACTAACAGATTGTTTATCTTCAAATCAACCATTAATTTTTTATCAAACTTGAGTTGGTTCTTCGATACAACAGATGAATGGAATGGTACATGTTTCCTTTCTGTTTGTATTTATCATGATTCATTACTGAAGTATTACAAAGAAAGTTAAGTATAACTAAGATCTATATATAATACCACGATTTTTCCCTAGTAATTATTGTTTAATTATGTAATTATTGTCATTTCTCCTGTGAGACCTCCAACGAGATCGAGTCTGGTGAAGCTCCACGCAAATACCTCTCCTCTTTGTCCTTCCTCTTGATGAGATTATGGCGAAGATCAGACCAACCCAGCCCTGGCGAAGCTCTGTCGACCGAGCACGACAGTGAAGGGTGTTGGAAATTGTTGATTGATGGATGTGCTGATTGATTGTTGTGACTGAGGCGTGCAGGTTGCACTGTCCTTAAGAACAATTTCGCCTCCTCTCTCGGTGCAACAGGATTAAAGCGACGATGTTCTCCCAGGATATAACAGGCGGCTTCCTCAGATTCGTGCACCCGAATTGAGAAAGTGAGTGCTCTTGATTTGCTCCAACGGAAGTAGGAAGAGAGTAGAGAAGATTAGAAAATTTCTGTGTTTGATAGGCAGGGATGAGGTCCCTTTTATAGAGAGAAATACTAAAGGACACAACTCTTTGAAGCATCAGTTTAGTATGAAAAGAAGCAGCAGTTTAAGTAATGGGATGCATCAGTTCAAAGTAGTTGTTGGTCCCCGCACAAGGTAAACCATGAATCTGGTGCATTTGTGTGCGCATCATGCGCCCACACGAGTTCGGAATTTTCAAGCCAAACTGGACCCGGATTTGCACCCCCCCTACGCACGCATGCGTAAAAGGGCATGTCCACTAAACAAACCTAACATGCTACTAGAGTGGAACATATAAAAGGAGGTTGCATGGTTTGTAAATAGTCAATGTGGTACTAAAGACATACTAGTGTAATTGAATGTTTTGAAACACATAGGAAGGCTCAAATATCTACATGGTCTTCCAACAATCCCCCCCATTTCAAAATATTCAAAAGTAGGGAAAGAACAGGAGCATAAGAATATAACGCATAAAACTAGTGCCTTGTGGGCTATGAACTAATCCTTAAGATAAATAAGTAGTGACTTACATTACATTTTAGAAATCTGAGCAACTCTAATCGGGTTGGCACCTTTCGGCCATGTGCCAAATACCTGGAGTTCATAAGTGCTCTAGAAAAACTTTCCTAAGTTTTCCATAGAAAGCGACCTCACTTTCACACTTATATAGGTGATTCCATTAGGCGTGAATTGCAATTATTCACCCCATCCAAAATTTGGACTATGGAATTCATTAAGAGTCAAAGACTCATCCTTATACATTACAATTACACTATACACCGTAGGAAGGGATAATCAAATAAATAGTGTATCTCCAATCAACCAATGACTTGTTTTTACCATATGAACCTATTTCTTGGGTTCACCAGTTACGTAGGTTGGGTTACCATCATTGTTGACTTTTGTTATAGGCAACAATCCCATTCCCCTCGATGTCTCATACACTAGTTTTCTACTTAGTGCTTTAGTTAGAGGATCAGCTAAATTCACATCTAATCTTACAAAGTTTAGTGACATCACTCCATCATCAAGCAATTGCCTCACAATATTATGTCTTAGGCGTATATGCCTACTCTTGCCATTATAGACTTTACTCTTAGCTCGGCCTATTGCAGCCATGCTATCACAATGAATTGAAACCGAAGGAGCCGATTTAATCCAAAGAGGAACATATGCAAGAAAGTTCCTAATCCATTCTACTTCTGTGCCAGTTTTCTCAAGTGCAACAAATTTGGATTCCATTGTTGATTTAGCTGTGCAAGTTTGTTTGGACGACTTCCAAGACACTGCACCTCCACTTAAAGTGAATATAAATCCACTTGTTGATTTTATCTCATTCGAATCTGAAATCCAGTTAGCGTCACTATACCCTTCAAGTACCACTGGAAATCCAGAATACCTAAGTCCAAGGTTACTAGTTCCTTTCAAATATTTTAATACTCTAATCAAAGCATTCCAATGATCCTTGTTTGGACTATGTGTGTATCTGCTCAATCTACTAACTGCATAAGCAATATCTTGTGCATATTCATTTTGAGAAATACTAACTCATTTATTCTTTCTTAAATGAAAAGCACTATCATATGGGTTTGAGACAGGGTTACAATTAAATTGATTAAATTTCTTTAATACTTTCTCTACATAATTTTCTTGTGAAAGCATTATTCCATTATTTGACTTGGAAATTTTAATTCCAAGAATAAAGTGAGCTTCACCCATATCTTTTATATCAAATTTAGATGAAAGGAAATTTTTAGTCTCAACTACTACTTCTAAAGAAGTACCCATAATAAGCATGTCATCTACATATAAACAAATTATTACACCCACATTATTAGCAAATTTACTATATACACATTTATCTTCTTCATTAATTAAATATCCATTAGAGACTAAAACTTGATTAAATTTTTCATGCCATTGTTTTGGAGCTTGTTTAAGTCCATATAATGATTTTATAAGTTTGCATACTTTATGCTTGTTACTAGAAACTACATACCCTTCGGGTTGTTCCATATAAATTTCTTCTTCAAGGTTTTCATTTAGAAAAGCTGTCTTAACACCCATTTGATGGATTATTAACTTGTTAATGGAAGCTAGTGCTATTAGAATACGTATAGAAGAAATTCTAGTAACAGGGGCATAAGTATCAAAATAATCTATTTCTTTCTTTTGTAAGTATCTTTTAGCTACTAGTCTAGCCTTATATTTGTCAATAGACCCATCTGGTTTAAGCTTCTTCTTAAATATTCATTTACGGCCTATGGGCTTTGAACCAGGTGGCAAGTCTACTAATTCCCAAGTATGATTTGATAAAATTGATTCTAATTTACTATTTATAGCTTCCTTCCAAATTATAGCATCATGGGAAGTGATAGCTTGAGAATAAGTTTGAGGGTCATCCTCTACAAGATAAGTATAAAAATCAGACCGTGTTTGTATTTCGAAGGATTGTCAGCTAATCTTTTTCCTCAACTGACTTTACAACTCTATAAGGAGTATCCATCCTAGGAGATCCCCAAGACATTGGGACTTACCATCAAAATTCACGAAGGTCCAAAAAGAATCTGGGTTTCCAAAGAATGAATAGAAGAAGGAAGTTTACGTAAGAAAGATTTTTTATTCCTAGCTGTAAAAAGCCAACAATCAGGAAGTCTCTTTAAAGAGAAAAGATGACGAATCCATCTAAGTGTTGGCTCTAAACAGTTTTGACGAAAGAGAATAACAAACCCACAGAGGATCCTCCACAAGTTCAAAACCAATTGAGAAGGACAAAGATTATGAAAACATAGAATTTCTTCAAATAGAGAAGGAATAGGACGGTTAGCTCACAAACTATAACTTGTTGTTACCTTTTAAACCTTTAGAATTGCTAAGCAATAATGAAGGTAAGGTTCCCATTACTAGTGACAAATCAAATTACCTTCAGACCCATAGCACTTGTAGTACTTATTATCATATCTCTCGAGAGTCCTTTAGTTAGTGGGTCAGCAAGGTTGTCTTTAGATCTTACATAGACAACTGTGATAATACCATCAGAAATCAGGTTTCTTATGTACTCATGTCTTAAAGCAATATGTCTAGATTTTTCATTGTAAATCTTGCTAAATGCCATAAACATGGTTGCTTCACTATCGCTGTGCAAAAGGACGGCTGGCATTGGTTGTGGCTACAACTCTATATCTAACAATAAATTTCTCAGTCATTTTGCCTCTTTACCTGTAACTGCTAAAGCAATAAACTCAGATTCCATTGCAGAGTGAGTTATACATGTTTGTTTCTTAGAAGCCCATGAGATAGCTCCTCCACCTAAAGTGAAAATCCATCCAGACGTTGACTTGTTGTCATTAATACTAGTTATCCAACTAGCATCATAATAACCTTCTAATACCGAAGGGTATTTGTTTTAAAATAATGCATAGGACTTTGTCCTTTTAAGGTATCCAAGGACTCTTCCTATTGCTCATCAATGATCTCTGCCTTGATAATTTGCAAACAACAAAGGCAATATCAGGCCTAATGTAATGTGTTGCATACATTAAACTTCCAATTGCACTAGCATATTCTAGTTGATTCATGGATCTTCCAGAATTTTCAATCAATTTATTAGAAATATCAAATGGAGTATTAGATTCTTTAATACCCAAATGATTAAACTTGGAAAGAACCTTGTCAATGTAGTGAGATTGGCATAAAGCAAAAACCCCACTACATTTTTTAACTTTGATGCCTAAGATAGTATCAACTTCTCCCAAATCCTTCATTTTGAATTGAGAAGTTAAATACTTCTTAATATCTTTTATGCCTTGCATATTAGTTCCTATGATTAGCATGTCATCAACATAAACACATATTATCACACCATAATCCTTTGTAAACTTAGAATAAATGCACCTATCAGCTCCATATGTTTAAAACCATTTGGTAATATAACACTATCAAATTTTTCATGCCACCGTTTAGGAGCTTGTTTTAATCCATACAATGACTAAACCAATTTTTAAACTTTCTTCTCATTTTCTGGAAGAATGAAACCTTCAGGTTGCTCCATATAGACTTCTTCATCAAGATCACCATTTAAGAATGTTGTTTTAACGTCCATTTGATAAACGTATAGATCATAAATTGATGCTGATGCAAACAACACCCTAATTGAGGTAATCCTAGCAATAGGAGCATATGTATCAAAATAATCCACTCCTTCTTTTTGTCTAAAACCTTTAGCAACTAATCTTGCCTTAAAGGTTTATAGAGAACCATCGGTATTGTATTTTCTTTTAAACACCCATTTACACCGAATGGGTTTAGAATTAGGAGGTAAATCTGACAATACCCATATACCATTTGATAGAAGATAATCAATTTCATCATTTATAGCTTCTTTCAAGAAAGCAGAATCTCTTGAAGTCATTGCTTCATTATAAGTTTAAAGATCTTCTTCTAAATTCAAAACAATAGGAATTTTATTTAATATTTTATATGTACTTCCTTCAACTAAAAATACTAATGCTTGAGAAGAAATAAAATCAGAATCTAAGTTCTTTTCTTTTGTTGCTCTTTGACTTCTTCTAGGTTCAATAGGAGATTTAATTGTCTTTCTTTTGTTATTATTTGAAGAAGTGCTAAAATCCATATTAGTATCTGGAGTTACAGTAATATCATCCTGAGTTACTATATCATAATCGTTGGTTTATGTAGGATTATTTTGGGCTATATGGTTGTCTTGGTTTACTGCATCAGTACATGAATTCTTTGAATCACCAATAAATTTTGTTTCTAAGAACTCAACATCCTTGGATTCTATAATCACATTAGATTCAATGTCTAATAATCTGTATGCTTTGGAGTTCTCAGGATATCTCACAAAAATACTTTTAATTCCTCTAGGTCCCAATTTTGTTCTTTTAGCATCAGGAATTCTATAATAGGCTAAACAACCCCATACCCTAAAGAAATTTAAGTTAGGCTTTCTTCTTTTCCAAATCTCATATGGTGAAACCTTAAATTTCTTAGAAGGTATTCTATTATGTATAAAGCAGCTGTTAATAAGGCCTCTCCTCATAGATTTAGTGGTAATTTAGCATGCAAAAGCATAGCATTAATCATATCCACCAATGTTCTATTTTTTTCTTTCAACTTGGCCATTTTGCTGTGGGGTATAAGGTACACTTGCTTGGTGAATCAAACCATTTTCTTCACAAAATGTTGAAAATTCATTTGAAAAACATTCACCTCCTCGATCACTTCATAGGATTTTAATTTTCTTTTCCAATTGATTTTCAACTAATGCTTTGTAACTCTTAAACATATCAAATACTTGATCTTTTGTTTTCATTAAATAAACATATGTGAATCTATAATGATCATCAATGAATGTAATAAAATATATATTACCACCTCTAGTTAAATGTCCATTTAATTCACAAATATCAGAATGCACAAGGCCAAGCAATTCTGTTGTTCATTCATTACATGGAAATGATTTCTTAGTCATCTTAGCTTCTATGCAAATTTCACATTTTTTGTCACATTTATTCACATTAGGAATCTGTCCATGTTTAGACATAAATTTAATTGTTCTAAAATTAAAATGTGATAGTCTAGCATGCCATAAATCAAAAGATGACTGAATCATATAAACAGAAACATCAACTTTATTAATATTTAATTTGAAAATACCATCACAAGAGTAGCCTTGTCCAACAAATACACCATTCTTAGAGAAAATAACCTTTACTGCCTCTCTAACAGCCTTAAGGCCTTTTTTACACTACAAATTGGTAGAAATCAAATTCTTTCTAACACCAGGAACATGAAAAACATTCATTAAAATTAACTTCTTTCCAGAAGTAAATTGAAGCTCCACTGTTCCTTTTCCAAGGACCTTGGTAGTATCATAATTCCCCATCAAAACTCTTTCATCACTTGATGCAGCTTCATAATGTTTGAAAAAAATTCTATTGTTGCATATGTGAACACCAATCTGCAGATTTTTCGGTTACAACCATATTGCATTTAGTTATCATACTAATGTCTAATGCTGCAACCATGGCAATTATTTTTGAAAGAGAAGCTTGTTCAACAACATTAGCATTTTTCTGTTCAACATTCCCTTGCAATTTTATCTTTTTGTAAAATCTGCATTCTTTCTTAAAATGTCCCTTTTTGCCACAGAAAAAACATGTCTTGATTTTCTTGTTGGTAGAAGAATTGAAGGATCAACATATTTTCTCTTATTTCCAGTCTTATAAGGCCTTACAAAAATAGTATTTGGTTTTCTAGACTCAACATTGTTCACCTTAGAACCTAATTCCAAGGCATAATTGTAAGACCTCGAATTAAAAAAAAAAACATAAGAAAATCTTTGAATAATTGTATATTTTTGTAAGGGGTTTTATGCAAAATTAACCATTATTATGAGATTATAAATAGAAGAGAAAACCCTAGACGCCTCTAGTTTTTTTTTTTTATTATTTCTCCCATCGATGGTCAGAGCCTGGAGGAAAGGAATAGAGGCGGTAGAACAATATGAGAAGACTATTTACTCAGGTTTTCTGGATTTTAGTCGGTATGTTTCTTCCTTTATGATTAAATTTTTGAAAGATTACAAATAGGTTTTGATTCATTGTAGATCTAGATAAATCTATAGAGAAAATAGAGATTTTGATGAATAGGAAACTTTAAAAGGCTATTGAAACTAGTTGATATTAATGAGAAAATCAAAAAATTCCTTAATATCTAAACAAAGATCTAAAATCTTGAAATTTCATAAAAAGAGAAGAAAATCCGAAATTCTGGAATTTCTAAATTTCTGGAATTTCTGGATTATTGCAGTAATTTTTGAAATTCAGGAAAATAATTTCTAAAATTCAGAAATTATAATTAATAAGCAAAAATTAGCAGAAAATTCCAAAAATTATTAGAAAAATAGGAAAATTCATGATTTCTAAGTTTTTGTAAAGTAAAAATAATTAGACACCTAAGAGATTAAGAATTTTATTATTTATGTGTGATTTGTCGATAAGAAGGGAAAATGAGGGGTGTTTATGTAAATTATATACTTGGTAGAAAAATTTCAGAATTTTGGAAATTATTGGAAATAGAACTATTAGATAGAGAGATTTTGAGATCCTTTATGACACCAATAGTATAGAATCCTAAATACCTTTATTCGTCTAATTATTTTAGATTGATTTAGAGAATTCAAGAAGGTGAAGTATTTTGAGTTGAGAATTTTGGGGTTAAGGTAAGTTCCTTCTGCCTTCTAGTAATTTTTATATAAAAACCAAGATTTGTATGTACGATGACCATTATTTTTATATATTAACTTTGATCAAACATGAATATTTGACAAAACCTTTGATTGGACACATGCTGCTTGATTTACATGTTTGTTAGACTGTGAACATTTTGAATGTGGTTATTTGGACACCAATGTGATTTGTTTTATTTGGTTTTCAAATGTTTTTGAACAATCAGACTATGATTAGATACCCGTCTAATGGGGGCAACATTGGAAATTTGATACCCGTCCAATGGGGGTAACATTGGTAATTTGACACCCGGCCAATGGGGGTAACATTGGTAATTCGACACCCTCCCAATGGGGGTAATCATTGGGATTTCGATACCCAGTCAACGGGGGTTATACGTTGACACATTAGATACCTAGCCACAAGGGATAATGTGGACTTAGTCTGATTGAAGTTTTGAAAATGGTGTCCAGTTTTGAAAGTTTGAATTATTGAATGATTTTATAACATGTGATCCCAAACTTATAATTTGAAAAGTATACTTTATTATGAGCATGTTTGAGACTGATTTCGAAGTGTTTTGAAATTGATTTACCTATTGTGAGCATGATATGAATTTTATTGCACTAGATGACTTAAAACCTGTTTGATCCAGCTAGACAGGTTGTTGGTCTTACTGGGCTAGTTAGCTCACCCCCCTCTACTATTTTTCAGGTTTAGATCAAGAGGCTTAGATTTCAAGGAACGTAATAATCTGGGCGGCGTATTTAGTCTCTTGATGTTAGTGATTTAGTGTTTTGATTTGGATTGTAAGAACAATATTTTAGTTTTTATTATTGAGATGTTGGAGGAACTTTGTTGTTCTCTGGATTTAAGAATAATTCTATGGAATATCAAGGAATAAATAAGACTTGTTATTATTATTTTTTGAGGATTTTGTATTATGTGAATTATGATTACAACTAGTTTATAGATTGTTTCCGTGCCTTGCATACCTATGGGGAAAACCCTGTAAGTATGCGGTGTTGTCTCGTACTCGAGCCCAAGTAAGATTTGGGGCGTGACAATAGTTATTCTCACGAATCCTTGTTTCTTCTTCAATTCAAATATGCTTTATCAATTGATCTATAGTAAAATTTTCGAAAGTATGTAATAACTTCTTTCTATAATCATTCCAAGTTGGTAATTTTGCAATTACAGTAGCCACTTGAAGAGATTCATAAACATCCACTTTTAAATCTTTGAGTCTTGAAACCAACAATAATAATTCATCAACTTGATTCATGATAGATTTACCATCTACCATTTTAAATTCAAAGAATTTCATACTCAAAAATCTGTATGTGCCTTGTTCTTCTGAAGTATACTTATTTTCCAAAGCCTTCCAAATTTCTTGTGGTGATTTAATCTGACAAAATAAATCCTATAATTGATCAGAAAGTGAGTTTAAGATAAAACCTCTACAAAGCACTTCATCTTCCTCACGCTTCCTGCGAGACGCCTTGATTTCTTCAGTGTCCTTATCAGATGATTCTGGGATTGGAGGAAGATCAGCACTCAACAAGTAGGCAATCCCCAATTCAGTAAGAAAAAATGACAACTTGTCCTTCCAGCGAGTGAAGTTGGTGCCATCAAAACGATCCAGTTTGAACACCTCTGGATTGAACCTCTTGTTGAAGACAGAGTCAGAACCAGTAGCCTCCATTGCAGTAATTTATTCCTTAAGATTGTTAGGAAATATTGGAAATTGGATGCAGTAAGGCTTTAATAGAGTGATCTCTGTCCTTAAGGAATTAATGCCCCCACTATTGTTGCTGCTAGGTGTAAAGGCAGTATCCCTCCAGGATATATATTAATAGATATGTCTCTTCGGACATATCCCTTCAAATAGTAGACATGCCTTTTTAGATATGAAAATTTGCATATACACCCTTATAAAAGTGCATATTTTTTAATATAATTCAAGGTCATATTTGATTTTTTTCTTTTCAAATTTTCATACATCTTCTCTTTTCAGATATGAGACTATTTTCTTTTCATCACTAACTATAAATATATTAAATACTAACAGAAGGATGAGAAACATATCTCAAGCTTGAGAAAGCTCGAAATGGGTTATGTCACTACGACAAGATTCTATACCGAAGTTGGGTCCCTTAGAAGCTAAGGGCGAACTTTCCATTACCTTGGTTTGAAGATCGAAGAAGAACTATTTTGAAGAGGATTGGAACTCTTTGAGAGCGACAACGTAGAAGAAGATGAATCCGAACGTAAGAACCCTTGTAAAACTATTTGAAAATAGGGTATGCTAGTATGCTTCTTCTGAACGACAGTGGTTATGATCCAACGGACTTGATCATTTCTTGAAAAGACGCCTCATAGATGGTTGACGCGTGGCCACAATCTCCTTGATGCTTCAAAAGGGTTGCCTCATAGATAGTGCGTATGATAACATCCGTTGAATTCCTTTAAGGAAGGCATTTCAAAAGCTGGTTTACCACCAAAAAGTCACAAGTTCAAAAACCAAAGTTGATACGAAATATTCATCAACTTGGATTTGCTTTGAAAAACATGTCATAATTAAGCGACAAAGTACTCTCAAGTCAGATCCCACTACTAGCTGATTACTTGACTTCTTAAGTCAACTTGAGTTACAAACTTGTTGACCTAAAAAGTTAGGTGCAAGTGTTATGGGGAAATCCCACCATATAAGTGGTACTACCTTGGAGGCTAAGATCAAGATAACTAAATAACTAATCAACAGTTAGAGGAAGCTTCTCTTGTATGTTAAAGAACTATGAACAACCTTCCTGAGAGAGTTAAAAGACTCCGACTGAGCTTGCGCATAACACTCAAACAACCTTTAACTACCTAACCGTTTCCCAAAAGGTATAAAAGGTAGTCTAGAGAGAGAAATCATGCAATTTGAACATATGAGAAACTCTTTCTTTCTCGAGCTCCTTGCATTCTTCTCTCGTATTCTTGAAAATCTCTCATTCTCTCATCTTCTACTTCTCCACCTCCAATAAGTTTCTTGACTTGATCGTCAGAGAGTCTGAAAATATATCCTTGGACCTTCCTTGCAAGATCATGATCTAAAGAGTTACCGCCTCTAAAGACGACGTTCATCCTGACAACTAATCAAATTCCCTCTGAGCTAGATGAAGCTCATCATTCTCCATCAAAATTCACTCTTGATTTTGATATGTTCCGATGTCGAGGATGTGTGTATTATCGTCATCAACATAAATAAATAAAAATAAGAAAAAAGGAATATAGTAAAAATATACACTCGATCTTATAAGAAAATCATATTTACACCTGATCGGTAGGCGAGGACAGAGATGAGAGAGAGAGGATGGAGGGACAAGGTGGTCCAAAAGCACAAAAATCCAGCAATAAATCCAAACAAAAATTATAAACAAGTCCTCGAGAAGAAAATCCACCACTACTGTTCAATCCAGAGAGCTGCGTGTTTGGCCAAACAAATGCGCACTCCCTTCTGATCGCTCCGAAACTTCGGCAAATCTTCTCTCTTTCTCGTGTACGGCTATGGATTCTTGTAGATCTATTCTGTGGAGGTGACTGCGAAGTGGTAGTGGGATCTGGGTCTCTGTTCGTGGTTCTTGTTTGTCTTTTATTCGGAGATGCAGGTAGGGATTGGGGATCTGATTGATCTCTGTTTGTGAGGGGGATTCATGGGGAACAAGATTGGGAGGAGGAGACAAGTGGTGGACGAGAGGTACACGCGGCCGCAGGGCCTTTATCAGCACAAGGATGTCGATCACAAGAAGCTTAGGAAGCTGATTCTTGATTCGAAGCTTGCTCCTTGCTATCCTGGAGATGAGGAGTCCACCCTTGATCTCGAAGAATGCCCCATTTGCTTCTTGGTTTGAATCCTTAGCATCCCTGTTATTCTTGATAGCTGGTGTAAATTGTGTTCTTCTGTTGTTTGGTTGGAATTTGAATTACATCTTTCGGTTTGACTGCAATTCATAGTTTCTTTCTTAGTTTTTCTTTTTTCCTTTTTCTTTTCTTTTTGTCTAAATGTTTGTAGTACTATCCAAGTCTAAATCGATCCAGATGTTGCATGAAAGGCATATGCACAGGTGCGTGTCTTTGGATTGTGTATTCTTTTTTAAGGCTTTTTTTATGTGATTTAAATTAATATTATTTTCTTCATTCAGAGTGTTTTCTACAGATGAAGCCGCCCCAATCTTCTCGCCCTACACAGTATCCTTGAATTATGTTGTAAATCTGTTCCACTTTAATTCATTGTTTTAAATTTTGCATGATGTATCATGGTAAAAGATTAAAGTAGGTTGGAAATTAATGATTCTTAACTCCGTAAGATGCCCTTTCTGCAAAACTTCTAACTATGCAGTTGAATATCGAGGTATGAAGACAAAGGAGGAGAAGGGCATGGAGCTACTTGTAAGTTTCATTGAACGCTCTTAGCAACTATATATGTCTCTTGCATTGTTGCTGAGGTCTGTACATGGCGCTTGCTGACTCAATCTGATTTTCTTTGAACATGAAGGAAGAGCAGAAAGTCATAGAGGCACAAATACGAATGCGGCAGCAAGAGTTTCAAGAGGAAGAAGAAAGAATGCAGAGACGGCAAGAGATGACTTTATCTAGCAGAATCCAGACTCCTGTCGAATTTGAATGTCGAGATATATCAAATAACTCACTTTCAGGTTATCCTTAGTTTATGCTGTATGTTTGTTTGTGTTTGTTCTTTGTATCCGTTTGATCTCATATCTTCTTGATATGTGAATGCATAATAGCTTTTTTATTTTCTCCACAGCACCATCTTTGAGATACCCAACACAATCTACTGAGTTCATTTCTTGTCAAGGTTCTTGGACCATACCAACAAGTAGAAGGCCTTCACACTCTAGGCACAATAGGTTTGTGGTTATGCACCTGTTTATATTATCGAGCTTGGTTTTTATTTTTTGCTTCATCTTTCTCCATTTTTGTAATGCCTCAGTCCTTTCTTGAGCAAGTCAAGTTGTTCATATATGTTTTGTACATAAAACTTCTATTATTTGTATATTTAACACTAGAAGACACTTTTATCTGTCTTATAATGACTAGCCAATGAATGATTGATTTCTCTCTCCTGGAAATCATTGTCAATTTTGGGTGATAGAAGTTATCAGAATGGTCCTCCTAGGGTCATGAGTACTATTAGTGGTTAGAATTATAATTTTTAATCGACAGTTTTTAAAATTTGTTTTGAGTAATCTAGGGGCACATGGCACCTTGTAAACATGCCTCTTCTTTCTAATTCACCTTGGGCAGCAGCTTTCCCCAATTTAGCAAACGGGAACCTCATGGCTTCTTTGAAAGAAAAAGAAGTTACATGGCCCTTGCCAAATTAAGTGCAAACAAGTACATGAACAAAGCTGATAAGAAATAATGAGTGTAAAGGATGTGAGGAGCATATTTTAAATAAGGATAAATGGAGAACACTTGTGATTGATCCTAAATGGCTTTCTAAAAGGCTCTGTATAATAGAACTGTTTTATATAGGGATTAAGGCTTTGTTATTGCCGTAAAAAGAAATACGAACTATATCATCATATATTGCATGACTTGAGCTACTTTTACATGGTTTCTAGTTTCAATTTAAAATGTAAATAACCATAAAAAGGTATCAAGAAAAATATTACATTTAAAATTCCAAATTAGAACGATTTATTGGAAATGGTGATGCTTAATTTTTGCAAGACCAAGCTACAGGTTATTATAACCTACAATGAGGAGCTAGCTGCAATTGTCTTCACTCAAAATAACCTAAACGTGGCCTTAACTGTTAATTCGTAGCCTGTTTTTAAGTTTTAACATATTTAGGACTGTTGGATGACATATTGAATTTTAGAAATAACAACAGGCTTAAATTCTGAACTTTCGGGTACATTCTTCTTTCCCTAAAAGTATTACATTTGCTCAACCATTCCCCAATCTATGATTATTCACAATTTCCCTTATTAATTCAACTATTTACAAAATGCGTAAACACTGAAAATTCTTCATAAGTTTTTCTTTGCTTCTCTACAACACATTTATTCTTTCACTATTATTTTATGGTCTTGACTTTTGTGGTTGACACGGGGCTTATAAAGGGTTAAGGCAGCTGGTTTTTGTTACCCCGAAGTAAAATTAAATAATGCTCATCCTTCTTCTCAATGTTTTTGTAACAATATCATTGTCCAACTTTTTCATTGCAATAATATTATGATCTTTTCCCATTCTGACAAAAAATCATTCACATAAAATGGGTGCTAATCATGGAATGGTATCAATTTAAGATACACACAAAGCCTAGGGTTAGAAAGGGATGAGAATTAGGGTGAGATTTGAGGTCTCAATCTTGATTTGGTTGAATCAGTTCGATTTGGCTAAACATATTAAGCTGGTGCAGCGAATCTAATTGCCCTTGATAAATTTTTTTAGTCTATCAGTCTAATATTGGTGAGTCCTCTTAAAAGTATTACCACCTATTTGTAAGGTAGCTATATGGTAGTTATGTGGCTTCAGATAACCACGGTAGTTGAGTAGCTTAAGATTGATGCATCGCCTGGACTGCTTTACCTGCTTAACTTCTTAGATGGAAAAGAAATATTCCTCTATAGCTACTGTGACATCATTTATTTATTTATTTTACTAGGATCAGAGTTATCATGTGGCTATTTTGTACAATCTTTGTGTGGACATTGTGTCTCCCAATTTGTATTATCATCAGCCTCCTTTTTTGTTGATTATTTGCCATTTCTTTGTTTTGTTGGTATTAGCCTTTTGCTGAATCAATTTTTTAAAACAGTTTTAAAGAGTTTCTGATTTCTCCACATACATTACTTGCAATTAAACACTCATGCATGCACCTACAAAAACTAAAAGTTGTATTTCACATTTTATCTTCAAATGCTTTTCTGATCATCTTTCTTTTATTTTTGTTAATCAGATATTTTTTCAATTACATTATTGTTGGTGTTGACAAAAGTTTTTATTCACATGATTAGAGTTCTTGAAAATATATTCAGCAACCATTTCTGATTTATTTTTAATGTATGTCTTCTAAACGATTTCTTATTATATTGCCCACCTTATTAACACTTTGATTGTTTCTATTTTATTTGGGATTTTCTCCACAAGACTGATATCTTCATTATTATCTGGTGTTCTTCTGTGTTCGGTTAAGTACCTTTGCTTGTGTAGATTTTTGGTGATACCTTATTTTCCTCATTTCCTGGTTTATGCACATTTAGCAATTTACATCTTCTATTGAATTTTCTTGACTTGGTTTGATTTTGAACTCATCTTTATTTGACGACTATCTGTGAATGCAGAGAAAATGATTTTGACCTAGATCCTCTTGACATCATGGTCATGGAAGCAATCTGGCTTTCTATTCAGGTACAATATATTGAATTTACATACTTTATTATAGGACTATACAACTTGATTTTACTAGAAGACAGTCTTTTTGCATTGTTGAATATAAGATTGTGAATCTTGAATGTTGTAGATAATATCACTTGTACACTTAGTCAATGGTTTAATTGGAGGATAAACCATAATAAACTAGGTTATCCCAAGTTGTTTCATGATAGAAAACCAAATGGAATAAATTGGAATAGGGATAACTCCAAACCAATTCCTCTTATAAAAATGATCACATAAGAAGTTGTGGAAGGAACTAACTAGTTGATAGACAACTTGGACCAACTTAAGATAAAAAGCTTTCTTTCCAATACAAACACAGATTGCAAACTCTTGTTCCAAGTGATTGCAACTTATTCCATCCACAACCAAGCACTACCTTATAGGTTCTTGAGGTTTGATCTTTATGCATTTATGGCAAGATGAAAATGAGATTTATTGGTTCTGTTGTAACTTGGAGCTAATCTATTTCAGTTAGATATTTTTTATTGCCAACAGCGGTATAGGTGGTTGTCAAAGCTTGCCATGCATACCCAATCAGTTATTCTGGATCATGCTACATTAGATGCATTTTGTCAAAGTATTATATTTATTTCTAGAAAAAACATTAGCAAACTTATTTTATGTTGACATATTAGTTGCATGTTTTAACAAAATATACCTTATCCAAGACAACATTTGGATCTTACATTCTCCCAGTTGCTGTGTTTTCAATTCCTGATGAATGTCCTTAACCCTAAATCTTGATTTTGTTGATATGTGATATTGTAGTGCAAATCATGGAACAATAACCACATTTTAGTTTTAAATGAAGCACTGGTCCTGGAATTCAATGGTGAGTGTGATAGATAAGAGAATAACCAGGTAAAGCATGTGCTGTAGAGGTACCCATAGTCCTGCCTCATTTTACTGCTCGGGAATCAACACTTTAGCTTCTACATGGAGTTATTAATTGTGTTCTTTGTCTTTAAGATGCAACAAGCAAACCATTTTTCTCTTTTGAGCATGAAATGGCATGATTGTGTAAGTGTTACTTTTTTATGTTATATCATGTGGTTTGTCATTTTAATATGTTCTGTTTGGCATGTTTCATAATCTAATGAAAATTTTCAATATAGACTTTCAAGTTTTTTAATTTTTCTACTGAATACAATCTTGCGAAGCAAAATCCAATTATAAGGCGCACCAGGAAACAAGCATAAAATGTGGGCTAAGAAGGATGTTTGAATATGCTAAAGTGGAATAAACTAGTTTGGTATGCTATTAATCGTCTTAAATCTATGTTAATAACCAAAAGTTCAACAAGATCTTAACCCTTCAGAAATGGGAGAATGTCCATGACATGTTTATTATATTACTTTTTAGAGATGATTTAATTCCACACTAAATTCTATTTGTGTGTTCTCTTTAAAGTACTCATTAGTAATTATGTTGTTTACTTTCAATTTATTAAGCTATATATCTTGATAGGGATGAAAGTAATAAGACACGTGGTAGTCATCCGGACGGGCCACATGTCAAGATAACAAGACCCTCAAACACCAACCCATCGGTCCATGATTGGATCATTTCGATATAACCCATCCGCCCAGACAAATCATCCCGATATGATATACTTGTCGATCCGATGTGGTACACCCGATATGCGATAAGAACACTATTCTCCGATCAAGAATATGGGACCCCACCAGCTTACCGATGTGATTATGTGACTCATCGGGGACGGAATGACTCCTCAAGCCAACACGTGTCTATTAGCAAAGACATCCCTAGACCGGTAATCCTCTACATCGGTTCCAACCTTCTATAAGAGGTACAGCTGTAGACAACCTGTCCTTCCAGAAGAATTACAGCTGGAGACAGCTCAGATGGTTAGCTGGCGCTTAGTTGGAAAGACAGCTGGCGGACACGTGCTTAAATTAAGAAGCGTGCTTGGCACGTAACCTGCGCCTATAAAAGGCGGGAATCGCAGTTCATTTGGATAAGTTGAATTCTAGTAGCGAAGCTCTACCCATTTGGAATCAGGATCCATTCTCTCTCTCTTTCCCTGTTTTCCACTCGTGGAATTATTGTAAGATCTCTTGTAAACTCAATGATTGATAGTGAGATCTCTCTCTCTCGTGGTTTTTTCCCCATTGATTAGGGGTTTTTCCACGTAAATCTGGTTTCTCTCTCTTTCTGTTTGAGTTCTTGATTGATTTTTTTCTAAGATAGTCACCCAATCAATATAAATTCAATTGTTTAGTTGAAATTGGTAATCATCCTAATTTTAGCTCAAACATACCTTAATCTTGAATAATTTGATTATTTGTATTTGCAATGTTATAATCTTCTCAAGTTTGTATATAAGGAAAACAAGAAAACAATAAGCTTGATTTTGGTTTCGAGAAAGCAAAGGAATTTTGTTCAGAGGGAGAATAAAGAAGACAACCTATAATCAGTTAGAAACCATATTGTATATATTATGTTTTCTATTTTGGTCATCATCATAAAGTGAATCAACATTGATAGTGTTGATGCTCAAATCGGTTACAGCTTGAGAGACCGTCTTCTTCGATAAGAGCCCAACTGAGAAGGATGTGATGTGGAGATAGATGAAACAAGGGACGTGAACTTCCCGCGTATGCTGATCGTGTACTAATGTAGGGATTGAGAGATGGTCCTCTGGTTAGGCCGCCCGATCCTGCAAAACAAAGAAGTCCAAGGGCTCTTCTCTCCAGATCCTCCAACACTCAAGTTAGCTGGGTGGAGGTTGTGTGTAAGAGCAGGAGATATGAGATCCGAGAAGGAGAGGAGTCTCCCTTTTACCTGCATTGGTGTCCTTGAGCCGCCCACTGTACCTGTTTCTTCCCTGCGACACCATAGGTGCAGCCTCCTGACAAGCCACCTTATCAGCTATTTTTCCTGCTAGGTGCGACGCATGTCAAACGTGGCGCCTGTCCCATAGTGACATAATGGCACTCGCCTGCTTTTAGGTGGATGGGGCGAGACCTCAACATGTTTCCCCTCTGGTCAGGCTGGCCTCCTATGGAGTCATCCCACGTTGTGCCACGTGGAATAAAGGATTTTTCTTCTTAATATTTGTTCCCCAGGTTATCGACCCAGCGGGTTCTCCCTTAGCGGGCCCGATAAGCTAGTCGTTGAGCAGACGGTCTGAGTCAGGATGCTTGGGTGGCTACTTTGATTACGGGTTCCGCCCACGTTTGTCTCTCGGTTAAAGTCGGAGAGAGGCACGACCTTTCCCGGACCAACCACCTTTTAGCGGGCCTCTCATCTTGACTCGGCCTCGTGTTAGGGACTCAGTTACATCCTGGGTTCGCTGGCTTAGGAGGTTTTGGTACCGTTTGCAGGGAGTGGAGTAAGGGTAGGATTCATTGTAGAGACCTGGCTCATTTCCTCCATTAATGGGATACGGGGGCTATAATGGGCGCACCTTTTCAGTACCTCCTCGGGGTGCGTGGATGGTCGTGGTAGTACATGTGGCCATCATCCGGGGGATCATCCCGCGCGCTGCGGGAGCCCACCTGCCTGGATATGATTGCGACGCACCTCCCCTTTCGCCACTTGAATCCCCTTTTAGGTCTTCCTTTTTCTTTGAAGTAGCGTGGTCGCCATTCCCGTTAGCGATCCCTGAAGTCATCGCTCATAGCCGCAGAACCAGATATCTCTGACACGGACCCCGCTTCTTTTGCTAGCGAGGTCAGGGAGTTGAACTTCCCCAAGTTCATGAAGCGCTTTGAGGGTTCCTTCCCTTTTTGAGTTCTGATTACTGGATCCTTCAGAGAGGGTGGACCATCCGGGCCAGGGGAAGGTTACCCTCTATCAGGAGTCCTTCCAGGCAGGGCTTCGGTTTCCTTTACCTGAGGCCCTTCGGAAGGTTTTCAATACCTTCCAAATAAGTCCGTGTCAGGTGCACCCTAATGGACTACAAACCATGTGTGACCTAACTATCCTTTTCAAAATGATGGGGATAGAGCTTACTTCGCGGTGGGTATAGCTGCTGTTCCAGCCGAAGAGAAACCCTGGGTCCAAGAGCAACGGGGTTTACCTGGCCTCTCTCGAGAGAAAATATCCCTTCCTGGGCTCCCTTCCTTTGAAATGAGATAAGTGGAGGTCCCACTTCTTTTTCGTTTCTTGTGGCGGTCGGTGGCGCGTTCCCTCGGAGTTGGGTTCCCCCCATCCTGGACCCTTATTTCGACTTGAGTTTTACCGATGAGGAGGTAAAGCAGAATAAGGCCCTTATGGCTAGCACTCCGATTGATCTTCAAAGAGTGTTCGCCGAATCGGACCTTGTGGCTGCGGGGCTTTCCCGAGGAGGTAAATGTCTTCTTCTTTTCTTGGGTTTTTGGGGGATGCTTGACTTACTCTTTCTTCATCATCCCTGCAAGCATCATTCCCCATGAGGCCTTCCTTTTGAGGATAGCCAAGGGGGGTCTTCAATGACCCAGGGTCTCGGCTCCGAGGGCGTCTCCCCAGCAGAAATCCAAACAGGCTGATGGGGGCAGTGTGTGCCCTGAGAAGAGGTCCAAGCTTGTGGTTGACCACCGGCCACAGATGCCTTCTCCGGAATCAGAGGTTTCTTCAACTTCCGCTCCGGACCCGTCAGAGGTTACTTCGAATACCCAGGTGCCTTCCCCTACTAGGGGATACCGTGAGGCGGGTCCCCTGAGGTTGGGCGGCGAAGTGGAGCCTGAGGTGTCATCTTCTTGGGGTGCTTCATTCGAGTCCGGGGGCCTTCTCGGTGCTCTGTTTCCTACCACACTCTTCCCCGATGTACCTTCAGCCGTCGCGACCTTCCTGAGTATCTACGCAGATCGTGCCAAGGCCCCGATCGGTTAAATAAGCCAAGGGAACTTGGCGCACCGTACGATGATGGTCGGGGCTAAGGTATGTCCAAGTCTTAAAGTTTTTCGCCAACCCCTCCTTTCTTGCGTTAACTGTCCCATTTGTTTGTGCAGTTCATGCTTCTATTAGTCTATTCGATACTCTGGCTCTTGAAGTGTGCTTCATCCTTCAGCTCTGCAAGTGACTCCCGGGGAAGGGTCCGGGAGGAGCTAGTTCAGAGGGGGACGCTAATCGAGAACTTGGAGAAGACACTGTTAGAGTTCTCCGACTGCCAAGTACGACTTCTCCCTTTAGCCTTCTGGGGTCGAGTGCCCTGCTCACCTGCTTAGGACGTTTTCTTCGTACAGGTTGACCTTGTTGGGGAGGTTCGCGACTTTGTGGAGGTCCTTCTAGTTGAGATGGACGCCTTTCAGAAGGGGTTCTGCACAAGGTGCGAGCTGTTGCAAGGGGCTGTCAACGCCATGTTTGGGTGCCTTTAGTAAAGCTGAGATCGGGCGCCTAAAGGAGGAACGCGCGAGTTCCTTGGAGCTGGCCAAGAGACAAGAGGTCAAGAAGTTCAAGTGTTCCTTTGTCTTTTCCGAGACGCTTGTTAATTGCCCGGCGGAGGCTGTAGTGCAATTTAGGGCGTTGATTGAGTTCAAGATCCTCCCTAATGAGGAGGCCTTGGCCAGTTCGCGAAGGTGCTTCGGGGTCTTCTAAGACCTCGTCCGTCATGGTCTCGCTTGGAACCTCTAGGAGATCAGCTGTGACGAGGTCGTAGGCCTTCTTCGCGGACAAGGGGCGGCAACGGCGGGGAGTCGGGCGAAACCAGGGGAAGGTAGGGTCGGCTCCAGAGAAAGGCGGGGTCCGGTCCCCCCTCGGGCGGATCCCCCGATTCAGATATCGGGTCCGTCAGGTTGTACCCTAGTTGATAGTTTTAGGCGACTATTGTATCTTTTACTTTTTGGCCCAATACGGGTGCGTTAATGTAAAGAATGTTTCTAGTCTTTTCTATTGAAGGGATGCGTACCTGACTTTTCCTTTTGCTTCTTCCAAAATTTCCTCAAGTCGTCTCGTTTACCGCACCTCCTTATCGAGGGCCTCGTGCTTCGTTCGATTGCGTCAGTAGGAGTTCCTTGGGTGTCGAGATGCGAGACGTCTGTTTTGGGTAAAGGGTCGATTCTCTTCCCGAGGGATTGGGCGAGTCTCCTACAGGCCTTAATGTTGCCATGTTGAGCGGCTCTTTGCCTACCCGTTTTCTGCATATAAAAGGCCCTGGGGGTGGTCCCGTTTTCCCATCTGCTTCCCATGGTGTTGGCGTTTCCCTGCCTAGACAGGTCCTTGTTTCATCCTCAGAAGAAAGTTTTTATGGACTGATCGATGGGTCCTGTGGTTTCTCCAAACATGGTCCTCCCGCGAAACCGCGCTGGAGTTGGGGTCTGGGTTTCTCCAAATCTCGAAGAACAGAAGAGAAAGAGAGCCGTCCTTCAGCCGAGGATTTAGCCAGAGCCCTTCCCATGGGGTGTCTTCCGAAGACCTTTTGGGTGATGCTTCCGTCCTTCTGCTTGGGAGAGTGCGCCTGTTTTGCCACCATCATGACTAAGGTGGGGTCGGTAGTGTGCAGCAACGGTGTCCCAACAGGTGTTGCGGGGAGGTATCTGTTTGTTGGTCTTTGGCGGCACTCCATGGGCGGTCATTCTGCTTCACAACATGGGTTTGTCGGGTTGAAGGCTTGCTCAGGCCGTCGCCCGACACCTAGTCGGGTCAAGCTTTCAACCTCACAAACCTGTTTCGGGGAGCTAGTCACTGAGTCTGAAGGCCTTTTACATCTTTTGTTCGGTTTAGAGTGTCACAATTTGTAACTCTTTTTTGAACCTTCTTTACGGGATGAATAAAAGCTTGTTGCTTCATTTTTATGCATGCCCCTCTTTTTCTTAGTTTATTAGCCAGCTCCCCTTCTGGGTTTCTTCCTTTCCATGCCCTTGCGCCTGGCTTCGGGCAATACCTTCTCGAGGTATCTTCTTCCGTCCTCTTCCCCCGAGAAGAGGGCAGACTGACGTTATCAGGACACAGTAATTGCACAAGTGTATGGTATCTTCTCCAAGGATGGTTGAGGTGCGTAATTACTGCAACTGGTGAGAGGTCGTGCCTCCCTCACGCCCTTCGGTCATGTCGGGAGGTCGCTCGTGGGCATCTCTTTCTCGCAGGACTCCTCTCAGTCGCCCGCTTGCGCCTTCTTTCATCGGGGTTATGTGCTCGCTAGTCCCCCGGGATTCTTTGACTTTGGGGGTGAATGGGACTACTTTGGAGAGGAAGTTGGGTTCTAGACCTGCATATACCTCCAACTCGAGGTGTCCGGCCCTTGAGAAAGAACAGTTGGAGGTTCCGACCCTGAGGAGGTGTACGACACTTGGGGTGCCCGGCCCTAAAAAGGAACTGTTAGAGGTTTCGGCCCCAAGGAGAGTCGGTGTATGACACCTTGGGTGCCCGGCCTCAAAAAGGAACCGTTGGGAGCTTCCGACCCTAAGGAAAGTCAGTGTTTGGCACTTGGGGTGCCCGGTCCTGAAAACAAACCGTTGAAGGTTCCATCCCTAAGGTGTGTTAGTGTTATGAGCCAGGGCTCTCGCCGCCAGATGATTGCCGCATGTCCCTTCATAGATCTCACGGAGTACGAAGGCCACTTTCACCGACCTCAGATATCTTAGGAGCGACATGGTGTATGACCTCTTGTACAGTTGTCCTTCTAACAGGGTGAGCCTCACCGATTTGTTCATCACTTTCCAGGACTCTCTCTGACTTGTTGGAAGCGTACCGCTGTCGAGGTACTCTCTGATAAGGTCTATCCAGCACAGCTTCTCGTGGGCTTCAGATACCGCTCTTGCTCGTCAATGCTCTGTCCTAGGAGCTGCTAGAATTTGACCGGACACCGCGAGTCAACTCCCTGGGCGGAGGCGCGCTTGGACAAGGCATCCGCTTCGTCATACTCTGACCGCGGTATTTTTGTGACCTGAAAATGACTGAATCCAGGGGCTAGCTTTTCCACCATCCTTTTATACCTGGCCATGTTCCCCTCCTTGGCCTCCTATCCTTCGTCCAGGTGTCCATCACCGGTGTCCAAGATGCCAGAGGCACTTCACGCCTACCCCAATGCCAGCCATACCAAATGATCAAAGCTTCAGATCCAAATTTTAACACTTGGCCCCCGAGCCGCTTTCCCCGCCGAGGAGCCGCCGTGAGGAGCTACGATTCTGCTAGACTCTTGCCACCAAGGGTTCATGCGTCCTCGGGGTCTGAGCCACTCCCTACGAAGGTCATTTCTGCCACAAAATCTGCCAGGGCTTGTGCCTTGATCGCCGATTGAGGCTTGTACACGAAATCGAACTCGCTGGGCTTGACGGCCCACTTCAGTAGCCTTCTGGAGGCTTCTGGCTTCTGCAAGATTTGCCTCAAGGGTTGGTTCGTGAGGACTGTGACCCGATGTGCTTGGAAATAGGGCCGCAGTCTCCGAGCAAAAGTGACCAAAGCGTAGATCAGCTTCTCAATGGGTAGGTATCTTGACTCAAGGCCATTCAGCACCTTGCTGGTGTACTAGACCGGTCGTTGGACCCTGTCTTCCTCCTTGACTAGAACTGAGCTTACTGCCTGAGTGGAGGTTGCGAGATACATGAGAAGTTCGTCTCCCTCCCGCGGCTTGGTCAGTAACGGAGGGGAGCTTAGGTATTCCTTCAGGTTTTGGAAGGCTTTCTCGCATTCCCTGGTCTATTTCACTTTCGGAGCCTTTCAGAGAGTCCGAAAGAATAGGAGGCTCTTGTCCCCAGACCTCGCGATGAAGCGGCCCAGAGCCGCCAATCTTCCGTTCAGCTTTTGGATCTCGTGGACGGTCTTTGAGGAGTTCATTTCGAGTATCGCCCGGATCTGGTCCGGATTAGCTTCAATTCCTTGTTGGGTTAACATTAAACTGAGGAACTTTTCGGCTACCCCGAGCGCACACTTGCTGGGGTTAAGGCGCATCCTATAGCTGCGGAGTGTCTGGATGGTCTTTTGTAGGTCGGCGATGTGGTCGCCGATCTTCCCGCTCTTGATAAGCATATCATCCATGTATGCTTCCATGTTTCATCCTAGCACGTTTTGGAAGACTTTCGTCACCAGCCTCCGGAAGGCCGCCTCGGCATTTTTGAGGCCGAAAGTTATGACGCGGTAGCAGTAGGTCCTTTTCTCCGTGATGAAGGATGTCTTTTCCTCGTCGCATTTGGCCATCTTCACCTGGTTGTAGCCGGGGAATGCGTTGAGGAAGCTGAGCATCTCTTGGCCTGTGGTGGAGTCCATCAACTTGTTTATCATTGGGAGGAGAAAGTTGTCTTTTGGACACGTTTTATTTAGGTCGGTGAAATCGACACATGTCCTCCATTTCCTGTTGGCCAGTCACTCAGGATAGTGTACCTCCCGGATAAACCCAGCTGTCAGCAGTTTCCTAACCTCCTCCTCGATGGTTGTCTGCCTCTTGGGGGCGAAGTGCCTTCGCTTCTAGATTACCGGCTTATGGGTCGGGTCTACGTTCAACTGATGATGTATTATGTCCCAGTCCATCCCGGCATGTCACTGGGTCCCTATGCGAAGACGTCAGCATTTCTTCTCAGGAAGTTTAGAACTCTTTTCTTGAGCTCCTCCAGCATCTCTGACCTAACTTGCACGGTCCTGTCACGTCGGTCTTCGGAGAAGGGAACGGTGTTGAGTTCCTCTATCGGGGAAGGCCTCGGGGCTAACCCGGGCCCGTCTTCCACTGGTTTGTCGAGGTCCAAAGTCTCGCCGGCCTGAGGGCGGAGTAGCATTATCACGCCATCCTCTGGTCTCCGCACAATTCCCCGTACCTTCACGGGGTGGGGAACTTCACTACGAGGTGGTATGTGGAGATTACCGCTTGCAAGGCGTTCAGGGTCAGCGTCCTCAGAATGGTGTTGTAGGTAGACGGGCTTTTCACAAGTACAATGTTAGAGGTTACCACCACCAGTTGTGGAGGGGATCCGACGGTGAGTTGGAGTGTCGCCGTGTCTTCTAGTTGGGCGGTGTCCCCAGAGAGTGCGATCAGCGAAACGGTGGTTGGTCGCAGTGTCTCTGGCGTGAGGTTCATTTTCCGGTACGCCTTCTAGAAGATCATGTCCACCGCGCTCCCACTATCAATCAGGACCCGCCTAACTTCGTAGGCGACTATCTTGACAGTGACCACCAAGGCTTCTTCATGAGGATGGGTGACCCCACTCCAGTCATCGCCTGAGAAGGCGATAGGGAACAGCTTGCGCTATCTCTTCCGGTCGCAGCCTCCTTCCGAGACATCTCTGGAGCCCCCGGCCATCGTCGTGTTACAGGGCTTTTAGCTCGACGTCCCCACGGACGGCGCCAAACTGTTGATGCTCAAATCGGTCACGGCCTAAGAGACTGTCTTCTTCGATAGGAGCCCAACTGAGAAGCATATGATGTGGAGATAGATGAAACAAGGGACATGAGCTTCCCGTGACTGCTGGTCGTGTACTGACGTAGGGATTGAGAGGTAGTCCTCCGGTTAAGCCGCTCGATCCTACAAAACAAAGAAGTCCAAGGGCTCCTCCTTCCAGCCCTTGCGACACGCTCAAGTTAGTTAGGTGGAGGTTGTGTGTAAGAGCAGGTGATATGAGATCCGAGAAGGAAAGGAGTCTCCCATTTACTTGGATTGGCATCCTTGAGCTGCCCAACATACCTGTCTCTTCCCTGCGGCACCTTAGGTGCAACCTCCCGACCAGCCATCTTGCTAGGCACTCTTCCTGCCAGGCGCGGCGCTTGTCCCTGGTGACATGATGGCACTCGCCTACCTTTAGGTGGATGGGTGGAGACCTCCATGTGTCCCCCCTCTGGCCATGCTGGCCTCCTGTGGAGTCCTCCCGCGTTGCGCCACATGGAATGAAGGATTTTCCACCTTAACATATAGTAATTGTATTAGCAATTTATGACATCTCAATTCAAAACTTGAAGCACTGTTGAGAAAATAAGGATGACATTGTTCTCTCTTCAGTATTGTCACTTTTTCTTTTTATATTGACTTGCATACATATCATTTAATTCAAAAGTTCTAAGTCAGCCATATTGTTAAGTTCATTCTTTCACAGGAACAGAAAAAGCATTGGTTTCCTTGTTTCCCAAGCTGGCCTATCAAGCAGAATGAAATGCTTCTTGTTCTTGAATGACCTGGTTTCTCTTTGCGTGATTCATCTGCTTTGATGATATAGAAGTGATATATAAATCTGATGGATCATTCAAATTAGCAATTTATTATGTTCTGCTTTTATTTGTATGATTATCAACTTTATTTAGTCTGATTAGATATTTCTGCCTTGACAGGAGCAAGGTGCTCAGAGAAATCCAGGTTGTGGTACTAGTACCTTATCTGAAGCACCATTTTCACAAAATTGTTACAATTCGCATGCGGTGTCTCCTTTAGAAGCACCTTCAGCTAGTGGTCTTGCTTACACTGTTGCCACCCTGGCTGAGTGTCAGCACATGAGAGGAGATTCCAATTATGTGGCTGGTAGCAATGCTCTAATGTCTGACATGCTCCAATGTTCAGGCAGTTTAACTGCTGCAGATGAGCAGGTGGTGGAGAATTATACCCCAGAGAGTTGGATTGAGGTATTGCCAGGCAATGGAAGGGTAGTAATGCCCAGAGATGAGAATGAGTGGGTCATGGACGGTGGATCCGAAGTCGCAGAGGCTGGTACCAGCTATGCCAGTTCTGATGTCACAGTAGATACAGGGCCTATTGCATTGTCACTCCCAGAAGGTGTTAATAATATGGCAGCAACTCACCTTCTACCGGAGAGCTTTGAGGAGCAGATGATGCTAGCAATGGCTGTATCATTAGCTGAGGCTCGAGCGAGGACAAGCCCCCAGGGACTTACTTGGATGTAGTTAATATCTGAATGATTTTTAAAAGGATTTTGCGCCCTCTCTTTCTTTTGGTTTTTCTGGTTATCATTCTAGTCCTTTTGTTTTGTTTTGCTATTCAGATTGTTTTATTTTATTATTATTATTATTTTTTTTTTTTGGCCAACATCTTATGTAGTTGTTGTACTTGTTCTTTCCCTCCCTGTGTCCCAACTTCTAAATATACAGACCTAAAGAGGGGAGGAGAAAACTGGGAGGAGAGGGTGTAAGTACCTTACATTGATATGGAAATATAGACCGGAAAATTGGCAGGATTGAGAGTGAAAAGTTGTACAATATTCTGGTGTCTTCATTTCTTGTATGGTTTGTAAGTTCATTAAATGTTCTTTTGACATGTGCCACAACTTCGAATGCTTTAAGTTTATATGATACGGAATTTGCTCATTTGTATTAGCTGCCAAGGTTTTGACAGCTGTTTTGTGCTGTTTACTTTTTGCGTGATTTTTTAGGAGACCAAAAACGTAACATACGAGGGGCACTTGCATGTATAGTATAAAAAAAACATAAAATTGCACGTAGTTCCTTAGGAAAATATTTACTGGACGTATATTCCTAGAAAATGCCAAAACGTGTGGATATAAGTAAAGATGAGGGTGTGGAAATAAGGAAAGATGGGGGAGAGAAGTTGCGAAGTTACACCCAAACCCCTATTTGTTTGGGCAAAAGTTGTGAGGGCAATCATTATTCATCAAAAAGTTGATTGCCTTCATGGCTTCATTAAAAAGCCTTCTTCTTCTCATAATATCCATACTGTCGATCCCTTTAAATTTGTTGTAGTTGACGAGTAACTTTCTTATTCTTTATAAAGTGTCTCTAATCTATGTCTTACAAATGCATTTTTTTTTCTCTATTTCTTTTAAAGTTTGTGGCTAATTTCTAAAGATACTTAGCCTTGTTCAGATTATATAAACCGGCGGCTTACTTTGACTTCTTTCTTCCTGTCGGTCTAGCCATTCCACCGGATTGTGATGGCCTCATACATACGATTGGTGATGTTGTAGCAGCTTCAATTGGTGTCCCCCCATCACTCGGGGAATCAAATGTTAATGGCTCTTGGGATGGTGGTGTCTATTCATTCTATGTCATTTGTTGAGGCTGAAAAGTTTTTGGATAATCATGAATCTTTTATATCCTTAACAACTTCCCAACATTGAAAATGTGCCAATTCCTTCTTGGCCATAGCATTGTACCAACATTGTGTTAAATTTTCTAATACAAAGAACTAAATTAAGTAAATATATATTTTTAAAAAATTAAGTTATGATTTTACCAAATAAAGTATGTTGTGTATAAAATATTAAATTATGTTAAAAGAAATAATTAAAATAAAAGTATGGGACATGTATCAATTTAAATAAATAAAATTTGTATTATATCTAAATATTTAATCAAATAAATTCAATTAAAAAATTACCTCGTCCCCAAGATTGGTGCCACTTTGATAATTTTTTGACCTTTTTTTTCAAAATATCTTTCCAATATTCCAAACACTTTCCATCTACTAAAAAGACTCATCCCCGTGAGAGAATTCACCGCATTCGATATAAATTTTTTTGTGAATGAGATTCCACATTCTTGCATTTTTCATCTTATTTCTCATTAACGGATTATGAGCAACTTCGCCCCAACATTAACACAACAACACATCTTCGGCGGTGGACCATAAACTACCCAAAGACGCCATTAAAAAAAAATGTTTCTTAAATATAAAGAAAAAATAGTGAGAGTGTAGAGTGAGTTTTCATTGATGTAAACGTGTGGGAAACTATGAAATGGAGATGGGTATTTTTAAGAACATTTTCTAATTTTTTTTTAAAATTATATATTTTAATTTTTATTTTATACAAATATGTCCATTGCTTATTTAAAAAAAAAAATAACAATCTTTGTTGCACTTAATCCGTTACAAAATGAATTTTTTATTTAAAATGTGGGCCCCGTTTCCATCTACTCGGGCAAAGGTTGTCTGGGCGGCGGTCCGATTAGACAAAACCCATCTTTCACACGGGCATTCACATGTCGAGTATAAACTTTTTTTTTTTAGAAAAAAAAGTGAGCTTCTAACTTAATGCCCTTGCAATTCATCATGCGGTGTAAGTGCTCTAAATATACATGTATAAAAAGTAATGTTTTTAAAACCAGTTCGGTAAATGAACCGGTCTCACAACTGGGTTACGGGTTAATCGGTCTGACCGGATGACCCATTCCGATTGGACCGGATGACGTCATATATATATGGGGCAGTTAGGATTAGGCCGGCTACAAGTGCAGCCGGCTGATCCTAACAGCCCTTATCTAATATATATATTAGATTTTATATTTACTATATATATATATATATATATATATATATATATATATATATATATATATACGGGGCTGATACTATGCAGCCGGCCTTATCACTGTGCAAGTGTGTTCGCCTTGTTTTGGCTCACTTGCACAGTGTTTTGAGAAAATCCAATCGTATGGATGGAAAGAACATCAAAAAATAAGCTAGAATGTCAATTTTCATACAATTTGGGAACTTGTAGGGTCTTCATCTTAAAGGGCGAAATTTTATACCGATAAGATTTCTATAAATTTTCACCCGTTAAGATGAAGACCCTACAAGTTCCCAAATTGTATTAAAATTAACATGCTAGCTTATTTTTTGATGTTCTTTCCATCGATACGGTTGGAAATCCTTAAAACACTGTGCAAGTAGCCGAATGGGAGGCGACCTTACTTGTACAGTAATCCGGCCGGCCTTATAATATCACTCCCGTATATATATATATATATATATATATATATATATATATATATATATATATGTAAAATCCCAAGAAATTTGAAATAAAATATTCTAATATTCCCTATAAATAATGTTTTAATTTTAATAGTCCCTTTGGCTATTAGAATGATGGGTTGAGTGATTAAGAAGGGATTAATTCAATTTAAATAAATAATTACAGTTTAAATGTGCTCTGCAGGGACCAATGGGAAATTAGTTAGAAAGTGAGTGACCAAATCGTAGTTTGTTCTTCTCACAAAGAAAGGACCTGGATGTGGTTTAAATTAGTTGAGGGACTGCTTCGTAAAAAGTCCAGGGAAAAAAAAACCCATGTATAAAGAAGGGATGGCTGAGATCTCACGATCTCAGATAAAGTTGATCGCGAGAAAAGAGTGGAGAGCAGTGATGAAGCCGCGTGGCGCACTTGGGTGTGTCCATCTGTTAGAGGACTGATCACGAGGCATTATTAATGATCTGACAAGGGCTACGTGGCGAGCGAAGGTGTGATCATCTTGCCTTAGTGTCAGATACGAGGAAAAATAGATAGTTTGATTGATTATTTTTCACAACCGTTCATCCAAGTTGTTTTCAATCTCGAAATGGGAGATTAACCGGTGGCCGTTAGATCGCGTCGGGGGGAATCACCACCGTTCACCTGTGAGAACGTATCCCGAGGCACGCCCGGTCCCCTCTACAACGGTCGCGCCCCACCCGGAAACGCAACGAGCGCTACTGGCCGCTCCTCTCCAGCCGTTACTGGCGAGAAGACCGGCAGTCAAACGCGCTCATTGGACTTCCCAGCGCTCTATAAGATCAGCCTCGTAGTCGATCAAGGGGGAGGTGAAATATAGAGACAGAGCGAGAGTGCTTCGCCGGAGAAGGAGGCGGAGAGGAGGAAGTCGCTCCGGAGAGGTCAATTATGGCTGTTGACGCCACCGTGAAGTCGGAAACACGGGTAATTTCCTTTCCCCAGTAAAGCTTTGAGTTTAGCGCGTGTGCGGCGAGGTTTTGAACTCGTCGGAGATCGTGACCGTAGCCTAGTCCGGGTAGACACTTGGGAGAGAAGGGGGGACCATTAATGTGCGCAAGTGATTGCTTCGACCGAGACGAAGCTAACTGTAGGGAGCTCCGGCGGTGAGGGTCCCCAGGTGAGGAATTGCTTTTTTCGGCGAACAGGTACGGTGGAGCTCAGCCGTGGGAGTGAAGAAGAAGAAGGAAAAATAAAATTAAAAAAAATGAAAATAATAATATATAAAATAATAGCGAATTAAATAAATAGTTATCAAATGTTAATTTAATAAAAAACATTGGTAGCAATTAAGTAGTTAAATAAGTAAGTTGTCTCAGGTTAGTCAATTAACTAAGAGGACTTGGATCCAATTCAAGTTGGCTGGGTCTAATCCAATATTTGGGTTAGCTAATTAAGCAATCAAATGGGTTTGATCAAGCTTTAGTAGTTAAATTAAAGAGTGGCTATGTTGATGGGCTTATAAAATGAATTGGGTCAAGTGGCCTAAGAGGTTTAGGTGTAACCCATTAGTTGGACTAGTCATCTTAAGTGATCAAGTGAACTTAGAATCGATCAAGGTTGATCAAGTTAACTAATTAGACTGAGACTACTAAGCTTGGTGACTAGGATTAGTCAATTAACAATTAACAAGATGATTAAATCTAAGTCGAGAATAAATTAATTAATTAATCAAGTGGGTGGGATTTGATTAAGCTAACTGAGATAAGTTAAGCTAGTCCAATTTAGTTGGGTTCAATAAATTGGACTAAGGCACTCAGGTGGGCTTAACCAAGTTATCAAAAATAATAAGAAAGTAAGGAAGAAAAAGAAAACAAAGAGTTGTAGGAGGTAGGGATCGAAACCAAGACCACCCAGGTAAAGTGGTTGGGCCTTAACCCTCGGGGACATGGCTAGCCACGTAATAGAGGTTGCTCTTTCTAAATTAAATAGAGCATGACTAGGTAAAACTAGTTTATTTTTTGGGCTTAGTAGATGGGCCCAATTTTGCTGAGAAGATTAGAAATGACCAATTAAGGTTCGTACCACGACAAATACAAGTAAAGTTGACCAGTTGACCAAAGTTTGACTAGAGTTGACCAAATGCGGGATGAAAGTCAACTAGGGACGTGGAAATGAGGGAAATGGTTCGGTAACCAAGTAGATGGACTTTGGGACCCGTTTAGTTGGGCTTAGGCTCACCAAAAACGAGAGTTTTGTAATTGCATCTAGAAACCTAGGGTTTTATTAGAATTTTGGCTCTAATAGAAACTCTATTATCAGATACTCTCGGGAGTCTTAGAGACACTACAGGAGGAGACTAGGAGGGTTTCTAGTTCCAGCAAGAGATAAGTATACTTGCCTTAAGCTCACTCTTCGGAGTTTTCTTGGCTTTGCTGTTATCATGTTGATAGTTGTTTATTTGATTTCATACATGTTATCTTTTGTTTTAAATCCCTGTTTGTTGTGGTCTACTGCCCGGATTCAGTGGAGCGTGGGGGCTCCAATAGGGAAATGATTAGGGACGGGACACCCTGGCATTTCTGCTTGCCGCGCCAGAGAGTTGATACTCTCGTGGTCCTACCCGTCAGTGGGGATGATACGCTGGCCGTGCCGACACATATGAGAGGTGGTACTACCGACTTACGATCGGAGGGTCGTACGACCAGAGGGTCATGTTTACAACGCATAGCTGGTTACGCTGACCAGGAGTGATCCTTGAGTTTTTCTTTTGAAACTCAACACAGAGCTTGAAGGCTTCTGTTATTAGGAGTTGTACCGTTGTCTTCATTTGTGGTAGACTCCTAGAGATGTTTTTCTTAGGGACGTGGTCCCATTCTTGACATGATGTTATTTTATGTCTTTGTGACCCTGCAGGGGGTACTTAGTGGGCTTTCCATTCGAAAGCTCACACACTTGTTCTTTCTCTCTTTTACAGATCCCGAGGTTTAGGGGCCGGTGCCGAGGAGATTATCTGGGAGGTTGTTTAGGAGATCCGAGGTCTGAGGGTCTCCCTTGACTTTTCTTTTGAGAGTTGATTTTATATAGGACCCGGTAGGGACCTGGTTTTGTATAGGGCCTATGGACCCTTATGACTCTATGTTCTCTTGGACTTGAGTATGATTTTATTGTTGCTTGTTATCTGCTGATCTACACTTAGGCCTTGTATTCAAGCTGAGCTTGACTTATCTCGGATACGGCTGGTCTGTGCACGTGTTCGGGGCCTGAAATCTGGGACGTGGTGTGACAGATTAAAGTGGTATCAGAGAAGTTTTAGATTAGAAGCAGATAACAAACACCCTAGTTGCCCTTAGTCAGTTGTATAGACTGAGAGTGGGTCTAGGGTAGTATAGTTAGTGGTACGTTAGATTGATGTCTGGTTTTACATGCAGGATGTCGAGACCCGGGTACTATCAGGATTCTTTTGAGGAGGAGGTGGAGTCGGTTCGTGAGAACACCCCACCACCTCGCGCTGACTCTTCGGATCCTGCGGAGATTTTTGCTGAGATGAGGAGGACTGTGGAAGCCACCAATCGGAAGATTGATAGGCTACAGTCCACAGTTGAGATGCTCGTCCAGAGGCAGATGGACGAGAGTATGAGAGTCCCTGTAGTTCAAAGGCAAGCGGCCATGAGCCCGAGGGTTAATCCGCTGGTGCAAGAGATTGTGAGTCCGAGAATTCCTTCTAGGCGGGTATGTCGAGCCCGGGACTATCGTAGGAGTCTTGGTGTGCAGCTGAGAGTTAGGGCTGGGGGCTCAACCGCTAACGTGATCATTATTGTGAGGTGTCGACGTTGCGGTAAATATGGGCACCGGATGTCGGAGTGCAGGCACCCTCCTCTTTGGTGTTGTAGTTGTGGCAGCACTGAGCATCTCGTCTTTCACAGCCCAGGTGGTGCACCATGACCTAGTAGGGGACCACAGGGGTCAGGAGGATATCTGCCCCTTGTCGACTACACCCCACTGTCTCCCGATGGACACCACCTAGATTGAGTCTAGTTTATTATGTCTTGAATAAATTGTAGTCTTACAAACCCTGAGTGTTGTATAAACTACTTATGTTTGTGTTTTCTTTTCTGAAGTTTGCTTTTAGTGGAATAAAAGTTTGATCATTACTACTTGTGTGGATTATGTATTGAGTAACCCTGCTAAATTTTTGACAGTTAAAACATGAACCAAGGACGTGGAGGGCATGGTAGAGGTGGTAGAGGCAGAGGTAGGCGAGGGCGACCTCGCCGGGTTGAGGTGCCATGGCCACCTGTGGAGGAGGTACCCCAACCTTAGGGTGGGGAGGTCCCCCCACCTATAGATGAGATGGAGGTGGAGCAGGAGGTGCCTGCCCAGTCCAATGCTGAGGTGCCTCAGGCCGAGGGCCCAGATCCCAGGGGGGAGGTACCCCTCATAAGCATGCCAGATCTTATGCGTGAAATGATAGGGCTGATCCAGGAGACAAGGCAGCAGCAAGCACCACCTCCACCTACATCTGCCACCCCCACCGCTAGCAGGGGATTGCTAGGGGAGATCAGGAGGCCCTCTCCCCGACCTTTCGAGGGAGCAGCTGACCCACATGCGGCTGAGTTATGGATAAGGGAAATGGAAAAGACCTTTGAGGTCTATCAGGCTACTAAGGCAGAGAAGATCAGGAAAGCTGTCTATATGCTCCAGGGATCGGCCGAGGATTGGTACTTTGGAGAGATTAGACTCAGGAAGGGTGTGGCCTTCCAGACATGGGAGGAGTTCAGGGTTGCATTCTTCGCCAAGTACTTTTCTAGGGGACATCTAGTGCAGCTGGGATAACAGTTTTCTCAGCTCGTTCAGGGAGGCCAAACTGTGGAGCAATACGAGACGGAATTTGATAGGCTGGCCCGTTTTCTGCCTGATATGGTTCCGACCGAGGAAAGTAGAGTAATGAAGTTTGAGTCCGGACTGCGGCCATCACTGAAAAAGATTATGACTAGTCACATGTGTAAAACCTATACTGAGGTTGTGGCCAGGGCCTAATACACAGAGGCCTCTTGCCAGGGGGACGCCTAGGGGTCGTCCCAGAAGGAGAAGAAGGACAAAGGATCAAACAGCCAGGGCTAATTAGCGGGGAAGAGTTCAGGAAGACGTAGGTCAGATAACAAGTACCGAACATATGGCAAGCCTTCAGGGTCTACGGCCTTGTTGGAGGCAAAGGGTTATCAGTTAGTATTGCTCAGACCATTAGATGTTTTAAGTGCAAGGGGCCGCACAAGAAGTCACAGTGCCCAAGGCTTACAGGGGGATGTTTCGTTTGTCTGAGTTTGGATCATAAGAAAGCCCAATGCCCTCAGCGTCACACAGGACCGAGTATGGTCAGTGGAGTCCAGGGATCCCAACAGGCTTCCAGACAGTCGGTGGGACCACCACCGAGGCCACAAGGGGGCGATAAGAAGGGAAAGGCGATAACAGGGCAATCCTCCACTCCTAGCCAGCCTCTGCAGCAGCATAGACCCATGACTCATGGAAGAGTCTATCACCTAACGACAGAGGAGGCTCAGGCATCTGCTAAAGTTGTCGCAGGTACCATTTCAGTTAGTTCTTTTTATGCCTGCACATTATTTGATCCGGGTGCTACATACTCTTTTGTATCTGCACGATTTGCACGAAGACACACCTTGCCTGCTATAGATCTACCCTATGAGTTGAGTGTAGACACCCCGGTAGGAGCTGCCAAGATGGTGAGGAAGATAATACCGGCATGCCCAGTAGTGATTGAAGGGCGAAAATTACTTGCAAACTTGCATGTGATGGACCTGAAGGATTACGATGTGATCCTCGGGATGGTTTGCATCAGCTGTAGCTTCGACTTCTTAGTTTCATGTATTGCCTCGAACCAAGTCAGTAGAAGGAAGTACGTGTGTCGGATGTAGCTTTGGCTTCTTAGCATTAGTTTGCATCAATTGTAGCTTCAGCTTCTTAGCTTGTTTACATGTATGTATACTCTGTAAAAGGGAAACTATTGACCTGTGATGGTATCAGAGCCAGCTTGTCATAATAGTTGGCTACTATGTGTAACCAATTATTGTCAATTTTAAAAGCTATAAATACAAAATATATATTTTAAAATTCTAGATAACTTAAGTGACTAGTTAGATTTGGGATTACACAAAATATATATTTTAAATTTAACGGAAGCATCTCAACTAATTGGATAATTAAATAATTTATTTTAGAATTATATATTTATCAATAATCAAAAACAAGAGAAATTATTTAGATTATTTTATAATTATAACTTTTTTTATATATAACATGTTATGTGGTAAAAACACACAACAATACGTGACCTGATCTCACGCGTTTAAGAGGGTCGTGGGCATTACGTGGTTGTGTATCCTATAAATATCGCGGTAACCACTGAAGTCATCGCTTGACATTGGAGGAGGATGTCGTGGTAACGGCCGAAGTCACCTCCTGCCATCTCGGGAGCACCTTGCGGTAATGGTTGAAATTATCACCCGTCCTAGAAGACGTCATCAACGGACGCACAATGGGCAAGTAATTGCTCCCCGAGTTATAGAAGGGGCAGAGAGGCAATGACGCAAGAGATCGAAATAATTCATTTGGTATTCAATCCACTAACTTTTTCTTTGAATCTCCAGTGCCTTTTTCGCCACTTCGCTCATCCTTTCTTTGACTTGAGTGTCTGAGCCCACCTTAGGGCACAAGCGTCCAATCTATTTCTCTGTCTCTACAGTTTCCATTCCCAATGAAGAGCACTCCCCGAAGGTTTGATTCATGGAGAAAAAGACGTCCATGCTTCGATCCTCTCAAAAGCTGAAGCCTTGAGCAATCTTCGAACACCCGCAACTAACACATCAACAACATCAATATGCGGCTCAAATGTACCCCAAAACTCATGTTTCATATTTGCTAAATTTTATCCCACTCCATCATGTTGTATACTTCACCAATGGCTAGTAGAGTTGGTGTTATTATATGGAACCACATGACATGTTCGACAAAATGCATCAATGAATTAGAATACTATTATAAATGTCCCATATTATATGAATGGTGGGGGCTAACATTTGCAAGTAATTATTCCATGGCTCCTAAGTAAAAAGATGATGATGAACCTTTGCATTAAAATTCTCTTTGATAGCTTTCATGCATTTAAAAGGGGTTTTGTACATGATATGTGTTAGAGAAGTGCTCTAAAGACAATCACCTTTGGCGCTTTATGTACAAATTTATTTATTTAATAAAAGGCTTCTTCATTATTTAAATGTTCACTACTATTAATATGATATGAGATCTTAAATCCAATTAACGAAGTCCATGATACAACACATATGTAACACCCTTTCCCAACATAGGGACAGATGTCACACCAGCTGGGCCGGGAGTGCACCCAGCCCATAAGCTGCATAATGTAAACCTGATAACAACGATAATCAAACTAATAAACAGGATTAATAAATAAAATATTTAAAATCTTATACAAAGTTTACAATTCTTGCGGAAGCGTTCTAAAATTCTAATCATCAACTAAGGATAGGCTATCCTCATCTGCTAAGTTAGAGCCATCTACAGGAACACTCAATCTCGTCTACCTGCACATTTCACTTGAGTAAGAATCACTATACAAGATACAATTATATTATCATATATAAAAGTATCGGAATAATGCGAATCATATGCGTTATCTTCCAGTCAATTAACATGCTAAAAGCATAAGAAACTCGGATAAATCCAAATCATGGAAATCTCACTGCCAACACATGAATACAAAGAATGATCCTACAATTATTCTGGGTAATTTAATCATTACCCTAGCCTCCTGGTGTGACAACTCTCAACTATGGAAATCGGGTATAGTATCATATCAATCTAATATGAAACCATAATCTCAAAATCAAGAAGTGTGGTCTCTACGGACTGTGCTCCCATAGAACCGTGGGCCCAATCTAATGGCCGGCCTCTATGAACTGTGCTCCTACAGAATCATAGGACTAATCTGGTAGCCGGTCTCTACGAACTGTGCTCACATAGAATCGTAGGTCTAATCTAGAGCTGGTTTTTGGGCCTGCACGACCCGGCCCGGCCCGGGCACGGTCGTGCCTGGTGACTTTCGTGCAGTGCCTGGTCTGGCATGAATTGATTTCGTGCCCGGCCAGGCCCGACACGGAAAACTTTGAATGCGGCCCAGCACGAGGCACGGCCCGGGCCGGGTCGTGCCATGCCTGGCCGAAGCCAGCACAAGCCAAGCACGACCCACATATTAAAAAATTATTAAAATTTTTTAAAATCTTAAAAATTATCAAAAAATCTAAATAAAATCTTAAAAATTACATAAAAATATCTTTAAAATCTTTAACAACATTTGGCGTCATAACAAGTGCTGGTTAGAAATTTAATGTTTGGTGTCATGATTTGAGATGCTTTTTATTGTTTCAGGCTTTCAGCTCAAAAGCATATGAAATTTAATGGTTTCCTGGTTAGAAAACTTCTGGACATTCAAAAAAAGTTCCTAAAAGGCCCTGTAGACTTTAATTACTATATCATGTGATAGAAAAACTTTATTTTATTATATTAATTATCCCTTGATTATAATCATCCTTCTAGAGCATGAACAAGTCATGTCATATCTACAAGGGAGGGACTGGTCGGTGAGAGTGGTAATGCACCGGTTTATGGGATGAAGGCCGTTGATTGCCATCCACGTGTATGATTTTGTTGGGATGTACACATGTTATGTTTTTATTTGCTAGATTTCGCCTATATGTTTGTTGTCCTCCACTCTCCGAGACAGTTGTGAGAGCGTGTGTTGTGTTTGGAGGTAGCTGTGTTTGGGTCGTAAACTGTGTGGTGTGAAATATTTTTCAAATGTGAGATGAAAATTGAAATTTAGACAAGTTGAACATTCGTATAAAATAAAAAAATGATTAATCAAAGAAGTAATCAGAAATAAACAAAGCACCGTTTAAACATCCATGGGAAAATTTTAAAACTTTTTTAATGAACTAAAACTAAACCAAATTTCCACAAGCTTATCTATACATTGGCATTAAAACTTTTTATTTTCTCTTAATAAAATATTTCCCTTTTATTGCTAGATTTTATACATATTTTATATACATATAATTTTTTTAAAATTTAAAATTTGCATAACATCCCTTATATTATATATATTAAAAAAAAAGATTTACATAAAGAAGAGAGCCTGAACGGCTTACCTAGAGTATATTGATAACATCCCCTATATTATATATATTATTAAAAAAAAAAAAAATCTGACACGTGGCAGTATCTATTGCTGCCACGTGTCATTTTTCTAGCCAGCCCGTGATGGGCCATGGGGCTTTGGCCCAGCACGGGCACGAAGCCGGGCCGTGCCTGGCACAACCCTGTTACTGTTCATTTCGGGCCGTGCCAAGCACGGCCCGAATCGTGTTGGGCCGTGCCGGGGCCCGAGCCTGCACGGCCCAGAATCAAGCTCTAGTCAAATCTGGTGGCCTGCCTCTACGAACTGTGCTCCCACATAATCATAGGATTAATCTGGTAGCCGGTCTCTACGAACTGTGCTCCCACAAAATCATAGATCTAATCTGGTGGCCAGCCTCTACAAACTGTGCTCCCACGAAATCATAGGATTAATCTGGTAGCCGGTCTCTACAAACTGTGCTCCCACAGAATTGTAGGTCTAATCTGGTGGCTGGTTTCTACGAACTGCGCTCCCACAGAATCGTAGGACTAATATGGTAGCCAGTCTCTATGAACTGTGCTCCCACAGAATCGTAGGACCAATCTGGTGGCCGGTCTCTACGAATTGTGCTCCCACAGAATCGTAGGACTAATTTGGTAGGACAGAACATATATGGTAAACGGAGCCTACCAATCTTTATTTCTAACTCATCTATGGTTTTGTTCCTGTTCATTATTTTCTACATGCATGGGATTTACTCGTTTGCAATACATGAACAGAACAACAAATCCATTAGTAATATAATAAGTATAAAACCAACGGCATTGCACAAACCCTGATAAAAGCTCAATGCAAAACCAAGCAAATAAAGCCATCGATAAAACTTGATTATAAAATATCCAAGTATATTGAAATAACTCACCTGAAGTCCTTAGCAAGCTTAGGTTTAACTCGGTCCACGCGACGTTTCTGGGACGTTCCTCTTTTTTCCCTAGTAATCATAATACGAAAATTGTGAATACGGGAGCCGTAATCTTAACTCGTACTCTACTTGAACTCGATAAAATACGATATACTCATTAAACTATCTAGGCATAATCCTTAATTAACTTCTAAGACATGCTTTACAAAAATACATAAGAATACGGAAACCATATTCTTATCCTATACTCTAATTAGACTCGTTAGAATATGATAATTTCATTAAGCTAAGTAGGGTTTGATTTCTCTTAAGATGAATTTCGTATTTCTAAAGAATGAAAATACAAAATTTCTCAAATAAAGGATATAGTTCTATCTTCCTATGCACAATTTAAAAGTTTCTATCATGCTCTTTAGAAGTGATTAATTGCGAGTATGATCATGGGGATTAAATCAAGCATTAATACTAAAGTTTTCTACGAAAATTCAGCAGCACCTCCTCTATTTGGAGGGCCCCGAAATTAGACAAACATACACACATATACACAATTCTAAACATTTGCACTTTAAACTTCACCCTACATACAATCCATGGCATCTTTGACCACCTATTTCGCAGCCCTAAACCCCTAAAAATCTAGTCAAATACACAAGCATACATTCCCCATAATTTCATGCTTCAATTCATGTATTCAGTTCAGAGTTTCCTCCAACTAAGGTTTATAGAAAATTACTAAAAGTTCTCGATGTCCTTGAGCAGAAGGAGAGGGTCGCCGGCTCGTGGATGCGGCGAGGTGGCGGCGGGGAGCAAGCTAGAGCGGCTGTAGCTGCTGCGTGGGGGGGCGACGCAACCATCGGACTGAGCGGACGGCCAGCTCGGGCGAGAGGGACGATGGGGTGGAAAGGGGCGTCGGGTGACCTATAGGCCAGCCTAGCGCAGGTTGCTGGAGAAGTGCTCTAAAGACTATCACCTTTGGCACTTTATGTACGAATTTATTTATTTAATAAAAGGCTTCTTCATTATTTAGATGTTCATTACTATGAATATGATATGAGATCTTCAATCTAATTAATGAAGTCCATGATACAACGTATAGCATGAAGGAAATTATGATAGAGATCATAATGTGGGATTCCTATCATGTGTAATTATGTACGTATCTAAATATCCCTAGTCGAAGGATCAATGAGACGGGACATCATTGATCCATCAAGACTAGCACATGTTATGATCCGATCAAGCAGTTGTTCTCACAAGCTGTAAGCATGAAGATGTTTTGAGTGAACATGTGGATGCTTGTTAAGGGTAGCAAGTTCATTGGATGACCTACCATGAGTCTTCACATGGTTATCCTATTAAAATGTCAGCGAAGATCTCATTGCAGCAATGGTGTAAATATCCTTAGACTTGAGGTACACAAGTTATCTTGGATATGGATCCTGTGCTTTGACTCCATTCCTACGTTTTCCTTCAGGGGTTACTTATAGGGTGGTGATTGGGTACAGCTTTGAAGTATTCGAAGGTATTTGGGTAGCCAATAGAGGACTTACTACTCCTGATAGAAGGAGAGTATACCAATGGCCACTTGTTGGGTCATTACTCAGGAATCTCTGGTAAGAGTAACTTGTCATGAAGATTGTCTTCGATGAGATAAGTTTTGAGTAATGGATCCCATAGGACGAGGAACTAATACTTGGGCTAGGCGTGACATAGTCAGTCTAGTGGGAGTTGATACATAGGCCATACTCCGAACCAAGTTGGTATAAGATGGTAAAGGATAATTGCACAGTAATATTGGCTGCTGGAAGGTTCCAAGTTAGACCACCTGACTTTTCGGTCAATTGGAGATCATGATATTTTGTTAGATGCCACTCATGATCTATTTGTAATCAATGGTTGATTACGAATGGCCAACATAACCGGGAACCTAATAGGTTACACGCATAGAAGATATCAATGAGTTATAAAACGGGTTTTTAGGAATTGATCCTCAAAAGAGAGAACTAAAGGGAATAGAAAGATTGTAAGTCAAATTTGATTATAAGACAAATTTGATTATATGTCGAATTTGATTATAAGTTAAATTTGCTTGGAAGTCGAATTTGATTATATGTCAAATTTGCTTGGAAGTCGAATTTGATTATATGTCAAATTTGATTAGATTGTAAGCCAAATTTGATTTGGGCTTCAATCAAAGTCCCAATCCGAAACAAACCCTAATCTAATTAGGGAGGCCTATAAATATGTGATACTCTAAGCCATAAAGATACACAACTTCTTAGTAATTGATAGAGATCAATAGTCTTTTCTCTTCTCTTCCAAATCCTCTCAAGAACTTCCACCATAACTAGCACCTTGCGTGGAAGATCACCCCGTCGTCTTTGAGGTTGCTTCTGCAGATCTTCGCGTGGATCACCGTTAGAGGCACTTCGTCTACGGACTGCTGTGGTTGACGCAACGTCTTTTCCGACTTAAAGAAAGGAATTCGGTACAGATTTCAAAAGGTACATGCCCTTCAACTTTACTTGCTTGTGTTTTGATAAATGTAGGGAGATCCGTTTGGGCTAGGGTTTAGAAAATTTTAATTTTCTGCTGTGCCATGTATATGATACATGCTATAGATATATGGAGTTCAGGTTACTCCATATGAGATGTGGACTAACAAGAAACCCTCACTATCTCACTTAAAGATATGGGGTTGTCCAGCTTACGTGAAGCGGACAATATCAGATAAACTTGAGACTAAGTCTGAAAGGTGTCTATTTGTGGGATATCCAAAGGAAACCATGGGATATCAGTTTTACCATACTTTGGAACAAAAGGTATTTGTTTCAAAGCATGTTGTCTTCTTAGAGAAAGAGTTTCTCTTAATGGAAGATAATGGGAGCAAAATTGAGCTTGATGAAGTTCGAGATGCTCCAATAGACACGGAGCAACTCCCTAACCCAGATCCACAACCAGTTACTCATACTGATGAAGTAACGGTTGTACCTTCTGATACACAAGAGCTTCGTAGATCTAGTAGGATACCTATGGTTCCCGGGAGATATAGATTTCTCATGAGTGAAACTAATGACGTATTACTCATAGAGGATGAGGAACCTACTAATTACGAAGAAGTACTGAATTGTTCAGACTCAGATAAGTGGTTAGGGGCCATGAAATTAGAAATGGATTCCATGTATGAAAACCAAGTATGGTCTTTGGTTGATCCACCTGAAGGAATTAAGCCTATTGGGTGCAAGTGGGTTTTCAAGAAGAAAACCGACATGGATGGTAACGTAACTACATATAAAGCTAGGCTAATGGCGAAAGGATATCGTAAAAAACAAGGTGTTGACTATGATGAAGCCTTTTCACCTGTAGCCATGTTTAAATCCATAAGAATACTCCTAGCCATTGCTGCTTATTATGACGATTTGGCAAATAGATGTGAAAACAGCTTTCCTTAATGAAAATCTAACCGAGGATGTGTATATGATGCAACCCGAGGGATTTACATCTAATGATTGCAATAAAGTATGCAAGCTTCAAAGATCCATTTATAGATTGAAGCAAGCATCCTGGAGTTGGAACATCCGATTTGATGAGATGATCAAAGAGTTTGGTTTCTCACAAAATCCGGATAAACCTTGTGTATACAAGAAGGTTAATTGGAGTGGAGTCGTGTTCCTTGTATTGTATGTGGATGACATACTACTAATAGGAAACGATATATTTGACCTTCAATCAGTCAAAATTTGGTTATCCAAGAATTTCTCCATGAAGGACCTTGGAGAGGCGACCTACATCTTGGGGATAAAGATTTATAGAGATAGATCTAAAAGGTTGCTAGGTCTTTCGCAGTCTACATACATAGACAAGATGCTGAAGAGGTTTAGCATGGAGGAGTCTAAGAGAGGGTACATCCCCATGAGACATGGGATTACACTCTCAAAGTCTATATGTCCAAAGACACAAGATGACAGGACTCACATGAATAAGATCCCATACGCCTCAGCTATAGGATCTATCATGTATGCTATGTTATGTACGAGGCCTGACGTATCATATGCTCTGAGTGTCACAAGCAGATACCGGTCTGATCCCGGTGAGGGTTATTGGGTGACTGTCAAGAATATTCTTAAGTACTTGAGATGAACTAAGGATTTATTCTTCGTATATGGGGAAAATATTCCCGTAGTAAGTGGGTATACTGATACCAGCTTCCAGACCTACAAGGATGATTCCAAGTCCAAGTCTGGTTATATTTTCACTTTTAATGGAGGAGTAGTCGTTGGAAAAGTTCCAAACAAGAGACGACTGCCGATTCAACAACTGAAGCAGAGTACATTGCAGCTTCTGAAGCAGCAGAGGAAGTAGTTTGGATAAAGAAGTTCATCACTGAACTAGGAGTGGGTCCCAACATTGTTGATGCAATACCGATTTATTGCTAAAATAATGAAGCTATTACACAAGCAACGGAGCCATAGTCTCATCAGAGATCCAAACATGTACTCAGGCGATACGATTTGATTAGGGAAATCATTGGTAGCAATGATGTAAAGATAGAGAGAGTTCCCACTAATCAGAATCTAGCTGCAAACGCCTATGGTATTAGATACAAAGGTGTTTGGCTTTGGTTCAAGTGGGAGATTGTTGGAGAAGTGCTCTAAAGACAATCACCTTTGGCACTTTATGTACAAATTTATTTATTTAATAAAAGGCTTCTTCATTATTTAGATGTTCATTACTATGAATATGATATGAGATCTTAAATCTAATTAATGAAGTCCATGATACAACGCATAGCATGAAGGAAACTATGATAGAGATCATAATGTGGGATTCCTATCATGTGTAATTATGTACGTATCTAAATATCCCTAGTCGAAGGATCAATGAGACAGGACATCATTGATCCATCAAGACTAGTACATGTTATGCTCCTTGATCCGATCAAGCAGTTGTTCTCACAATCTGTAAGCATGAAGATGTTTTGAGTGAACATGTAGATGGTTGTTAAGGGTAGTAAGTTCATTGGATGACCTACCATGAGTCTTCACATGGTTATCCTATTAAAATGTCAGTGAAGATCTCATTGCAGCAATGGTGTAAATATCCTTAGACTTGAGGTACACAAGTTATCTTGGATATGGATCCTGTGCTTTGACTCCATTCCTACGTTTTCCTTCAGGGGTTACTTATAGGGTGGTGATTGGGTACAACTTTGAAGTATTTTAAGGTATTTAGGTAGCCAATAGAGGACTTACCACTACTGATAAAAGGAGAGTATACCCATGGCCACTTGTCGGGTCATTACTCAAGAATCTCTTTCCAGAGTAACTTGTCATGAAGATGGTCTTCGATGACATAAGTTTTGAGTAATGGATCCCATAGGACGAGGAACTAATACTTGGGCTAGGCGTGACATAGTCAGTCTAGTGGGAGTTGATACATAGGCCATACTCCGAACCAAGTTGGTATAAGATGGTAAAGGACAATTGCACAGTAATATTGGCTGCTGGAAGGTTCCAAGTTAGACCACCTGACTTTTCGGTCAATTGGGGATCATGATGTTTTGTTGGATGCCACTCATGATCCATTTGTAATCAATGGTTGATTATGAATGGCCAACATAACCGGGAACCTAATGGGTTATAAAACAGGTTTTTAGTAATATATCCTCAAACGAGAGAATTAAAGGGAAGAGAAAGATTGGAAGTCAAATTTGGTTATAAGACAAATTTGATTATATGTCGAATTTGATTATAAGTTAAATTTGCTTGGAAGTCGAATTTGATTATATGTCAAATTTGCTTGGAAGTCGAATTTGATTATATGTCAAATTTGATTAGATTGTAAGCCAAATTTGATTTGGGCTTCAATCAAAGTCCCAATCCGAAACAAACCCTAATCTAATTAGGGAGGCCTATAAATATGTGATACTCTAGGCCATAAAGATACACAACTTCTTAGTAATTGATAGAGATCAATAGTCTTTTCTCTTCTCTCCTAAATCCTCTCAAGAACTTCCATCATAGCTAGCACCTTGGTTGGAAGATCACCCCGTCGCCTTTGAGGTTGCTTCTATGGATCTTCGCGTGGATCACCTTTAGAGGCACTTCGTCTCCGAACTGCTTTGGTTGACGCAACGTCTTCTCCGACTTAGTGAAAGGAATTCGGTACAGATTTCAAAAGGTACATGCCCTTCAACTTTACTTGCTTGTGTTATGATAAACGCAGGGAGATCCGTTTGGGCTAGGGTTTAGAAAATTTTAATTTTTCCGTTGTGCCATGTATATGATACATGCTTTTGATTTTCTACAAAACCCTACACAAGTAGGGGTAGAAGGGAGAGGGAAGGAGACCGGCTTGGGCTGAGCTCGCGGGGCGGCTAGCCGGCGGCTTGGGGCGTGGCTGTGACTGGGGCACGAGAGAGGAGAGATGGTCCTGAGGGAGAGGGGAAGGAGATGAATTTAGGTTTTGAATTTAATTTTCCCCTTTGAAGAACTTAATCCTAAGTCACTTTATAATTACATATGTATAATAATAATTTAATGGCTTATATCATGATAACTTAATTAATTCAATCTATTTTAAATTATATATATATTTCCATTAAATTGGCTTATTCCCTATCTTTTGTCACATGAGCCAATTAATTTAAATTATCTTCTCCATTATCCCTCATTCTACTAAGTTATAATAAATACATTATTTGTTTAATTTTATCTTCCCCCTTATGTACTCACATGTGTCTCTCTGATTAATCCTAATTAATTAGGACTTAACATTAATTTCAAATATAATTTACCGGGCTAACATCATCGCTCAGCCTCCTACTATTTCCTAGTAATGTGGCCTGGCCCATTAAAACCTTCTCTTGGTCATCATAGTTAAGAGGCTGGATTTTAGGTCCATTAACTCCCGATTTTCACTTAATCGAGATTTAAAATGATGAATTTATTTTCTGTTTTAATTAATCTCATTAAATATTCACAAATTATAGGGCAATCTATTAGGAAAAATTTTGAAATGTTACAATTCTCCCAAAAATTTAAACAATAACTACTAGAGAAAATTTGGGGTGTTACAACATAGCATGAAGGAAATTATGATAGAGATTATAATGTGGGATTCCTATCATGTGTAATTATGTACGTATCTAAATATCCATAGTCGAAGGATCAATGAGATGAGACATCATTGATCTATCAAAATTAGCACATGTTATGCTCCTTGATTCGATCAAGCAGTTGTTCTCACAAGCTGTAAGCATGAAGATGTTTTGAGTGAACATGTGGATGCTTGCTAATGGTAGCAAGTTCATTGGATGACCTACCATGAGTCTTCACATGGTTATCCTATTAAAATGTCAGTGAAGATCTCATTGTAGATATGGTACAAATATCCTTAGAATTGAGGTACACAAGTTATCTTGGATATGGATCCTGTGCTTTGATGTCATTTCTACGTTTCCCTTCAGGGGTTACTTACAAGGTGGTTGATAAGTGTTCATTTGAGCATAATTCTATACAAAATTTTTGTGGACTTGGCATGAGACTTTAAGGATTTGTTGCCCACTGGTACTCAAGATTTGCTTATTTTTATCAGCAGGCCAAAATAAGAGGACCCCGGAGGAAAGAAAGCATTTTAGTAGAAGCCGGGACCCCGAAGCAGTTAGAAGGACTCATACGGGCTAGTATACGGGATGACATACGGCCGTATACTAGACCCCGGGGAACATACGGTCCAGAATACGGCCCGCACAACAAGCAAGCTGAGAAGTAGCCCGTATACGGGCATATATACGGCCCGTATACGGGCCCGTATGGAGGTGGCTGGCCCGTATACGGGCTGACATACGCCCGTATACGGGCCCGTACATCGTTAAAATTGGGCGATCTGCAGGCCTGGCCGAGGGGTAACTCAGTAAATTGCACCCTCTAAACCCCATGAGTATAAAAGGCGAATGTGAGAAGGGTTTAGGGGGGCTTGGCTGCTAGGGCAAGGGAGAGACCTTGGAGAGGGCTTGGAGGTTGATCTTCTTCAAGGCATAGGAGCAGGAAGAGGGAAGATCGAAGAAGGAGAAGCGAGAAGCTATCAACGGTGATTGCGCAAATCTCATTTATCATGTATTTCTTGCTTTCTTGTATCTTCATTGTGGATTGTTGCCCCCCTTTCATGGAGGGCTAATTTTGTAGATGCTTGGGTAGTTGGTGAACCCTTGGATATGTGCTAATCAATGTTTTCTCTCTACTTTAATTACTTGATTTCATTGTTGAGTCTATTGGATGTTTTAATGTAAGTTGATCCCTCTACGTTGCGAGAGCCCGGAGGGATCTTCGTAGTCCATACGGGGGAAGAAGCGAACGCCTCCCCGTGTGTAGACCATCTCCAATAGAAAGGATTGCGAGTACACCGGGAACCCGGGTACTTAGGAGAGCGACCCCTTTAGATGTATTATTCCCGTAATCCTTCCAAGACATAGGTTCGAGAACATCATCGGTAAGGGCACTAGGATTAGTAGCTCACCTCGGGATTAGAGAGTGAGCGAAAGCGCGATAGGAACCCTTGGCCAACAGAACAATCAAGTAATTAGAGTAGAGAAGGGCATTTATATATTTGAAGTCCAAGGGGGATCCAATTACCCGGGCATCCCCTTTTCATGATCATTTAACTCCCAGAAGCATTCAATTCCCCAAGTTTAAGTTTTCTTGAATCAATTTAGAACTAGCTTGACTACTCATCGTCTCGGATTGACTAGATAGTAGACAATTGGTAAATACTAGTACTTCTTTCTCCCTGTGGATCGACAACCCGACTTCTATGTCCACTCTTATTACTTAATACGACCCGTCCACTTGCGGTTTTAGCGCATCAAGTTTTTGGCGCCGTTGCCGGGGAGAATTAGAATACTAGGAAAACTAGGCGTTTACTACTTTAGTCGTTTTATTTGTTGCTCTTTAATTTCTTTTATTTCTTTTTCTTGGTTTTGTTTTGCTTATCGTTTCATTTGGATTCGAAACACTAATCCTCATTTCTTCAATATTTTGCGAGGCACAAATTGCATGACCCGGAAGAATTCTAAGGGAGTTCTTGAAGCTGATAGTGAGATTGAAAGAACCCTACATCGAAGGCTAAAGGAGATTGAAGAGACTCTTCCGGGATCCTCTTCGGAATCAGTGAATTTCACTCCTACCGAGGTTGTTGGAGAAGTAAGGGAAATACCAATCATGGCCGAGCGAAGAAGGACTTTGGCCGAGTATGAGCGATCCCATTATACCGGGGAGGAATTCAGCGTACACCCGCCCAATGTCAACATGAACAACTTTGAAATCAAGCCGAGCACAATGAGCATGGTTCAAAATACAGCCCAGTTTGATGGGAGGCCCGATGAAGACCCCCATGCTCATTTGGCAAAATTCATTCAGATTTGTAATATGTTCAAAATCAATGGGGCGTCCGATGATGCGATCCGGCTGAGACTCTTTCCATTTAGCTTGAGGGAGGGTGCTTATAGGTGGCTCACCTCATTACCTCCGGGATCCATCCGCACTTGGGCTGAAATGTTGGATAAATTCTTGGGCCGTTACTTTCCCCCAAGCAAGGCCGCAAAGCTAAGGTTGGACATCTCATCTTTCAAGCAAGGGCCGACCGAATCCTTCTTTGAAGCTTATGAAAGGTACAAGGAATTATTACGGCGTTGTCCACAACATGGACCAGACCCTTGTGCCAAGGTGAGGACATTTTACAATGGTCTAGACAACTCGACAAGGCAACTGTTGGATGCCGCCGCCGGTGGGTCCTTGGGAAATAAGTACCCGGAGGAAGCCGAGCAAATTTTTGAGGACATGGCCGGGAACGAAGCTCATTGGTCCACAAGGGACAAGCAAGTGAAAAAAGTGGGGTCCATAGATGGAGCTATAATCTCTGACCCAATTCTTGGTGAAAAACTTGACATTCTGACTAGGAAGATTGAACTGTTGACAACTGGGAGTAGCTCAAATCAGCCACAGTGATGTACTGCAATACTTGTGGGGGAGGGCATGAAGCTCTCAGGTGGTCGATAAAAACATAATTACTAAGGTAGCGCAAATCTTAAGGCGTTTTGAGGTGACCAAGAGTAGCACAAATTCCATGGCGAAGCATACACCCCAAGGCAGAAAGCGGCGTCATCTTTATATATAAATAAATAAATTATATATATATATATATATATATATATATATATATATATATATATATATGATACGTCTATACATGCATATGCATATATAATAAAAAGTTATGATCTTCAAATAAATAAATTATTTTATTCATTGCCTTTACTTGTACTTTTGCCCTTAATCGGAGGTTCTCAAGACATTGTCTGGGGTAATTAATAATATAGGCTTGCCTCTATTATAAATGGAAGTACCCACAATAATCAAAATAAATAAAATAAAATACTCATTTGTGATTCGATATGTCGCATGATGTCTCTTCACAGACATGATGCCAGGCGGATATTTTCGATCCCACACCCCTTGTTGTCAGAGTAGAGGATGACAATTTTTGTTTGAAAGAAGGTTTCGACCAATGGTTTGAAACGCGGAAAGAAAACGAAAACATCCAATTTACGAGTGAGGGGATACAACCAGATGTAATAAGTGTAGTGATCTACAAAGATGACATAATATTTGAAATTATCAACCGAATAAAGAGGAGAAGTTCACACATCAGAGAAAATGACTTGAAGTGGAGCATGAGAAAAATTAGCGGATTGTGAAAAGGGTAATTTATGACTTTTATTGGAAGAACAGTCTTGACAATGAGAAGGCTTAGAGACAGAAGAAGAAAAGGCTAAAGAGAAGGTAGACGCAATATACCGAAGTATAGACTCGGACGTATGACCTAAGTGGTGGTGGCAATCAGAAGGAGAAGATTTGACACTAGAAAAGGCAAGTTTGGATCTTGTAGGAGGTGATGACAGTGGTCATTCATACACATCATCTCTAGTTCGTCCTTGTAGTAGTGTTGCCCCCGTCATTAAATCCTTCACATAAAAAGAAGTGGGTAAGAATTCAAAGGATGCTTGATTTGTTTTGCAGAATTTAGATATAGAAATCAAATTATGTTTCATATTGGGCACACATAAGACATCATGTAATTTAATGGAATGAGAGGAAATTTGTAAGGTAGTAGAACTAGTGTGAGAAATGTGTAACCCAGTACAATCACCAATGACAATGTGGTCTGGGTCGTCATATAGAGCGTGAAGCGACAAAGAGGCACCGGAGTCAAGAAGCCACGTGGAAGTGTCCGAAGCGGATGCAGTATCTATGTGCTCCTTTGGTTGCCACGGAGGGGATGGAGAGCGGCAAGAGGTGGGAGCCGAAGACCGGGTTGCAGACGAGGAAGCATTGTTGGCTGGGATCAACTGAAACAAAGGACATTGCGCGACGGTGTGGCCCTAAGCATGACAACCTTGACACTTGCCGGGTACAGACGAGGCGGATGGCGCTGAGAAGACCCTTAGCCGGCTGTATGTTCATGAGAGAAGCCGGTGGATAGCAAGTTGGGCGTCCAGGTAAGTCGAGAGGGGGGAGGGTCTGAGCCTCCATTGTGACTGCCAGACGCAATGTTGGCCGTGACCAGTGTAGAGGAGAGGGTTTAATGACTTTGTTGGAGGGACAGTTCCTGATTGATGAGTTTTTCGTGAAGCTCATCAAAAGAGATGGGTGTGTCGCGGCCCTCAAAAGCATCAACTAAAGCTTTATAGTCGTCATCAAAACCATCAAGAATCTTCTCAATGAGATCTTCATGATCCATCGCTTTGCCAAGCGCGGCAAGTTCATCTGAGCGGCAATTGATAAATTGTATATATGCTGAGATCGACTGAGAAACTTTGACCGAGCGCTTGATTTGATCCTTGATTTGCTTGATGTGTCCATGAGACAAGCGAGCATAGGTGTTGGCAAGGGTGAGCCAAGCTTCCTGGGAGGTGGTAACACGTTGGATTAGCGGAATCAAGAGATAGGAGATGCATCCAACAAGGGTGCCAAACAATAGTTTGTCTTGTTGAATCCATGGGAGATAATCCGGGTTGGGTGTGTCTAGGTTGTTGGTACGAATGGTAGACGAAGGACATGTAAGAGAACCATCAATGTATTTGTAGAGATCGTAGCTGACGAGAGTGGCTTCCATCTGAAGCTTCCATGACAAATAGTTGGTGGAGGTGAGTTTGACAATATTGTGATGAACAATATTGATGAGTTGCAGGGGTTGGGTCGAATTGTGGGAATTGGGAAGGGCGATGATGTGGGATTCGGTTGCTAGGGAAGTTGAGTATGGTCGGTTGTTATGGTGGATTAGGGTTTGTGGTGGCCATATGATTTAGAGGAAGGAGAACCGACGATGCGATACCATATTAGATTTTTCGAATTGAGGAAATAATGGCTTAGCCTTTTCCATTGATTGAAGAAGAGTATAAATAGGTTACAAATAGAATCAGGAAACAATAATTTAAAATTAAAAATTAACTCTAATCTAGGTAATTTGAAATTCTAAGCTATACAAATCTAATTATAGTTGTACAAACATCTAACTAAGGAAACTAACTTTTAATATCTCTAATATCTCTAACAGCTCTAACACTTAGAGTAGAACTTCAAGCTAGGGGAGATTGTAGAGAATCATGTGGATATCAAGCCAATAATCTCAAAATAGAATGGTGAAGAGTCAATAGAACTAAAATTAAACATACCGATTTTTCGGTTCTCTTGATTACCCTTTTTATACATAACACCAAAACATGTAATCAAGAGTGAAAAAAATTCAAAAAGCCTTTCAATCTCAAAAATACATCAAGCTCAAGGGAGTCTAGGGTTTCCGTAACTTACCTTAACGAGTTTGCAAATCCCTACTCCCCAGCCAGGACTCTCCAAATAGCGGATAGGTTGCATCACTAATAGTAGTGTCCAACCATCTTTCGATCTATCACATTCTTCAGTTCCCTTCTTATCACCGGATCCCCTCACGGACCCCAAGCACCCAAAGTTCCCCATTCCTGTTCAAGAGAGAGAGAGAGAGAGAGAGAGAGAGAGAGAGAGAGAGAAAGTTGTTAGAGAGAGAGGGCATCAAGATTAAATCTAATCAAGAATACCAAAAAGCCACATAAAATGGTAGTAAAGGTTCACCTTGAACCTCCATGATAAGATAGGTGAAGACTAAGGCCCCGTTTGGATGGGGGAAACCATTCCCCTTTGTAAGGGAATAGGATTCCCCTCATGGGGGGGGGGATGACATTACCCCCAATATTGGGGGAAATGACCATTCCCCAATGGGGGGAATGGTCAAATGACTCCTTACACTCCAATTAATTATAATAATTAAGTATTATAATTATTAATTATTATAATTCAATTATTAATTATAATAATTAATTGTTAGTTATAATAATTAAATTAAAAAATTTGTTCTTAATTAAATGATTATGTGAATTATCATTGGTTTTTATAACAAAGTAATTTATATGAGATATATGATTTAAATAATTAATTATAATAATTAAATAAAAAATGGTTACATTGATATATTTATATTTAATTATAATGATGCATTTAATTAAAGATTTTTATCATAATAAGTAAACTACGGTATGATATTCGAAGTATTTTATAAATAAATAAATTCATTTTTTATATAAGGGTATAAAAATAATTGTATCACAACCATTGTGTTTTTTTTTGTTTTTTTTTAATTTTTTTTATTTATTATTATTTTTTTTTTACTTTTCTCATTCTAATAAATTACCTTTCTATTACCTCCCATCCAAGCATGATAATCATTTACATTCTCATTCCTTTCTTTCCATTCCTTTATCCTTTCGATTCTCATTTCCACTCCTTTCCTTTTCATTCCTCTCATCCAAACACACCCATAGTGTTGTATGATATAAGCATACACAAGTTATTTTAAAAAGAAAAAAAATCCTTTTACATGAAGCCCCCTACACTTAAGAAAATCTCATTCATATCAAGGTAGGAGCCCAATTATACTAATTAATTGTAACAATCGCAATTTATTTATGATTTTCCTTAACTATTTTTTTTAATTATGTGAATTTAAAATATTAACAAAGGGAAATGGATATTTTTGGGACTTACATATAGTGGTTTTGAGGGGATAAGGACTTAAAGTTAATTTGCCTATATTACATCATCTACTACTATGCTTAAATCCATATTTTTATTTATGGTGTAATGATGGTCATTTCCATAAAACTTTTGAGGTTTAAATTCAATGTTTTGGATTTAGTGGGGTAGTTGGAAATAATGTGAGCCATCACATCGGATGGTCACATCAATGTCCCATGAAATGATGAAAATCATAAGGCTAGTGGTTAAATAAAGCTTGAGATGGTTAATTAATCGAATGAAATAGATCATGCATTGAATCAAAGAGTGTGATGCAAGGTTAGTTACAATTTCTCTCCATGGCCTAGCATTATAATGCTCAATTATTGGTTGATTAAAAGTTAATGACCCAACTATTGGATTGGGTTATGAGCTTTAGGAACCTAGTACGTAGTACTTATGCAAGACTCTATGCAAGTTGTGAAGCATTCCTCAACCCATTAATAGTCTGTATAAATATCTAACTTACATGATTGTCAAGTGGAATTTCTTAAAATCTTAATCATGGACTTTAATGGCCAGTATAGTCTTGAGTTTAATTTGGTCTCTAAGTTTGGGCTTCCTTAAGTGTGACAGTATGGTCGTTTATAGGTTTTGATGTTTATATCGCTTTAAAGTTGGTAAACGATGAGAATAATGGATATCATAAGGGGCAACTTGGTGATAATGAGGGAAACAATAAAGAAGAAGGTGGCTTGTAGAGAAGCTATCTGGCAGCAGGAGAAGAGTGGAAGTGATAGGTGGCGGCAAGGGGAGTAAAGAGGTCTACACTTCATGCTTGGGCCTCATTAAGATTATTCAACTGGTCTCTGTGTGACTGGTTTGATATCTATGAAATAAGGAGGGAAGAGTATATATAGGATATCTTCATGACTTTTGTAATAAAAACTAGTATTCCTTTAATGCATCACCATCCACTAACTCATTAAAGTGAGTTCTGAGGCTTCTACGTGACTTATGGATTGCAAATTAAACCAAAGGTTTCAACTCTTTAGTTGTGTTGGCGAGCATGCATGGCTCCCCCTCATGGAGTCAGCCACTTCTTCTCTCCCCTTCACTACCACAAGCTCTCAGATGTGAGTTATCTCAGCCCCATTAAGCTACTCTCTAGCCATTTCAGTCCAACAGCTTGGTAGATACTATTAGATTTTCATATATTTATCATTAGAATTTTTGTATTTATTTTTTTATGTTTTTATTTTCTATTTTATCCTTGTAGTGGTATTATATATACCACAACTTATTATTAATAATATTAAGCTTTTTCCTATCATGGTATCAAGAGCCAAGATCCAGAAACCCTAAAAGTTATCAGCCGTGCGCCGGCCATCTCGAACCAGCATCTCTGGCTACCACTGTCTCATACAAGACAATCCCAAAGGTTCTAGCTGTTCTTGCACCTGGGCCACAAGACCCCAAGACCCCCTCAAGGTGACCCTCGCCCTTATGCCCTCAGACTACAAGCACTGGCCCCTCTACTAACGCCTAACAGTGTGCCCACGCGTGCCCAGGCCCCTCCCTACTCCTGCTGATCTTCCATGGCAGGCCGCCGCCGGTCCAACACCTCCAACCGGCCCTCCCCGCCATGCTATCAAGGAAAGTGCTAGATCTGTGGCACTATCGGTCATTATGCTCGGCAGTGCCATCTGGTTCCCCAACATACATGGGATCACATCCAGCGCCGTCACGTGGCCTTCCTTGTGTGCACACCGCCACATACTACCTTGCTCCGGGTGCTCCCTCTGTTTGGGTTGTTGATTCTGGTGCTTCTCATCATGTCACCGACTTGTCCACCTTGTCCTTCCCTCAGCCTTACACTATATCTGAGACTGTTGTCATTGGTGATGGTACATATCTTCCCATTACGCATACAGGATCGATGTCTCTTTCGACGCTACATGGCTCTCTTTCTCTCACGGATGTGTTGCATGTACCTTCCATGTCCTTAAATTTGATATTGGTTTCGGCTCTTTCTGCTACTAATGCGGTCACAGTGCTGTTTTTTGGTGATTCTTTTCAGGTATGGGATCGTTACACGGGAGCAATTCTGGTCACTGGATTGCGTAAGGATGGTGTCTATCTTTAGTCGACCACTACACCACATCCACTGGCTACCACCACCCCCCCCCCTCCCTCTCAGTTCACTTCGTTCCTCCTCGTCTTTGCTTTCGTTGTGGCATAGTCGTTTTGGTCATCCTTCTGTTAAAGTCTTTCGACAACAACTGTTATCCCATGGTATTTCCTTTTTGCATCCCCAATTACTAAAATTTTCTTGCAATTCGGGTCATATTAACAAAAGCCATAAGCTTCCTTTCTCTCAATCCTCAGTCTCTTCCTTTTCCCCTCTTGAGATAATATATTCTGATGTTTGGACGTCCCCTGTCCTTTCTCTTGATGGCTACAAATATTATGTTATTTTTGTGGATCACTTTACCAAATATATTTGGTTTTATCCTCTTGTTCGAAAGTCTGATGTCCTTGCGACCTTTGTTGCCTCCAAAAACCTGGTTGAAAAGACTTTCCAACTTCCTATTCGTACCTTGTACTCTGACAATGGTGAGGAGTATATTGCTATCCGTCCATTTTAACTGCTAATGGTATTACTCACCTCACCACCCTCCACACACTCCAGAACATAATAGGTATTCTTTATGTCAGCATCGACACAGTGTCGAGACCGGCTTGTCCTTGCTTCATCATGCCTCTCTTCCTTTTAAGTTCTAGACCTTCTCCTTTGTTACTGCGGTTTATCTCATTAATCGCATGCCAAAAGAAAACTTGCAGTTCCGTTCTTCCTTTGAGTTTCTCTTCCACAAAAAGCAAAATCCCACATCTCTTCATGTCTTCGGTTGTCTTTGTTTTCCTTGGCTTCGTCCCTACACTACTCACAAACTTGACCCTCAGTCCAGTCCCTGTGTCTTTTTACGATATTCCTTGTGTTAGAGTGCCTTTATTTGTTATGATCTCTCCACCCATAAGCTTGTCATCTCCCGTCATGTTCGCTTTGTTGAAGATGATTTTCCTTTCTTTCGGTCCTCGTCCACCTCCGCCCCTGCCGACCCTTTTGATCTGACCTTCACAGCATCATCCTGGCTACCGCGACCATCATTGCCCCCAAGTGGCCTCCCGGCACCTCTGGCTGCACCTCCTATGCCGCCTCCTTCTATGCGGCCTATACCACTCGAGTCCCATCCCGGTGCCCACGCCGATCATGTCTCCCCGCCTCCAGGTCTACCCTCGGACTAGGATGAGGTCTGTCCCGCCCCCGCCCCCGCCTGTCCATCTCTGCACCCCGCCTTCGCCGAGGACTCCGCCCCGCCGGTGCGAGCTCTTCCCTCACCGCGGTTCCCAGTCGGCCTCATTCCTCAGTTCCGACATCTTCCTTCGGTGTTCCCAGTGTTGTTACAAATGTCCACCCGATGACTACTTGGTTTAAGAACTCTATTTTCAAGCCCAATCGGAGGTACACTCTCTCTACTACAGTTTATTCTGATAGTGAACCTGCTACAGTAGCACAGGCTCTTCGCCATCCGCACTGGTTTCAAGCTATGCAAGCCGAATATGATGCACTTCAAAACAACAGAACATGGGTACTTGTTCCTCCAGCTCCCCATCAGAACCTTGTGTTCTGTATCAAACGGCATCCGGATGGTACCATTGACCGGTATAAAGCTCGGCTTGTTGCCAAAAGATTTTATCAGCGTCCTAGTGTTGACTTTCATGAGACTTTCAGCCCTGTTGTTAATCTGGTCACTGTTCACGCTGTCTCGAGTGTAGCCTTGCATCACAAAAGGTTTGTTCGGCAGCTTGATGTCAACAATGCTTTTCTCAATGACCATCTTACTGAGCAAGTTTACATGGCCCAACCCCCTGGCATACGTGATCCTCAGTTTCCTAATTATGTCTACCATCTGCAGAAGGTTGTTTATGGTTTGAAGCAAGCCCCGCGGGTATGGTACAAGAAGTTGAAGCTCTTTCTTCAGTCTCTTGGTTTTGTTACTTCTCGCACGGATACATCACTTTTTATTCTGTCGGCGGGCTCCACTCTTATCTATTTTCTGGTTTATGTTGATGATCTTCTGATTACTGGCAGTGATCCTCATCTAGTTGATTGTATTATTCGGTAACTTGACTCCAAATTTTTCACCAAGGATCTTTGGTTGCTCTCTTACTTCTGTGGTGTTGAGGTTACTCCGATCTCTGATGGTGTGCTTCTTTCTCAACACAAGTATATTGTTGATCTTCTGCAGAAACACTACATGCTTGACTCAAAACCAGTTTCTATGCCCCTTGCTGTTGGTGCATCCCTCCTTCTTCATGATGGTTCCTCTTTGGTTGATGCTACCAAATATACACAAGTAGTTGGTGGTCTTCAACACTTACGCATGACTCACCTTGACATTTCTTTTGCAGTCAATAGACTTTCTCAGTTCATATATTAGCCTTCTGAGAATCATTGGGGGGATATTAAGCGCTTACTCTGATATTTGAATGGCACCAAATCTCTTGGCATTCGGCTTCGGGCGAATTCTCCTCTTTAGCTTCACGGCTTTTCCGATATCGATTTGGGGGGGGAGGGGTAATCCGGATAATCGTACCTCCATGGGTGCATATATCATGTTCTTGGGTGCTAATCCCATCTCCTGGAGGTCTACCAAGCAACGCACTGTTGCTTGATCATCTACTGAGGCAGAGTATCGTGCTATTGCTTCTGCTGCTGCTGAAATTCAATGGACTAAGATACTTCTTCATGAACTACATGTCTGTATTCCTTCAGCACCCACTATTTACTCTGACAATCTTGGTACCACGTATCTATGTGCTAATCCTGTGTTTCATTCTCGGATGAAACATCTTGCTATTAACTATCACTTTGTCCGTGATCTTGTTCAGTCTTCTCTTCTTCGGGTTGTTCATGTATCTGTTGCTGATCAACTTGCTGATGCGCTGACAAAAGCTCTGCCTCATCCTCGGCTACTTGACATTTATGACAAGATTTGTGTTGCTTCTCGTCCACCATCTTGAGGGGACCTATTAGGGTTTCATATATTTATCATTAGAATTTCTTGTATTTATCTTTTTATGTTTTTATTTCCAATTTTATCCTTGTAGTGGTATTATATATACCCCCACTTGTTATCAATAATATTATGCCTTTTCCTATCAGATACAAAGTCAAGAGGTTCAGGGAGTTGGATTACAAAAGCTACAACACTCAAGCTTTTCAAAGTAGCCACAAGGGAATTGGCTGGTCTGTAAGAGCTTGAATGGAGTTTTTGAAGCTTGGCAGGCCTTAATCAAGCTGTAGAGGTGAGTTTCTGTAGCTTTTATGGAAAATATCAAAGTTTGTTAGCATATGATGAAGCTTAGTTAGTTTAAGATTGGCATATTGATCTCTAAGGTTGAGGCTAGGGTGTTGTCAGGTGGAATAAAAAAGAGTTATATGAAGCTTGTGTTTGTTGTGGGTAGCTGTTGAGAGTGGCTATTATAATGAACACGTGCGGTTCTTTAAAGGAACTAGAAACCTATGAACATGTCCAACTTTAATTGTTCAAGTTTTATTTAACAGTTGGCCGGATGATGAAGTGGAAGGGGAGTTATATAGTTATCAAGTAGAAACTCTCTATAGAAACCCTTTTACTGTAAATATTGCCTCAAAAACATAAATTTGAATTATAATTTGAGTTCTCATAATTAGTAGTACTTAAGTTAAGGTTAAGAGTGATGACATTTTAATTAGGGTTAAAGCCATTTTTGGTCCCTGAAAACAGGGCCAATGTTCATTTCCATCCCAAAAATTTAAAATTTGTTCAATACGGTCCACATCAGCATATACTGCCACATATCACACCACATCAGCAAAATAATGACCTAAACATAATAATAAAAAGATTGTATGCATTTCATTGGTATTCCACATGACCCCCACGTCAGCAATAGGGACCAAAAATGCCAAAATACGGAATATATAGGGACCAAAAATGTCAAAATATGCAATACATAGGGACTATATTGAACAAATTTTGAATTTTGGGATGAAAATGAACATTGGTCCCATTTTCAGGAACCAAAAATGGCTTTACCCCTTTTAATTAACTTGGGAATTAAAAAAGGTTTGGATTTGATATATATATATATATATTCCTACTATTTAAAGAGGGATTTGGCAATTAGATGAACTATTGCCTACTCATGCGGAGGGAGATATTCACTTAGCTTAAAGGGCCCTTGAAAACTATACTTGTTGGTGATAACATATGGGTGGAGTGTTTGTTAGTGGGCTCCGGCCCAATTAGCATTGTTAGTGAAATATTGGTCAATGCGTTTTCATTATTCATATAATAGTGTCAAGTGGTTGAACTCAACCGGGAATTAGAATGGGTTGAGCCTATAAAATACTATTACCCAAGAGATAGTTAAGCTTGTGACATCGTCCTGATATAGGTTGTATTATTAGATATTGACGTCGAGTATAGAGACACGCTAGGAAGGAGTCCAAGAGATTTTGTTCGTCGTTGATAGAGGTAAGTACACTTGCCTAGCTCCCACCCAATGATTGGTTTTCTTGACTTGTTGTTGCCATGTTTTTGTAAGTGATTCTTTCGGGTTTCCCAATCATTAGTTGATTGGTTCTTTGATTTGCTAATGTCATGCTCAAGCATGTTTATTTGATATCTTGGACAGTTGTTCCCTTGATTTCATGCTCTTGCATACTTACTTAACTTGTTGGAGTACTACTGCATTGATTCCATGCTAGTGCATGTGTATTTGATTGATGGAAATTGTTTTCTTCCATCCGATGTGTGATTGTGTTCACTGAGTATACCTACCTGTTGACCGGCACTTGACCGTGGAAACATGTTGTGCTCGTGCGCTGGCCGGGTAGGTGTGTGTCAGCTGTCTTGTTTATGGATTCTTCTGCCTGGTGCAGTGGAGCGTGTGGCTCCTGTTTGGTGTTTAGGGCCGGTGGACACCTTGTTTGTGCTTTCCGGTCAGGGGGACGATACTCTGGCTGTCCTGTATGCCCATCAATGGGACGATACGCTGGCCATGTACATACATGTATGAGTTGTAGCATTACCGGACTTTCTGGTTCATGATGACCAAGTAGGTCGACATCAACGGACGCTGATGACTGCCCAGGGGATGGTTTGCAAGCGAAGTCTTGAGATGACATGATCGTGGTTATGGAGCCCTACCATTAGAAATGTTCATTGGGGTAGGTTCGAAACTCCAGGTGGTTTGGCCAGTAGGGTTTGTACTTCCCATGCTGGGTCTGATTGTCATGTTTTTCTTTGATTTGATTTTATTTAGCTTATCATATGATACTTGTGACATGACCTGTTTTATTCCTTGCGGGATACTTACTAGGATTTCCTTCCGAAAACTCATGCACTTGTTGATTCTTTTCAGATCCCGAGGTGTAAGACGCGGGACACAAGAGCGCCGCATAGGACTACTGGGATTTGCTGTTGAGGTTGGTCAACCTCCAGTTTTTTGTTGTGTGTGAGAACACATTTATTATAGGATCCTTGTAGGGCCTTTATGATGTTGAGTTTCTAGGGTATATGTACCCTTAGACTTTTGTTCCGCTGTGTAGACATATTTATATTATGTCTTTGGATTTGATATATTCCGCTATGCATGTTTTATGTGATTGATGATAATCGAGGCTTCGTATCTGGGTGGGGCCCGTCTCCGCTCGGGTACGGTCGGTCTGCCACGTGCCCATGGACCCGAGATTTTGGGGACGGTGCGTAACAGATTAAGGTGGTATCAGAACACAAGCGGAATAATTCTAACTTCTGATTATTTCCATCTCTAGTCTCATGAACTAGGACAACATCATCTACGAATAACATACACCATTGGATATCATCTTGGATAGAACTAGTTAACTCATCCATTACTAGTGTAAACAAATATGGGCTCAAGGCCAATCCCTGATGTAGATCCACTGTTATAGGAAACTTCTTCTTATTTCCTCAAACTGTTCTCACACTCGTAACTGCTCCTTCGTACATATCCTTAATAGCATTTATATATTTAATATGAATATTTTTCTTCTCCAACGCCTACCAAAGGACTTGTCTTGGTACCCTATAATATGCTTTATCTAGGTCAATGAAAACCATATGAAGATCTTTCTTTTTCTCTCTGTAGATATCCATCAAACTCCTTAACAAATGAATGGCTTTTGTTGTAGATCTACCAGGAATAAAGCCAAATTGGTCGCTGACACCTTCGTAATATCCCTGAGTCGATGCTCTATAACCCTCTCCCAGAGTTTCATCGTGTGACTCATTAACTTAATGCCACGATAGTTTGTGCAATTTTGAATATCCCCCTTATTTTTATATATAGGGACCAGAATGCTTTTTCTCCAATCGTCTGGCATCTTTCCCCTTTTTAATATAGAGTTGAAAATTTTGGTTAACCAAATACCCCTAATTCATCAAGACACTTCCAAACTTCAATCAGGATACCATCATGGCCCCAGACTTTCCCAACTTTCATCTTTTTTAGTGCCTCCTTAACCTCACTAGGCCTGATTCTACGTGTATAGCTAAGGTTCATCTCCATTATTATCCTCATGACTTGTATGGATAGGTGATTGAAATAACTTCTTCATCTCTCCTTAATTTTCTTATCTCCTGTTAAGACCTGTTGAAACTCATCCTTAATGTACTTGACTTGATTCAAGATCTTTCCCCTTCTTATCTCTTAACCGTGCTATCTTGTATATTTCTTTTTCCCCTTCTCGCATCCCCAACAATTGGTACAAATCAGCTAAAGATTTACCTCGGGCCTCGCTAACCGCTTTCTTGGCCTTTTTTTTCCTTCCTATATTTTTCAAAGGCTTCACCATCTTTAACCCCTAGGACCTCACTCCCTACCTTCTCAATACGATTCGCTATCTCCTTCTATAAGTTGTTTGCATCATCTTCTATATTTCCAACTAACTCTTCCCATATTTTATTCCTAAATATTAATTGGTTATTCCCTTTTAAAGCCGACCATCTAATCCTATGTTGTCTAACCCTCCTTTCTTGTTTCACTATATCTTTTTCTTTATATCCAACACCACTAATCTATGTTGGGTAGTTAGTGCTTCGCCAAGTATAACCTTGTAGTCTTTACATATAGACCTCTCCTTTCTTCTTGTAAGGAGGAAGTCTATCTCACTATGGTTACCCCACTCTTAAAGGTAATCAAATGTGATCCCTTTTTCTTAAAACAAGTATTGGTCAAAACCAAATCATGAGCAAAAGCAAAATCTAAAATAGCTTTTCCTTCCTCATTCCTATTGCCATACCCATAACCTCCATGGACTTACTCTTAGCTATCACTGAGACTGCCCACATGCCCATTAAGATCTTCCCCAATAAAAAGTTCTTGCTACCTTGGAATCCCTAAAATTACCTCGTCCAAATTTTCCCAACACTTAGCCTTAACTTCTTTCCTTAAACCTACTTAGGGAGCTTACGCACTCATTATGTTGATTGTCTCTTTCCCCAACACTAGCCTCAAATATATTATCAAATCTCCTACCCTTTTCACTTCAACCACTTTGTCCTTAATTTTTTGTTCCACAATAATTCCCACACCCATTTCTATGTTTATTCCCTCCACAGTACCATAATTTATAACCTGTGTTACCAATCTCTCTAGCCTTGTTTCCTATCCACCTAGTCTCTTGCAAACACATTATATCTATCTTTCTACTTTTTAGAGTGTCTACTAACTCCATAGACTTTCCTGTCAAAGAGCCTATATTTTAACTATCGATCCTAATCCTACTCTTATGGACTAGCTTCTTTACTTGCACCTATCCATTAAGATGCTAGGACCCTTGCCTATTTGTCACCACATCCCGGCACCGATGTAGCAGGACTAACTTCTTTACCCACACCCGTCCATAATGTGGGAACCCTTGCTTATACTCTATCACACCCGGGCGGCGGTGTGATGGAACCCCTTGCTCATTTAACACTGCACCCGGGTGCCGATGTAGCGCGTGCCTAGGTGAACACGTCCGAACGTTATATTTGTGCAGAGAATTCATATTAGTATTTGACAAAGTTTTATGTTGGCTTTCAACCTACCGCAACCCTCCTCCTTTATCCGGGCTTGGAACTGGCTATGCTCGCATAAGCGGAGTTCTCCACTAGCAAGCATAAAAATATATCTTGATGTTGATTTTCGTGAATCAACGCCGCCAACAAAGTTTGAATAAGAGTATCCAGTTATCTCCAAGCTATCAGTTCGTTTATATATAAACGAACTGATAGCTTGGAACTGGCTATGCTCGCATAAGCGGAGTTCTCCACTAGCAAGCATAAAAATATATCTTGATGTTGATTTTCGTGAATCAACGCCGCCAACAAAGTTTGAATAAGAGTATCCAGTTATCTCCAAGCTATCAGTTCGTTTATATATAAGCATATAATTCTTTGTTCCTTGAAGGTATCTTAGAACCCTCTTTGCAGTTTTCCAATTGTCAATACCTGGATTACTCTTATATCTTCCAAACATTCCAACAACAAATGCAATGGCAGGTCTTGAACAAACCTAAGCATACATTAGGCTTCCAACAACAAAAGCATATGGGATGTTCTTCATTTGCTCCCTCTCTAGACCGTTCTGTGGGCACTTTTTAAAATGAACCTGTCGCCCTTTATAATGGGAGCTATACTCGGTGAACAATCTTCCATCTGAAATCTCTCTAAAATTTTGTTGATATAGGTTTCTTGAGATAGGCCCAAAATATTTTGATATATGTTCCTATGAACCTTAATGGCTATGACATAAGACGCGTCACCTATATATTTCATATAAAACTTTTTAGAGAGAAACTATTTCGCCTCATAAATTATTCCCACTAACCTTTGGGTATATACATTGATCCACAATGTTCTCTACGAAACCAAATGGAGAACTAATAACATGGAATTTCAAATACCACTGGCTGGAGGCTTGTTTCAGTCCATATATGGGTTTCTTAAGCTTGCACACCAAATACTCACCATTACTAGAGGAGAATTATGGTTGTTCATATAAAGCTCCTCCTTTAGATCACTATTAAGGAACGCCGTTTTCACATCCATTTGTTATATTTCTAGGTCAAAATGAGCTACTAATGCCATAATGATTCGTAAGGAATCTTTCTTAGATACAAATGAAAAAGTCTCCATGTAGTCAATTCCTTTCCTTTGAGTCAATTCCTTTGCTACGAGTTGCACCTTATATCTCTCAATGTTGCCTTATAAGTCTTTCTTTGTTTTGAAGACCCATTTACAGAAATTTTTTTTTGCATCGTCAGATAACTCAACAAGATCCCATACCCCGTTACTCTTCACGGAATCAATTTCTTCTTTCATAGCATTGAACCATAATTTTGATTCTCTAAAACTATTTGGTCCGTGAAAAGACACAGGATCATTCTCTGCTTCAATATTATATTCAGACTCTTATAGATACACAATGAAATCACTAGGAATTGCTGACTTTCTCTCTCTAGTTGACCTCCTTAATGTTGAAACAACAATTTCTTTGGATTATATAGTTGTTCAGAGTTTTATGGAATCTCTTGAACAATTTGATATACTTGAATACTCCTAGCATCTTGTAGAACTCCAACGATTGCTTGCTCAACACCCAATTATTTCTTGAAGTGAAAGGTTGATCTCTCATGGAAACTGTGTTATGAAATAGATCACTCCCACTAGTTAAGTCATTCTTAAGGAATTTTGCATTTCTTGATTCCACAATCCTAGTGTTGTGAGATGGACAGTAAAATCTATACCCTTTGGACGTTTCAGCATATCCAATGAAATACCCATTAATGGTCCTTGGGTCTAGTTTCTTTTTTTTGGGATTGTAAACTGTTACTTCAAATGGACATCCTCATACGCGTATATGTCATAAACTCTGTTTCCAACTCTTTAATAACTCAAATGGTGTCTTTGGGACAGCCTTGGTTGGAACTCGATTTAATATATACACTGTCGTTTTAAGAGCTTCGACCAACAAGGAATCAGGCAGTTTAGAGCTACTAAGCATACTACACACAATGACCATTAAAGTTCAGTTTCTTCTTTAAACTATACCATTCTTGTTTGGAGAACTAGGCATAGTATATTAGGCAACTATCCCTTTTTCTTTAAGAAGCTTTGGAAATGGACCAGGTGCTTCTTCGTCCTAAGTGTATCTATTATAATACTCTTCTCATCAATTAGTCCTCATGATCTTGATTTGTTTTTCACATTGTTTTCCTACTTCAACCTTGAAGAATTTAAATGCATCTAAGGCTTCATTTTTATTATGAAGAATGAAGAGATATATATATATATATCATGAGTAGTCATATATAAAGGTGATAAAGTATTTCTTATCATATGCATCCATGCCTGGATAACAAATATCTAAAAGTATGATTTCTAACATGTTTGAGCTTCTCTTGTCACATTTCTTTGACTTATTGGTTTACTTGCTCTTAATGCCATCCACACAAGTACCAAAATCAGTAAAATCCAAAGGTCCAAGTGCTTCGTCTTTTACTAATCTCTTAATTCTATCAATGGAGATGTGTCCTAATCTCCAGTGCCACAAAATAGAGGAATCCTCATCCATAACACATCGCTTGGTACCAACTTGAACATGCATAACATCATGGGTGATTTTATTTTGTAAATTAAGAGAGAAAAGTCTATCAGACAATATACCATTCCCAACAAGTTTAGATTTATAAAATAAATCAAAACAAGTGTCTAAAAAATTAAAGGAATACCCAAACGTTACAAGTCTTGAAACCCAAAAAAAAAAAAAAAAAAAAAAAATCTACAGAAATTTTGAATACAGAAAACTTTGTCTAATTTCAAAAAAAAACCACTACTTAAAACTAAATTGCATGTCCCTATGGCCTGTACATGTGAACACATTTTGTTGCCTAAATAGATGCATTACTCACTTGCCACTGGTTTCCTTAGGTTTTGCAAACCCAGCAAGGAATTCGAAATATGGATTGTAGAACCAGAATCAATCTTCCATGTGTTATGACCAACATTAATCATATTAGATTCATAACTAACAAATGAGATTGGATTACCTTTCTTCTCAAGCTAATTCTGAAACTTAGCACAATCCTTCTTCATGTGCCAGCTCTTCTTATAGAAAAAGCACTTTAACTCTTTCGTTCTGTTAGTTTTGGGAGGAATTTTTCCTTTATCCTTTTTATTGGCTTGATTTATCTTCTTTCCTTGTATTGCCATAAAAACAACTTCTCCTTGTTCCATTATCAGTCTACCTTCCTCTTGATCACACATGGTCAAAAGTTCATTAATTGACCACTTATCCTTATACTTGTTATAAGAGATTTTGATGGGCCCATATTCATGTGGAAGAGTGTTCAAAATATAGTGCACAAGAAAAGTCTTAGGCGTCTCAACCTCAAGTTTCTTTAATTGAGTAGCAATATCTCTCATCTTCTTGATGTGCTCACACATACCTCAACTACTAGTGAGCTTTAAGGATGAAAAATTCATAATTAGGGTGCTAGCAAGTGCCTTATATGATGTTTGAAATTGTTCATCAATAGCCTTCAGTAATGCCATGACATCGGTATATTGTTCAACAGAACCATGAATACTAGTATGAATTTTTATTTTAATGAGCATCATACTAAGGTAATTAGACATCTCCCACTGCTCATGAAGAGCAATTTCAACTAGATTGCTGGTATCAAAAATCAGTGGTTCGTCTTTCCTAATAGTATAGTCAATGTCTATGCACCCTAAGTGAAAGAGAATTTTTCCTTTCAAACCCTATAGTTTTCACCATTAAATTCAAGAAGGCTAAAAGCCACTAATGGTCCCTGTAGTATAGCACTTTGTTTAATTCCAGTCCTGTACTTTAGCAATGTTCAATATAGTGTTTGTACTTTGTGTATTTGTTCAATATAGTCCATAGGTGCTGAAGTGACAACTGATTTTCAGTCTTGTACTTTAAAAATGTTCAATACGATGCATGTACTTTGTGTATTTGTTCAATACGGTGCCTGTACTTTGTGTGTTGTTCAATACAGTCCCAGGTGTTGACGTGGAAGGTGGTTTTGTTAGTGCAAGTGCAAACGCACTAGGATTGGCAAGTATTTGACACAAGTCCAAGCCTCTTACAATCCGGCTGCAGCCCAAGTTGGGAAAGCGATTACAACTTAGATAGAAGCAAGATCCAACTTGGAGGGAGAATATTGTGCAAGCCAAAGGTAGTAAGGACCTGAAGATTGATCGATGATTTTGATGTACAAGCTTGGCTTGGAAAGTTTGCTGCATTGATTGGAGATCTCATGCAAGTAATTACATGCTCAACATATTTGATTGAGTAATGATTGGAGACTCCGTTCTCGGAAAGAAGCATCATCAATAGCTAATTGAAACCAAAGCTTGAAGATTCCATCAAGGGTTGATTGATTGAAGATTTGACTCCGGGCGGGGTAGCGATTATCCCGCGGGCTAGCCGGATCCAAGGACCGCAAGGAAGAACAAATGAAGAACCAAAAGAACCAGAGAAAATACTCTGAAATTCAGAAAAATAATTTTATTCAAAATTCAATAATAAAAAACTAACCCACAGGCCGGGTTAAATAGCCTCAAAGATTAACCTAGAATCTTATCATCTAATCTAAATTTGCTAAAATTGACAAATTATTATTTAAAACTAAACTTATCTAAATATAAAACTCTAAACAAATCAGATAACTCCTACAAATCCGAGATCAAATCGGATTCAAATCTGATCCTAATTTGGCATATAAAGTATTACCAAAAATAGAAAAAAGACCAAAAACCCTAATTCGGTGGATTAAATATTTCTAAAAATAGAAAAAATAAACTAAAGTTCTCTCTAATATGACATCCCATGTCGTGCGCGCCGCAAAGAGCTTTCCGAATTGGGGTCGAACGCTGATTCCGATATCGGTAGCCAAAGTTATGACCAAAATACCGAACCACACCCAAAACCGACCCAATCTTGGAATTGACTCGATAACTTCCCATCTTTACGTTGACGCGCCAACCCGGCACCAATATTTAACTCGAGCCTCCTGCATCAAGATTGCATGCAAATGCATGCATGCTGATTGGAAGTCTCATGCAAATGGCTACATGATTGCAGCTGATTGATGATAGGATTGGAGGCTAGAATTGGCAAGCTACATGTGCAAAAGAAGGCTGATTGGATGAAAGATTGAAGCTAGATTTGGCAACTAATATGTGATAAGGTGATTGATGAAAGCCAAATCAAGAAGACCATATTTGGTAAGCAAATATGGAGGTACATGATAGGCCAAGCTGTGGTGAATCAAGACCAAGTATGGAAAGAGATTGGTTGAGCTAATCTAACAGCTCAACCTTGCATAATTGAAGATGAAGGTTGATTGAAGGTTTCGCGCCATGGTGGGGTACGACCGTGAAGGGCTGAGTATGTTACGGAGAGGTGACTGGCTAGTCGCGTTGGTCGGGATCAGGTGGATCCGACGTAGTAGACTCGGAACTCAACCAGGAGGGTTGGAGGTGTGTCGAGGTCGAAGAGCGATGGATGCTATAGCCTTGGTCAGTTCGTCAGCCGGGCCGTGTCGCAATCATGGTTACAACTAAGTTGCAACAACCAAATGTGGAAGGAGTCCAATTTGGCAGTCACGGAGATTTCAGAGATTCTAAAGGTGGAAGCTGGTGCTGTAAAGGCGTGAAGACAGAGAGGTGTCTAGATAAGACCGATGACTCGGTGGATTGAGGTGAGCCGACTAGAGTAGTCCCTCCTGAGAAGGGTGATAGTGGTCATTGTCAATCAGGGGAGTGGGTGGTTATGATAGATTGAGTGAGAGAGACTCTTGTACTCCTGTCTTCCCTACATCTTTAGTGGATTGTCTTCTCCGAGCTTGGCCCCCCAAACGTAGGCTTGGTTAGCCGAACTGGGTTACCAAACTTCTTTGTCTCCTCTTTTCTTGTATGTTTTGTCTTGATTGTGTGAGTGTGTATGTGAGAGCTTGTGTGATTCCTTGAAGAGGAAAAATAGAGTTACAATTAACCACACAACAGCCTCGACGAGACCAACAAGACATACCCATGGAGCAAGTTGCAACCGGTACTTCTCTAGATACAGGCAGACCGCAAGTTGCAACAGAAGTTACAACACAACATACAACAGGCGGACAACCAGACAGAACTTACAAGTTTGCCTATATTTTGTATATGCCAAATCAGCTGCCACGCCAGACCTGTGGACTGTATTGAACAAATACACAAAGTACAGGCAACATATTGAACATTGCTAAAGTATAGAATTGGAATTGAACAAAGTGCTATAGTACAGGGACCATTAGTGGCTTTTAGTCATTGAAGAATATCAACTTTACTATCAGAGAAATTCACAGGTTGCATAACTGAAAAAATTAAATACATACTTATCATTAATTAAGGAAAATTATGTTTCACCGATACAAATCATATTAAGATTTAATCTAACAACATAAAAATTGCCTATGGGCTAAGTTTTTTATTCAATTAGCATACTTTACGATTGAATTGTAAATTTTATTTCAAAAATAATTTGATATACAATCCATTCTTTATGATAAAACTATTAAATTCTTTCCATAATTCTTGTGGGTAGAATACGGAAAATTATCAAATATTTTATCCTAATTAGTTATGTAAAATATAATTAATTTTCTGTGGGATGAATTTTATTTGATTGAGCATAATTAATCACAATAATGTCTATAATTACTTTATTTGATCCTAAATGTAATACATAATTTTATTTATTCATAGATGTTGTGGCTACTCCCTCATTAAATAAGATTATGTAGATCACTAGCATTATCTTAAAATTTTAATTGTTAATTCACTATACAATTTATAACTTCTTTATGTAATCTCAATCATATATAATTTTAATCTAATTAAAAGAGCTGTGATTAATCCCTAATTAGACAAAAATTATATTGATCACATCTCATTACTTTTATTTAAAATAAATTTGCTAAATACATTATGCAACATCATGAATAAATTTTATAACATTTATGCAGTTAAATATTTCTACTTCAATGTATGCATAAAACAACGAATAAATACATACAATAAATAAAAAATTTAAGTACATAAACATTCAATATCAACAAAATTAAACTTTATTAAATTTAATATCACCCAATAAATAAAATTTACACAAGATTACAAAATTTGTGAAATTTTCATTAAAAAAGTTAAATTGAAGAAATTCTAATAAAATGCCAAAATTTTCTAAAATTTTCAATTATTAAATTTCTTACCATAAAAACGAGGTGTCGTTTTTCCTCAAGAATTTTACGGCGTTCAAACAAAGATAAGATAGAGGCTATATAATCTTTCTGGTACTAAATATTAGTCACCTAAACATTCTAGCATGTTTAAATGACAAATTAATCAAGATTAGCGGAAACCAGGATTGACAAATATCTCCAGTCATTGCTGGTACAAACTCTTGGTAACTTCTCCTCTCTGCAATGGATTGTTCTAAGCACTCAAAATTTCATAGCGATGGAGCAGTAAACTTTAAATGAATTTCGTGTTCAAGGACACAACGAGGTATATATTATATAGATATCTTTTCCATAAAAAATATTTTGATTTGTTCCATAGTTGGTAACAACATATCTTCAAGTGCGCATTTCAAATTCGTCGGATTCACGGGTGGTTTCCTAAATATATGGACCACTTACGGAAGGAATAAAGGCGTTTTCCAAATATATAAATTATTTAGAAAATTCAAATTAACTATCAAATGTTCAAAATAATTTACAACAGTTACCATGTCCGTGTGATGAAGATCAACGGAGAATTTTGTATTTGTATTTGGATTTGGACTCTGGCCAACTTCGTGACTTGTCCAAAACTAAAAGGAATCCAAGCTCCTTGTAGTTTTTAATATAGGTGGTCTCACATTCATTGTCACCTTCAAAACATCATTTGATCTCGGAGTTAGAGGACGGAGCTCGTATACCCTAGTCCAATCACTTGCCTACGCCAAGTCATTTGGTACATATTTGCTTGCTACTTTCTTCTTTGTACCTCTAGTATAGGTGACAATGAATGTGCTTTGAAGAAACCGCTCAAACATACGCCAAGCACACTAACATGTTATTTTTGTTCATGTAATCCTCTAGCAAACCCCTACCATGTCCAATAACGCAATGAAACAGTTGATGGCATTCCCTCATCAAGTTTCATGTATGCAACTATTGTTAACGGTGAAGGGAGAATTGTCGAAGGGGGTATTAACAACTCCCATTAATTAAAACAAGATTTTGAGTGTCATCCCCTAAGAGCTGAGTACCAAGTGGGAAGAAATGAACACATATATGCAAGAAGGCAGACTGGTAATTTGTCTCATGCACATTTTAAATAATCAAAAGTTTAATGAACTAAACCTTGTTTCTTAATTGGAAATATTTTCATCTTAGATACAGTGACATAATAGAGACTTGGAGGATAGCCCAGATTATCCCCAAACCAATGACCATCCAAGAGACTGATAACCCTTCTTGTACATCAAGCAACATAAACTTCATTAGATCTGATCCATATTGAAACTTAAGTTTTACACACAAGGAAATAATTGTCATACAGGCTCCATTTTCAGGCCTTAGCATCAGACAAACAAACCAAGATGCCATGTACTTGGAGATAACAATAGCAAGAATATGGGGAAAGCTTTAGGATACAAACTAACAGTATGCAACCAATAACATTTAAGCAAGGTAAACTTCCAAGCTACTTGGTCTAAATTTCGAAGGCCAGCACTTGATGTCTAGCACAAAACATTGTGCTGCCTGAGAAGATTTAACTGGAATGAAAGCACAGTTTCGTTTAAAATTTCAAACAACCAGATTCAAGACAATGCTGGAGTGCTGCTTCCCAATGAAAAGCTGGCTATATCAATTGGACCAGATGCATTCTTAGAACCCCGGGCTACAGTGCCTGAAATGCGGCATGCCATCATTTCCACCTCATCAAGGGTATATATCATTATGCGGGAGGCAATTTTGCAAAATTCTCTGCAATTCACAAAATTAATTCCAATGTTAAAAACAGCACCAATTCAAAATATCCTGGAAATCAAGAATAGATTGCAGTAGTTTAAAACACTAAACTCCCAAGGACCGTCTCCAATGAGCATTATATCATCATCATCATCAGTATAGACAACCCGCCATCCTTTCTTCGGATCATTCAAAAGACCTTCCATATCAAACAGCCGCTCCAGCTCACAAATTAGATCATCATACCCACCAAACTTGGAGAGATCAATAAACCTGCCTACAGCACTCCCTTGCTTATGAACCTGCAGCAATAATCTTGTAATAATTCACAGAAACAAGAAGATAAAATCAGGAAAGCACTATCATTTAGGTGGAGATAAAAGACTTACAATTGCACAGTTACTCCCCGCAGGTTTAATTTGCATTTGAGACCCTGATGGTATGGAAGCTGCAGATATCATTGGAGTACCACCAATCCCATCTGCTATTGGAATGCCCTTTGTTAAGGGAAAACCAAAAAGCATACATGTGTTCTCACTAGGAATACAGTTCTGACCATGTGTTATATCTGTATGTCCACTGCAAACATCCAAGCAGTGGAAATACCTTTTTGAGATGCCCTGGGCCCTTTTATCATGATTCTCAGTAACAGTGTGAGAGTTTTCTTGCTGAAACATCAGCACAGAAGATGGGGAGGAAACTAGAGTGGCAGACATCATGGGTTGTGCAAGAGCACCAAATCCTTTAACTGGTGCAAGCCATATGCTTCCACCAATAGCACCAGATGTGTGAACTCCTTCAGAGGCCTGAACATCGGTGGGAACTTGTTTTAGTGATGGTGTAAGTAGAACACTTTCTTGACCTTGCAAGACCTTGAACTGAACGGATTCTCTGGACTGTGTGTCTTCACAGGGAAGGTCAGAGTTTCCAATGAGAACGCTGACCCTACGTCCTGAACCAGCTAACATGGGATTATTAGGCTCAGGAATGCATCTCCTTGTCTCAAACACTTGATGAGTTCTTATGCCTGAGACAGGAGGGACTTTTAAAACATTACCATCATAGGGAGTTCTAAGAACCATAATTTCTTGACCTTGCAAGACCTTGTGGAAACTTGCAGACTCTGCCAATTCTGGACAGCCATTTCCATCTGTGAATGAGCAAAAAGCAAACAACGGACGCATTAAATTAGATAAGCAAAGAAGTCGCATACTGAGAATTGTATCCAAGGCTATTGATAGGTCAGGCTGGTCGGCCTGAATAGCTCAAACCAGCTCAAAAATTTCTAGGCCCAGGCTTAGAATTTGACGCATTAGTTTGCAAATGAAAACTCTTTGAGAAAGCTCAAGCATAGCATGAGAGGTTTGAGTTAATGAATTGAGATTAGATCAGGCCTTGGTCTAACTAAAAGTTATTCAGGTCAAGCTTGAGCTTAGCCAGGCTCAAGACTGTTTCTGCTAATTTTAATGCACTAATTCTATCTGCAAAACAAGAATTTACTTGAAACTGGAAAATCCAAATCAGCAGGGGGGAAACAAATCCTTGTTCTCTTTGGACCAGGTGGTGACAGATCATTGGTTGCTGATGCTATGCCAGTTGGCTCAATCTCCCATGGAGATATCCGGTCTTTCCGACAAGTAGCTGAATCATCATCCCATCTCACCTGTAACATTTGGCAAAATCCAGAATACTATGTAGTATGGGAATATACACAGGAATTGCACAGAAAAGAATGTCATAATCAATACTTATTTAAGAATTTGAGAGTTTGACTGAAACATTTTTTTCCAATAGAGAAGAAACTCAAGTTTTAGCAAAAAATAAGATAAACAGAGAAAAAAAATGTGGTGGAAGGGAAACTAGGAATCCCTAGAGTAAAGTTTATTCAAAGTCCTGGAATAACTATCCTTCTCAGTGTGGGATGGGGTTATGTAGAAACATGTAGGCAATAGAACTATGGCCCAGCAGGAGAAAAAAATACCAAGCAATTAAGTAGTAAAACGAGGTATTTTTTACTACTTAATTGCTTGGTATTTTTAAGGAATATATTATCAACTCGACTTACACCCCACTACTATGGGCTCACTGCAAGGTCTATCCTGGGTTACTGTTAAATTTAAAGGGTTATGTGAGTTTGCAATATATCGTGTTTAGGCTGGTTGCAACCAGATATAAAAGAAGCACATTTTAGAGCACGCTGAAATAAATAGGTCAATAATTCACAAGATCAGAAAAGACGAATAGTAATTTCTCTGAAAGAAGAGATGCTTGAACAAATAATAATAGTTTGATCTTCAATCTCCCATACTAAAACCATGATGATTCTAGAAGTGGACAGCTTAGCGCAAAATGGGAAAGTAATTACCATTGCAAAACGATGTTTTAACCAGATACATATCTCCCTGAAATTAGCTGACAATGTATCAGATTGAAATGAAGTTTAACAAAGCAAAAAAAAAAAAAAAAAAAAAAAAGAGAAATAGCCTAGTTTGAAACTATTTAGCAACATGACCCAGTTTTGGCTTGTGTCAAACACCTGCTTCATGCCATGTTTTTTATTTATTTATTTATTTATTTTCTCGGCATGAAGCCGGTGTTTGAAATGTGAGCTTCATGCTAAAAAAAAAGATTCCAAATAAAATTTTAAAAGGATAAATATAAATTTGATATCTACACTAATTCTATTACCTTAATTTTGTTTAAAAATTTTTGACAATTATATCATCGACATAAACAATCATAGCTATAACTCCCCCTGAGACCGAATGCTTTATGAAAACTATATGATCCCCTTGACTTTGATTGTAGCCATTAGTTAACATAACTTTGGCAAATCGTCCAAACCAAGCACATGGGGACTGTTTTTACTCATATAGGGCTTTCTTTAACATATACACTCATGTAGATTTCTTCTTCTAGTTCACCATGCAAAAATGCATTTTTCACATCATACTGCTGTTGTTCCCAATCAAAATTCATAGACAAGGAAATTCATCTTGGCCACTAGTGCAAAAGTTTCTTGGTAATCAACTCCATACGTTTGAGTGTATCCCTTTGCAACCAGCCTCGCCTTATATCTTTCTAGAGACCCATCAACTTTTAGTTTCACTGCAAACACCCACTTACACCCCACTGGTTTCTTTCCCTTCGATAAATCAACTAATTCCCACATTTTATTTTTCTCTAATGCATCCATTTCTGCTCTCATAGCAAGTCTCCCTTCTTCCTTAGACAATGCCTCAAATAATGAGTTGGGAATAGGAATGGTCTTTAAAGTAGTTAGGAAGCTTTTGTGGTTAGAGGAGAATTTTTCAAATGATACATAGTGAGCTAGGGGATATAAAGGCTTCTTGCTGCATTCTCGGGTTCCTTTTCTTACAACTATGGGTAAATCTTGATCTTGGATGGGAGGCATAGGATCTACAGGTTCATTTGGGTCACAGGGGTAGTTGTCAGGTCAGATGATGTCATTTCATTTCCAGGACTCAAATAAGAATTTTGTTCTTGCCTTGTCACTGTAGCTGGAACTTTACTCCTTATGTACACTTGATTAAACCGAAACCGATCAAAGTCTTATCATTCTCTGCTGTTTGATTGACAATTTGGACTCAGATTGGGACTCAGATGACTCAGATTTGGATGTTGGTAAGTCTAACAAGAACATCTCCTTATCTTCAAGTGTTGACAACTTCCCCTGAAGATAAGGAGTAAAGAAGGACTTATCTTTGACAAAAGTAACATCAGCTCAAACATAAAATTTTTGAGAAGAAGGATGGTAACACTTGTAACCTTGGCAGAATACCCTACAAATACACACTTCAGAGCCCTAGGATCAAGTTTTCCATGATTAAAACTATGGATATGGAAAAGGAAATGCAACCAAAAATCCGAGATGGGAGATTGAGTATGGATCAAACGTCTAGAAAGGACTGAGACAAGACTTCGAGTAGACTCTTGAACCCCAAGACTCTAGAAGGAATTCGATTAATAACATAGGCTGATATGAGGACAGCTTCCCCAATAAGACTTTGGAACATTATGATGGAACAAGAGTGCTCAGGTACAATCAAGAAGGTGTCGATGTTTTTTTTCAGCAACTCTATTTGATTGTGGAGTTATGACACACGAGGACTCATGGACAATACCTTCTTGTTGAAGAAAGGAGGACAACCTTTGATTAAAGTAGTCACGAGCATAATCAGTTCTAATATTTTTTATTGTGGTGCCAAACTGATTTTTGATCATACTATATTAGACGGGAAAAATATGACTCACATCAAACTTATGCTTGAGGAGATAAACCCAAGATACCCTTATACAATCATTAATGAACGTTACAAACCATCTATACTAAAAAATGCAAGGTATAGTTGAAGGTCCCCAAATGTCACTATGGATTAAATGAAATGGAGAAGATCTTTTATTGCTGATAGGAAAAGAAACACGAGCATGCTTAGCAAGCTCACATATTTCACAATGTAAGGATTGAACATCAAATCCATTAAACAAGGAAGGGTATATTATTTTCAATGCTAGAAACGACAAATGATCTAGACACCTATGATGTAACCAGATGACATCTTTATTGGACAAAGAAAACAAGGAAACTAACGAGAGAGAATTAATCGGTTGTGGCAGATCCGATGTACACAAGTAGTAGAGTCCATTAAGTTCCTTAGTAAGTCCAATCTTCTTCCCCGAGTCTTGGTCCTGAAATTCACAACAAGAAGCAGAAAAAACAGCACAACACATTAGATCACTGGTCAGTTTTTGGATAGAAATCAGATTAGTAGATAAACAAGGGACAAGGAGGACATTTTTAAGAATCAACGTACGTGTAATTTACATATTTCCTATCGGTGCAACTATGGATGTAGTACCATCAGCAATAGTAATTTTTCCGTTGCTTGGATAGGGTAGATAAACGAGAAATTTTTTAGAGGTATTTGTCATATAGTCGATCGCACCAAAGTCGAGGATCCATGTATTCCTAAACTTATCACTAGAGGCATTCAATCCAAGAGAGGGCAGAGTCTCACCTGAGAGTGTTAATGAACACATAACCTGAGTTGGTACTGGCTGAGATGAATTCGGGACAGAACTTTCAAGTTTTCCGAGGAGATGCTTCAATTTCTCAATATCATCCATGCTCACTCCTCCGGGAAGCAAAGGTTGATCCTGTACAACCACATGAGCCTGTCTCGGATAAAAGATGGTTGGCCCGACTTTCTATCCCCATTCACGGTTGCTTGGCTTACCATGTAGTTTCTAACATTTATCTTTATTATGTCCGGGCTTTTTGCAGTAGTTACAACACCGTTCATCTCGAGTTGTGCTTCGGGTGTCAAACCGGTTCTTGTCTGTAGGACCTTTGTCAAGATTAAGTCCTTGATACTTGGAACTGATAAGGGCAAAACTAGCCGCCAACATTGTGTTAAGCATGATTCCCAGACGGCTTTCTGCCGCACGGACTAAAGAAATTGTTTCATTCAAGGAACTTTAGCGCGACCTGAAATTTGAATGCGTACTAAGTCGTACTCAGAATTGAGGCCTGCCAAAAAAACATAAAATCGATCTCTTTCAATGAAATTTTTAAACAACCACCGAACATCCACTATGTTGCAAATCAAGTGCCCTGTAATGATTCAACTCTTGCCACTGATTCTGTAAAAACCAAGCATAATCTGTCATTGTTTTTGTTCCCTATTTGGCAGCTGTAGTCTTGATCTTTATGCCTTAAATAAGGGTTGCATCATGAACTTTGGAATAGGTTTGATGAAGAGCATCCCAGATTGATTTTGTTGTAGGAAGGAACATGCAGGTGTCACTAATTTCCGGTATTATGGAGTTCCATAGCCAGGACATTATCATCGAATCTTCTTAATCCCAGGTGTCAAATCAAGCTGTTCTTTTCTTTGGTCTTGTGCCCACGATGTGTCCCAATTTCCTTTGTCCTTTAGATACATACGAACAAGTTGTGACCACTTTAAATAATTATTCCCATTCAATCGGAAAGCTGGTTGGATATTCTGAAGTTCCACAACTGTGCGAGCAGGATGGTCATCCTCAACCGATGGGGGATTCGAACTCTCAGGTGAAGAAGAAATAGTCTCCGCCATTTAGGCACAACAACAACAACAACAACAACAACAACAACAACAACAACAACTAAGCCTTAATCCCATACTAGATGGGATCGGCTATATGGAAGATGCAGGTCGAGGATTATCTGTACCAAAAGAAGTTGCACGAACCACTGTTAGGGGAGAAGCCAGATCAGATGAGTCAGAAAGATTGGGAGTTGTTGGATCGGCAAGCTCTTGGTGTGGTCCGATTGATGCTGACCAAGAAAGTCGCCTACAACATCGTTAAGGAGACGACAACCCATGGTCTCACAAGGCGTTGTCGAATATGTATGAAAAGCCGTGCTTCAAACAAGGTATTCTTGATTCGCCAATTAGTCAACACGAAGATGGAGGAAGGGGCTTGTGTCATGCGTCGTATGAGCGAATTTAATACTATCTTTGTCAAGGTTGGTTTGAGTAGATATTAAATTCGATGATGAAGTCTGAAGCTTTATTTTTATTATCTTCGTTGCGAGAGAGTTGGGCGAGGAGCGATTCTGTGATCGTAGTTCATCCGGATCGCAAAGCTAACCTTTGAAGGAATTGAGATCCGATTCTTGGAGAGGATATTGAAGGAGAAGTTACGGGAATCATCGAGGTTCTTTGTTGAGTCTGAAGCAGAGGCGAGAAAAGTGGAAAGGGGCATGTAATCGGTGGCGTGGTAGATCTAAGTCAAAGAAGAGGTCGGTCGAAAGTTCGCAGGATATCACACTGGAACCGCCGTAAGGCTGAGTAAGCCGAGAAATCAATGTACGGCTCCATCCGTTCCCAGGAAGAAGGAAGACAAGTCAGTTAATTCAGCAATAGAAGATGTAGATGATGCATTGGTTTGTTGTGTTGAGTACCCGATTGAATCCTGGATCATGGATTCTGGTGCTTCGTTTCATGCTTCACCTTGCTCAAATATGAAATAAAAATAAAAAAAAATAAAATGAAATAAACTGAAATAAAATGAAATAAAATTAAAAATAAGAATACATAAATAAATAATAATAACAACAGATAATTTCTATGAAAGATTGGGATGTTAGAAGCATAACAGTATCCCCACAAACAAAGCTAAGCTAATGAAGGAAAACCTTTTAGTCGACTTATCGGTAATCCTATATTAGGCTGGGTCGGCTATATGAATTTTTTGTCTCCATGTCGCTCTGTCAAAAGCAAGATTCGGCTCAATATCTAACATACGTAGGTCCTTAGACACCACTTCTCTCCACGTAATCCTAGGCCTACCTCTACCCATCTTCTTACCTTCTACAACTAAACTAACACATTTTCGAACTGGAGCACCTGGGGGTCTCCGGCGTACGTGGCCAAACCATCTTAAACGCCCTTCTCGTATTTTTATCTTCAATCAGCAACATGCACCTTCTCTCGGATATGTTCATTTCTAATCTTATCCAATCTTGTATGACCACTCATCCATCTTAACATCCTCATTTCGGCCACATTCACCTTATGCATATGTTGAACTTTAGTGGCCCAACATTCGCTCCCGCATAGCATGGCCGGTCTAACTGTCGTCCTATAAAATTTTCCCTTTATTTTATTAAGCATCTTTTTATCACATAACACCCCCGTGGCACTTCTCCATTTCAACCATCCAACTTTGATTCTATGGGTTACATCTTCATCTATCATCCATCATCTTGGAAAATGAAACCTAAATACCTAAAATTGTTAACCTTAGACACTACCACCCCCCTAGTTTCACTTCTCCTTCATCTCTCCTACTTAGACTAAAATTACAGTGCATAAATTCTGTCTTACTTCTACTTAACCTAAAGCCTTTACTTTCTAAAGTGTTTGTCTATAATTCTAGCTTTTGATTTACTCCATCTCTAGTCTCATCCACTAGGACAACATCATCCGCAAACAACATACACCATGGGATGTCATCTTGGATATAACTAGTTAATTCATCCATTACTAAGGTAAACAAGTATGGGCTTAAGGCTGATCCCTGATGTAGACCCACTGTTATAGGAAACTCCTCCGTGTCTCCTCCTACTGTTCTCACACTTGTAACCGCTTCCTCATACATATCCTTAATAATATTTATATATTTTCCATGAATGTCTTTCCTCTCCAATACCGAACAAAGGACTTGTCTTGGTACCCTATCATATGCTTTCTCCAGGTTAATAAAAACCATATGGAGATCTTTCTTCTTTTCTCTGTAGATCTCCATCAAGTTTCTTAATAGAAAATGGCTTCGGTTGTAGATCTACCTGACATAAAACCAAATTGGTTCTCTGATACCTTCATGATATACCTGAGTCGATGCTCTATTACCCTCTCTAAGAGTTTCATCGTATGACTCATTAACTTAATACCACGGTAGTTGGTGCAATTTTGAATATCTCCTTTATTCTTATAAATAGGAACCAAAATGCTTTTTCTCCAGTCGTCTGGCATTTTCCCCCCTTTTAGGATAGAGTTGAAGAGTTTGGTTAACCACTCTACCCCCACTTCTCCAAAGCACTTCCAAACTTCAATCGGGATACCATCTGGGCCATAAGCTTTTCCAGCCTTCATTTTTTCCAGTGCCTCCAGCCTTCACTTTTAGACACAAGTGAGAGACAAAAAAATTCAACAATGAAAATTGAAAAGCAAAACAGAAACCCAACGATGAAGGCTAGAAAAATGAGACAGAAACCCAGCGATGAAGGCTGGAAAAACAGAGACAGAAACCAGGCGATGAAGGGTAAAATAAATGCAACGGTTAACCCAAAAACCCTAGTCTCCGTGCAGCTCTAATACCATGAAGCGATTCACTGATTTTGAATATTATTTGTCATGAAAAAATACAGCCCTAATGTATACATATATACCTCCTATATCAAAAGCAAATCATATCCTACATTATAGGATCAAATAATCATTGAGATCCTATAATATATGAATTGATATGGTAACAAAAAATTATCCCCTAGAATCCAGGGATCTTATAGTGATTTCCTACGACTGTGTCATATAGTAGTCTTGCATAATGGTAAAGCTATATGGTCTGAAGTCAGTTTCAAACAATGAAGGGCTCTCTGTCAAATAGATATATGAAGGCAAGAAAAAAGCTATACAAAGGAACATAAATTCCCATAAGTGCAAGTTTCCGAGATTCTAGCGGGGAATAATCAGAGAGTTCAGCAGAGCTATATGGCAGTCTTTGTAAAACAAGAGAGTTCGATGATTAAGTAGAGAATTTTGGACAGTGGTAGAGTTCCAAGATAAGTAGTGAATCTTGAAGCATATATAAGATACATAGATCAAAGAAAAGCTACATAAAGGAATCTAAACCCTATCAGTGATCAACAGTCACCATAACCCAATTTACATTGGATATGAGGCTATCTGTTGCAAGCAAGCAAGAAATAGTGCATGTTTACATCCCAACTATAGCAAGATAATGTAGTAAGAGCCTATATGTATTTTCTTTAATATAAGATGAGCCTTGGTGCAATGGTAAACTTGTCGCCATGTGACCTGGAGGTCACGGGTTCAAGTCGTAGAAACTACCTCTTGCAAAAAAAAACAGGGTAAGTAGTTCGACCCTTTCTTGAACCCCGCGCATAGTGGGAGCTTTGTAACACCAAGCTGCCCTTTATAAGAGGATTGCAAAGATAAAAGAAACTAATATGGAAAGGTCATTATCACCAAGTATCAGCTTAAACCTATAACGATGCATACCCTCTATAGGAAAATCAGAGATTTATTTTATCTCATAAAATCAGGGATTTATTTTCTAATTGTTGGTTTCCTTATTTTTCCATTACCTTACTTTTGTAACATTATTTATTTGTTACCTTATTTCTTCCCATGTAGCTTTTCTATTTAAGACCATGTACTTGTTGCTTAAGAGAATAAGAAAGATTTGAGCCTTTTCTCCACTCTATTTTCTTCCCTTTTCTCTCTATTTCCAACATGGTATCAGAGCCCTAGGTTCGACGATCTAGGGATTTTCTTTTCTTCCTTCATGGCAAACCAGAATCTGTGGATAACTGATAACCATTTTGCGATTATTGCAAACGCTCGTGGCATACATGTGAAATGCGCTAGAAGATTAATGGCAAACCTCAAAACTAAGAGAAGAAAAGTGGAAGCAAGGATCGTGCACTTTAGGCTAGTGTAACGGATCAAGAGAAACAGTCTCTTTCAAGCTTGTTTTCCTTCACCAAGGAACAAATAGATCAACTGTATAAGCTCCTCAAGTCTAAAAAAACTCATTTTAGTTTTATATGTGATAATTATCTGACAGCAACTCTCCTTAGTATCAATCTTGATCATGCCTGGAGTACTGATTCAAGTGCAACCGGTCATATGACAAGAATGTCAAACCTTTTTTCTTCATATAGTCCTTATGCTACCCAAAAAATTAAGATTGCAGATGGCTCCCTTTTAGCGATTGTAGGGAAAGGTTTTGTTGTGTTGTCTCCAACGCTCACTCTTCATGATTTCTTTCACGTTCCTAGACTATCTTGTAACCTTTTGTCTGTCAGTAAATTAGCTCAAGATAAACAATGTCAAACAATTTTTTTTTCCTTTTTATTGTGTACTCCAGGATTTGAACTCAGGGAGGATAATTGGCAGTACTAAGCAGAATGGAGGACTCTACTTCTTTGATGATAGATCCACATCAAGACATCAATCTCGACCAATAAGTTTCTGTTTTGAATCTACTTCTATTTCGGATCAAGACATCATGTTATGGCATTTAAGGTTAGGCCATCCAAATTTTCAAAATTTAAAACACGTTCTTCCTAATTTGTTTAGTAATAAAGGCCCTTCTTTATTTTATTGTGAAATATGTGAATTTGCAAAACATCACCGTACATTTTTTTCCTTCACAACCATATAAACCATCAAAACCTTCAACCGTTATTCACAGTAATGTTTGGGGTCCTAGTAAAATGAGTACACTTAATAATAAAAAGTGGTTCATTACATTTACAGATGATCATACTAGACATTGTTGGGCGTATTTAGAAAAGTCCTGAGGCTGAACAAGTTTTCAAAATGGTGTAGACACAATTTCAAACTAACATACAAGTCTCCAGAAGTGATAATAGAAAGAAATACTTTAATATGATCCTAAGTAATTTTTTTCTTGAAAAAAGAATAATTCATCAGAGTTCTTGCTGAATGGCATTGCTGAGGGAACAAACAAACATCTACTAGAGGTAGCTCGTGCATTACTTTTTTCACCTAAAGTTCATAGGAATTTGTGGGGAGTGGTTGTTTTAACTACCTCATACTTAATTAACCAAATGTCATCCAAAGTTTTGAAATTTCAAACCCTGTTTCCATACTTTCACAAAATGTTTTCCTACTGCACAACTTTCAGCTAATCTATCTTTAAAAATTTTGGGTTGTACAACCTTTGTTCATGAACATAGAAAAATAGGAAAGTTTGAACCACGTGCAAGTAAATTTGTTTTCATCGATTACTTTCCAACACAAAAAAGATATAAATATTTTGATCCAATATCAAAAAAGGTGTTTGTAACTATGGATGTCATATTTTTTGAAAAACAACCTTTTTTTCAAGGATATTTATCTTTAGGGGGAAGGTTAATGGGAAGATTCATTTGATTTAGGAGATGTGTTTCTTTCATATAATGTGTTTGAGACATGTACCATGGCATAAAAAGCAAAAGGCACCATATCATTTTTTGATACTCCTCTCATTATGACCGAAGTTTCTATTGGAGCTAGGCCTAAATTTTTAAACCAAAATTACAAAACATTTTTAAATCAAAATTGTGAAAAGTAACCTTCAGAAATTGTAAAATAAGGAAAAACCAAATTTAATGCCGCAACATGATGACTCTTGGAAAGAGACAAGTAGCAGATTCAAAGACAGTGATCGAACTTGGAAGGGAATGGTGTACTTGAAGAAGAATCATAAGAAAAGAAAAGATGAATCAACTCTGCAACACAACCACGATTCGGAGCAGAGGGAAAATCCACCACTTGAATCCAATACATGTGAGTTTCCTTCCAAATCTAGTAGTCAAAGTAAGTCTTCCTAGCCTTCCAAAGTTGACATACCAATAGCACTTTGAAAACGTGTTAGATCTTGTACTAAATACCCTTTGTCTAAATTTGTGACATATTGAAACTTGTCTTCATCTTTTGTTGCGTCTACCTCTTAGTTATCCAATGTAGAAATTCCTAAAATTGTATAGGAGCCTCTAAAAGTTTCAAAGTGGAAAAAGGTTGTTCTTCAAGAAATGAGGACTCTTGAGAAGAACAACACTTGGAGTGTTATGGCATTACCCACAGGTAAGACTACTGTAGGTTGTAAGTGGGTCTTCACTGTGAAGTACAAATTCGATGGTTTTGTGGAGAGATACAAGACAAGATAGGTAGCTAAAGGATTCACTCGGACCTATGGTGTAGACTGTCAAATATTGTGTGAATGGCCAAATTACCTTGGCCTTAGATTCTGTATATTATATATAGACATTACAAGGATGCTAAGCGACTATGCTGCAAACGACGGCTAAGATGACTGCAAAAGGACCGAATATGGTTTCGGCATTGGTTGCGGTTGACACAAACTTTATTAAGCACATACGGGATACGTCGAAAATAAATGCACAGTACCAGAGATAGGTTGCAGACAAGGACGAGCTCCCCCATACCAAAAGAGGGAAGCTATGGTACTGAGTACGGGAGGTAAGCTTTTGCATCAATCATCTGTAACGAGCAAGAGCACATTCAAGCTAACTTTTGAATTTCAGCCAGGGGCACCACTTGAGGTGATGGGGCAAACCATTAGTTGCAAGTGTTTTACAGCCTGTCGACTTCACAAAGAACCGAAAAAAATTGATTGAAGAGACGAAGGACTCCTTAGCACCGAGACGGATGAAAAGACATACAGATAAAGGTTGGAGACCTTTGGAGTTTGCAATAGGAGATTAAGGCTGGCTGAAGAAAATCCTTGACCTGTGGGTTGAAGGACGGAGCAAGAAAAACAGGAGAACGTTCTACTTGGTGCAATAGAGAAGTCAGCCTATTTCCAATTCTTCTTTTGAGAAAGACACAAGTCTATAGCAGTTCGAAAAGAGATCTAAGAGTATTAGGATTCGGCTCCGACAAGGGCATCAATTTCTTTCGATAGGGGTGGTCTATTAGACCCTCGCACTGAACCAGGAGATATTCGTTCCATCCTTAAATACACTGATCCGGAGATAATGCACATAATGCGGTAGCAGGAGAAAGCTGGCATAACAAGAAGTCCGCACGCGCGGAGTGCAGAGCCTTGGCAATAGTGCGCATAACTTGCGCACAGGCGTAGGAGCGTGCATACAAAACAATACGCACGAGCAACGTACAGGCGCAGGAGCGCACAAGCACAACAGTGTGTACGGGCAGCACACGAACACGGAAGCATAAGCCGCAGAGGATAAGGCACAGGCGCGCGAGCAGGGTACAGACGTACGCGAGACATTTGCGAACCACTGGTACACACGGACACAAGTGTATACGCGGGCACGCGGAGTCTTCCGAACACAAACGGATGTGCATAGAGCATGCGGAGCACACGCACACACTCGAGTGAGACTCAAGTGCAGTATTCACGAGACGAGGTTAGACCGTGAAGGCGTTTGTTGCGATAACTAAAATAGGGGACTATCGGACATGATAAGGTCATTCAAATTGGAGTTTGAACTTATCCACAAGTTAGTTTGAATACCCTTATACTTGTATAAATAGGGCAGAGGCCCTTGGCATTTAATTTATTAAGAAGAAAGCGAATAAAGAGTGTTGCTTGTGGCCCCAATTCCTTTGTGTGCTTTCTGGTTTGCTTTTGCTCTTACTTGCCTTTGTTTCTTTTCTCGTTTGTTGGCTTGTTCGCTAGTTTGTTTAGGCAACTACTGCAAACCTTGGTTGAGAGAGATAGGGCAGATCCGGATATCATCATACGAAGATTCAGAGTAGTGGGACTTCTAAAAAGTTGAAGTAAATATTCTTCTATGTGATAAGATCCAAGATAGAGAGAAGTTGTATTGGAAGAAATGAGAGCCCTCAAGAAAAATAATACACGAGAGTTAACAAAGCTTCTACCTGAAAATAATACAATTGGCTGCAAATGGATCTTCACAATAAAATTTAAGGCTGATGGTAGCATTGAAAGATGCAAGGCCCAATTAGTAGCCAAGGAATATACTCAGACATATGTAATTAACTATCAAGAGACTTTTGCTCCAGTTGCGAAGATGAATATAGTCCGTATGCTTTTATTATTAGTTACTCAGAAGAACTAGTTCCTGAATCAACTAGACGTGAAGAATACCATTTTGCATGGAAATCTAGAAGTTTACACGCATGTTCCTCAAGGTTTTGAAGATGCAATGGGAAGGGACAAAATGCAGACTTAAGAAGTCCTTGTATGGTCTCAAGTAATCTCCTCGGGCTTGGTTCGAAAAATTCAATAGTTATGTACAAGAGATTCAAACAAAGTCAATAGGAATAGAGAAAATGGTAAAACTACTGCCTTGATAGTTTTTGTGGATAATTCTTGCAAGAAATGATAAAGAAGATGATTGAGGAAAGCTCTCAACAAGGAATTTGAAATTAAAGACCTTAGGAACCTAAGATATTTTCTGGGAATAGAGATTACTAGATCCAGAGAAGATATTTTTCTATCTCAGAGGAAGTACGTTCTGGATCTTCTTAAGAAGCTTACTTGGGAGCAAAACTGTGGAAACTCCGATTGAAATAAACCATAAAACTAAAGCACTTGGTGGAGAACCTGTCAACCGAGAGAGATATCAGAGATTAGTGGGAAAGCTCATCTACTTGTCTTATACGAGGCCTCATATTTCTTATGTAGTTGGTGTCGTGAGTCAATTCATGCGCATCCGAGAGAAGAACATCTGAAAGTTGTTTTGAGAATAGTTAAGTACTTAAAAAATTCTCCGGGTTTGGATCTTATCTTTTCTAGAACGAGTAAAATGGAAGTTGAGTCTACACAAATACAGACTAGATCAACTCTTCTCTTGATAGAAGACCAATTTCAGGCTATTGTACTTTCATTGGAGGAAACCTGGTGTCATGAGGGAGTAAAAAATAACCTGTCGTCACTTGATCTAGTACTGAAGCCAAATTTAGATCAATGGCTTTAAGAATTTATGAAGCTATGTGACTGAAATCTATTCTCAAAGATCTAAGGGTTTAAGTCTCTAAACCTACGAGGCTATATTGTGATAAGAAGACAGCCATTAGCATAGCTCATAATCTTGTCCAACATGATTGAACAAAGCATGTGGAGATAGATTGTCAGTTTATAAAGAAGAAGATTGAAGATGGGATCATTTCTGTTCCCTTGTTCCCTTTGTTCAAACAGAAGATCAACTAGATAATGTGTTTATAAAAAGCCTTTCAGCTAATCATTTTCTGAAGATCTTATCTAATATGGAAATGCAAGATATTTTTAAGCCAACTTGAGGGGAAGGGTTGGAAATCTGCCAAATTTGGACAAATTGGCCACATCTAAATCCAAGGTGGCTGAGCTGGTCTTGGCCATTTAATTTCTTTTACCATTGTTTTTTCCTTTTTTAGCCTAATCTGTATCTTTTGTATTATAGGGAAGAAATTCCTATAAATATAGCCTTAGTATAGCCTTGTACAAAAAATCAATATACATCAAACATTTTTCCTCTCTAAAAATTCTCATCAATTAACGATAAATTAAATGAGGGCTTAGATTACAACTCATTTGCAAGTATATGGTTCGATTAAAAAATAAATAAAAGTTGAATGTTGTGTTGAAGGTTAAAAAGTTAATTTCTAGTATATTTTTGTATTCATTCACTTATAGAATCAGTAAAATGACTCTTATTATTTAAGGCAACCGACAAAGTAGCTAACGCCGGACAAGGTAGTGATTAATTTGCGGGCAGTGGTAACCAGGGTGGATTGACAAAAGAGCAAGAAATGGGAGGACAAAAAGAGAAGAAAAGTCTCTAAAACTTAAAAAGGAAAATATAACTCAATAATCAATGAATAAAATTCAACCCACAAGCCGGGTTTAAATAGCTGAAAAAAAACTAACCTAGATAGCCTAGAAACTCTATTTTCTTATCCAAATTTGCCCAAATCGACAAATTTTGGTCTCATAGAAAAACTTATCTAATTCTAAAATAACTAAACAAAACAGATAACTCCTAAAAATCTGAGTTCAAATCGGATTCATATCCTATCCTAAATTGGCATATGAAGTATTAACAAAGTTGAAAAAAACAATGAAAAACAAAGAAACGACGGGAAAAACAATAGAATTTGAGGATGAAGGAAAGGAAGTTCGATGGACCCCACGTGCGCGTCATGACGAGCTTTCCGAATTGGGGTTGAGCGCGCGAATCTGATACCAGTAGCAAAAGTTATGACCAAAATATCGAAACATGTCCAAAATGCTCCCTAATTTGGGACTTGGCTCGATCACCTTCCGCATTAACGTCGGTCCGCCAAGTCGTGGTATGCCAAAGTTCTCATGGTGGAATCAGACAGCTCGGCATTGTCTGACTCGGGTTGGAATGAACTCGCCCTCGAGTTCGTATCAGTCGACTCCACAAAGCAAGGGCTTAGATGCTTCACATTGAAGATGTTTGAAATCTTCAAATGACTAGGGAGGCGCAACCGGTATGTATTTTCATTGATCTTCTGCAGGACTTCACAGGGTCCGATCTTTCGTTCCTTGAGCTTGTTATACTCACCTCTGAAGGCGATCTCGAGTGAAATCTGACCAGCTAAATTAAGCGCCCTCGTTGAGCGGCTTTGGCCGCGTTTGTGGCATTCACCTTGTACTTGGTATTACTCTCTGAATAGCTAACTTGACACCTTTCATGAATAACCGAAGATGCTCGGCCATGGGTGAACACGACCAATCGTAGGGCGGGGGTGGATCAAGTACTTAGATGGGTTCCGCCCATAGACAACCTCGAATGAGCTGGCCGGTAGTGCGATTCTTTGATCTATTGTAGGCAAATTGGCTTGAGGTAGTGCGGATCCTACAGCCGATTTAGGATTCAAGCCAAACTCCTCGATAGGTTACCCCGAACTCCGGTTCACCGGTCGGCCCGTCTGTTTGGGGGTGGTATGCACTGCTAAAGTTTAACTGCATCCCCAATTTCCCCCACAAGCTTCTCCAGAAGAGGCCAATGAACTTGGTGTCACGATTGGATGTGATGGAGCGAGGGACACCATGCAAGCGGACCTCTCAAAAGTAAAAATGTGCAATGCGGGTAGCATCCATAGTCTTCTAACAAGCTACAAAATGGGCCATCTTGGAAAATCTGTCAACCACCACCATGGTAGAGTCTGAGGCCCGCTAGGTATGAGGAAGGCCCAGAACAAAATCCATACTAACGTTAAGCCAAGGGGCTTCAGGGACTAGCAAGGGAGTGTACAGCCTGCGTTGGTAAGAACTCCTTCGGCCCGCTAATACACAAAGCAGCGCTCTAAAAAGTAAGCTACGTCGCTAGACAGGTTCGGCTAATAAAAGTTTGTAGCTATGAGAGCGTAGGTCTTATCACGACCAAAGTGCCCCTTATTATGGAGTTCGTGATCTGGCATGCATGATGAGCGATGGGGATGCGCGATTCTAGCCTCGAAACAGGTAACTATTATGCAAAATAAAATCGTGACAATGTCCATCGGTTACCTCCTGAAGGATTCGCCCGAAGGAAGGATCATCCACATATATATCCGTGAAAGCTTCAAACCCTGCAACTTTGGCGCTCATTATGGTGAGAAGAGAACTACGGTGGCTGAGAGCATCTGCTACACGGTTAAAGCTTCCTGCTTGATACTTCAAAGTAAAAGTGAACTCCTGCAAGTACGCCACCCACTTAGTGTGCCGCCTCCTCAGTTTGTATCGGCCATTGATGTACTTCAGGGCTTCATGTCGATGCTGTGTCTTGAACGCTGTCTTCCACTCATCTACAGGCCGTATTCTAATCTGGTGGTATCCGCTCTTCAGGTCGATTTTTGAGAAGACCTTTGAGCCGGATAGCTGATCTAACATGTCATCCAGGTGGGGGATGGCGTAGCGGTACTTGATGGTGATTTTGTTGATTACTCGGCTGTCTATACACATGTATCACGAGCTATCCTTCTTTGGCACTAATAGGGCTGGAACTGCGCAGGGACTCGTGCTCTCTCGGATGTAACCGTTCCTTAATAACTCCTCCACTTACCGCTGCAATTCCGCGGCCTCCTTGGGACTGAGGCGGTATGCATGTCGGTTCGACAAGCTCGATCCTGGGACAAGATCTATCTGGTGTTGGATGTCCCGCATAGGTGGGAGTCTCGAGGAAAGTTCCTCTGGCATCAAGTCTGCGAACTCTCGGAGCAACTGATGCACTTCTATTGGCAGATCTGGATCCATGTCTGTAGTACTATGCATGCAAGGTAGCAGTGCGTAGACTACATCGCCCTGCTCAATCGCGCTTAAAAATCTAGACATAGAAAGTAGGTTAGCATTGGTTACCGGAGTATGAGGCTTTTCTTCTCGGCGAGGTGCCAACACAATCCTTTTTCCCTTGATGATGAGACAATAAGTATTCTTCCTTCCATCGTGAACTACGCTCCCATCATACTGCCATGGTCGCCCCAGTAGTAGGTGACAGGCATCCATTAACACGACGTCGCACCATGCATTGTCAAAGTACCTCTGTCCAATGGAGAAAGACACGAGACATCGTCGATCTACTTTTACCTCGGTGCATTTGCTCAACCATGATAGATTGTAGGGCTTCGGATGTCGCTCCGTCTTCAATCAGTAACCGGGCCGGGCGCCGACACCACGCGTTTTCCAACTACTCGCCGACGATCACCTTGCAAATCTTGTCGACCACTATACAGGTGATGTGGAAGATGTTGTTTCTCAGCCAGTTATCCCTTGATTCATCCTTGGGTGCCAGCAGACTCTTGCAAACAACGAGGGTCTCATGGTCATCCCCAATCAGCACGTCACCAGCCTCATAATCATCATAAACTGGCTCCTCAGCCTTCTTAGCCTCGCATACCTCGATCTCTTCAATCATCAAGTTCTTACCCTTCTGACTAGCAGGTTTACGACACTCGAGTAATTTATGCCCCTGCTCACGAAATCTATTACAACGAACGGCAGAGTTAGAACTACGTGACGGTGCTTGCTGGACTGGGTGGGGTGCCTTAGGGTGAGTTATCCGGCTACTCTGATCGCTCCTGATTGGTGGTCTTCTATTCTGCTGCTTTTCACCAGTGAGGGCGCGTTGGTATGCCTCCAAAACAGTCCACAGTATGTATAGACTGAGAACATCCTGCAATGGTTGGCGCAGGCCTCCCAGATATCGAGCCACCAGTTGCTCCTCTATCTCGAATAAGTCGTTCCGCGTGATCAATTGGTAAAAGTCCTCTGTGTACTCATCTACCGATCTTGCGCCCTGTCTCAACGTATGTAGTCGTTGAAACAAGGTTTGGGTGTAGCCGAAGGGGAGGAAGTGCCCCTACATCTTCTTCTTCATCTTATCCCAATCTACGATCTTTGGTTTGCCTTACCAATCCCGTGAACGTCGCAGCTGCTCCCACCACGCGGATGCTCGGTCCTTTAACTTGATGGCAACTAGCTTCACCTTCAGACAATCAGGGACCTTGTACTCAAATATCCTCTCGATCTCGTTCAGCCAGTCGATGAAGACTTCAGCATGTAGGGTTCCAGTAAATTCAGGCAACTCCACCCAAAAGCCAAGATCTTCGTAACGTTCTTCTCGTGCACGGTGCTCTCTAGACTACCCACGCCGGGAATAGGGGTTGACGAAGATAGACTTGGAGTCGTGGTCTGAAACCTCACGATCCCCTAAATCTCGCGCCGCCAGCTGTTGGGTCAACTCTGCTACTTGTCTCTGTAGATTTTCGTTCATTGCTTCCAAAGCGATTGGGTCTCGAGACGGACCTTCCTCTGCCGAAACATGTCCACCATGACGACCACCACGGCCACCATGACCTCCAACCATTTATGCAGAGACCATAGGAAGAACATGAGTTCTGATACCAACTGAAGCCGGGCAGGGTAGTGATTAACCTGCGGGCGGTGGTAACCAGGGGGGATTGACAAAAGAGCAAGAAAAGGAAGGACAAACATAGAAGAAGTCTCTGAAATATAAAAAGGAAAATATAACTCAATAATCAATGAATAAAATTCAACCCACATGCTGGGCTTAAATAGCTAAAAAAAACTAACCTAGATAATCTAGAAATTCTTTCTTATCCAAATTTGCCCAAATCGGCAAATTTTGGTCCAATAGAAAAACTTATCTAATTCTAAAATAACTAAACAAAACAGATAACTCCTAAAAATCTGAGTTCAAATCGGATTCATATCCTATCCTAAATTGGCATATGAAGTATTACCAAAAATGAAAAAAAAAAAACACAGAAAAACGAAGAAACGACGGGAGAAACAGTAGAATTTGAGGATGAAGGAAGGGTCCCCAACGTGCGCGTCGAGACGAGCTTTCCGAATTGGAGTTGAGCGCGCGAATCCGATATCGGTAACTAAAGTTATGGCCAAAATACCGAAACGTGTCCAAAATGCTCCCAAATTCCGGACTTGGCTCGATCACCTTCCGCCATTACGTCGATCTGCCAAGTCGTGGTATGCCAAAGCTTTCATGGTGCAATCAGGCAGCTTGGTATCGTCTGACTAGGGCTCTTCTGCATCAGTAGCCGGGTGATACAAAGTTCCCTCTATGTGCGGAGTTCGGGGAAGGGTTAAACCACTTGGGTCCACAGGTGAATGAATAAAATTAACTAACTATCCATTATCATTTAAGGCAACCAAATCCATAAAATCATATACCATCCATTACAATCAAACAATTTAATTAGATATTAATTATAATTAATCTAAAATTGGGAGTTCATGAAAGTTATCAAGCTTTTAGTAAAATTAACTAACTGTCCCTCTACAAAATTTAAGAAACCCTAGAACATAATTAAACATATTCTATTCCTCCAAAACAAATTGAAAAAAAAACATAACTCTAATCTTATCTTATTGGTATTCCAACCTAACTTATTCTATACCTAAACAAATTCTTTATGTTTCGAAGATGGTTGATGTTATCAAATATTAACAACCATTATTTAGATTTCTAAAACATAGCTATTATTGAAAAGCTCATGTCTGTGATACACTAAGATTTCCACAAACAATGTTGTGAATCTTTGACTATTGAGATTACATATGCATGTTTTTGTAAATTTTTTCTCCACATGTGAATATGTTATAGCCTAGCCAATATTTCTAAACAATGGCCATATCGGCATTCTTATGAGAAAGAACCTAGTTTCAAATACCTAGGTATTAGTAAAAAAATAATAGTTTATGTGACATATGACCATAATATCATTAAGGTAAGTATAGTGATATTATGTAATTCTGACCCATGGCATCAATGGGACAACTGATGATGTTTTGTGATATAAACATACCATGCGAGTAATTAGTCATAAACATGTATTAGCCATTGCATATGAAAGGTGTGTAATATTTGTATTTTCTGGATCGGGAAAATGATTGACATTATTTATGATTTTTAGAAATTATGTTATATCCAATAATGTTATGAAATACATTCATGACATTCATCAAATTTTTGAAGGATGGTTTTTTTTTCTGTCTATAATGTTATGCCAACGCATGATTGGTTATTTAAACTACCTGAAGAAATACATTTATGGGATTAATCATATTTTTGAAGTATGGTTTATTTTCTTTTATCTATAATATCATGCCCATGCATGATTTTTGGTTATTTAAACTACATGGTTGCTTAACTTTTTGTTCTTTTTCTATATATTTCAAATCATAAGGAATGTTTAAGTGGAAATATCAACTTAGTTCAAATAAGCGAATGAACTAGGATTCTTCGGTATTTTTGTGTTAGAACTTTGGTAGCTTGTTTTAGAACTTGTTATTTTTTCTAGAATTGATATTTTTATAGATTACGAAGTATATTTTTGACTTCAATTATGTATGATTGAACAATATACTTTGAAATAAATTGTGTTCTTAAAATAAATTGTAGCATTATTTGTTCAACAGATTATAGGGAAAATTATGTAAAAAAACCTTATGGTTTCACGGTTTTGCAACCGATGACAAAAAAAAAAAATTTCGAAATTACTACGTGTGGTTTCCCCGCTAACAAAAAGGGGAAAAACCGTCAACGGCGTTAATATGACAGGAACAATTTCGTCAAATTATGAGTAAAGATCTGACGTGGCATTAAAAAAAATAATTTCAGTCCCTCTTGCATTCCAAGCGCAAGCGTTCACAAATCCGATCTCCGATCTAAGGTAATCTCCCAAATCAGATCTTCGACGTAACTCCCCCATCCCAAATCCGCAACGTTTTTGCTGATTTTTTTCATTTGTTTTTGCTATTTCTTTGGTTCTTGATTGAAGCCTTCTAATGAATTTCAGGATTCTTGTGGATTTGTGTGTTTTTTTTTTTGTGAGATTAGGGTGAGGGAGTAGATGTTGTGAAATCGAGAGTCGATCATGGTGTGCGAGTTCTTGGAGTACCTGTTGAAGTTCCACTGGCCTTGGCTTACAATTCAGAGATCTTGAAGATGGCCAGCCGATGTTTCTTTGAGATCTTATTTCGCTTCTGATTGTTCTTGTTATTCATCTGTTTGTTTGTTTGGTTTTCTTTTTTTTTTTTTGGAGTTTTTATATACTGGGGACGAAATGGAGTTTTGAAGGAGGATTTGTGCATTCATAGGGTAAAAGGACATCTACTCACTAAATTTGAATCTCAATCATCTGCCATGAAACCTAGAATTTAGGGTTCAAGAGGAAGAAGGAATGGAGAGAAAATAAGGTTCGAGAGGAAGAAGAGAAGAAATGGAGATGAAATTAGGGGTCTAGTGGAGAAAGAAGAAGAAATTGAGAGAAAATTACTTTTTTAATACCACATCAGATATTTACTCATGATTTGACGAAATTACCCCTACCAGATTAACATCGTTGACAGTTTTTCCCCTTTTTCTTAGCAGGGGAAACCACAGATAATAATTTCGAAAAAAAATTCTTTTGGCATCAGTTTGCAAAACCGTGAAATCACGAGGTTTTTTTACATAATTTTCCCTAGATTATAAGACTCTTAAAATCTTGCATACTTATCAAGCAAACTCCACAAGTATGTCACATGTCTGTCATGTGCCATAGTGTCAAATCCACATATTAAGAACTTTCAAGTGTTACACACATTTACCATATCTAGGGAAAACGTATGCAACCCTATGGGTCAACTATCTTTTTTTTTCATTCAAGTGAAATGTGGAAGACATAAAGATCACGCGTCTCCTAATAATGGATTTGAACTCACAATTCATTTTTTTCCCTTATTATTTGCAAGTATATGGTTCAATTGGAAAAATTAAAAGTTGAATCTTGTATTGAAGGTTGAAAAGTTAGTTTCTATTATATTTTTTTATTCGTTTACCTATAGAATGACTAAAATGACTCTTATCATTTAAGGCATTCAAATCAATTAAATCATATCCATTACCAGTAAATGTGATAGTTTAGTAGTAAAAGTTAAGAAGAAAGGTAGAAGCAGACCTAGAATTACGTGGAAAGAGATAGTATCTAAGAACATATGTATATCAGATAGTGAGCCGGATCTTGCCTTTGACAAAGGGATATAAAGACAGAGAATCCATATAGCCGACCCCATCTAGTATGGGATTAAAGCTTGATTATTGTTGTTGTATTATTTGTTTAATCCATCTAACCTTTTCAGATTTATACATCTACTTAGTTTTTCATTATCTTTTTAAATCTTAGTGATGTTATTTGTTTTTGAACTATCGAATCTTTTCCCATCTTCACGCATCTTCTTTAGATTTTCCCCTAATTGTGAACCTTGGATAAAGATAATGTGGCAAAGATAAAACCACCATAAGAAAAAATAAATGCCTTATGGTAAATTTTAGTCTATGTTTTATGTTCTAGGTAATGTGAACCCTTGGACCAAATCAAAGGTCATGTTTAGTTTAGAATAAGTTAAGGTATAGTTATAACCCTAATCAAAGTGATCAGATGACCAAGTAATAGACATAACCTAGCCATCTCATCATAATGAGAAAGAGAAAGTTAGAAGCCTCGCTAGCTTAACTAAAATTCATCAACCTACTTTAAGCATGTGCCTATGTAGCATATGGTAATAACCCTATATGAATAGTTTTAGCCTCTTAATTTAGAAACATGTTACCCTTCATTATTTTACAAATAATTTATTCATCCTTTTAGTTGGTATTTCACTAGTTTGTTGGTTCTTCAAAAAAAAACTATCTTGGTATTGATCTTTGGTGATGTCCATGTTGTGGTTTTGTTTTGGGCCTTTGCTTAATGACCAACATCATGAAAAAGAGACCTTTGTTGAGTAGTGCTCGAGCGAATTCTCAAATGCCAAACTTTTATCATTGTCTATAGTCCCTACCATCAAAGTATGTTAAAAAAACATCCTCACAAAAGAAAGTTTTACAAAGTAAACCGCAAACTTAATCTCTCAAAAGATTTCACTTATCATCTTCCTCTTCCATAATGCATTCACGATAATTATCACATTAACTATCATCCAACCTTTCGTTTCACCTACAAGCAGTAGTGTCCGTATGACCATAGCCTCAGGTTAGGATGTAATAAGATGGATCAAAGGCAACTCTATAATTCAGGTTGAAGAAGAAGCATGGCTGAAAAGAATACACAAAATGATTAGACATGGTTGAAGTTTGGTTAAAGTCTTACAAAGAAATCTTAGAATCTAATACCAATAGCGTTATTTTTGGAGTAAAGAATATCTTAAAGTGATTCCAACATCTTAGCTTCTTATGAGAAATCCAAATGTCTTATATCTAATAGGAATAATAATGTGGCCAATCTCTTAACAATTATAGTCAAGCAATATGGAGATCCCTTTTAATTGAAAATTCTACTAATCTTCCTAAGGAGATCAAGAAAATTTTTGTTTGAACTCATTAAGAGCTATTGACGCACTAGAAATTTGTAAAGTGGCCTGTCCAACTCTACTACCTAAAGGAAATACTATCCAAAGGGGAATTTGGATATATACCCGTGCAAAATGCATATTTTCATATATATACCACAACTGCTTAGACAACCATAAACACTAATATTTGTGTATATAAGTTTGGTCAAAGGTCAACTAAAATTTTTCTTTTAAATATTGTTTTATCATCACTCTTTCATAATGTTACATTTTATCAAAGAATATAGAATGAAAGGGTGAGGATGAAATGGTATTTTTTTAAAAAAATTGTTAAACTTTTACATTATAGGTTTGTACACAAATATTAGTGTTGTGGATGCATATACAAATGATTTTTTTCAGGTTATAAATGTAATTATGAACTTTTGCAAGGGTACATATTCAAATTTCCTTCATCCAAATTATGCAGATTTAGCTCCAATGTGCTAAACTAAGAATTCAACAAGCCACTCTGACAATGTAAAGCAAAGTTTAGAATTTAAGAATTTGAGAAACAAAACAAAAGTGATATATAGTTAAATATGAAAAGGAACCAATACTTTCTCCTTGTGAATTCCTAACTTGAACATGGGCGAGTGTATTAATTACAGGTGGCCAAGTTTGCTCCTAACAACATAGGTGAAACATTTAACAGAAGACTAGTACATCACCTAGGTATGAAAAGCTGGACGATACATCAAACTATGTTATTAAGCTCTGCTTAAGCTTTGCTCAAATTAAATTTGGCTGATCTCAGCCCCAATGTGCTAAACTAAGAATTCTATAAGCCAATCTGACAATGTAAAGCAAAGTTTAGAATTTGAGAATTTGAGAATCAAAACAAAATTGAGATATAGTTAAATATGATAATGAATCATTACTTGTGAATTACTAATATGAACATGGGAGACGGTATTAATTACAGGCAGCCAAGTTCGTTGATGACAACATAGGTGTCTATTTAACTGAAGACAAATACATCACCAAGGTATGAAAGTTGGATCATACACTAAACTATATCGTTACGCCCTGCTAAGCTCCGCTCAAATTAAATTAGGTTGAGCTTAAGCTTGACTCAACAGAGATTTGAACATGGGCCAATCAATTACCGAACAAACACTGAAACCATTCCACTGGTTTTATTGTGCATTTTATCATGACAATAAATATGCACCTTTAACATTATAATTTAAAACAAATAGAGCTATTTCAAGTTGAGCTCAAATAGGCAATCCCATGCTAAAGCCCAGCTTGAAAATAATAAAGTTATCTTAGATAAAGCTCAAGGTCAACTCATTTATATCTATTTTCGAGTCAAACTCAAGCTTTTATCATGCTGAGGTCCAGTTTTTTAGTTATGTTGGATTGCTCGAGGTCAACTCATTTTATATATCAAGTTGAGCTCAAATAGGCTATCCCATGCTCAAGCCCAGCTCAAAAAGTAATTTTGAGTTGTTGGATAGCTTGAGGTCAACTCGTTTATATTTGTTTTTAAGCCAAAGTCGAGTTTTTATCCTGCGAGCTCCAGTTGCTTTCAAACAGCTCAAATGTTAAGCAGCTATACTCAAACTAACAGAGGAAAAAGTAGAACGGCTTAACTTGTTTGCTAATTCTCATAACAAATACTGTGTTTTTGTGTGTCAAGCTCAAAATTAATGAGGCAATTTATCAAAGGTCATTATATATAATTCATTATCCCATAATGATGACCATGGTGCATGGTGTTAAGCTCATAAGCCTAAAAAAAAGTTATATTTCCTAAAGTAAGGTCAAAAGGAGTTCATAATCTTCATCGTTTTGGATAGAACATGATGCAAAAATGATATATGAATATAGACACTTATTTCACAAGATAATGGCATACCACCAAAGATCTCCACTTAGAACCTGGCCACCTAATAGGATCAATGTCACCAATCCCAATTATCAACCCTGTACATCTGTAGGAATAACAGATATAAGTTTTAACATCCTTGAATTTGATGAAAAAATGAACAGACTAATAAAATATACAGCTTCAAACCTTCTTTCAGCTGGATCTTCACTTTCAAATCGCATTCTAAACCTCATTCCAATAGAACAAGAATGTGTAAAGCTCTTAGTGTATTTCAAATATGGAATTATGAAACCGGATTGACTTGTCCTACAATACAAGATTTCGGGTTATAAGATTAGAAAAATGTAGACAAAGATGAAGGACCATCTGTTCCTTAAAATGTTGGTGCTAAGAGTAAGGAATTCAAGATATAAATGCCCCTTGCTAAATAATGATAACATGATAAAATGTTGAAGTCTATTCAATAAAATAGAATGTAAATTAGAATAAATCACAAATAAATATCAGCAAAGGCAATTTTAGATTGCAAGAAAAACAAGGATGGAAAGAATTTCAATGTTTGACAATAGAAACTAGATAAAGAAATAAAAAAACTGTTCTTTTAATAAGAGATGAAAATAGGTTGTTTAATTAGCAGAGTATGTGCTACCATCTTCAATTAATTTTTTGCATTGAAGCTCAAAGCTTCAACTTCTTTCCAGTTTGTCATCAATCTAGTCAGTTGTCAATCAGTTTAGTTGATTGTAGAGAATCAACCCAGTAGGTCATCAATCAGTTCAGTCAAACTTTTGAAATCTATTCTCTTCAATTAGTCGGCAGCAGGGTTGTGGTAGCTTATAATTAATATTACCATGGTTTTTATTGAATTGAAAATATAAACGATTATGGGGGAAAAAATCTTAAAGCACATGTGGTTTGCCCAAATGGAGGATTAATCTACCTTCACTCATCTTATCATCCAACAGTGGAGATTAGTCATCCGGAGACCTCTACAAAGCTCCAGAAAATCCCATAGAGCTCTAATGATCATAACCCACTTGGCAATTGAGCTGGATCTGAGATGGAGCTTTCTTGGCATCTAAGTAATCTTCAACTACCTAACCATTCAACTCCATCTAGCTCACTATAAAAGGAAACCTCTCCTCCTCTAGTCTTCAGGAGATCTAAGCTTCTCGTACGCTATAGACTCCTAAGAGACTGATCGTTGAGTAGGCATTTTTCTCTCATAGAGCTCTCTTCCACTCTCTCCTCATTCTTTGCTCCATTTTCTAGCTTTCCCCTCTCTCTTTGGTACCCTCTCTGACTTGATCATTGGAGGCTACCTCAAGACACGAGCACATAGTCTTCTTCTCCTTGCAGATCGCTCTACTGCTGTAATAAAGAGTTGGAAGATCAGATCTCTAGAAGCATCTACCGATCCTACAACCAAAGAGGCAAACTCGAGGATCAAGTTCGAAGAACCATTCACACAGTTGATCTTTCTCTAAATTTCTCAAACTTGTTTGATTTTTTATCCGTTGATTTGGATTTGTCCTAATCTCAAAGAGAGAGCAAATCTCAATGTCAACAGTTGGCACCATCTGTGGAAAAGATCTTTCAAGAAGCTGTAAAGCTCTTATTTATGACAAGAACCAAGAAATGCCAAGTAGATAACAATACAATCGGACAAGCGTATGTCCGAGAGCCTGAAGGTACCCATCATGATCAACACACGGTTCTCGCGAGAAACCTCCCCGATCTAAGGTATCATGACTTTAAAGAGAAGATCGAGACGCTCACCCGAGCCCTCCAGATGACAGAGCAACGAATATCACAGCTCCAACCCCCACCAAGGTATGGTGAACCTATCAGAGGCCGCCCAACATTCTGCCACACACGCTTTAGAACCCAAAGCCAAGACGCATGTCAAAAATAGAGCATAGGCCACTTCCTCTGCAGGGGGCTCGGGATCACCCCGACCTCAAGTTCAGACTGAGGGATCTCCAAGACCTCAACACAAGATCGTGTCCCAAGAGATTAGGGAATGATCAAGGTATATTTTTCGCACCATCTCTCTATTTATTCCCGAGATCTTAGTAACATCGCTCCCTTTTTGGATTCATATTGTTATCCATTGAGTCTTACAATGGCACTTCCAATCTAGTTAATCATCGGGAATCTTTTAAAGTTGTTAGGTTTCTCCATCGAGCACCTAAAGATATTATGTGTCGAGTTTTTCTGGCTACTCTTCGGGGGTCAGCTAAGATATCATTGTTTTACCCCTTAAGTCTATTTCATCACTTGAAGAGTTAAGTGAGCTCTTCATAGCTCGCTTTATTAGTAGCACGAAGAAGAGGAAGACCTTTGCTATGTTAATAAGGGTTAGATGGCATGAAAGGGAAAGTCTTCGCAACTATATCCACCATTTCAAAATAGAGATACCTGCTCCCAGCCAAACATTTATTATAGCCGCGTTGATAGAAGGGTTACGTAAGTCTCTCTTCCAAATTTCTCTCTTCAAAAAACAGTTAGAAGATCTCGCAGATCTCCTCTCCAAAGCTGAGAAGTATATATCAATACTGAAGAGATTCAGCTTGCTAAGCGAAAGGAAAACAAATAAGGATAAACCCCAAAGAAAAAAGATAAAGAACCTCAAAAGCTGAAGAAATCGAGGTTCCAACCATTTGAAATTCATAAGAAAGGACCAGCTCGGTTTCGAAACTATGCTTTCTTGAATACTATCAGGTCTGACTTCCTTATGCAGATCCAAAAGGAGAGGATTATCAAATAGCCAACTAAGATAAAACAAACTAACCACCAAAGAAACCTGAAAAATACTGTCGATTTCACCGTGATCGACGCCACGACACGGAAGAATATCTACAGTTGAAAGATGAAATAGAATACCTCATCAGACGAGGTCATCTCTTTGAATATTTACGACAAGATCTATGTAAGAAAAATCCGTCGTCTGAACAAGGAGATTAGCTCCTGTAATTATTATACATTATATTGCTGGAGAGTTATCGAGCGGGGGAGACAACTCAGCTTAGAAGAGCTACGCTCGAACGACCAATAGAGAAAAACCATTAAGAAAAAAACAACGCGCTGACCCATCGGTACCTTTCTCCGATGATGATCTGGAAGGGATTCACTATCCACACGATGATGTGTTAGTAGTTAATGTGACAATTGCAAACTATAAAGTAAGAAGAGTTCTCATCGACAGTGAAAGCTCAGCTAATATCATTTTAGGAGGCTTATAAAAAGATGGATCTTGGACCAGAGTTGGTGAAACCTGTGAAGTCACTTCTAATTAGTTTTACTAGGAGGCAGTGCAACTAGAAGGGATCTCCACACTTCTTCTCATTGCTAAGAATTCTCTCTCAATACTTTACAGTGATGGTGAACCTCTTGATCATCAAATGCCTTCCAGTTATAATATCATTTTGGGTAGGCCGAGCTTAAATGCCTTAAGAGTTGCAATTTTGACCTACCACTTACTAATAAAGTTTCCAATTTAGAGAGGTTGTGGAATGCTTAAGAGTGATCAACCCACTACCCGCCAATATTCGATCACTCTTATAGGGAAAAATGAAAGAATTATTAACTAGTTAAGATCCCAAAGGATAGAACAAAGTGAATTAAAAGATCAGCTTATGAAGTATTAACTACATTCAAATGTGTTTCCAAGGACGCAATTACTGCAAATCAAGCATTGTAATGTTTGATCCGATATGTACCGATCGATAAGTCTGGGGGACAGATCCCTTAAAAAGACTTTCGCACGGTATATCTCGAAGCACTATTGCCGACAATTACGAAAAAGTTAATTTTTCTCCCATTATCAATATACAAATATATGCGATCATTACAAGTCTCTATATAAAGAGCCCACTACTCATAACAAAGTCTTTGATCGAATCATTGCCAAGATGTCGATCACGACTTACTAAAAGTCTTCGTCAAAATATGAAGCCGAATAGTTCTACCTCTTGCTACTCGAAAGTTTGATTAGTTCAGAGCCGAGCCCAAAGTTATTGCTTGTTTAGAATCTATTCAAAGACGAGCAAATTCAATTTTTACTACTCATATTGAGTTTCCACATGAAATTGAGACAAAATTAATCAACTTTTTTATACATCTAAATAACTCTAAGCCTCACGACATAATTATTTTTGTTCACATCTTAAGTCTCTTATCTATCTTACAGCTAAGCGATTTTCTCTAAAGTCTCCACATAATTCAGAATCAACTATAAAGACTCATTGTAAGAAAGCCTTCGCATTATCAGAGCCAAGCATAGTATTCGACACTGCTTGAACAGATTCATTATTAGGACTCTGATTCAAGGGATCAAATCACCCACATCCTTTTATCAGGGCAAATAAGGGTCAATTAGTTAAACCGCCCGAGCTCACTAAAACTCGATGTTTTGAAATTAGATCGCATTTAATCACTCCTAAAAAATATTAAAGTTGATAACTAAGATCTCAAAGCTCTTGATATACCTGATCTCATCTTGGGTTAGTTTTCTCAGTTAGGTCCAAAATGTCCCTTCGGGATTGGAGATCTCCGCTGAACTCAACCCTAAGGAATCAAGTTGCACCCATCTTCTTTAAAGGCACACTGATGTTGACTATTAAAACCCTTAAGACTTCGACCTAAACTCGATCGAGAAAAATCAGGTCACATCCGTCCCTTTTTAGATCACGTTGATACTAATTGCTAAAACCACTCCGACCTCGAATGAACGATCCTTTTCAGGATGCTCTTTTCAAGGTTCGGTTAAACTCCTCTTTTCATAGCACCCTTTTTCAGGGTACGGACTCAGTCGCCGAGGATCATGTTACACCCATCTCCTCTTCAGGGCACGCTGATACAAACTGCTAAAACCCTGATAACTTCAACTCGAACAACCCTTTTAGAGCCCAACTAAACGGCTCTTTTTTAGAGCGTCCTCTTCAGGGCAGGATGAACCCTTTGAGGATATAAAGAGAAGAGCTAGAAAACACAGAGCGCTCCTCTTTTGCCTGAGACAAGCCTTCACCTCCGAACACTGAGAATCACACCCTTGGCCTATGGAATACTGATACGGAAACGGAACACGGACACGAGACACGGACACGACACGGCATTTTTAAAATATGTAGGACACGAACACGTTGGGACACGTTGAATATAAATATATATAAAAATATTTTTATATATAATATTTTGATGAAATATAATTTTAAGCTTTCGCCGAGAACTTGGTTTGAATTTCCCTCAGTTTGGAAACTTTATATTTTGAGGGGGTGACAGAGTTAAAAGCTTGATCATGCCCAGTTATAATTGCAATGAATGATTGTGAAGGTTTTTCTTTTTATTTTGAAAAATGATGAAAACAATTGTTTTGGTTTTATCTGGGGACCATTTTATAATTTTGTGAAATAGAAGGGTGTAAATGTAAGGAGAGCAATAAATTAAATTATGTTATTAATTAATTTAAACTCTTGTGTCATCATTCACATCCTTCCACGCGTCCACCAAAGCAAAAACAAAACAAAAGAGAATTAAATGGAGGAATACCAAGCCGTTTGTCTCAATAAACTGCTCCTTCTTCTCCATCTCCAATACTGATCACTAGATCTGAGAAGCCATCCACGAAACTCCAAAACAGATCCCAATCACGCTCTCAGATCCAGATCCCCATTCACCTCCAAAACCCTAACCGTAGCTCCAATAAGTGCCTCCCCGCAGGGAAGCGGCAGCCTCTTCGCCGTCAGGCTTGTGGCCTCCTGGTACTCTTCAAACATTGGCATGCTCGCTCTTCAACTACGTTTTGTAGCGTGGCTCAAGCTCGTGCCCTTGCAGACTTTGCGATCGCGTCTCCAGCTCTTGAAGATCACCGTCCTTAGCCTTGTCTTCTACTTATCCGGCATCAGCGACAACATCCGGTGTCGTTCAATCAGGCCGTCGGCGTGTCTGCGCATGTTGACGGGATTTTTTTTTTTAAGAAAAAAGGGATACAAAATTTGCGGTATCGGACACGTATCTAAAGGTGTCGGGCACGTGTCCGTCACGTGTATATGAACTTAACTAACGTGTCGATGTTTCCTAGCCCTTGGCTCTCAACGGTCCAAATCGGACTTACAGAAATAAAAAGAACTGCTAGATTCAAAATCTGCAGTATGAGATATGGGGTTGGTAACTAAATAGCCAAAAAAGCTTCTTCTCGGAAACAAACTCAGAGGACTGAACTCTTCATACCACCACCAGATATCTTGAGTGATTGACTATACATTCTAGATTATCCAAGTAATTTTTTAGTGACTAATCCAAATTGCCATATCATTCGCTTTGAGGTTTAACTCTTATTTATTCACAACTTACCCTAATTTGTTATGTTACCTTCTAAACTTTAGTTCCCCAACTTTAGGTTCATTCTCCTACTACTGTTTTTTTTCCATTGTCCAATATACATATCTAAAGCAAAAAAACTTGTAAAAATCATGTCATTTAATATAAATAATGAAACTTCCTTATCGAGAATCATAATGATATTTCTTTTCTAGTACAAGTCGCTTAATAACTCAAGTGACTTGAAAAAATTAAATGTCACTTAATACAAAAAGGGAATATCATAAAGATGTGATGTGACTTGTAAGATATTCCCTTTCTGTATTTTTCAAGCTTGAAAACAATATGTGACTACCATCCAAAGTGTCTTGTAAAAATTACCAAGCCTGACACTAGTTTTCTAAACCAGGGTTTCACTAAAATCACATAATACATCAAATAGTCTAAACCAACTTGACTTTGACTACTAGCGTCACTTCATTTGTCCATTAAACATTTCACTTAATAAACTCATCCATATAGATTGTACCATGTTTCATCACATGTTACTGTACAAGCTTAGCAAGAAAAGTTCAATCGGCTTTGTTCTTAATATCCAAACCATCTTCATTTTGTTATTTATCAAAAATAACTTTTATTCCATTTTCATTTATTCCATTTCCTTCATATTTGATAATTTTAAGCTAGTTGTCAAAAAATGCTTCTCTTGTTTTTTAAATGGCTTAGGATCCGTCATGTAATAAAATCACGAAAGCAAAGTTCATCTACATTCAAAAATAGGAATAAAATTCGAGAAAGAAAAGTGAAGAGGTTATTCAAGAAGTGGAGATAACAAACAGCCTATGAAAATGAGATGGATTTATGTTGTCAATTTTTACGTTGGCCAAAATAACTCAAGATAGTATTCAAGCTAAAATTACAAGATTACAAGGTAAACCAACTTGTAATACTTATGACTATAACTCTAAGGTAGAATAAGACATCCATAAGAACTATGCTTTTTCATAATTGCACTAGCGTATTCCGTTAGAGATGTATTTTGTTGGAAAGGATATATTTCATTATCTATGATATGTAAAGCAAAAACTGACTGGCACCTTCACAATAACAACAACAACAACAACAAAAAATCCAAGTTAAGCTTAATGAGTAAAATCACAGCCAATTAAAATCTGGGACATAGGACTTAGTTATATTTCTAGCCAGGTCTTGGTCTGGGCCTTTGGAAGTTCTGACTAAGCTGGACCCTGGCCAAGTGCAATTAGTGACAGTTATGGCAAACACATGAAATGGTGATAATTTATGGCATGTTTGAAGCAAGGGCCTTCATGCTAATTTGCTTATATTAAGCCTTCATTGCTAAATAAAAACCATTGACAATGTAGCACAAGACAGAGTGATATTTTTTGGCATGTTTGAAGCAAGGGCCTTCATACCAATTTGCTTATACTAAGCCTTCATTGCTAAATAAAAACCATTAGCAGTGTAGCTCAAGACTATTAGCTATTCTATAGCTCTGATCTATGCTAGTCTCGGCAGCAAGTTACAAACAAACTAACCACTCCTATATCATGTTAGATGCAAACAAAACACATGTTATCTTTTTAGGACTTAACCCAAAAACTAAAAATGATAGTATAAGAAACCCAAACATATACATTCAAATTCACTAAATTCACTAATGTAAAAATATTAGTTATTCTAATAATTCCAAAAGTATCTTTGGTTGGAGAGGTTATAAGAAGTTGGGATAAACTTAATCATCTCAACTTATTCCCTAACCAAACATCAAAAGGAGTTTACTAGAATCTATTAGAACATAATGATAATAATAATAATTATTATTATTATAATAATAATAAATATATTTGTAGAGTTCCTACCCTAAGAGTTAATTTAAACTTTCAACCCACACTAACTTTCAAACAATTCCCAAAAAAGCCCAAATAACTTAAGAAACTATCTCAGAAATGTTTTAGTTCTTATGCACAAGTCAAACAAATTTGAATGTCAAAACATCCAATTAACTAAGACTTAATTGACTAAGCCCCAAATCATGGCAACGGATATCCAAATTATTAAGTTTCATCTAAAACTCCCTGAAGGTAAGACTATGGCAGATCCTACACCATACTCCCTTTTCAATTCCATTCATCTGTCCGGTTATTGCCAAGTGTTCAATCCCATTACCCACTCTCTTTTTCCATTAAAAGCATTGGACAGTGGTTAGTAGGTAATTGGAAGTGTCAGCCACTGAAAACCACAAGAAAAATTAACATTAATGAAATTCTGCAAATTTAAAGTGAACCAAACCATTAATTGCCATTAACTATTGCTTATGGCAAATAATTCTATAATAACAAGATTATTGGAATATGTAGGCCTGCTCTAGGAAGCAAAGAAAGGTTCAGGGTATTAGCAAATATTAAATCAACAAACCTTGGATTATAATGGATATGGAACACACTTCTAGTTGACACAGCATTAGTTACCGCAACAAGGCTAGCAAGATTAAAATTCTGATATGGAACTGAAAAAGGGGCATTGTTCTTAAGCTGAGCTGCTCTTCTGATGCCTAATCTAAGCTCTCCATCATCAGCACTAAACAAATGAAAGTGGGATTAGTTCAAAGATGATTTGAACTATAAGGGCATAATCTTTTAATCACTCACCGAAGGAAGAGCACAGCATCTCCAGACACAAGTTTTTTCTTGTTGACAAATGCACTCCATCCTGTTGTAAGAAGATGCCTCCGTGGTTGTCCTGCAAAAACATGCCAAGTACATATCCAAGGGCAAACTTATACACAGATCGCTACAGTTACAGGAGGAAGTAACCATATTCAGAGCACTATCTGGAACAACGACCAGCATAAGTTTCACGGTTTTTTTTTTTTTTTTGGCGTTATACAAAAAGAGTAGAAAATGAACTGGTAAGTTTCACATGCAAAACTAAGATACTGAACTGTATTAGGGGATAGGAAAGTTTAAATATTTCTTTTTGCTGAACAAACCTCTGTAGATATGTCGAAACTTCCACTCCACACCATGCAAATCTTTTGCAATAAGTTCTTGAGAAGGCCTCTGTTGCTTATAATCCTATTCCAGATGTCAAATGGGAAGTAGTATGTAAGCCTATTCACATTCAAGCAATACAAAATGCACCACTCTCACCAGAGGGGGAAAACAGTCTTCAGCTGCTCTGCGAGGTACAGAGAAGCCCCCATGTGTGCTTGTATCAGAGGCCGTGAGCGTTTTACAGAACATATGAGGTGTGGAAGACATACTTAAAGCATCAACTTCCTCAGCTTCACCATCTCCTTCAGCATCTTCTTCCCTCATCCGCTGCTGAAAATCCTGGACAATGGTTCTTATTATAAATTTGGCTTTGCTTTCATTTGTTTCAAAATTAACTATATGACCCAAAATTCAAAGATACTTTTCATGGTTGCTTTATCAATGCTGTGTTTTCACTTAGTATTGAATTACCATTTCCTCCAAAAAGTTTGAAAGAAAATTAAAAAACAGCAAACGAAAGCAGGAAGAATGAAAAGCATTACAAAATTAAAATAAGAAGCACGAAGGCTGAAGAACCAAAAGAGGAAGAGAAGTAGGCTTCAGAGTATGAACGAAAATAAAAAAGAGATTAATCAGAAGACACACCTCGCCTTCAGGGATGAGTGAAAGCTGTGCATACACCTCATCTGTACCTACCTCCGCCTGTTCAGAGACAGGAGAAGATAAATAACAACCTCAGAGATAATTAATACAATACAAGAGATAAAAGAAGGGGAAAAAAAAGGTACGGGCGAGGTATACGAACAGACATGAAAATTCACATCAACAACACGGCAAACAACATGAGGTGGCACATCAAAACAGAAGAAGCCTCCTCCACCACTGTCTCCCAGCTGTTCGAGATGCCCCTGCGGCAAATACACCACAAGGCTTCCCTTCTTGGGCAGCGAAATCAACGGCCCAGCGCAAGCATGCCACAGCTCCAAACACACCGAGCTGGGCGGAAACACCCCAGCCTTCTCCTCCGCCCGCTGCCCAACACGAGACTGGCCCCAATGCTGCTGTTCCGCTGCCTCTTCCTCTTCCTCCTCCCCGTCCACCGTGTTCAAATCGATCCCCATAAAAATGGACGAAACCCAAGGAGGAAAAAAAAAGGAAAAGGAGAAATGCTCCCCAAGTAGTAGCAAAGAGAGGGTGTTTTAGGGCGGAGTGAAAATGGACTGATACATGGAGCTCATGCGGTGAGAGACTCCTCTGTCCTCCAACCCGGCTGTGCAACACCAGCTTTGCCAGAAAGGAGTCCGGTCAAACGCACCATCCAACCATGCCACCACACCTTCCGTACCACCTGCAAGCCCCTTCCCCTCCGCGTCCTTTTCCCTCTCTATCACTACCCTTTTATTCCTATTTTAATTGCTGAGGTTGTTCGTGGGTCTTCAAAAAGAACAAAAACAGAAGTTTTGATTGAAAATCGAAATGGGGGGATAGGGGAAGGATGATTGATGATGGAGAGGAATCCTTTTTTATCGTTGGGGCTCACTGCAGAAGCAGCAGCTGCTGCTGCTGGTGATGTTGCAGTGGTTGTCTCCCGCTGCAACGGGTTCTTTATTTTCTTGCTTTTGATTTGTTTTGTGTGGGTATTGAATCGGACTGGGCTTAAATTAATGGCGCATCAGAATGACAAGACGTAGAGCCGTTCTGCTTTTCCGGGTGCCGTGTCCTATTCTGACATGATGAAATGTTGGGATCCAAGGGCAAATGACGCCCTTGTCCTGCGCGGTCGGGCCTGGATCAGGTCATGCTGCTCTACTACCCAGATTTTTTCTAATTTTTTATTTCCAGCTTGCTGTTTGGTTTTGTATTTTCTCTGTCAATAACTCTGGTTGGCTGCCTCCTTTCTTTTTTACCATTAACGGCTGTGCTGGGACTAGGGCTGTCAAACGATCAAGCTGTTCGTGAGTAGCTCAAGATCAACTCGGTAAAAGCTCAACTTCAGCTCAGAATTTCGAGCTTTCGAGCCGAACTCGAGCTTTAATTTTGAGCTTGGAGCCGAGGTCGAGCTCGATCGAGCTCAGCTCGAAAGTTCAAAATTTAATATTAATATATTAATATATAATATAAATATTATTAAAAAAATCAATAAAAGTTAATAAAATTAGTAAAAAAACTAATAAATATTATAATATATGAATAAAATATTTAATATTTAGTATTAACATATAATATATAATATATAAAAAATTAATTTATAAATAAGTTTTTAATTTCAAACTAAATCTGAGATTTAAAAATTATAATTAAGTTTTTAATTTCGAGCGTTCGAAATTAAAATCGAGCCGAGCTCGAGCAAACTTATTCGAGCTAATTTCGAGCTCGAGCTAGGCTATTTCGAAATGAATTCGAAATGGGCTCGGCCATCAAGCTCGGCCCGTTCTGACCCTAAATTTGAGACATTTGTTGCTTCTAAGAAAAATCTTGTTCGCGAATAACTCAAATTAGGAATCATCATTTTAAAACGGTATAAATTCAATTTAGTCGTTTATTATATTGAATCAGCCCTTTTGAGCCCTCTATTATAATTTGATTTTTTTTTTTATCCCTATATTTTCACGATTATGAAATTTCATTGCCTCCCTTATGTTATAATTTGAGGGACTGAAGTTTCTTATTTGTGAAAGTATAAGGACGAAAAAAAATCAAATTATAATAGAGGGATCAAAAGAGTCGATTTGATATAATAGAGGGACTAAATTAGGTATTACACCTTTTAAAAACAAGTATAAATCTGAGGTCCAATAATAATTAAGTTTAACTGGAGCTAAAATCAACTCGATTGACTTCAACAATATATATATATAGTCCGTCGGAATTGTAACAACCCTCTCATAAAGGGCGTAGGGGCGTAGGGTAGAAAGAAAGAGATAGAGAAACATCTAACGCCTCTACAGTGAGTGGGCCTTATCCACTTGCTACAGTGGGCAGATATTTTCCTACCGCCTTCCCACCGCCTTCCTACCGCCTTAAGAGATATTTACCTAACTCACCGCTTTACTCCACCGCCTTTCCTGAACCGCCTCTAGGGTGCTATAAAAGGAGAGCGCTAATAGAAGAAAAGGGATCCGAAAAAAACTCATCACACAAAAAACTGCCTAAAACTAAGATTCTCTATTCAAGTTTTCTGACTTAAGCATCAGAGCTGAATCCGGGCAGAAAGGCCCAATTCCGATCACCGTCCTCTCCTTTTTACGTGTGCTCAGATGAGTAATTCCGGTAATTCCGAAGCGGAGTTTTATGATGCTCTTCGCACTCGCTCAGAGGCGTAAGTAAGCGTCCACATCAACTATAAATTCTAACCGTTGGTCGAGAGCTGAGACCAGATCACGAGGCAACAGTGACCGAAACGTGACGTGGACCAGTTTTTGGCATCAACAATATATATATATATACACACACATTGACACATGACATAATTTAGAGTAGTAAAATAGAGTCATCAGACAGTAAGAAATGAATCTCCAAGAGCATCAAAATTTGGTGAATCGGAACAGTAAGCCATAAAAAGAGATGTCAAATCTTCTGATAAAGGGATTAAAATCTCCACACAAGAAACTCTTCTCTAAAATCTCTCTTCTCAAACCTTCTCTTTCTCTTACTCTCTTTGTGTTCTAACTTGATCGTCAAAGACTCCCCCCAAACTCAAGCTCTAAGATCCTTTCTATCCCATGATTCTCTCAACTATCAAAGAGAGTTGGATTCATGAATATCAATCATAGAAGAAGTCTTTTTTATCCAGTGGAGCGAAAGGAAAAAGAAAGAGGACCATCGATCATGATCAACCTCTCTATCAAATCCCCAAAATCCCCAAAAGAATTCTTACAATTTCCAATTTATCTCTCTCGTTAATCAATCCACTTTGGTCTCAAGGAAGAGTGGATTATTCCATCAGCAGTTTGGCGCTATTTGTGGGAAACAATCATCTTCTTGATCAACAAACCGTGAAGCTCAACCATGGCAAGAGACAAACGGAGTCAGATTTCTGATCCAGTTGAAGACAACACCACAAGATACAATGGCGTCTAAGAAGCTAAAGAAACTCGCTAGGATCAACACACGATCCCATGAGATGAAGTTCAAGACTTGAGGTATCAAGTTCCTGAAGAAAAGATCGAAGAGCTCACCCGAGCACTTCGAAACATGGAGCAACAAGCATCTCAACTACCACATAATTGCAAAACACTATGGCCGACTCGTTAGAGGTAGGGCGACATTTAGCTACACAAGCCTTGAAACCCAAAGATAAGATCCATACAAGAAGGAAAACAGAGATTGCCCTGTCATCTTGCAGCACCGGGTTACTGTTAGCTCTTGAAAGAGAGCTAATTTAATAGGCATTAATCTTATGTTTAGGGCCAAAATATGTGATTTAGAGTGGATATTATAAGATTTTGGTCTTAAAATGCATTAACTAGATAATTTAGCTGCGACACTTGGATTATTCATGTTTTTATCTATTTTATGTTATTAAGGAATAGATCATTAGCAAGGGAATCCTAAGGGATTGTAATCCAAGGTGCCATCTTTCATCTCTGATTACCCCAATCTATCAATTGTTTACATTAGTTTTTAGTTAAGATATTCAATTAGCTTGATTAATAAATTCTGCTTTTAGTTAAGCGAGGTAATAGAGGACAACTAGTACTAGTTGTCAGTCCCTATGGATTCGACTACCCTACATTTGGTACTTTACTACTTGATCGACACCGTATACTTGCAGGAGAAGTGTCGCATATAATTTTGCGCACATCAAGGCTAATACACAAATAGACACGTAGATCATAACCATAAAAACCTATGTATTTTGCTGCAATATAATGAGGTATACGACTAGGGCTCATGTAAACACAACCACATAAATCAAGAGTAGAGGCATCTAAAGATAACTCAAAAGAATTATATATCAATAAAAGAAAAGCTAATAATAAAAGGAATTCAATAACAGTTCATCCTAGGTTTCATGTGTCTAAAACACCACAAAGGGGTTTAGCCTTGATGCACATACAAATATGTGCGACACTCTCCTGCAAGTATACGAGATCGGTCAAGTAGTAAAGTACCCAAAGGTAGGATAGTCGAATCCACAAGGACTAGATCATAGTACTAGTTATCCTTTATTACATAGCCTAAACTAAACTATGTGTGATGATTGGTGTGATTGGATATCTTAATTAAAAGACTAATATGAAAAGTTGGAGGATTGGGGTAAATCAGAGATGAGATATGGCACCTCAGATCATAATCCTCCTAAGATTCCCTTGCTAATGATTGATTTCCTATTACTGGTTAATTACTAATAACTCCTAGACGATATAGCAATTACACTTCTCAGTACAACACCCAATCTCTCGTGATGCTCATACACACCATAACACATATGTTCGGTTAGAACCTACCTAGATGAATCCATGGGCTAATGCAATATTCTAACCATTCTGAATCATCGTACAAACACTGAAGGTACTAGATGCTCTATCCCACTAGGGTAGATGACTCAAGGCTTATACACAGAAAAACCATACAAGGATATCTAGAAAGGTAACCAATACGGGCTAATGCAATGCTAACCACACGACCACCTAACACAAACAGTAACATGCTAATGTTATCCCCTAAGGAGATAGATGATCGGGCTTATATAAGTGAAACCACGCAGAGTTGCAAACACAAACAATCAAGATGCTAACAAGAATTATTAATAAAGTAAAACCAAACATATTAAGAAATCAATCAACAAGTTCATCCTAGAGTTCATGTGTCTGAGGCACCATAAACGGTTTAGCCCCTCATACTATGAACTACTATGACTATGATACAAGAGGAGATTATAAAAGTTGGCATAGAAATCTTCCCTAGATTGTCTCATCTGCCTTCAACTCCTCTCTGGAACCCTAGCTTCCACAGCGAGAATCGCCCGAGATTGATTCGCCAAAAGTTGATTTGTTAGGGTTACGCGACGACTATTTATACATTTTCAATCTGTGAAGCACGACCGTGTTAATCTGGAACATGCCCGTATTGGCTTGAGCACGGCTGTGTTTAATTTGGAGCACACCCGTGTTCTTCATAATCACGTCGTGGCTGACGTGTTTTCAATCAAAGGGTTGCACGGTCTTGGGCACGCCCGTGCTTGATAAGCACGGCCGTGTTTAGTGAGAGCACGACCTTGCACTTCTCTATAAGTGTGGTCTTTTGCTCTTTTAGCTCCCGTTTCTTGTTCCTTTTGCCCTAGTTGCTTATTTACCTGTCCAATTATAAAGGAATACCCACAGAAGTACAAAAATAAAGAATTGATGCCCGGAAACGGGATAAGTACATATAAATAATTTAAGGAGAATATATATAATAATGTACTTATCAAATGCCCCCATACTTGAACGTTTGTTTGTCCTCAAGCAAAGAAATATATGGATCCCAGAAAAGATAATGAGTGCATGATCTCCGATCTCAAAAATAGTTGGGAGTCCCTCTGGTTCCTTGGAAAACACAGTGTCGGGTGCCTACAAGTTTTTATGAAAGATAGGTCTTACTTTGTACCGAGACTCCCCACGTGTGTGTATGTAACCCTTTTCTAATAGTGCCACTAACTAGCTCAAGTCCAGCCTAGCTAGTCTAGATCTTTTCTTATTTACTAAACTACTTCTCTCTACTCTTTTAGCTAGGGGTAGTAGCTTCATACATCCAATGAGGTAGCCTTTTCTCTCGATAGGCCATCAAGTGAACATTTATGATGCCCAAGGTCTGACTACTCAAGAGGGGCTTTCACTCTTCAAAGGTGATAGCTCTTTCTACCATATTTTCTATATCGGTAGGGCATCCCTAATGGATCCGACTTGACGGATCCGACTTTCCGATTATTTCAGCCACAGTAAACGTATTTTCCTTTTTCTTTTTTCTTTGTTTTTCTTTCCATTTTTTCTTTTTTTCTTCTCTCTTTTCTCTTTTTTTTCAAAATAATCAGAAAATATCAACACTCCTCTAATGATTAAACTAACTGGAGTCGAAACCTAAGCGGGCAAGTGATAACAAAATCAGGATTTGTGCTCAAAATTTCTGTGAGGTGTCGAGTGGAGGCAACTAAATATATATACTTTTTTAAAAAAAATTGGCACCTAATGCTAATGTCAACCTGGACTCAAAGGGGACTCCTGATGGAGCCAAATGCTCATGCTTAATTCTACAAGTGCACTGGTCGTACAAGTAATAGAGTGGACTATAAGAAGTTGGGTATCGAATCCTTAGGGACTATAGAGATACTAGTACTAACTATTTGTCTACTATCTAACCTAAGAGAATGATGATAAGGTGACTAATCTAATTTCCGGAATTAAAGAAGAGAGATTAGTATCACTGTGAAGTGAAGAATGGTAGGAAATCAGGGGAATATCATTCAGGAGAAAGGATACTAGGATAGGAATCTCTCTTGGGTTCTCAACTAAAGATACAAACAATAACTCCTAATCGATGATTGATGGGGCTTGGACTAAGGATTCCTATATCGCGTTCACTCCCGCTGTCATGGCCGAGTTACTAACATTGAATAGGGTTCTAGGGAACCTTTCTCTTAGAAGGACTGTGGGAATAAGAAGTATGAAAAAGTTTCTCTCCTTAATATCAGGGTTCCCGGTGCCCACAATCCTCTCTATTGAGGTAGCTCTAATACCAGGAGGCATTCGCTTCTTCCCTCATATGAACCTATTGAGATACTAGGGTTGTCGCAACGTAAACAATCAATGAATGGAATAACACTCAATAGATCTCAACCCACATTAATCAATCATTCAATTAAGAGACATAGTCATACATTAAAACCAACCTAAGAGTTCATCCATACTCAAGTATCTAAAGAGTTAGTTTCTCATAACAGAGGAACACATAGCAAATACAATGATAAAAGCTAATAAAGACATAAGATGGTAATGCACTGTTCTAACGCTATCAGCAAGGACCGTTACAAATACTCCCTTAACACTCCACTATTATCTGATAATGCTCCAAGCTCTGATGTGCCCTTTTTCCAATGTCTGACATCTTCCCAGTGATGGATGGTGGTGGTGATGATGATGAGAGCCTCCAAGGGTGATGAATGGAAATGGAAAGCTGCCCTCTAAACCCTAATCTCTAATATTTATAACCCTCAGCGTCGTCGAGATCGAAATACAGTTTACGAGGCGCTAAGAGTAGCAGATTACACTTACTGCTCTGAGGGTCCATTATAGACGGAGCTGTTTTGTAGAAGACGGGGCCGTCTGGTTATCATGAATGGCACGTTTGTGAGTCCGACGACCCCAATACTAACCTTGTATACGAATTATATGGAGTAGTCTAGGTATTAGGTATGAGTCCTTTGGCTTAGACGGTCCAGTCTATGAAGTAAACTACTCCGTCTAGACATTCAAATTTCTTTTCTATTTGGACGACGACCCGTATATGAATTGGACGACCCCGTTACTGACCTTGTATGTACTTTGCACTGGGTCGTTTACCAAGTTGGGTCTGAACCCTAACTTTCCATCTAGCAGACGATCCTGTTTGCGATTGGACGAGGCTATCTGTCTTTCTTGCGCTAGAGACGGAGCTGTCTTGATACCAGACAGGTTCGTCTAGATTTGGATTCTCAGCCTTTTTCTACTTAATCTTGTTTAAATTCCCGACTTCCTCATCGAATCGCCCTGGTCTGTCCTAATTCACAAGAATGAATATTTTAAGTACCAGAGGCCTGCAAATCATCGGAATTCCATGTTAAGTGCAGGCAATTATAATAGTCAAATATAGCAATTTGAACACTTATCAAATATCCCTAAACTTAAGTGTTTGCTTGTCCTTAAGCAAATAAAAATGAAATAGAGAGATGATAAGTGTTCAACCTCTGGCTGCAAATAAGTTAGTTCAACTCTACTCAAAGCTTACCATCAACATGTATATTCTCCCATTTCAATTCAGGACTTAGATTGATCCAATGATTTATTCAATATAGCTCTAGACATAGTTTGTTCACTCCACATGCCATGTTTTTAAGAACTTAGAATGAAAAGCGTACCCTCAATAGACTCTAGAGGTTCCTTGGGACTTTGAGTACAAAACAACTAGCCCATTATGAAAGATAAGCTCTTAGTCTGTTCCTTTTTTTTTAATCCCGATAGGGCATCTATAACGGATCCGACTTTCTGGGTAACCAAAGATTAACATAAAGTGTAGATCTTCCTTTCTGAGAGATGTACATGCTGGCCAGGCACCGGAACACCTAACTACTCAGAAGGTTACAACTCTACATATACGCGCTCATGCTCACAAGTGACTTTTCGGCTTGGGAAACACTCTGATTAGTGCCAAAAACCCTAGCTTACTTCATCACCAAGAGTAGAGGAGCACTATCTTGGTTTTATTTATTCTCACAGTCTCTATTTACAGTACTATTTATTTTCTAAAATTAACTGACAAGGGCTAGAAATATGAACTAGTGTCACGAAATCTCTTGGAGCCATTGAAAATAGTACTTAGCAATCTAGATCAAGAAAAATGGTAATATGGTTATCTGATATCTCTAAACAATATAGTTGTCACAAAGATTTTCTCTAAAAGTCCATGAAATTCCATAGGAGAATCTAAAAAAATATTTATGTATGGTATGTACTAAGAGTATAGTAAAGTTGAAGAATTTTTCATATATGCCATCATCGGTTTACACTAAGTATGTGTTTTCATACAAGATTTGCAATGAATTCAACAGAAATTTTTTTAAGGAATTTATCTATCCCCACACCTGAGATTATTCATGGAATTTAAAAGTTATAACTACCCATCCCCACATTTAAAGAATTGCATTGTCCTCAATGCAAACAGTGGAGCACAATAGAATTATAAAAAGAAGAGAAACAAAGGGAAGGGTAAACTGAGACTTCCCGATTTCGCGTAGTTGAATTCTAACGTGCATATGTGATAACAGGGGAAGACTTTTGTTTGTGTGTGTGGGCCAACATTGGAGCAATTTCAAGTCCTGTAGAATATAAGGGAGTCAATATAGCTGAAGAAAAGAGAATATAACATAAAGTCTGAATGAAAAACATAACAAGACAAAAGATAGGAGGAAAGAAAATCAGTAAAGCAGGGATAAGCCCTTTCTTACTAATACAAAATAGACATGTCCTGATCAAACAAAGAAGAACTACTCCTCATCCTTTGGTAGGGCATCTGCCTGTGGGGGTGCTGGGGTATGACCGGCTGAATCTAGGGCTAGAAACATCTCGGATGATGAGGATCTCGATGCGAAGCATCCCGGAGATGGTGTGCGCTCACGGAGCTAGAAGCGAATCTAGCCTACGTACTAGTGCAAACGATCGAGCTCGAAGCGGATATATCAATACTCCTCACATACTCGAGACTCGAGACGCTGCTGGCCCTCCATGATCCGTAGCTGATTGGTCTTGATCTCCTCCAAAAGAGTCTGCAAGGTGGACTGTGGCACATGATCCTTCTCTTGAGTAGAAGGAGAAGCTCTGTTAGCTACTGTCCTAGCAGCCTCCTCAGGTGCAGGGGGTGCTGGGGCACGGCCAGCTGAATCTAGGGCTAGAAATATCCCGGATGATGAGGAGCTTGGTACGAAGTGTCTCGGAGATAGTGTGCGCTCATGGAGCTGGAAGCGAATCTGGCCTACGTACCAATGCAGATGATCAAGCTTGGAGCGAATATGTTGATACTCCTCACATACTCGAGACTCGAGACGCTACTGGTCCCCCTAATCCGTAGCTGATTGATCCTGAACACCTCTAAAAGAGTATACAAGGTAGACTACGGCACATGATCCGTCTCTGGAGTAGCGGGAGAAGTTCTATCAGTTGTTGTCCTAGCAGCCTCCTCAGGTGCAGCTCGTTGCGGTGCCTCTGCTAGTGCAGCTGGTGTCTCTGCTGCGGTGGTGGAAGACTACAAAAGACAACTCTATATCAAGAGTAATCTATGGCCGGCGCGTCGAACCAACCCCATAAGGACCAAGGTGCAAAAGTCTAGCAACTGAATGGTAACGAGCTCCGTCCATCGTTGTGTGTCGCCAAGAAGGTCCATGCCCATAAGGAATCTGGTGACATAAGGTCCCGCTAATATGGTCTTCAGGCGAGTGGACCGACCCTGCTTCGCAATGTAGTCGGCGAGGAACATGCCGATGTGCATGGGATATCTGTGGATGAGGCTGTATAGCATAAGCAGGTCGGCGAGCGTGTAAGATCCTGTACTGTCATCTTTGCCCGTCACCTATCGGGTGAGAATAGCATGTATATAGCAGTGGACGGGATCGATAAGGTAAGATGTCTTTCACTTCTTCAACTGCTCCAACTATAATTGAGTCCCAGAACTCATCGAAGGTCGGTGTCTTGGGTACTCGACAGCTAATTCCTTATATTCAGATGTCTTTGTGAACCCTCTATCATAGAGACCCATGGCAATAGAAAATTTGGTATAGGATACAATGCGTCGAGTCCCTTTAAGCTTAAAAGTAATAGCATCAGGCTTATTCTCAATATAATGGGAGGTGTCTACTTCAAAGCTGCTCAATACCTCCAGAACAGGCTCCACATACACTGGTAAATCTATGGTGAGGGAACGATCCTACCCACTAAAAGAGAGCAAGTCCCGAACCTTTCCTGCTACACCTAATTCCCCGAGAACACCCCAGTTGATAATTATGGTGCAACAAAAGTCTTTCCTCACTAAGCGAAAAATACCGCTCTTTGAATCTTTCCTCAAGGAATGTTGGTGTAGGAGAGGTAGATTCCACATGCTGACTCTTGCGCTTAGTTTGTTATGGAGCCATCTGCAAAACAAATGAGGTTATATGCAAAATTTAAAGTAAACCAACCTCATTCTCAGTATGTCAGAATTAGCAAACGGGGTCGTTTGACTAGAAAACAGGACTGTCTACCGCAGAGAGGCGAAGACGTCTGAGACTGAGAAAACTTTCTCACTGTAAACGTCCATGAAAATCCTAATGGTGATGAAAAATAGTCTACCTAGATAGAAGAAATAGAGGAGCGTTTACCCTACTTGTATTGTCATGGATGTAATTGCCCTAAAATCCCCTATTGATGCCCTAAATATTGATCAAGAATGCCCTAAAATCCCCTATTGAGTACCAGACGGTCCTGTCTTCACCAAAGATGGGTCCGTCTACACCTTGGATTTGTGATGAAATAGATGGACATGGTTAATTTGAAGACGGCCCGGTTTCCTCATAAAATGGTACTGTGTATGAAGGTGACGGGGCCGGCCGTCTATCCACTGAAATCAGTCTTTCTCAGAATTTTATATATAAACTAGGGATCATTAAGGTGTTATACTCAAGGTGTGCATATATAGGGCTTTAATAGGTTGAAAATGCACCCAACTATTGTGAGGGTCACCAAAAGAATCAGAGGTAAGGGATCAAACATGTCATTTTTCTTATTGCCTCCTATAACTAACTAAATGTAAGTAAAGAAATATCGAACAAACCTTGGGTTACCTCCCAAGCAGCGCTTTTTTAATGTCATTAGCTTGACATACATGATAATCTCTCATGGTGGATCAATGACATGTGGAACATCTCCAGCCTTCCCTTTTAAAGCAGTTACCAAATAAAGAGAATGCAAGGCTAGAGTATACAAAAGACTCACCATGCTGGACACTTGTACAGTGTCCTACCTTGTTTTCGAGAGTAACCTTCATTCTGCTCCTCCCTTTAACCTTCTTCTTCCAAAAGTACAGTGGACCAACAATTTCATGCCTTTTCTCTTCAGGTGGTGGTGCTGTGTCTTCTGGTCCTCCTTCCAGTGGCTCTATGATTTTGGTGAGTAGATCAATTACCAGTGCTTCCTGCATATAATCAAAATTGATGAGATCAATATCATCCATGGAATAGGAAGTATCATCATGACTCATTATTTGGTGCATGGCAGATGAAAGCTCGAAAACCACTTCACTGTCTCCAACTCTCATTGACATCTTTCTTATCTCATAGTCATGGAGGGCCCTTGCAGTTGCCTAGAATGGTCTACTAAGAATGATAGGCACCTCCACATCATTGTCTACTTCCAGGAGTACAAAATCGGCAGGGAATACAAATTTATCAACTTTGACCAGGATATCTCGTGCAACTCCTCTCGGTCATTTCACGGACTTGTCAGCCAATTGTAAGGTCATCCGGGTGTCTTGGGGTTTGCTTAGCCCAAGCTTCATGAAAAGCTTGTAGAGCATAACGTTAATGTTGGCCCCTGAATTAGCCAAAGCACTTTCCTCAATTCCATCTCCAATTGTGCAGGGGATTACCATACTCCCAGGGTCCTTAAGTTTCCTAGGTAGCCTGAACTGACAGACTATAGAATACTGTTCATTCAGACTCACAGCTGCAATATCTTCCAACTTCCTTTTGTTGGTGAAAAGTTTCTTCATATACTTGGTATACTTAGGCATTTGGGAGAGAACCTTTGATAAGTGCATGATCATACATATTTTCCTGATTATATTTACATGCACTTATGCCATTTCCGATCATCAATTCTCTATTTTTATACTTCCCAAGGTATTCTTTGGTGATTGGACACGTAAACAGATACTCAAGGCAAAAGGAACTAGAAATGGAACACCTGAGAGCAAAAAGGGCAAAGAACTACTCTTGTAAGGAAGAGCACGGGCGTGCTCAAGGTCAACACGGCCGTGCTCCAACACGGACGTGCCCAAAGCTGTGTAACTCTATGTTTTAGCAATGCAGCGTAAACATTACAGAACATGGACATGCTTCTATTCAACACAGTTGTGCTCAATTTAACACGGGCGTGCTTCAGATCAACACCGTCGTGCTTCGTAGGTTTAAACTTTATAAATAACCGCCATGTGAAATGAATTAATTAACTTTTGACGGAGCAGTCTAGTGTGAATCTCGTTGCAGCGGCTAGGGTTTCAGGAGGGACTTGAAGGCAGAGGAGGCAATCTAGGGAAGATTTCTATGTTTACTTGTATAGCCTCCTCTTGTATCTTAATTATGGTAGTTCATAGTATGAGAGGCTAAACCTTTTGTGGTGCCTCAGACACATGAACCCTAGGATGATCTTGTTTAATTGATATTGATTTCTTATTATTTTTTGTTTACTTTTTTAATTACTCTTGAAGCATCTTGAATGTCTGTTTTGCAATTCTGTGAGGTTTTTTTGCATAAGCCCGATTATTTGATTCCTTAAGGGATAGCATGAGCATGGATTTGTTGTGTTAGATGGTCGTGAGGTTATTACTATTGCATTAGCCCAGAGTTGTTACTTTTCTTGATATCCTTGTGTGGTCTTCTGTGCGTAACCCTTGAGTCACCTATCCTAGTGGGATAAAGCATCACACCTTTCGTGTTTGTGTGGTGATTCAGAATGGTTACTGTTAATGCACTAGCTCGGGGATCTATCCAGATAGGTTGTAGCCGGACATAGGTGTCACGGTGTACATGAGCATCATGAGAGATCGGGTGTTGTATTGAGAAAGTTTAATTGTTACACCCTTCCAAGAATTGTTAGTAATTAACCAATAATAGGGAATCAGTCATCCAACAAAGGAGTCCTAGGAGGATTGTGATCTGAGGTGCCATATCTCATCTCTAAGTGATCTTAATCCCCCAATTGTTCACATTAGTGTTTTAGTTAAAATAACAAATATCACTAATCCATCACACATAGTTACGTTCAGGCTAGGTAATAAAGGATAATTAGTACTAGTGTCCAGTCCCTATGGATTCGACTACCCTACCTTTGGGTACTTTACTACTTGATCGATCCCGTATACTTGCGGATGAGTATTGCGTACATTTTTTGTGTACATAAACCTCCATCATGAGTAAATTGACATGTAGTTGTTTGATTGTTTCTAAATTTTTTTTAAACTTAGTATCCTCCTTGTCCTTTTCAGTCTCTCCGGATAGAGCATTATTGGTTGATACTCAGGGGGAGGTGGTTGTTGCACTACTGTATGCTTCCCTATACTTTGCTCAGGTTTAGTTATATTATCACTCGTGCAAGAGCTTTCACCAACCTCCTTCTGAGGTGCTTTCACCAATAGTTCAACCTCTTTTCCACTTCTCAGGGTCACAGCTTTACAATGTTCCCAAGGGTTGGGTTCAGTGTTGCTCGGGAGGCTGCCCTGAGGTCTGTTTGAGAGCATCTTTGCTATTTGTCCCATTTGATTCTCCAGTCCCTGCATAGATGCTTGCAGATTCCTCATGTTGATGTTAAGGGCCTCGACTTTAGCATTATTACTGACCATGTATCTAGCCTGAACATCCTCAACATTGTATATGGGGGCAAGAGGTCGAAAAGGTTGCGGGGGAAATTTTGGTGGTATTGCAGATCCCTGAGTATTTCCATAAGATAGACCAGGGTGGCTCTAGTTGGGGAATTAGCTTTAAACTGGGTTCCTTGGGGCCTTGGGGGATTCCCCACATATTGCACCTCCTCTATTGGTGGCATATCATTGCTGCAAATAGGGCATTGAGATGTATAATGCCCAACCTTACAATTATTACAAGAGATGGCAGCTACAGATACTGAACTGCTACCAGCTGCTAAATGATCAACATTCTTGGATAATTCAGCCACCTGGGCTATAAGATCAGACTCTGTGCCCTTGGTAATAGTTCTAAGATTAATAGCATCCTTCTTCCTAGTAGACCTGAGGGAATAATCAGTGGCCATGTCCTAAAAAATCTGTTCAGCTTCATCTAGAAACTTGGATCCGAGTGAACCTCTAGCTGCCCGCATTCAAGAGCTGCCTTGTATAAGTGTTGAGGCCATTGTAAAAAGGATGAACCTTTGATCCTAGTTCTAATCCGTGATGAGGGCAACGACGTACTAAGGCCTTAAATCTCCCATAGGCTCGGACATTGACTCAGTGTCCCTCTTCTTTAATGAAGTTATTTCTGCTCGAATCTGTGCAACCTTGCATGGTGGAAAAAATTTTCCAAGGAATTTATCTAGCATGTCTCGCCATGTTCTTATACTTCCTTATGGTAGTGATGTGAGCCAATCTAATGCTCTGTCCCTTACACTGAACGGGAACATCCTCAGTTATATAGCATCATCTAATACTCTATTCATTTTGCACATATTGCAAATATGGACAAATAGCGCCAAGTGCGCATGTGGATCTTCATCGTATCTGCCTTCAAACTGGCACTGGTTTTGGAGTAAATTCATGGCACTGGATTTAATTTCAAAGTTGTTTACATTAACTGTTGGTGGTTGAATACTGAATTCTTTACCTATATACTCGGGTCTCTCATACTCAGACAATCTTCTTTGCCTTTCTGCCATGACTGTCATTCAATTGGTATCTCTATTGGTGTAGGGTTCTCACCCTCGGAGGACCTTTGCTCTACTGGTTCCTCTGTCTTTCTGAGTCTTGTGTGCAACATTCTCTTTATCTCACTGTCTTCCTCCACAGGACCTGTTGGCCTTACTCGGGTCATGTATAGGTTCCTCGAAACACAGATAGAGAAAGTGAATAATAAGAGAGACGATTAACTCAACTGACAGTAAACAATGAAGAATGAAATAATGAAAATGAAAAACCTAAATCTAAACTAATGGTTAAAGTAGTAAACTCTTGGCTTTCCTGGTAAACAAACTAGTCCCTGACAACGGCGTCAAAAAGTTGATGGAGATAAATACTCATGCTTAATTCCGCAAGTGTACGGGTCGTCATATAAGTAATAGAGTGAATTATAAGAAGTCGAGTATCGAATCCTCAGTGACTGTAGAGATTTCACTACTAGCTATTTGTTTACTATCTAACCTAACAGAGTGATGATGAGGTTACTAATCTAATTTCTGGAATTAAAGAAGAGAGATTAGAATCACTGTGAAGTGAAGAATGGTTGGAAATCATGGGAATATCAGTCAGGAGAAAGGATACTCGGGTAGGAATCTATCTTGGGTTTGCAACTAAAGATACAGACAATACCTCCTAAACGATGATTGACAGGGGTTGGACTAAGGATTCCTATGTCGCGTTCATTCCCGCTATCACAGCCGAGTTACTAGCATTGAATGGAGTTATAGGGAACCTTTTTATTAGAAGGACTGTGGGAATAAGAAGTATGAAAGAGTTGGTCTCTTTAATACCCGGGTTCCCGATGTATTTACAATCCTCTTTATTGAGGTAGCTCTAATACGAGGAGGCATTCGCTTCTTCCCTCGTATGAACCTATTGAGATGCTAGGGCTGTCGCAAGATAAGCATTCACTGAATGAAATAACACTCATTAGATCTCAACCCACAGTAATCAATCATGCAATTAAGAGACATAGTCATACATTAAAACCAACCCAAGAGTTCATCCATACCCAAGTATCTAAATAGTTAGTTCCTTATAACAGAGGAGCACATAGTAAATGCAGTGAGACAAGCTAATAAAGACATAAGATGGTAATATATTGTTCCAACGCTATCAGCGAGGACCATTACAAATACTCCCTTAACACTCTGCTGTTATCCGATGATGCTCCAAGCTCTTGTGTGCCCTTTTTCAAATAGCTGACATCTTCCCAGTGATGGATGGTGGTGGTGGTGGTGATGATGGTGAGAGCCTCTAAGGGTGATGAATGGAAATTGAAAGTTGCCCTCTAAACCCTAATCTCTGATATTTATAGCCCTCAGCGTCATCAGGATCAAAATACAGTTTACGAGGCACTTAGATTAGCAAATTATACTTACTGCTCTGAGGGTCCATTATAGACAGAGCTATTTTGTAGAGGATATGGCGGTCTGGTTCTCATAAACGGCATGTTTTTGAATCTGACGACCCTGTTACTGGCCTTGTATACGAACTGTACGGGGTAGTCTAGGTATTAGGTATGAGTCCTTTGGTTTAGACGGTCCAGTTTACAAAGTAAACTAGTCTGTCTAGACATTCAAATTTCTTTTCTATTTAGACAAATGACCCGTATATGAATTGGACGACCTCATTACTGATCTTGTATGCACTTTGTACGGGGTCGTTTACCAAGTTGGATCTGAACCCTAACTTTCCATCTAGGTCAGAAGGTCCTATCTGCGACTGGATGGGGCTGTCTGTCTTTCTTACACTAGAGACGGGGCCGTCTTGATACTAACAAGTCTGTCTAGATCTGGTTTCTCAGCCTTTTTCCACTCAATCTTGTTTGAATTCCCGACTTCCTCATCGAATTGCCCTTGTCTATCTTGATTCACAAGAGTAGAATATTTTAAGTACTAGAGGCTTGCAAATCATCGGAATTCCGTGCTAAGTGCAAGCAATTATAATAGTCAAATATAACAATTTTAACATTTATCAACTCCTATTAATTTGCTTATAGATCATCCTAATTCAGCATCCAATATAATCACTCAATGATAATCCCTCCCCCACACTTAAATTGTGCATTGTCCTTAATGCACGAAATATATGTACTAAAACGAATATGACATGTAAGAGCAAGATGGGGGAGAGAGAGAGTGGACTTAGCTCATTGTGTATCGTGATGTGTTTCATCCTTTCATTGTGTTTCCTCCCAACTGTGAATCTTAATATATCCTAAAGTATATTGAAGGCAATGAAAAGGTAAAACTCCATATCATAAATAAGACTAAACCATTATTAACATATTGACTCAAACAAAAGTAAAAAAGTACAAGAGTGGTTAAAAAAATAAAAGATAAAAGATGTGCGTGTACTGAGGAAATCATCCCTATCGCCGCCATTGGTGGCATCCTGTCATCAGATACGGCCGCATCCTAGGGATCCGCTCCAGTTTGAGTCATGAGTTGAGCAGGAGGCCATGGTGGTAATGGATAATCGACTCCATGCTGTCGGAGAAGGTTATCGACTCTGCCCACCAGCTAATGAAGTAAGGCGCGGTCGACCTCGGTGAATGTCGTGGTTGATGATGGAGGTGTTGTACTGGGTCCCGCAGCGGCTCCTGGGTCCAGTGTCTTAAGATCTACAACCATGTATCTGATCCCTTGTGCAGTCATCCTGGGCTGTAGCATCCTCATTGCGTGCATGGTCTCGATAGTGATAGGGATGGATCTCTCGACTATCTACATCCATCCAGTGATCTCGTCGGAGAGAACGTCCATCCCTCGTGCTAATCGGGTAATGTAAGGACCTGTGAACAACACTCTGATCCTGGGGTTGGATGCTTGATGCATTAGAAGCTCTGACATAACCCATCCCAGGTGGAAAGGGAATCCATCCATCATGCTCTGTAAATACAAAAGGTCTTGGGTGCTGACGACTTCTATGCTCAATCCTCGTCTTGTGATCGAATGGCTAAGAACCATATGGATATATAGGAGGGCTTGGGATCGGAGAGTGGAGGCTTTCGACCACCGAGGGTCGTAATGTGAGTTTGTGCTAAGCCTCCTCCAAGCATCCTCAAGAGTCTGTCAATCCGGAACTCTCGATACGCTGGTGTGGTGGTGAACTTGACATCTTAGAGTCCCAATCGGACGGTGAAGTATGTTTAGCTCATCTGGAACATCGTGCCGCCCAATTGGAACTCGATCTAACTAGGTTGGTCGTATGAGCCAAAGTCCCTGGCGAGAGTGAAGATGGCTAGTACCTCCAGGATCAGCTCCCTATACGTCCTCTCTCGGATAGCTAGCAGACTACCCTAGGCTCCCACCTCCAAGTATCTCTGTACGTCTGTGGCAAGGCCTACCTCTCAAAGGTTATCCTATTCTATGTGCTGGGCCACGTCGAAATCGAGCTGGCGGAGTCGGTAATGTCTGCTCGCGTGCATCGACACAGTAATTGTGGGCTTCACTGGTGGTTGAGAGCTCCCCTTGCCTCTTATTCTCTTTGCTGGAGGCTTGAGCCCTGATGTAGTCTTCTTTGTTGGCGGTATGGTGGTGGTGGCTCGTCGGACTGAAGGAATGCACGATCATGTTAAGGGGGAGCACGACCATGCTCTTGTGCTTTGGTGGCGGGGTAGACGACGAAGGTGCAATCAACGGTCTCTGGTGCGACCCTTGGTGAGATTTCGTCGGGGCGATTCTCGGAGGTGGTTTTGCGGTGGAGGGGAAGACAGAGAGGTAGAAGAGACTTGAGTTCATGGTCGCTGAAGAGGCGCAACGGCTTGAGATCGTGGCGTTTAGATCTAGGGTTTCTGGCTCGAGCACGCCTTATAAATACATCCATATTTAATAAGCACAGTCGTGCTCTTCTGAAGCATGACCATGTTCTTTGCAACCTTGATTTTTTGAGAAGTGTACAGCTTGAAACACGGGGGTGTTCATGTCAATGCTTATTTCCCCAGTAGAACACACCCATGCTCTTTGGAAGCACGACCATGTTCTTCGTTCTCGCCTCGCCTTTTCATATCACGAGAGATGCACGACCTAAAGTACGGCAGTGCTCCTAGCCGTGCAATTTCTTTTCTCCACGATGCTTTGTCATCATTTTTCCTATGTATTAGTGGCTCCAAACATGAAAGATTGGCCATCAAACCTTCTGGAATGAGCATTGTCAAGTAATTAAATTTCACCACTAGTGTATTCCTAACTAGAATCCTAAGCTAACCTAATTGAACTTAAAAAGTAACCGAGATTGGGCTTCCTCCCAAGAAGCACTTTTTTAACATTATCAGATTAACGTACCTTGGTGCTCAAGATGGTTCAAAGAGTTGGGTCTCTCCTTGGTCATTGCCTTATAGGCCATGTCCTGCAAACTGTTCACTCAGAAAAGAGATAAATTCATACACATAGAAATTATTACTGAGTGGTGTTGAATTTGTTGCTGTGGTTGTAGGCGATATGTTCTTTCTTTTAATTGTCAACTCATTCAGCCAAGTTCTCCTCCTTTGTTTCCTTGGCATTGGTAGTTTTTGCTTGTGCTCCTTTGTTGCCTCAATTAGTTCTTCCTGTGGTGGTGCTTCTTCCAGTAGGTCTTCTAGCTGATTCTTCAATAGTTCCTCCTGCACATGGGCAGAAACACAATCATCAACAACATCAATAAAATAGCAACAATCATCAAGTCCCATAGGGTGTCGCATCGCGTCCTTGAGCTTGAAAACTACTACTTCCTCTCCAACTCTCAGCGTCATTCGACCGTCCTTGATATCGATTATTGCTTGTGTGGTCTTTAGAAACTGTCTTCCAAGGATGAGGGGCACCTCTGCTTGATCATCAAGATCCAGAATATAGAAGTCCACTGGGAATATGAACTTATCAATTTTTACTAATACATCTTCAACAATCCCTTGAGCGTGCAGGATGGATCTTTCTGCCATCTGAAGTGTCACTGTTGTTGGCTTCGATTCTCCTATCTCTAGCTTTCGGAGTATCTTGTAAGGTATCAGGTTGATACTTTCTCCAATGTCTGTCAGGGCCTTCTCGTCAACTAATCCTCCAATGGTGTAAAGAATTATGTAACTCCCCGGATCCTTTTCCTTTTTCAGGAGATTGTTGGTGAGGATTGGTGAGCATTGTTCGTTGAGTATTGCTATGGAAACCTCCTCCAGCTTCGTCTTATTGGTAAGCAATTCTTTTAAAAACCTGGCGTACCATGACATTTGAGCAAGTGCTTCCACAAACGGGACGTCGATGTGTAGTGTCTTGAACATGTCCAGGAATTTCTTGAACTGCTCGTCTTATTGGTCCTTCTTCAGCTTGGCTGGGTAAGGCAACTTGTGCTTGTATTATGATATTTTGTTCTTATTTGTCCCCATCTTGCCTTCATCCTCAGACTTGTTCTCTTCAGGTTGGTTGATAGGAGTGTCTCTTGTAGCCTTGTCTTGTGATGGGGTCACTTCCCTTCCACTTTGGAGTGTGATGGCCTTGACAGACTCCCTTGGGTTGACTTCTGTGTTACTCTGAAAGGTGCCTGATGGGCGTTCTGCTAGTGGCTTCGCTATTGGGCTACTTGGTACTTTGTGTTTTGGAGTGATGCTTGCTAATTTTTCATCATCTCTTCATGTTTGGTAAGTCGAGTCTCATTTGCCTAAAAGTATTGTGCGAACCAGTTGTCCAAACTTGGGGTTTTCTTCTCTTGTTGATTTGTCTGTCCACCTGCCATTGGGTTTCCTTGAAGTGGGGTTGCTCTTGGTTGTTTTAGATGCTGTACCGATATACTATAAGAGAAATTAGGGTGGTTCCTCCATCAGGGGTTATATGTGGAGTTGTATGGGTTGCCTTAGGGCCTCCCTAGATAGTCAACTTCCTCCACTTGTTCAGGGTTCCCTTTTTCTGGCTTGTTCCTACACAAATTGCACATCATTACCGGTGTGGGTTGCTGATAACTGAGGCTCTCTGATTTGTGGCTTATTGCATCCACCTTGGCTGATAGGTTGTGCAACCATTGGTGGCCATCTTATAGATTAAGTCTTTGGTTGTGTTAAGATCGTTGCTGTAAAGTGAACCGTTTGTTGCTGCATCTAGCATCTACTTGGTTGCTATATTCAGTCTATTGTAGAATTTCTGAACCTACATCCAGTCTTCTATACCATGTTGAGGGCATTTTTTGAGCATCTCCTTGTATCTCTCCCATATGTCGTATGATGTTTCTGTCTACACCTATCTGAAGGAAGAGATGCCACTTCTCAGCTTCATTATCTTGGCCGGTGGAAATACCTCATCAAGAACTTCTTGGTCAACTGGGCCCATGTTGTGATTGACCCATGAGGCAAGGAGTTTAACTATTCTTTTGCCCGTCCTTTGACTGAGAAGGGGAATAATCTAAGGCGAATGGTGTATGTTGGAACCCCATTTACTAAAATTGTGTCAATGATTTCTAAGAAGCATTGCAAGTGTGCATATGGGTCCTCATCTTAGAAATCATCGAGCTGGTATGATTGCTTGACTATCTAGATGACATGAGGCTTTAGTTCAAAGGTGTGACCTGTGACTGGTGATGAGATGATACTTGAGCCGAGGTTGTCCATATTTGGCTTTGCATAATCAGATATAGATCGAGTCGGTGCCGCCATGGGTTCTGGTTGATTAACTTCTGAACTAGATTGTGGTATTGCTGTCTTTTAGAGACGGGCTTCTCTTAATTGACGAAGAAGGTAATGTTCAAAATCAGCGTCAGGTACTTCAGTTAGTTATGGGACTATGCTTCTGGTCATGCACTAGTACCCTGAAAAGACGAGAGAAATTGGATCAGAAATGAAAATTAGGTTTTCGTGCGTTTATTTTTTATTTTTTATTTTTTGGGTAAAAAAAACACAATAGCTAGGATAGTAAATTCTAATGTTCCTAGAATTACCAGTCCCCGACAACGGTGCTAAAACATTGATACACACACAAATATGCGCAACACTCTCCCGCAAGTATACGAGGTCGATCAAGTAGTAAAGTATCCAAAAGTAGGGTAGTCGAATCAACAGGGACTAGATCCTAGTACTAGTTATCCTTTATTACCTAGCCTAAACTAAACTATGTGTGATGATTGGTGTGATTGGATATCTTAATTAAAAGACTAATGTAAACAGTTGGAGGATTGGGGTAAATCAGAGATGAGATATGGCACCTTAGATCACAATCCTCCTAGGATTCCATTGCTAATGGTTGATTTCCTATTATTGGCTAGTTACTAATAACTCCTGGATGATGTAGCAATTACACTTCTCAGTGCAACACCCGATCTCTCGTGATGCTCATGCACACCGTAACACCTATATCCGGCTAAAACCTACCTAGATTAATCCCTGGGATAATGCAATATTCTAACCGTTCTGAATCACCGCACAAACACTGAAGGTGCTAGATTCTCTATCCCACTAGGGTATATGACTCAAGGCTTATGCACAAAAAAACCACACAAGCATATATGGAAAGGTAACCACTTCGGGCTATTGCAATGCTAGCCATATAACCACCCAACACAAATACTAACACACTAATGCTGTCCCCAGAGGAAATAGATGATCAGGCTTATGCAAGAGAAACCACACAGAGTTACAAACACAGACAATCAATATGCTAATAATAATTATTAATAAAGTAAAACCGAACATATTAAAAAATCAATCAACAAGTTCATCCTAGAGTTCATGTGTCCGAGGCACCACAAACGGTTTAGCCTCTCGTGCTATGGACTACCATGACTACGATACAAGAGGTGATTATAAAAGTAGGCATAGAAATCTTCCCTAGATTGTCTCCTCTGCCTTCAACTCCTCTTTGGAACCCTAGCCACCGCAATGAGAATTGCTTGAACTGCTTCGCTAAAAGTTGATTTGTTAGGGATGCGCGGGAGCTATTTATAGATTTTCAATCTGTGAAGCACGACCGTGTTAATCTGGAACACGCCCATGTTGGCTTAAGCACGACCATGTTTAATCTTGAGCATGACCGTGTTCTTAATATTCCCATCATGGTTGACGTGTTTTCAATCAGAGAATTGCAGGGTCTTGGGTATGCCTGTGCTTGATAAGCACAACAGTGTTTAGTGAGAGCACGACCATACATTTCTTTGTAAGTATAGTCATTTGCTCTTTTAGCTACCCTTTCTTGTTCCTTTTGCCCTGGTTGCTTGTTTACCTATCCAATTACAAAGGAATACCCACAAAAGTACAAAAATAGAGAATTGATGCTTAAAAACGGGATAAGTACATATAAATATAATAAGGAGAATATGTATAATAATGCACTTATGAAGCCTCTCATGCTATAGAAAGCCATCACAAAGATAATGGAGAAAGACAATTAAAATTATGGGTCACTCCATTGCTCGATGTCTTCTCCGCTTTTGATCTCCTCCTGAAAGCCTAGCCGTTGCTCGGAAACCCGCAAAAGACTGGTCTACCAATGTTTCCGAATTCCATGCCCTCAAAGCGTTTATATAGATTTCAAATCAATTTGGTAAAGGCCTATGGATCTAGTGCACGCTCGTACATATCTTCTGCAACCCGATTTCACTTGGTTTGAAATTAGAGAGGTACATGGGAAGATGCACGCCGGTGCACAGGTGTGTCTAGGTCGTGTACATCTCTGTAAAGTTCTTTTTCAGCTCATTTCGTCTTGGTTTGTCTTGTTTCTCATTCCTTTCGCTCCAGGTATCTATTTTACCTACTCAATCACAAATAGAACCCAAAGGAGTGTAAAAATAGAGAAATTGATGTGAGACAACGGGATAAGTTCATGTAAATATGATAGAGATATATCTATAATCATGCACTTATCCAACCCCCATACTTGAACTTTTGCTTTTCCTCAAGCAAGACAATATAAAGAAAATAGATGAGTGCAAAATCTCTAATGTCAAAATAATTGGGAGTCCTTCCGGTGCCCGGGAAAATACAATGCTGAGTGCTATGAATATTTTTACAGAAAATAGTTTTTGCCTTGTACTCACACCCCCTATGTGTGTGTGTGTGTGTGTGTGTGTGACTCTTTCTATGGTGCCCCTTACTGGCTCAAGCCTGACCCAACTAGTTATAGTCCTTATTCACTAAAGCAACTCCTTTTAACTCTTCTAGTTGGCTAGTAGCTGCATATATCCAATAAGGTAGCCAATTATCTCGGTAGGTCATTAAGTGAACATTTGTGATGCCTAAGATCCGACTACTCAAGAGCGGATTTCATGCTTCAAAGGTATAGCTCTTTCTACTATCTTTTTTGGTAGGGCATTCCTAATGAATCCGACTGGCCGTCCGGTAGGTCATCCAAAAGAGATTTAACTTTCCTGATTTATTCATTACTAAAGATAAATACTCATTTTCTCTTCTTTTTTTATTTTTTATTTTTTCTTAGGGTTTGTGCTCAAAATTTTGTGAGGTGTGTGGTAAAGGAAAAATTATATAGTGATATGGAAATATCCAGCAAGACACGTGTCATCAATCCCACACAACACGTGACACAACCCCCTCCAGCCACTTGGCGATATTCTAAGCCAAACACCTGTCAGAACAATTCCGACCCCCTACCCCGTTTCCCCAAAAACTTCCCCCCTGACCAAAGAAGCGAACGAAATACCCACCTTTCTTCTGACAAAACCGGCTAAAATCACAGTAAAAGTACAGAAAATATCTTTTGTCAGAACAAATCGGACCAAAATGACAAAACACCATAAAACGCTTTGAAAGTCGACCGGACAGGTATTTAAGACAAGAACATCCACTTGCTCTGACACAGTCCACCTACACAGGCAGATATTTCAAACTGCCTCAACTTTAATAATAAGAAACCAAACTCAAAAAATTCTCTAGAACTCTATAAAAAGGGGAGAACAGCTAAAAAAAAAACAACAAAAAATTTGATAGAAGACTAAAATCACACTTCTTACTCTTTCCATCACAACACTTCAGCCACTCCTTATCTACTAACTTGATCGTCGGAGTTAAATACGGGCAAAAAGGCCCAATTCCGATCATTTCCATTCTCCCTTTCAGGTTTTATACTGGATCACAAGAATCAAAGTAAACGTCCACACCAAAAATAAATCTCAACCGTTGACAGAAGTCTGGACCAGATCACAAGGCAGATCCAGTTTCTGATATCAACAGTTTGGCGCCTTCTGTGGGGACGATTACAAAAGGCCAGATGGCGACTACAAGAAAATCAAAGCGTATTCAGGAACAAGGAGTACTCAGCAATGAGACCGGTGCACCAGGCGAAGTCCAAGCGAATAGAGGAAACCTGCCAGTTTTGCCCCAAGACGAGGTCATCCAAGAACATTACCGAAGTATGGAGCGACAATTGGAACATCTAACTCGAGTTGTTCAAAATATGAACCATCCCGCACCTCCAGCTCCACCTCCCCCAGTTCAAACCCCTTTGGTCGCCCCAACCGTCCTTCCGACAAATTCCAAAAGCAGGGGACGTTCCACCGCTCGCACCAGTAGGGAAACCAGACCGGGAAGAGAACACAGAGAAAGGACCCTCTTCTCCGCCAGCTCAGAACCTCCCTCAATTCGACGCCTGAATCAAACCCCACCAAGAACTCAAGGATACAACAGTCCGTCTTCTGACAGAAGAACACAACGACAGACTCCGTCCCGTAGGAATCAAGAACCAAAAAGGTACGCCCCTCATGTAATTTCTCCCTTCATAAAAGAAATACTTGAAGAGCGGGTGCCCGACAATTTCCGACCCCCCACCATGACTACTTATGAGGGAAAAACCAATCCATCCCGCCACCTAAAATCTTTCTGATCGAAGATGCTTCTTTCCGGGACAACCGATGCCCGCATGTACCGAGCCTTCCCGGCCACTCTAGAGAGGAGAGCACAAGATTGGTTTGTCGACCTTCCATCTGGGACAGTTCCCTCATTCCAAGTATTAGCAGACCTGTTCCTTATCCATTTCGCCAATTATTCAAAGCAGAAGAAAAATCCATCTACTCTTATGCGTATCAAACAACAGGAAGGAGAAAGTCTTAGCTCATATCTTGATCGTTTCACTGAAGAGGCGTCGAACATCACGGATCTCATCCCCCGTATGGCCGTTACCATTTTAATGGAAGGCCTACGAGAATCCCATTTTCGTTTCTCCCTCACCCTAGATCCACCAAAAACCATGCCTGACCTCTTGATCCATGCCCAAAAGTATATCAATTCCGACGAAATTCACGTAGGCTGGGAAGAAGAGGCTCGACAAAAACCCAGAGAAGAATTGAAAGGAAAGGCACCTCGAAATCCCGAAAGGGGACTCAAAGAAACCCGACAAGAAGGAGCGCACAGGGAGATCAATCGAGGCAGGGAACCTCCGCCTCGCCCTTAGCATTACATACTCCAACCACGAGATTCCCCAAGAGTTGGAAAGATAGTAAGGTATGATCACCATACCCCTCTAAACCAGACCCGGAGCCATATCCTGATGCAGATCCAAGAGAAGAAGATCTTAATGTGGCCAGAACCTACAAGAAATCCCGACCACCAAAAAGACAACAAAAGATATTGCAATTCCCATCGAGCTCGAGGTCATGATACAGAAGAATGCACACACTTGATGAATGCGATTGAAGACATCGTCAGAAGGGGGAAGCTTGAACAATATATTGATCTCAACCCAAAAGAAGGAAGGCCACAATCCCCAAAACCGACCGAAATAGGAAAAGAAACCGTCGGTGTCATTAGTGGCGGGCCAGGATGCGGTGGAGAAAGTTTCGCCTCCCGTAAGACCTAAGCTAGGATGGTTGGAGTCACTCAAGAAACAGAACACCAGAAAAGATCCCGACACCCCCCATTATTTTTTATGACGATGACACTGGCAGAGTCCGCCACCCTCACGACGACGCTCTAGTCGTTGCCATCACAGTTTCTAATTTTCAGATAAAAAGAGTTCTTATCGACAGTGGAAGTTCAGTGGATATACTCTTTTGGAGCCCCTTTAAAAGAACGAGGTTTGACGCAGATAATTTACTCTCGGTAAAATCCTCTCTGGTCGGATTTTCCGGAGGGGTGATCTAACCTGAAGGAATAATATCCCTCCCAGTCACCGTTGGAAATTCACCTAGATCATCCACAGTAATGACAAACTTCTTGGTCGTTCGCTGCGCATCTAGCTACAACGCCATCCTTGGCAGACCAACTCTCAACAATTTGAAAGCGATGATTTCTACCTACCACCTTCTACTAAAATTTCCGACCGAAAATGGCAATGCGGAAGTAAGGGGAGACCAACCCTTAGCCCGCCAATGTTATGCCTCCAAACTAAAAGGCAAGGACCAAAGAAACAGAAAAACCTCAGAGGCGATGCTGGTTAATGGGTCAATGGACAAAAAAAAGACGAAGAACTTCAACCAACTCCAGTGGAAGAGTTGCTCACACTCCCATTGGATGAAACAAGACCAGATCGAACGGTCCAAATTGGCGCAAACCTGACGACCACACAACAAAAAAATAACATGGCAATATTACAAAGAAATTCCGACCTCTTTGCCTGGTCTTCAGAAGATATGCCAGGAGTAAAACGAGACATCATCGAACACAGTCTCAGTATAGATTCGTCTTTCAAACCGGTAAAACAAAAGAGAAGAAATTTTGCCCCATAAAAGATAAAAAGCAGTAGAAGAAGAAGTGGCCACCCTCATGAAGGCGGGATTCATCAGGGAAGTAGATTACCTAGATTGGCTAGCTAACGTAGTCCTGGTCAAAAAACCCTCCGGAAAATGGAGGATGTGCATTGACTTTACAGACCTAAACAAAGCCTGCCCAAAGGACTCCTTTCCTTTACCTTCAATTGACGATCTGGTCAACTCCAAGGCAGGGTACGAAATGTTGAGCTTTTTAGACGCCTTTTCAGGCTACAATAAAATCCGAATGGCCAATGCCGACGAAGAAAAGACATCCTTCATCACCAGCAAAGGGACCTACTGCTATAAGGTAATGCCGTTTGGTTTAAAGAATGCCGGGGCCACTTTCAGAGACTCGTAAGCAAGGTATTCAAAGAACAAATTGGAAGGAACGTAGAAGTCTACGTGGATGATATTCTAGTAAAAAGCCAAAAGATAACAGACCACCTGACTGACTTATTAGAAGCCTTCCAATCCCTTCGGATTCATGACATGCGCCTAAATCCCAATAAGTGTGCGTTCGGCGCCCGCTCCGGAAAATTTCTAGGCTTCATACTGACCCAACGTGGCATAGAAGCAAATCCTGGAAAAATCAAAGCCATTCTTGAAATGAAGTCACCAAAGAACCTCAAAGAGATATAATGACTAAATGGACGCCTAGCAGCACTTGGACGCTTCATCTCAAAAGCTTGAGAAAAGAACCTTCCACTCTTCCAAGCACTACGAAAAGCGCCAAAAATGGATTGGACTGAAGAATGTGAAAAGGCCTTCCAAGAACTCAAGGATTATCTTAAATCACCCTTATTGCTGGCCAAACCAAAAACTGGAGAAGAACTCTTTATGTATCTAGCCGCCACCACCCGAGCAGTCAGTGCAGTTCTTCTAAAAGAAGAAGAAGGAATTCAGAGACCCATCTACTACACAAGCAAGATCCTCAATGATGCCGAATCAAGATATCTCCCTCTCGAGAAGTTAGCCTTCGCCCTTGTCACCTCGGCACGGCGATTGAGACCCTATTTCCAATCTCACAAGGTCACGGTCTTAACCGACCAACCTTTGAAACAAGTCCTCCACAAACCAGAAAATTTCGGAAGACTAGCTAAATGGGTAGTAGAGCTAGGAGAATTCGATCTTACTTATAAACCACGGATTGCAATCAAGGCCCAAGTATTGGCATATTTCATTGCGGAACTAACAACTCCTACAGGCGAAAATCCGCCCCTACTAAAAAACCAGGAAGAAGAAGACTCTCCACCAACCCCATGGACCCTATACGTAGATGGGTCAGCAACTGATGAAAAAGCAGGAGCAGGTTTTGTCCTATATTCCCCCTCAAAATGGAAAACCTCTACTATTCTTAAATTTCAATTCAAAGCAACCAACAACGAAGCCGAGTACGAAGCTCTCATTGCAGGGCTACGCTTAGCCCGAGGACTCGGCATACAAGACCTATGCGCTTATTCTGACTTACAACTGGTTGTCAGCCACACCACAGGAAGCTTTGAAGCTAAAGAAGAGAATATGATCAAATATCAAGCAATAGTGAAAAAAATGATCCCATACTTCACAAGATTTCAAATCAAGAAAATTCCGCGAAATCAAAATGAAGAAGCCGATGCTCTATCCAGGATAGCAACCTCGCCCAATAACGATACGGAATATTCTTTCAACCTTCAATACCTCCAGACAAAAACTATCGAAGAATTGGAAGAAGAAGTACAAAACTTGGAAGAAGAGCCATGCTGGATCGATCCCATCAAGAATTATCTACAAGGTGGGCCCGCCCCACCCAACAAAAAAGAGGCCCGTCGCATTTCCAACAAATCCGCCCATTACAGCATAATTCGCGAGCATCTATACAAACAGTTGTATATACAACCTCTTCTAAAATGCTTACGACCAACAGAAGCCAATTATGTCCTCCGGGAAATTCATGAAGGCATCGGAGGCGACCACCTAGGAGGCAGAGCCCTAAGTCACAAAGTCCTTAGACAAGGATATTATTGGCCAACTTTAGCTCAATAAGCAGTAGAATTCATTCGAAAATGCGACGCCTGCCAGCGACACTCAAAAATACAAAGACGACCGCCAACCCTCCTCACCCCAATCATAAGCCCAAGACCATTCGCACTTTGGGGGGTTGACCTCTTAGGACCGTTTCCAACATCGACTCGACAAATGAAATTCCTGATCGTTGCCATTGACTACTTCACCAAATGAGTAGAAGACGAACCCTTGGCCAAAATAACGGAAAAATCGTGCCAAGGATTCCTATGGCGAACAATAATCTGTCGATTTGGACTCCCAGTCGCCTTCATCACTGACAACGGACGTCAATTTGATAACAGAGGTTTCAAAACTTTCTGCTCCGAGGTCGGGATTGAATCAAGACTCACTTCAGTAACGCATCCCTAAGCCAACTGCCAAGTAGAAGTAACAAATCGCACCCTATTGCAAACTCTCAAAACACGAGTGTTAAGGGATAAAACAAATTGGGTGGAAGAAATTTCGAGTGCTCTCTGGGCCTACCGAACAAATACAAGAACTCCAACAAGGGAAACCCTATTTACCCTCACCTATGGCACTGAAGCGGTTATCCCAGCAGAAATAGGAGTACCTACCTTACGGACACAGAGTTTCTCACCAACCACCAATGAAGAAAGACTCCGAGCAGAACTCGACCTCCTCGAAGAAAGAAGAGAGACCGCTGAAACCAAAGCAGCAATATATCGTCAAAAAGTGAAAAGATTTTATGACTCCAAGGTGAAGAAAGTTTATTTGCAAATTGGAGATCTCGTCCTAAGAGAAAATGAATTCCAGGGCAACAAAAGCCGAACAGGGAAACTGACTCCAAACTGGGAAGGTCCATATATTATGAAGAAAATCGTTCGGACAAGCACCTACTGGCTCACCAACATGGATGGAAAGACTCTCAAGCACCCATACCATGCCGAGCACTTACGTCGCTACTATCAATGAGCACTGTAGAAAAATCATAAGCTTTATAAAGAAAGTTCCTTCACTCAGAAATCTCATACTGGAATCTCCAAAAGAAATGAGGCAAAAATCTCATCCTAAAAATCAAAGATAAGGCAAAAATCTCATTCTAAAAATCAAAGATGAGGCAAAAATCTCATCTTAAAAATCAAGATGAGGCAAAAATCTCATCTTAAAAATCAAAGTGAGGCAAAAATCTCATTATGCACAAAGCCGAGGCAAAAATCTCGACTGAAAGTCCCGCCACCGAGCTGAGCCAAAAATCCTCGAATGAAAGTCCCGCCACCGGGCCGAGCCAAAAAACCTCGAATGAAAGTCCCATCACAGGGCCAAGACAAACTACAATCAACCATCAAAATAAAGAACACATCAAGGGGGATCATCAAATAGTTATCATGACTAAGACCCGGAAAATAAACCGTCCTCAAGAAAAAGGATCGGCTTTCTCATTGCATTTAAACTTGAAGTCATATTACACAGTAAAAACAAAGCAAAACTACAAAGACAAGACCAAGATACTATTTACAAGACTAAAAACCAACTATAAAACGAAATATATTCCATGACACGTTAGAAGCCCCCGCACCAATATCTTCAATTCCTGCATTAACGTTCTCATCACCTTCATTAAGAAGGCGATCCTCGTTCCTTCTTATATCACTTTGGGGAAGATTTGAGGCTTCAGCTTGAACTCCTTCACTCGGAAGATTTGACGCTTTAGTCTAGGACTTTTCACTTGGATGTTTATCCTTTATCGTTACATAAGCCTTCAAAAAAGAAGGTAGTCCCATAGATAGAGCAGTCCTAGGAGAAGTATGAGGGCCAATAACCTGAACGATAGAATAAATTTGCGTTGCCGCATCCTTCCTCTCCTCCTTCAACTGCGTTATTTCCCTTTGCAGCTCATCCAATTGACTTTCAAAATCTTCCACCTCTTGTCGGGCTAATTCTAGAGCTTCTTTCTCCACAGCTAAGTCCCTCTTAAAACCATCTCTTTCTTCCTTAGCGTTTCAAGCTCTCCCTTCAAACCCGTCACAGTGTCTTGAAGTTCTTTCACCGTTGCTTCGGCAGCCTGGAAGGAGTCCTTGAGACAAGAAAACTTCTCTGACAGATCATCTCTCTCCGCCTCCATAGAAATCAATTTCACCAGAAGATCATTTTTCTCTTCGGTAACCAAACCAGTTATCTTGAGAGCCTTATCTTTCTACTTTTCTAGAACAGCAACCCTAGCCTTTAGACAAGAAATTTCCGCCTCATTCTCCTCTATCATCTTCAAACGGGAATTATCGACCGCAACCTCCTCCCGAAAAAGACGGTCAGCACGATCTGCCCAATGGGCAGTCTAAACAAAAAGAAGAAGCAAAAAGGGACTAAATTGCCGAACAAAAACATAGTGAGCAAAAATGTAAGGAAAAAACTTATTCTTACCATCATAGCAGAACGAAGAAGTTGAATAGCAACATCCTCTTTTCCGGCCTCTTGAAGCCGCTTAGAAACTCTTTCCGGCCAGAGGGCCTCTAAAACATCTCCCACAGACATATGATCCCGAAAAGGGAAATCATCTGAAGACGATCCCTTTTCAAAACCTGATGGTCCCCTTTGAAGAGACAAATTACTATGTCTCAGCTTATCCTGCAATTCTGCTTCTGCCATGTCCTCCTACAAAAAATGGAAGGAAACTCCGTGTTATTTTAAAACCATTTCGATCGTAAATTGTTCCGGTTCTAAAAGACTTAGGAACCAAGACTTTACCACTCTAGAAACATCGGCCAGTTCCGAATGAAGGGGCAGCCCTTCCATAGAGGTTTCCCGTGTAGTGCGCTGTGGTCTCCATAGAACTTGGCTCAAAACCCCAGTATTCTCAGGAGAAGGAGGATCTCCCGAAACAGAAGGGAGCAAGGCTGGAAGATCAGGAATGACTTCTTGATCAGGTGAACCCACCTGGTCTTCCATGATTTTCTGACCCGATTTATCCCCAGATTTGTCCTTCTTCTTTTCTTCATCAAACCCACGACAGGATCTTTCTTAGCTTTCTTTGCCTTGGAAGGGCCTTCATCTTTCTTCCCTTCCTTCTTTCTCTTTTTCCTCTCTTCCCTAGAGGTACTTTCCCCTCTTTTCTCTTTTCCCGAAGTATCTTCTTTCTTCTTCCATCCTCGTGGTAAAGGAGCTTCGATAACGCCTTCGAAATCCGCTAGAATACCCTTCACAAGATCTAAATTACCCATCGATTCACCTATAAAAACATGATTAAAATCCATCATCATCAAAACTCAAAACTTACAGAATAAAAGTACAAACAAACCCTACTAGCAGCTACAAACAAACGACATCTCAGAAGAATTTCCTTTGTCAAATAGGTATCCACAGAAACCCCGTAAATCCCTTTAAAACTTTCAAATAAAGACTTCTCGTCAGCTGTCATCCCTTCCTCACAAATATTGTCCGTCCGAGGAACTTCCCATTTAGTCCGGATGTTCCACTCGGATTTACTACTCACAAAAAAAAACTTACTTTTCCATCGCTTGATGGAAGAAGGAACTTTACCCAAAAATTTCTTCTTAGAACGAGCCGAAAAATAATACCAATCAGTATCCGGCTCAATGTACAAATTAAACAGAAGACGAAACCAACGAACAGTCGGTTTTACGTCATACTTGTTGAGAACGATGACAAACCCGCTCAACAATCTCCATGAATTCGGAGTCAACTGGAAAGGACATAACTGATAATACTCTAAAATTTCCTTAACAAAATCAGAAAAAGGAAGTCTAAGACCACCCAGTAAAGCGTCCTGATAGACAGCTATCTCGCCTTCCTTAGGTGAACTAGCCCGTTCTCTAGAACAAGGTACCCTAACTGAAAAAGAGAAAGATTGATTTGAAAAGGATCCACCAATTGATCTACCTCCTTCTGATTTAAAATGCTCAAAAAAGTTTCAGACCCCCCACTCTCTATCCTAGACGAAGCAGGATGAACTCTCAAACCCTGGACCGGTGGACCCCCAACGCCGCTTGGGGCCGGAACAGGAATATAAGTAGTAGAGTTAGAAGGGGACGGTGAATGAGGAAACTGTAACGAATGTGTAGCAGAAGAATCATGAGAAGAATCGGAAGGTGTGGGAGCCTTAGAATCCATGGAATTAGTTTCCATTACCTTAACAGAAAATGTCAAACAAAGGATGCTAACCGGAAAAGCGCCGGAGAAGAAGAAGAAAGAACCACGAACAAAAGAGAGAGGAGTCGCACGAAGATGATGCAAAGAAAAGAAAACCCTTAATCCTCATTCATAAACCTAATAAAAGGGATCCCAACCGTTAGATTACAGGGAGAAGCCCAAATCAAACCCTCCAAAAACACGCCCTGTGATTAGATCACGACCATTCACACCAAACGCCTGACAGCCTAGGAAGTAGGGTACCATGCCACCTATTATTACATTGACCCACGCACGCCACACCACTCCCCGCCTTAAATATGGAATAGTATCCGAGACAAGACAGACGGGATAATTATCCCCCCCCCTACCTGGGAATGAACGCTCGCCTACTCTGGTTAAAAGATAAAATCAATCAATTTAGGTTGGATACGCGACTTTTGGATTTGGAGTCAAGCACGCTGCCATTTCCTCATGAATCTCAATAATGATTACAAAATATAAATATTACAGCTCGTTATGAAACGCTAGAAACAATTACACATTCTCCAAGATACATCGTCATTTCAAAAAAGAAAAAGCACCAGCAAACAAGTTTCCGAACCCCAACTTTATTTAAAAACAACGAAAATAATTACAAACTACTAAGCCAATGGCCAACAATAGATCGGTGGCTGACAAAAAAAAAAGAAGGACAAAACAACGAAGAACACAATGCTTTAACCCGACGACTCTCCTGAATCAGTCCCTTCATCTTCTGTCCTTTCGCTCTCATCTTCAGTGGAATCCGGGTCTTCGTGAGAAGGAAAAGCAAAAAAGGGCCAATCCTTCAAGCATTTATTCCTCCCGAAAATTGTTACCCTGAAGAAAATCCCACCCATGTAAGTAAAAATCATCAGATCACCTACTTGCACACGGTGATCTACCAAAAAATCTGACCACCCATCCTCGAACCATATTTCCCCCTGAGCTTCGTCTCGAATCAAGGCTGCTCTCCACACATGCTCGCTAGGTCCCTCCAAAACAACACCTTCGCCATTCACCTGGTTTATAGTTACATGGAATGCCGACGGAATTTTAAGCCACCTAATAGAACCCCTCAAACCAAACACTCTATAGAAAGAAGGATGAAAAGGAGAAGCCATTGGATAATGTCTCAATGCAAACTTGAAAATACAAATATCTTACCCCACTACCCATTTATAAAGGAACCTTGCAGAGTCACTCACCCTAGGTTAACCCCTACCCCTTGGGAAGGAACCATACCTACTTCCCAAGGTAACATCATTTATTGTAAGTTTGACTTTTGGGAACCTACGTATAGCCTTTAAAAAAAAAACACAAAAAACGTTCGATTTCCAAGACTCGAATTAACACAAAACAATAATAGATTAAGTGAAAGAAATATTACATTAAGCAAAGAAGACCATAAGAAAAACAAACATACAAGCAGTTACAAGGAAATTTCAACATAAGTTAAAAATCCATCCATCTACCAAATCGATCCAATTGATGACCCAGATGAGCCACAAGGAAGTGACTCGGAAGTAACGCACGGACTTCCCCCGCCAGTGCTGTCCTCACTACCACTCGGAGTCTAAGCCCAACCACTAGGTCGAACGTCCTGGTCTACCTCTTTACGACAATAGTCCATCCCAAAAATCTCCACTTCAAAGTTTATACCCCCCAGATGGGAAAAAATTAAATAATCTCCCACATATAAGGAATGGTCCGTATGAAACTCCCTCCACCCCTGCTCGAACCGCATCTCGGCCGCATCCTCGTTGATATCAAGTAGAACCTGCCACACACAACCATTTGGGCCTGTTAAGTTAATAATCCTCGTTCCCAACGCTTCCAGATGCTCGCAAAAAGAAGAAGGAATTCTCATATATCGTACGGAAATACTTGGGAGAAAAACCTTGAAAAAAGACGAACGATAATGAAAAGCCATTATAAACAAACAAGAATGATGAACAGTATAGCCCACCCCCACGATGGCTTAAATAGATAAGAACCCTATCAGAATAGTAAATCTCCCCAGAAAGAAGGTTCAGTGCACCCATCCCTCGATCCAAACTAATGAAAAGACAATTCGAAATTCTAGATAAGATAAACAGGTGTCAACTACCCTTTAAAACGTACGTGGTTCTATCTTCTCGAGATAATAATATTTATACGAATTTAAAATTAGTCAACCAAAGGAAATGCTCGTTCTCAAGCCAAGCGAAAAGCGAACCCTGTCCGCTTATCACTCAGACTTATCAACAAACACATTTGGGGGGGAGGGGGGCTAATGATATAGAAATATCAAGCAAGACACGTGTCATCAATCCCGCACAACACGTGACACAACCCCTTCCATCCACTTGGCGATATTCTAAGCCAAACACCTGTCAGAACAATTCCGACCCCCTACCCTGTTTCCCCAAAGACTTCCCCCTAACCAAAGAAGAGAACGAAATGCCCACCTTTCTTCTGACAAAACTGACTAAAATCACAGTAAAAGTACAGAAAATATCTTCTGTCAGAACAAATCCGACCAAAACGACAAAACACCATAAAACGCTTTGAAAGTCGACGGGACAGGTATTTAAGACAAGAACATCCACTTGCCATGACACAGTCCACCTACACAGGCAGATATTTCCAACCGCCTCAACTTTAATAATAAGAAACCAAACTCAAAAATTTCTCTAGAACTCTATAAAAAGGGGAGAACAACTAAAAAGAAAAACAACAAAAAATTTGACAGAAGACTAAAATCACACTTCTTACTCTTTCCATCACAACACTTCAGCCACTCCTTATCCACTAACTTGATCGCCAGAGTTAAATCCGGCAAAAAGGCCCAATTATGATCATTTCCACTCTCCCTTTCGGGTTTCATGTCGGATCAGCAGAATCAAAGTAAACGTCCACACCAAAATAAATCTCAACCGTTGACAGAAGTCTGGACCAGATCACAAGGCAGATCCAGTTTCTGGTATCAACATATTGTATAATTTTGAAAAAAATTTGCCCCCAACTCTAATGATGACCTAGACACAAAAGATAACCACCATTAATTTGATCATAGATCATCCTAGATCAGCATTTATCATAAAAAATATAATTTCCCAATTGTTAATCCCTCCCCCACACCATAATTGTGTATTGTCCCCAATGCATATAATATATACACTAAAAAGAATATGTTATCAAAAACAAGATGGGAGAAAGAATGTGGACTTAGCTCAATATGCGTCATGATGTGTCTAGTCCTTTTGGTTGTGTTTCCTACCAAGTGTGAACTTCAACTTATCCTGAGTACATTGAAGGCACAAAAAGTGAGGTTCCATAGCATATAGAAAGACTAAACCTTTTTTATGAACAAACTGACTTAACTAAAAGAAAAATACAATGTTATTAACTAAAAAGAGAAAAGATAGAGATAGTTCTCATATGCCAAATTCTTCCATATCGTCGTTGTCGTCTGTGTCATCTCTGGAGTCTTCTCCATCGGCACCATCTCTAGTCGCATCATCTCTAGCGGCCACCCCCGTAACTCTTATAGTGGGTGTTGATGGTAGTGGTGGGGGTGGATATTGGATCTCCTGGCGCTCAAGAAACAACTGGGTGGCACTTGCAAGACATAAGAGAAGAGCATATCAGTTCGCCTGAGTAAGCATTGGTGATGCTAGCAGTAGTGCTATGCTCGGACCGGCTGAGGCTCCTGGATCCTTAGGCTTTGGCTGTTCCCTGGATACCGTGGGCTCATTGGGGGCTGTAACTATATATCCGATGCTTTGTGGAGTGTGGACAACCCTTAATATCCTTATTGCTCTCATAGTCTCTATGGAGAATGGTGTCTGATGTGTTGTTAGCCCGAAAGTGCACAAGGTCGCTCAAGTAGTAAAGTACCCTGAGGGTAGGATAGTCGAATCTACAGGGATCAAAACTAGTTCTTACTAGAACTCTATTACGTAGCCTAGAAAATATGGTTGGTGATGGATTGATTCTAATTAGAATTCTAAAGTGAACTAGCTAAGATGATAGTTGTCAATCTAGGGTTTATCACTTAGGAGAGTATGGCACCTCAGATCACCATCCCCTAAGAATTCCTCATGAATAACCTTCTAATACTAGTAACCTAATTTATCTATTCTTGGACTGTGAAGAACCCCAAATTAGTTTAACCTCGATCTCTCAATAACCAAACCCTAGTCTGAATACAACAACTTCGCCAGATGACTGTATCATTATTGGTGTTCTATGGTTCTTACTATCAGGTTTTACCCTAATCCAGAAAGTGATATGCAGTTGTAAAGAAACCGAAGTGACCACCCGATCTCTCGGCATGCGCCCCCCCACATTTTCTATGGTAAGACCTAGCTTGACTGCGATCTTTTGTTATGCATCAACCAATTCTAATAGTATGGCCGGCGCTTTCGCACTAACAATTCGTACGAATAAGTACACATAGACAATTCGTAGAAATAAATAAAAAAAAGACTAATATTAAGAAGGAGAAAGATTCACAAGTTCATCTAATAGTTCAATGACTCGAGGCACCACAAGGAGTTTAGCCTCTCATACTAATGACAAACATCACAATAAATATGGAGGAAGACATAAAAAGACTCATGCACTCCCTAGAACGATGCTTCCTTCGCCTTCAACTTCTCCCCAAAAACCTAGTTGTCGGTTCCTGGATACGCCATAGGTCCCTTTGAAAAGTAGAACCAACGACCTTTATAAGCTTCAGATTTTACACCATATGCCCGTGTGCTTTTTAGGAGTTTTCTAGAAACATGGTTTTCATGCCGATACAGGGTAGTACAAGTCTGTGTCATCTCCTACACGGCTGTGTAGTTTGACATATGACCTTGTCCTCAATAGGCTGAGTACGCTTCTGAATTAATCTCAATTTGAATCCACACGCTCAATTGACATGCCCATGTGGATGACCCTGTCATGCTCTGTTTTGGCCCTTCTTTCTTTGAATTGCTCCTAAATTTGCTTCTTTTCTCCAAAGTGCTAAATTATCTGCCAAATTACACAAAACACCTAACAACTCACAAAAGTGGGGGAAACTATGCCAAAATGGATGCAAAGGGCATGGAAATATGGTAAGAAAATATGTATAATTATGCACCTATTATAAATACCCCCACACTTTAACATTTGCTTATCCTCAAGCAAAGAAAACATATAATATAAGCAAGATGATGAGTGCCTATTCTCTGATCTCACAAATACTTGGGAGTCCCTCTGGTATCCGAGAAAACACAGTGTTAGGTGTCATGACAGTTTTTATTTGAAAATAGGTCATTCCTTACACTTGAACTCCCCATGTGTGTGTATGTAACCCTTCCTATGCTGCCGCTTATTAGCTCAAACCAAGCCCAGCTAGTTTGAACCTTATTCTTTAAACTACTGTTTTTAACTCTTTAGCTGGTGGCAGTAGCTTCATACATCCTATAAGGTATCCCTTTCCCTCAGTAGGTTATCAAGTGAGCAGTTGTGATGTGCATTATCCGCCTACTTATGGCCGACTTTCACTCTTTAAAGGTGATATCTCTTTCTACCATCTTTTCTATACCGGTAGGGCATCCATAATCGATCTTACTTTCTGGTTATTTCCATCAATTCTAACATATTTTCCTTTTCCTTTTTTTTTCAAAATAATTAGACAATATCAGTGCTTCTCTAATGGTTAAACTAACTGGAGTCCAAACCTAAGTAGGCAAGTAACAACAAAGTTAGGGTTTGTGCTCAAAATTTTTGTGAGGTGTCATGTCAAGGCAATACTAAATATATATATTTGTGAAAAAATTAACACCTAATGCTAATTTCAACCTAGACTCAAAGATGACTTCCAATTATTAACTATCATAAATCATCTTAAATCAACACTTATTATGAATAATATAAGCATAACTAATCCCTCCCCCATACTTAAATTGTACATTGTCCCAATATACACAATGTATGCATAATAAAAGAAGATATGACATGCAAGGTAAAAAAAAGGAAAAAGGGATTACTCTCCACACCTGTGTGATGGTGCTCGTTTGATAATTCCTGACAAATTCCTGTGTCATGATTTCCAAAATACACTATGACATAGAAAGCACAAAAGTGATGCTCAAAATATAATATATAGAGATAGGGAAACTGTGGTGTCTCGGTTTTCAAAAATAAAATAAAAATACAAAAGTAGTGCTAAATAAAAAAGAAAATTCTTGATGCTCCGTTGTCATGCTCTTCCTCCTCGTCACCAGCGGTCTCAAAGTCATCTCTGGCCTCCACCCACCTTTCTCATAGTGTGTGTGGGAGCAAGTGGTGGAGGTCAGTACTAGTAATCACCCTGCTGGATCAGAAAGTGGACGAATCCCACAGCCTGTCTAGTCGGGCATTATGCTCGGTTGGGGTTCATCCTAGAGCTGGTACGGGTGCTGCTGGTGGCGATGGTGGAGGTCGTGGTGCAGTGCTCGGTCATGCTGCTGCCGAGTCTCTTGGCTCCTGCATCGGAGTTATGTCTGGCTCAATAACTTGGTAGGTGGTCCCTTCAGAGGTGCGGATCAGTCTGACTATCTATAGTTCCCGTAATGTATCAAGTGTAATCTCTAGGGTCCCTCCTACCATCGTTAATCTCGCTGTGGCTCCTCTTAACTATAAACCTATCCCCCAGGAAGTGTGCGATGACCCAACCCAAGTGGATCAGGAATCCCTCTGCCATGCTCCATCGGAAGAGGAAGTCTCTGGTGCTGACCACCCCTGCGCTATTGCCTCGCCTTGTGATAGCGTGTGTGAGGACATAATGGATGTACTTGACATTGGGAATCCGGAGTATGCTAGCCTTCGACCGTGCCGGGTCATAAATAGCCTCTGTGCTGAGTGTTCCCCAAAGAGTCCGAAATCTATAGCTCTGGTTTCCTCGAACCTCTTATGGCATAGGATGGCTTACCTTTTACCGTGGGCCTCTGACACAAAGCTCAGCTCAGGTGGGTCATGGGAGCTTCCTTCTCCTCTCTTCCTCTCTGAGGGTTGCCTAGGGATTTGCTTCTTCAAGCCCATTGCTCGACGGCGTTGGTGGTGTACATGGGTATGTGGGACTTCGACATGGTGGTGTGGATAAATAGTGGCAGCGAATCGAGATAGTGGTCAACAGACAGTGTTGAGGTATGCCAAAACAGTTGGATACATGAGTGTGCGCTAATCGACGGGGAACTACCATGTGCATCTCCTTTGGATGGCCGTGCACAACATCAATCCTTGTTAGTCAAAAGTCCCGAGATGTGCACGGCTTGATACACGGCCGTGCACTGGCCCGTATATCTCTCTGTTTGCTTCATAACTCCATCCTTCTTTGCGAACTCTCCTGGACCTGTGTATTAGATATTTTTGAGACAATGATTTGATCGTTAAACACTTAGGGCTCACAAAATTATTGAGAATATCATTAGATAGGATAGTTTACAATAATTGTACCATTACTAGAAACCTAAAACAGTAACTAGAAAACTAACCAAATATGGGTTGCCTCCCAAAAAGCCCTTGTTTTACGTCACTAGCTTAACATACCTTGTGTTTAGTGAGAATAGAACAGGTAGAGCTTCTCTTTTTACATTTGTGTATCTATAGCATGGGATTTGGATGAATTGTATCCCGCCGGTATTTGATTCATATTTATTTCACTCATCAGAACATACCGGGGGTGATTTGAGGGCATTTACAAATTATGAAGCAATCTTAAGCAAGTTTGAGGGAAAACAGGCTGAATTGTAATACCAAATGGTCCAGTCTCAAATTCACATCGGACCGTCTAACAAGAAAAATTCTCAAACTTGTGCCTTCAAATCACTAGAAAAGTAGATGGGCTTAAAGACGGCCGCCTAGAGTGCCGCAAACTTTTAGCCACCTAATTTTGCTATACCAGACGGTCCAGTTTGATAACCACACATGACCGTCTGACTTGGGAAAATCTCCAGAAGTACCTAGACGAAACCGTCTAGTCCAAACCCAGTTGAAAGGCTAATTGACCCTGGCTATTGACCCTCTAAAGGAGTATTTGGGTGACTTAGATATTAAATAATTAGAACCTAACATTGATACTATTGAATCTAATAAGGAGAGAAATCAAGGAGAAGGAACAACAAAGAAGGAAGGGACCCACTCTCAACTAAAGTTTAGGAAGAAGAAGAAAGGGTAACACTTCGCAATTGGAGGTGGCCACAACCCCAATATCTAGCATAGTGAGTACTCGATTTACTCCATTTTAGGCTTCTCTTTATTTGGACACAATCTCAAAGGCCAAACCGAAGAGAGGCTTCATGTGTTTGAACCACCATGAGTAAAAGTAAAAGGTACGTCAAGCTCGTGACATTAAACAAGCGCTTCTTGAGAGGCAACCAAAGTCTCAGAAAACTTTCTTTCCAATTCTATTTTTCAACAGTAGATTAATTTTTGAGATTCAATAAACTGATAAGTTGCTTGATTGTAAATCCTTTGCTTCATCCCTCTTTTTTTTCAGTTAGTTAGGGTAGGTTATAGGACTCAATTCCCGATTCAATTGGATTTTATGCACAAAAATGGCAGTAAACATTGAACTTAATCCTACTTCTGCATCTACTATTTAGTCAATTCAGACGGGATGGTTTGGAATTTTAGACTGTTCCGTTTACTTTTGTAAGAATTGTAGAAAACCAAATTCATACAGTCATACGGGGCCATCTCGAAGACTGGACAGATCAATCTGATAGTACAAATCATGAGAGGATACCGAATTGTGAACTCAGACAGAACCATCCAAGGAATCACTCGAATCCATCTGAGTGCATTCTCTAACGGGGGGTAATTTTTTGAAGCCAACCGGTTCCACTCGGATATAAGACGGAACCGTTTGAGATTCAATTTTCAACACTTTTAGGAAGGGAAGCGTGGTGTGGCTATTCATTTATCTCCTTCACCCGCAGTCCCACACCCCGACTATCCACTATGTTCCTCAGCCTCTCCTTACACCCAGTCACTCATTGGAGCCCATCCTTAGTTATCCAATACAAGAAATCAAAGGTAAGCCTTGTGGTTCATGATTCTGATATTTCAATTTGAATTATAGTGCACACGCAAGTTCTAGGGCATCAAACTAGGATGTTGAATGGATTTCATTGTAGTCTAAAGCATGCCAGGTTAAATTAATCACCTATTGTGTATAACCTTGCATGAATTAGGAACCCTCTGCCTAGTTTACTGATTTGTGACTTATAGATAAGGTTCATAAACACCAAATGCCCACCAGGCTTGCGTAGGCGAGCCAGACGGTTCCGCCTGGTAAAGCACACAAGACTGTGAATTAGTATACATTAGGGAATTTACGATAATTACACATCCAGACGGTTCCATGTAATTACACGCCACCACAACTAGTATAAACTAGGGTATTTGTGAGGATTTTGATAAGCCACCAGTCAGTGGTCACCGGGGCTTCCGCCGGTGACTCCTCCGCCTGCGCCATCCCTGTCTGCTCTTGCTCGCCCTCCTCTTCTTCCCCCGGATCGTCGTTCACCACCAGAACTTGAAGCTCCTTGTTCTTGCATCGGTGTCCGACGAAGTACTTCTCATCACAGCGGTAGCAGAGTCCCTTTGCCCTGCGTTGTTGAAGCTCGGAATCCGACATACGCCGCATCGGAGCTGGGGGCGTCTGTCCGGGGCGATGCGCCGGCGTTGGAAGAGATCGTGTGGTAGGAGGCAGCTGGAGCGTGGTATTTGGGAAGGTTAAAAGGTGTGGGCGAGTCGTCTTCGAAGGGTCAGGCGTGTGAGATTGAACCCAAGGTTGCTGGGCCCTAGAACGGGTCGCGCGGCCCGCTACCCGATGGACCGGACTTCTGAGCCCGAAGCACGCTGTTGCGGTCCTCGACCAACTGCGCCCTGGTCATCAACCGCTCCAAGGTCTCCGGTTGGAACATTCGCACCTCCGCTCGGATGTCCGGCCGGAGTCCGTTGATGAAGGTGCTCTCGAGCACATGGGTGGGCACTCCCTCCACGGTGGCTGCTAAGGCTTGAGCGTCTGCTCCTTCACGGTCCACGGCCAGTATCGCCAGGAACCTATCCAACGCCGTCCCCTCCTGCGACAACCGGAAGCGGTCCAGCAGCTTCCCCTTGAGCTCCGCCCATATCCTGAAGGGTCGGCGGCTATCTTCCCACTGAAACCAGGCCAATGCAGCTCCCTCAAAACAGATCGCCGCCGCATGGAGCTTGTCCTCCTCCGACAAGCTATTCACTGCAAAGTAACGTTCCACCCGGAAAATCCAACCCTCAGGGCCGTCCCCATCGAACAATGGCATCTCCAAGCGTCGAAACCCTAAATCTCCTCTGAACGGGGAGTTCCGCACGCTCTCACTGTACCCTTGCTCCGGATCTGGGATCCTTGGCCTGACCTCCGGCGATCTCCTGGCCGCCCCGCCCGTGGTTCCTTGCTGCCGTCCCTGGCCCCTTGTACCAGATCTGTGAAGGTGTTCCCCAGATCCAAACTCTGGCGCTCTTCTGGATGGTTCGCCTGCCCCATCGGACTCGAGCTCAACCTCCGTGCGGTCCCCCACTGGTGCACCCCGTGGCTGGTTCGGTGACTCCAGACGCTGCAGTGCTTGGTCAACACGATCGAGGATGGAGAGCTTGTCCATCACGGCTGCGAGATCTGAGCGGATAGATTCTACCTCCCCTTCCATCGCCGCGAGGCGAGGCTCCATCTGCTTCGCCATCTCCGAAGATCGTCGGCTCTGATACCAAATTGATATAACCCCTGTCTGCAACCTCTGTCTGCTGCTACTGCTGGAGATGAGAGACAGTGAACTGCTGCTAAAGAGAAGGAAAGGAAACGGAGATCTATTGAAGAAGACGAAAGGAAAGATACAAGGGTTTGCTGAACTTTCGAGAGGTTCAGCTTCTCTCCCAAACAAACATTCCACCAAATTACCCAATAATCCCCCTTTGGTTTCTTAGACAGCTTATATATACTTAAAGCCAAAACAGAAAACAGCATATAGCAGCTACAACCAAAACAATAATTACACCACTCTGACTGACTTCACAACACCCCTTCACAACACAGTTTGAACTTGATGCAATTGACCTCGGCAAATGGTGGTGCTCAAAGATACCTTCACATCTGTAGTACTTGATCAGCCTCACCCTCAACAGCTGACTGGTTCGCAATCCTCACGCGCCTTGCATATGTGAAACGGACTGGTGGCTTATCAGATTTATGCTATCTGACAGAACTGTCTGATATTTTACACGCCCGTTTGGTAGCACCAATTTCTGGGAAATCTAGGGAATTCTTGTACTCCATTCTAATACCAATCCATTTATTTTTCTCTCAAATTCTATTTTGTAGATGCCCTCACGAACAAAGGTCATTTCTATCAAGCGAAAAAGAGATGATGGAGGCTCCTCCTCTGCCCCATAGTTCCTAAAGAAACGATTCAAGGCAAGATACAAACGACTTTCTACTAAAAATTTCACGAAGACTTGCATTATCGACTGGGACATTTTGCGGGAAATCGGGATTGAGGAGAAAGTAAGAGCGCTGGTTTCCACAGGAGGATGGGATCACATTTTGGCCATAGACCAGCCTGTATACAAGGAGCTCACACTTGAAGTTCTGAGCAGTTTTGAAGTTGACAACTCCCACTTTACTGTAGGTAAGAAAAACACAATCAGATTTCAACTTGGAGGGGAGTTGTAGAGCATGAGCTTCACAAAGTTCTCACTCGCCATGGAGCTTTATGACCACGCTTTCGTCGACACACTTGAGTATGACGATCTAGCAGTGGAGTTCCCTGGAGATATGCCCCCCTATAATTTTTGGCAGTCTATTACTTTCGGGGGCAATCCGTACTACAAGAAAGCTTCCTTCATCATTAACCCGGCAAACGTGAGCCGCGGAACATGACCCGTATACCCATTGTTATCCCCCTAGGACCTAGCACACTAGTCCTTATGGGAATGATCCGACGCACTACTGAGGGATTCCATCTCGTCTAGAGGGAGTCGAGGGATAAGCACATTCAGGCTAAGGAGCAGAGTGCCGATTCGACATCATCAGAGTCAGACGATTCTTCCCCTCTAGTCTCACCACCTCCCAGTTCCCATCCATCAGATGCATAGATAGAGGAGCTACTCACCGGCTAGTAGCAATTATTTGAGATGATACAGAGTCTGAGCGCAGTACAAGAGAGGATACATGCAAATATGGAGCAGTTCTTTCTGTGTTTCCCTACACTTGAGCCGGCAGTAGCCCTAGCACCTCCATCATCCTCCATTGCAGCTCCTATACCACCTGTTGATCCATTACACACCTTCCCAGTTGTATCTCCTGAGGGGGAGAAGTTTCTCTTATGATCAGGACATCGTCTATCATTTTGTACTAGTGTGCAAGGGTTCTCCCTGCTCACTTGCTATCTTTTTATCTCTTAGTGTCCTCAGACTTGATTTTCTCTTTTATATTTATGGATGCTATAATCACCCCCTCCTTGCTTCGCAGATTTTGGCCGCGTGTGATTTTCCGCTTGTACTAAATTCCTCTCCGAGCTCGTACACAATTTGCGGAATCATCTCAATGGAATTGGGGAAGTTTCAGTTTGCTATTTTCCTTGTTCTAATTATTTCTCTATTGCTTGCATTGAGGATAATGCAAATTTTTACTTGTGGGGATGGGTAGACTGTTGAATTTATTGAAAAATCTTAAGTGTGGGGATGGATGAGTAGTTAAGAAATTCATTACAAAACTTTTAAAGGAATTCATTGCACATCTTTTTAATTAAATCCATGCTAATATAGTCCGATGATGGCATACTTAAATTTTTGCCCAGTTTTGCTCTACTTTTTATTGCACCATGTGAGCACAAATTGTTTTTGATTTTCCTATGAAACACTATGGACAAGAGGAGACCATCCTTGTGACATTAACATATGATAGTGATAATAGATAACCTATTGTCATGTTCTTCTGACTCAGAGTGCTAAATATTATCTTCAATGACTCCAAGTGGTTTCGTGACATTAGTTCAAACTTCTGACCTTCATTATTTATCTTGGTGAATAAGTAAGAGTACAAATAAAATATTAAGTGTATATGAGAGTTGTGAAAATAAATTGACACTGTTCCGTTGCTCTTAATGATGAAGTAGCTTGGGGTTTTGACCCCTAATAAGGGTGTTCTTCAAGTCAAAAAATATCTTGTGGGCATGAACACAACATGTAGAGTTGTAATTTTCCAAGTAAGTTAGGTCTTCCGGTGCTTAATCAGCATGTGCATCCTTCCAAAAAGAGAATCTTTACTCCAAATTAGTCCTAGAAAGTCGGATCCATTAGAGGTGCCCTACCGAAATAATAAAAAAAAGTGGAGTTTCAAGTTTGTTTGATTTATACTTCTCGAGCTTGTCCACCACTATTGCTATAAGACCCCGAGTTAAAAAAAAAAATTGAATAATTTTATATTATTATAAGGGGTTTTATAAAAATTTGACCATTATTATGATATTATAAATAGAAGATAAAACCCAAGCCGCCTCTATTTTTTTTTTTAAAAAAAATTTCTCCTTATCGACGGCCAGAGTCGGGAAGAAAGGAAAAGAGGCTGTAGAACGATCTAAGAAGACTATATGTTTAGGCATTTTAGATTATAGCCGGTAAGTTTATTTGTTTATGGTTAAATTTTTTGAAAGATTACAAATACGGGTTCGATTCATTGTAAATATAGATATATCGATAGAGAAAATAGAGATTTTGATGCATAGGAAACTCTGAAGGCTATTGAAACAAGTTGATAGTAATGAGAAAATCGAGAAATTCTTTAATTTCTAAACAAAGATCTAAAATCTTGTAATTTCTGAAAAAGAAAAAGAAAGTCAGAAATTCTGGAATTTCTGAATTTCTGTAATTTCTGGATTATTGCAGTAATTTTTGAAATTCTGGAAAATAATTTCTGAAATTCAAAAATTATAATTAATAAGCAGAAATTAGCAAAAAATTCTGAAAATTAGTAGAAAAATAGGAAAATTCATGATTTCTAGATTTATGTAAAGAAAAAATTACTAGAAACCTAAGAAATTAAGAATTTTATTATTTATGTGTGATTCGTCGATAAAAAGAGAAAATGAAGGGTGTTTATGTAAATTGTATACTTGATAGAAAAATTTCAGAAATTTGGAATTATTAGAAATATAACTATTAGATAGAGAGATTTTGACATCCTTTTTGACACCAATAGTATAGAATCCCAAATACGTTTCTTCATTTAATTATTTTAGATTGATTTGTAGCATTCAAGAAGCTGAAGTATTTTGATTTTGGAATTTTGGGGTTAAGGTAAGTTCCTTCCGCCTTCTAGTATATTTTTATAAAAACCATGATTTGTATGTATGATGACCTTTGTTTTTGTATACAACTTGGATCAAACACGAATATTTGATAAATTTTTGATTGGACACATGCTATATGACTCTTATGTTATATGAGACTTGAAGATTTTGAATACTTTTGGCATGGACCCCGAAATGATTTGTTTTATTTGGTTTTCAAATGTTTTTGAATAACCAGACTATGATTTGATACCCATCCAATGGGGGCAACATTGGAAATTTGATACCCGTCCAATGGGGGTAACATTGGTAATTCGACACCCTCCCAATGGGGGTATTCATTGAGATTTCGATACCCAGTCAACGGGGGTTATACGTTGACACATTAGATACCTAGCCACAAGGGATAATGTGGACTTAGTCTGATTGAAGTTTTGAAAATGGTGTCCAGTTTTGAAACTTTAAACTATTAAATGATTTTACAACATGTGATCCCAAATTTATTATTTGGAAAATATACTGTATTAGGACCATGTTTGAAATTGATTTATCATTCGTGAGAATGATATGAATTTTTATGCATTGATATATTAAAAACTTGTTTGATCCAACTAGATAGGTTGTTGGTTCTTACTGGGCTAGTCAGCTCACCCCCTCTTCTATTTTTCAAGTTCAGATCAAGAGGTTTAATTATTCAGGAACTTAATAATCTGGTGTAACATATTGAGTCTTTTGGTGTTAGTGATTTGGTTATCTAATTTGGATTGTAAGGACAATCTTTTAGTTTTTATTATTGAGTTGTTGGAGGAACTTTGTTATTGTCTGGACTTAAGAAAACTTTCTATGGTATATTGAGGAACAAATAAGACTTGTAATTATTATTATTATTTGAGGATTTTGTATTATGCGAATTATGATTATAACAGGTTTATAGATTGTGTTTATGCCTTGCATACTTGTGGGGGAAACCCTGTAAGTATGCGGTGTTGTCCCGTGCTCGAGCCCAAGCAGGGTTTGGGGCGTGACAATTTAGTGGTATCAAAGATAGGTTAGTGTTTGTATGGGCAAACATCTTTTGATATTAAAATATGATTGATGATCTTAAAAATGTGATTGATATACTTAGTTCCATAGGATAAGAGTATGAACAAGTCTAAGAGATCTAGACCCTGCTTCTTCTAAAGTCATGTTGTAATCTTCGTCACCTGAAAGGAAAGACATTGTTAGTCCGGTGAAGAATATTCATTATTTACTGAGGATAATGAAAATCCTTTTTTTTTGGGATTTTTGGATTTTTGGATTCAGTAGAACATGACAAAACAAAATAGCTAGAGTAACAAATTCTAATATGTCTAGCGTTTCTAGTTTTCGACAACGGCGCCAAAAACTTGATGCACACACATGTTGCGCTACGACACTCCCGCAAGTATACGAGGTCGATCAAGTAGTAAAGTACTGAAGGTAGGGTAGTTGAATCCACAGGGACTAGAATACTAGTACTAACTATCTTTTGCTATCATGCCTAAACGTAGGGGAAATGTTTGGTGATTTTTACTAATTAACCTAAAAATGTAACTAACGCGAATAGTTGGTAGATTGTGGGTAATAAGAGATGAAGAGTGGCACCTCATATCAAAATCCTCTAGGAATCCCTTGCTAAAGCTTGATTTCCTAATATTGGCTATCTGTTTATTTGTTCTTGGGGAATTTGACAATTACACCTTCTAGATGCCGCATCCGATTTCTCGGCATGCTAATCGGACTCAATTACCTATGCCCAGATGTGTTCTAAACATAGAGAGATATGGGCTAATGCACTAATAGACAAGCAGATCATAACTATAAACACCTATGTGCTATGCTGCAATATAACAAATTATATGACAAGGGCTCATGCAAACACAACCATATAAATCAAGAGTAGAGGCATGCAAAGATAACTCACAAGAATTATCAATAAAAGAAAAACAAATAATAAAAGGAATTTAGTAACAATTCATCCTAGGGTTCATGTGTCTAAGGCAACACAAAGGGGGTATAGCCTCTCGTGTTATAGAAAACCATCACAAAAATAATTGAGAAATACACAATTGAAAATATGGGTCACTCCCATTCTTGATGTCTTCTCCGTCTTCTATCTCCTCCTGAAACCCTAGCCATCGCTCGGAAACGCACTGAAGATTCCTCTACCAATATCCACCAAGTCCATGCCCTCGGTGGGTTTATATAGATTTCAAATCAATTTGGTATGAGAGTGTGGATCCGTTGCACACCCGTGCATGTCTTCTGCGACGCGGTTTGAAATCAAAGAGGTGCGTAGGCATATGGAAGCTCGTACACAGGTGTGTCTAGGCTGTGCACGTCTCTGTAAAATCTTTTTTTAGCTTGTTTCCTTTTGGTTTGTCCCGTTTCTTGTTCCTTTCACTCTGGGTACCTATTTTGGGTACCTATTTTAATTGCTCAATCACAAAACAAACCCAAAGTAGTGCAAAAATAGAGAAATTGATGTGAGACAATGTGATGAGTGCATGTAAATATGATAGAGATATATGTATAATCATGCACTTATAAGTTGCAAGCAAAGTTTGCGAGGATGGAATAAAAGGTAGTTGAGATAGCTTCTTTTGTGAGCAATATAGCACTGCAGCCTACACCTTTAGGGCCACCTTTAATAGAACCTTCGACGGCCTATGAAGACGTTAATGCCATGGGAAACAATTTTAGGGGTCCAGGTAACAATTTCTCTACAAATTGAACCTTAAGCTAGCGCACAAATCCATCATGAAGCCATCAAGAAGACCCAAAACTTAGACAACAAGGGTACAACCAACAAAAAAACCCTATGAGAAGAAACCAAGTTTTGAGGGGAAGATGAAAGAATTCATGGAGGAAGCCGAACACAATTCCAAACACAAGGCAACTGCATCAAAATTTGGAAATTCAAGTGGTTCAAATGGGGAAAGAGTTGAGAGCTGGACTGGCACGTAACCTTCTCAGTGACAGGGATGTGAATCCAAGGATTGACGAGCGGAGAGAGTTAAAAGCCATCACACTCCACATTGGAAAGCATGTGGAACCACCTATGAGGTAAAAATATGAAGCTGCATCAACTGAGGTTGTGGAAAGGCCAAGTGATGAAGGAAAGGTTAAACCTGAAAAGAGAGCTGATCAATTGCCACCTCTACTATTTCCACAGTTGTTGAAGGAGCACAAATTAGATACCCAGTATGACAGATTCATGGAAGTGTTCAAGCAACTTCATATTAGTTTTCCTTTTGCTGAAGCGCTAGAGCACATGCCTAGTTATACGACATTTATGAAGGATTTTCTATCAAAAAGGTGAAATCTAGGTGAAAATGAATTAGTGGTATTAACTAAAAGCTACAGTATTATACTGAAAAGGACACTTCCACCAAAACTCAAGGATCCGGGGAGTTACTTGTTGCCGTACACCATTGGTGATAGATTCTCAGGGTATGCTCTTTGTGATCTTGGAGCAAGTGTGAATTTGATGCCAATTATCATATTTAACAAATTGGGCTTAGGAGATGTGAAATTAACTAGAGTGACCCTTCAACTTGTTGATAGATCCATTCCCAAATTGTGTGGGATTATGGAGGATGTTCTTGTGAAGGTCGATCAATTCATATATCCTACCAACTTTATTGTCTTGGATTATGAAGTAGACAAAGATGTAGCTATTATTTTTGGCCGACCTCTTTTACTCACCGGAATAGCACTTTTCAATTTGCCCAAGGGAAAGTTACTATAAGGCATGGAGATGAACAACAAGTTTTCAATTTGTTGAAACCTGTTGAAGCGACTTCACCATTTTCTATTGTTGATGTTGTGTGATGCGATACAACCGCAAGTATACGGGTTGTAATCAAGTAATAAAAGTGGACTCAAAAAGTCTGGTTGTCAATCTTCAGGGAGAAGGAAGTACTAGTAACCACTACTTGTCTACTATATTGTCAATCCAAAGGTAAATAATTATACTAACTCTAAATTAAGAAATTGCTAACACAAACAATGTTGAATTACTCTTGATATCAAACAGTCATGAGAAGGGGATACTTGGGTGATTGAATCCCCATTGGATTTCTAAAATATGGATGAGACTCTCTATGATGATACTTGGTAAATAATTGCCCAAGGGTTCCTAATGTGCTTTCACTCCCACTCTTGAGGTGAATTACTAATCCTAGTGCTCTTACTGATGATATTCTAGGGAACCTAATTCTTGGAAGGATTATGAGAATAATACATCTAAAAGACTCGCTCTCCTTAGTACCCGGGCCCCTAGTATACTCACAATCCCCTCTATTGGAGATGGTCTACACATGGGGAGGCGCTTGCTTCTTCCCCATATAGAATATAAAAATCCCTCCGGGCTCTCGCAACATAGAGGAATTAACTCACATAAAATATGCAATAAATATATAGATTCAATAAAGCATTCATACATAGAGAAAAATCATCAATTAAACCATATCCAAGGGTTCATCAACACCCAAGTATCTACAAAATCAGCTCTCCATGAAAGGAAATCAACAATCAAATGTAAAGAGGAGAGAACTCAAAGAGTTCATGATAGACAAGGATATTACATACATCGTTGGTGGATTCCTGGACTCCTCTCCAAGCTTTTGCCCCCTTCTCTTCTTTCTAGGGCTGATGATGAAGATCTCCAAAGCCTTAATTAAGCTCTCCTTTCCCCCAAAGCTCACCTCCCCCTCTAAAACCTCCAATCCTCGGATTATATGCCCCACATTTAGGGTTTTAGAGCGTCATTTATATTTTTACCCTTGCCTAGGTCCGTAGATTTGATGGAAACTAATGAACTATGGGCCCGTATATAGTCTATATACAGGCCTGTATAGACTTCAGGTGAACCTATACGGGCGTATATTAGACCGTATGAGAGCTCGTATGGCCTCATATACATATAGGGTGGTGTACGACCCCAGGAGATTGATTGCAGAGGCCCTGATTCTCCAGATCAATACGGGCCATATGGAAGCCCGTATGCCTTGGTTCCTTCTCTAGAAATGCTTTATTTCGGCCTCAATTTCCCTTGAAAAGCTTCCTTTCTCCTAGGGTCTCGATATCTTGGCCTATTTATCAAAATAAACACATTTTTAACTATCGGTGGGCAAAAACTCCTCAAAATTACATTAAAAACACACAAGAATATGGTATAGAATTATGCTCAAATGAACACTTATCACATATCTCCACACGTAAAGGTTTGCTTGTCCTCAAGCAAAGAAAAAAAAAAAGAAATTTATAAAAGAAATGATAAGTATTCATCCTCCAGCTATTGAATTCATGACTCAACTCTATTTCAAGTTCACCACCAAAGTAATTATTCTCCTATTTCCATACCAGGGCTTAGATAGATCTCGTGAAATTTGTCTACATAGTTCTAGACAAAGCTTGTTCACTCCACATGTTATGTTCCAAAATCTTTGCTAGACAAGCATATCCTCAATGGACTCTAGAAAATCCTTGAGGCCCTATGATCAAAGAAACTCCCCTATATTAGATAAGTTGTGGACAAGCTAGAAAGAGTCTAAGTTAGTTAGTTTATTTATTTATTTTTATTTTTTTTCTATTTGGGTAGGGCATCCCTAATGGATTTGACTTTCCCTCACTAAAGACCAATATAGAGTATAGTTCCTCCTCTTCGCAAGGTACTCATGTTGATTAGGCACCGGAGCACTTAGCTACTAAGATGGTCACAACTCTACATGGTTGTGTTCGTGCTATGTAGTGACTTTTTGAATTGAGGAACACTCTGATTAGGAGTCATAACCACAAAATACTTCATCATAACAAGCAACAAAATACTGTCTTTATTATTTTACAACTACTATGTACAAACTATTTTATTCTCCCCTTTACTTGTCCACTAGGTTATAATATGAGGGGTTAGAGATTTGAACTAGTGCTACAAAGTCTTTTGGAGCCATTGAAAATGATGCTTAGCTATTAAAGTCAAGAATACATGGCAATGGGTTATCTATTGTCTCTAAAGGTTATGAGTATCACAAAGATGGTCTCTAAGTGCCCATGGTGTTTTTGTAGGAGAATTTGACAAAATTATGTGCTAAGATGGTGCCCTAGAAATATAATGTGTTAACGGTTTTCCTTAGGGCCTTCATCGATGTATGCTAGTCATAAATAAAGATTTGCAATGAATTTCACTAATAGCTACCTATCTCCACACTTAAGGATTTGCCATATATGCATAAAGAGATAAGTAGCCATCCATCTCTACACTTAAAAATATATATTGTACTCAATGTACTCATTAAATCCAAAATTAAATTAGCATGGAGAAAGGTGAAGTAAAACTTCCCCGGTTAATTTGTTGTGCCACTTGATTTCCATGAATTGATCCCTTTGCGAATACCGGGGTATGTTGATTCATGTTCCAAATCTGCAAGAGAGGGAAAAGTATCATAACTCAACAAGAAATAGGAAATAAAGGGAATCCACATAAAGTAAAAAAATAAAGATATGCCCTTGCTAACTAGTACAACTATAAAACTCGCCCCAAAATAAATAAAGATTTATTTCTCTGAATTATAAAATGGCAATTTAATATGGTTAGCGGTGAAATTTTGGGAAAAATCATAAAGATCTAATTAGTCCAGATTAATTAAGTGTTAATTAATCCAAATTAATTATTGAGAAAAGAAAATAGACAAATATTCAAATCCCGGGAAAGGTGGATGCAGTGGGGGTAGAGGCGACCCGTGATGCCTGATATACTGTGATGAAGGATTTGACTAAAAGCCGAAATTCTCAAATGCAGTGCGACGAGAGGCGGACCCGTGATGTCTGATGAGCGTGCGGTGAAATTATTGACCTAGGATTTCGCTGATCACGGTCGGACCCCGATTTGGACACCGTGGTCCTACTATTGGGCACGTGAGGCTATAATAGTTATGAAACTACTTTTGATTATTAAAAATAATTAATGAGCAAAAGAAGAGAATATCACATGAAATGATGAATTTCATTAGTAACTTGGGACCCTCTTGATAACAATTAGATTAGTGTAAGCTAAAATTTAATCACATTCCACAATGCATTTGGTCAAAGGTCACAATGACCAACCCATGACATTACCGAATAATGTCAAGAACCAGCTCATAAAGAGGCTAGCTACTTCACTAGGGGAGAGCTATGAGTTGACTTACTAACCCGAAAATTTTGGATTTTTCTCTCTTTAAAGCAAGGCAAGGACTGATGAATCACATGGCAACATTGGTTTTTCTCTTTTATAAATTACTAATTTTATTCACTCTCTGGACCACATGACAATGAGTGAATGTTTTTATTTTAAGAACACGATCAGACCCTGAGAAGAAGGAAAGTGGCATCTATCTTCATCTCCTCCCTGTCTTTCTCTTATCACCTGCGCCATCAGCTTTGCACATTGAAATTTAGAGGAGAGTAAGGCCTTGCTGCCCTCTGAGATACCTCCACCACCTGGTTCCAACCATTAGTGTTCCTTCCACTCCAACCAACCATTTCCAAGCAAAAGAGTAGCCTTAAGAATACTGCTGGCCTAAACAAAAATCTGGAGAGCATTCGTGGGACTGCTGCTGCATTCCAGATGCTATAGAAGACCAGCAACCTCTCCTAGGTCCCTAGATTTGACAAGCTTGGAGTGGAAAATCAGAGTTTCGCTGAAGCTGAGTTGGAGAAGCTTGAACTATGAGGGTGCAGATGTGTTCGGAGATCGACGAGCTGTAGAGCTGCAGTTGTGAGCTGCGAATGTGGAGATCTCTGACTTGTTGGTTGAAATTGATAGGTAAGCTTTACCATCGAAAATAAGCTATTTAAAACACCTGAAATCTGAGCTACGATATAGCATTAGTGGAATGAGAACTGCAGCTGCATACATGAACATCCAACTTATTGCTAATGAAGTCATTGGTTAGTCACCCTTGTATTGAAGTGTTAAGAGTGTGGGCTGCAGTTGGAGTAGGAATTTTCATGAGTTTGTATAACCACATTATCACACACTGATCATAGAAGTTATGGCTACAAATTTATGCAATAAAAACCAACCGTGTGTGGCTTGGAAGTTCTGAACTACATTGTTGTAATTTAGTTCAAGAGATTTTATAGAATGGCTGAGAGTTTCTTAAGTTCATGAACAAAAAGGTATCACTCTAATTTGGGCTGTGTATATGGAGAGTATGATAGTGTGAAAACTAAGTTAATGAATTTAATTACCTTCCATGTGTATGATTGTATATTTCGGGGCCCTATAAATAGAGGAGATGCCGCCGAAATTTCCATTGAATTCATCCATCCCTACTTGTTAGTTAAAGACTTTCAAGTATGATAAGTATAGAGGGATTATCACTTAATGGTTTAATCTCTTGTTAGAGATAGTATGATCTCATAAATAACCGTATTTCGTATTAGATACAGTGTTTGGAATATAGAGAAACTGAAATCTATTATCTATCTATTAGATCCTGATTCGGACGCGTGAGATGCGACGAGGATCAGAGGTTTGCTTTCTAGCCAGGTAGGCTCTCGCACGGAGGTTTGTGAGTATTTCTTCTTTCTACCTTGCTTTGATTTTGTACTCTTATTTCCTCGAGAGGTTCCCAATACATATTCGAGATGGGTTTCCTCATATGTATCGGCTTTATATCTCGGGGAGATTGTTGCTTTCATGTTTTCTTATGCTTATTTGAGTGGAGTTTACTCCTTAGATACGTATTGGCTTTCGATCTCGATGAGATCATTGACTTATTATATATTCAAGATGTTGCTGCCTTGGATATATATGTATACCTGTTGTTAGGTATTTGTACTAGCAATCTCTTACGTACAGGCATGATACATCGGACGGAGGCCCCGGCAGAGGGGGTATAACTTCTGGCCACCAGGCTCAGTAAGAGAGCGGTATTTTCTGGCCATGTGCACATGATTGTTATAGCGCTATTCAGCGTAGACCGGAGATGATATCTAGAGGATATCATATGAAGAGGTGTCATAGTATTGTATATGCCAGGAGATTGAGCACATCCGTGGATTTATCCACATTCCTGAGACTTGTTATTGCTTGTGATGTTGTTACACTTGCATATTTATTCTTCTTTTATTCTGCTCTTTGCTAGTGGCTTTCGCCACCTTTATTACTTTTCTAGCGACCCTACTAAGCCTTTTCTTTGGCTCACGTACTTGATTGATTTTTCTCAGGTGACGACGAGGAGTAGGCTCAGACTTAGACAGGGACTTTCCGAGTGGCTGACTCGGACTTGCTTATTTTATCTTGAGGTTTGCGCACCTCTTTTCATTTGTGTGTGTATGTGAGACTTGTATTTCTTTGTTGTATGGACTATTAGTGGTGACTTGGATGGATCCTTGTATGGGTCGTATAAAACCTAGTATTTTGTATTTGTATGGAGTTGTGTAAACTCCCTTATCTTTTCTAATATTAATTTCGTTGTTTTATATATCTCTGGACATTTGTTATTGTACAGGATCTCTGAGGCCTTGTGCTTGGATGGGGACTCGTCCCTCTTTGGGTAAGGTCGATCTATCCACGTGCCCGGGCTTGGTTCGGGGCGTGACAACAATAATGCACAAATGAAAGAGATAAGTCCACATAACACCGAAAAACAAATAAAAATAACATATAAAAATAAAAAAGACACATGAACTCAAATAACAAGATATGTCTCAATCCTCATAGAGGCGGATCATCTGTTGGTGTCTTGGGTGATGTAGCCGCGGGTCCCTTTGATGGAGGAGGTGCAAATGGTGCTTGCCTTCTGATGAAAAGAGAGCTCAGTGAGCTGGTTCCTCAACTTACACTGCTCCTCGAGGATCTAGGTCCATATCTCGCGCTGCTCAGCAAGAATAGTATCTTGGACTGCGCGGACCTCAGATATCTGCTCCTCTAAACTCACAAGGCGACTCCTAGAAGTAGAGGGATGTCGACCGTCTGGCGATGGAGGATCAGAGTCCTCAGATCCGGACTCCTGCTAATCAGAATCATCTGATGCCTGGCCGATGAGGGTGTAGCGGCTGTTTGAGTGTTGGACGAGCCCCATCTGACAGAGCGTGTTCATCCTAAGAGTGGTGGTTATTTACAGCCGTGGTGCGCCCTCCGTCCTGTCCTCAAGACCCATACCTATAATCAGACGGGTTATAAGGCCTCGCATTGATGGTCTTGAGACGGGAGCTTTCTTCCTAATGCGCCAAGTAGTCAGTGAGCACGTATCTAAGATGGATCGACACCCGCTCAAATATGTTATAGAGGAGGAAGCGCTCAGGTACGGTGATGGCTCCGGTGCTATCGTCACGACCCGCAATCGTGTGATTGATAAGGGCATGGATACATCAATCCACAGGGTCAGTTATTAGGGACGCCTTGTTGTTCCAGTGGCGCCTGCCGAGCTGTAGCCATTAGCTCTTGGAGGAGATGGTGTGCTCCGGGAAAGAGATGAGAAACTCCCTATACTCGCGACTGTAGATGTGATTGCGATCAAAAAACCCAATATAAAGCTTGAACTATGTGTAGCTAATGGTCCGCTGCTCCCCGTAGAGCTGAAATGAGATAGCGGTGAGTCTCTGCTTTGCCACGACGCTCCTATCGGTCTCAAAGGTTCTCAACACCTCCAATGTAGGCTTCCTAAACACCTCATGGTTTAAAGAGAACACTTTGTCCCATCCATCAAAAGATATCATCTCCCGAATGCGATCGACTATCCCAAGCTGACTTAGGACGCCCCAATCAATAATCCATGTCCAGCCGAATGGTCGGGTGGCGAGGCGAGTGTAGCGGTGGAAGAAATGATCCTCGATGAACTGGGGGCCACCGGAGGATGAACCCTTTCCCGTGCGGCGCCTTTTAGGCTCAGAGACGGTCCTCTTCTTAGGCATGTCTACAAAAGAATTGAAAAGTGTTAGTGTAATTGAAAATATCAGGAAACAAACAAAGATTGTGCATTACATCCCTCGATTGACCCCAACGGGCTATCATACAGGCTGTTATATGGCCCGTATGACCTCACCTTGGAGCCATACGGACTTGTATACTGCTCATATGCACCTGGCCGTGCGGGTGCAGACGGCTATGACGAATTCTTGCCCCATTTACATCCAAATCACGCAATTTCACACCCTAAACTCTATACATGACTTTAATTAAAGTATTGCAACAAAAACTTGACGCAAAATCATACATTCATCACCCATTCAAATTCATCTATTCAAAGCCCTAGGGTTCTAAACATGGGGAAGATGGATTCAATAGACAAATCAAGCAATTTTAAAGCATACCTAGGGAAGAAGGAGGCCCAAAATCAAGATGAGAGGTCGCGGTGGTGTAGAGGAGGCTCGGATCGGTGTAGAGAGTGGGTGGGGTCGACTAGGGTTTAAAAGGAAGTAAAGGGGCGCGTTTTATAATGCCCCAAATTTTGTAACAAACTGACCTCATACGGGCTCGTATACAGGCCGTATATTGGCCCATATAAGGTTTTGGCAGTGTCATACAGCCGTATATCAGCTCGTATGATACCCTGTATACACTTGGATCTGGGTTATGCAGCCAATCTAGGATGCCATTCGTGACCTCCTTACGCGACCTAACAACACTTATCACTCTAGGGCTATGATCAATTAAGAACAAACAACATGATGATACAATATAATGTGAACATGGACATGAAACATATCATTAATTTATTCCAAACACACAATCTAGCTAAATAAAAGAAAATTGCAAAGAAAGGAAAAGAAATTTTTCAAGAACTTGGGTTGCTTCCCAAGAAGTGCTTGTTTAACGTCACTAGCTTGACGTACCTTCATCTTACCTCACGGGGGCTCAAATACCTTGTAGCTCTCATCGGCTCCACCTTTGAAATATTGTCCAAATAATAACATGCCCAAATTAGTGAAGATAGAACAAGTATTTTCCTTTATACCTGGGCCTTCCTCCAAAAGGGTGTGAGTCGAAGAAATGGTGTTTACCTTTTTCCTTTACCTTCCTCCAGCTTTTTATGGGAATGGTGAATTTCTGCTTCTTCTTTACCTTCTCTATTTCGACTCCTGTGTCGATCTTTGTGATAGCTCTTGGAATTGAGCTATTTCTAGTACATGATTGTAAGGATTTTAGAGTTGAGATGAGCATTATCAAATAAATTATAGATGTCTTAGCTTTAAAATGCATTATTTGTACATCGGTGTTACCTTGCATGCCTTTACAGTGTTTGACACCTGTTTGTAAAAGATAAATACTGAAATAAGTGAATTATTGATGCAATAGGTAAACTGAGCAACTGAAGGTAAAACATCGCGATGTACGAATCTTACATTGCGATGTCTCTAGTCGACTGATTGCCAAAATCAACCAAATTAACAGATCGCGATGCTCTCCCCGACATCGCGATGCAAGAATCCAGACAAGTCAAAGTGAATGATAACATCGCGATGTCATATATCTACATCGCAATGTCTTGAACAGGCTGGATGCAGTTTTAAAAGGATAACTCAGATCGTGATGCTCAACATGCGATGTCAATCACGCTGGGTATAAAAACAGTGGATCAGCTAGGGTTTTGGGTACCTTTTGTTGGTGGCGGCTGCTGGCGACTACAACTTGTCTTGAAGGCGATTTTCAACCCCTTGGAGCTGGAGAGGAGTCATCCATGAGGAGGAACCTCTAGTTTCTTTTGCTTATTGCTTTAAAATATTTACTAGTTCATTATGGAAGCTTGTATGAGAGTTTTCATTGCTATTGATATTTCATTTGTAATGGTAGCTTAAACACTTTATCTAGGATTGTATGGTTGCTATGACTTAACATATTTATTATCTTTGGTTTGCTTATGTTATCTTGTACATGGATGTGTCTTTGAATCTATTCTCTTCATTCCTCAATCGTCGAGAGAGATTGAGTATCCTTAACTCCATGCACTATGAGAGATCTAGGCTTGTGAGTAGAATAGAGGATTAGGATGGACGGAGTGACACCGATTTGACCTATTGCTGAGAGATCAGGGTAGGCAATTCCAAGGTGGTGATATAGTGTTGTCCTATAATGTATCTAACGTACCATAGAGATATGGACTTAGTTGCATGACCCTTAGAAATAAGGTCCTGTATGATGCACCCGGAGTGCACACAAGCACATGCTATGTAACATACACACCCACATCCACATTCAAGTAACCATAGCAATCCAAGGAGAAAATCATTATAAGTCTAGCAACCCATACAATCCTAGGTCTTCCATTTTGAGAACTTCCTCCTCTTAGCCTTCTATTTATCACAACTCACTCACAACAATACACACCTTACACACTTGTTACTAAAATCATCTTGTTAACTCATTCATAAATAGAAGAATTCACCTCCGTTCTCTTGGGATTTCGACCCGGTACTCACCGGTTATCACTTACAACCACGTACGCTTGCGTGCGGAGACTTGAGTGCTCGCACTCAAGTTTTCTGGTCAACACTTTGGTGAAGTAGAATCCTTATGAATCTCCTACAAATCCTCCTCTTTATCTCCCAAACAATCGTGTAGCGGATCTACCATCAAGAGGTCTTCTATGCATTCGGAGATGATCATGTCAACATTGTCAACACTATAAGAAGTGTCATCGTGAGCCATAGTGTGTCGCATAGCATCGGGTAGCTTGAATACCACCTCTTGATCTCCCACTCTCAAAGCTAGTCTTCTTTGTGCATGATCTTTAAGTGCTTGAGCAATGGTAAGGACAAGACGCCCAAGAATGATTGGGATGTAAATATCATCATCAACATCTAAGAGTAAAAAATTGGCTGGGAAGATAAATTGATTGATTTGAACAAGCACATCCTCAGCGAATCCCATAGGTTGCCTCACAGATCGATCAGATAGTTGCAATGTTATCCCTGTGGGCTTTGGTTCCTCAAGACCAAGCTTCATGTACAACTTAAACTGCATTACATTGATGCTCGCCCCGGAATCCGCCAATGCCTTCTTTGTAATCCCTTCACCAAGTATACAAGGGGCAACAAAACTACCCGGATCTTTCAACTTCATGGTTATAGTTTGTTACAAAACAACCGAGCATTGGGCATTCAAAGTGACAACAACTGCATCCTCCAATTTCCTTTTGTTGGATAGAAGTTCTTTCATGAATTTTGCATACTTGGGTATTTGAGACAAAACTTCTATCAATGTCAAGTTTATGTATAATTGCTTCAACATGGTTGTGAACTTTGCGAATTGAGCATCTTCCTTATCTTTCTTCAACATTGCCAGATACGGTACTTTAGGTTGGTAAGGAGGTAGGGGGTAGTGTGCTCTCCATCTTCTCCTTCTCCTTCTTCTCTTCCTCAGTACTAACGATGGGTTCAGAATCTTCAACTTCAACGGGGGTTTGTCTTGATGCTTTGAAACGGGGAGTTCTATTTCCTTCTCACTTCTCAATGTGATGGCTTTAAGTTGTTCCCCCCGAGGGTTCTCTTCTGTATTTCCCGGCAAGCTTCCTTGGGGCCTTTCCGATATAGTCTTCGCAATTTTCCCAACATGATTTTCTAAGTTATGAACTGAAGCTTGCAAATTCCGAATTGTAGTGTCATTGTTCTGCATGTACTTAAGTATGAACTCCTCCATGCTAGGTTTTCTCTCTTGTGGTTTCTGAGGGTGTTGGAAGCCGGGAGGATATTTCCCCGCTTGTGAGTTCCCATAGGATAGTACCAAATGGTTCCACTTGGGTGCATAGGGTCTATATTGGCAATTCGGTTGCCTTGGTGCATTTCCCATATATTGTACTTGCTCTATAGGAACCATTTTTGTGCTTGCAATGGGACAATTAAATACTTCATGTCCTCCTCCATATGTATTGCAAAACATGACTGTAGTCGGCCTTAAGCTATTGTTAGAAGTAAGTAGCTCAATCTTATTTGTCAACATGTCCAACTTTTCACCAAGAACAACATCTGTAATTGTGGATTCATCCAATGACCCAACTATCTTTACTTGTTTTCCCCTTGTGGACCAATGGGCTTCATTATTGGCCATGTCTTCAAAGATTTGCTCAGCATCTTACCGATATTTGTTTCCCAATGATCCGTCGGTGGCGGCATCCACTAATTGCCTTGTAGTGTTGTCCAACCCATTGTAAAATGTTTGGATCTTGGCACAAGGGTCTATGCCATGATGAGGACAATGCCGGAGTAAGTCTTTATATCTCTCATAGGCTTCAAAGAATGTCGCGGTAGTACTTTGCTTAAAGGCAGAGATATCTAATCTTAGCTTTGCAGCCTTGCTTGGTGAGAACTATCGGCCAAAAAACTTATCAAGCATCTCGGCCCGAGTACGAATAGAACCGGAAGGGATTGAAGTAAGCCATCTATAAGCTCCCTCTCTCAAAATGAATGGAAAGAGTCTCAATTGAATGGCATCTTCGGAATCCCCATTGATCTTGAACATATTGCAAATTTAAATAAACTTTGCTATGTGAACATGGGGTTCTTCATCAGGTCTCCCATCAACTGAGCTGAATTCTGAATCATGGTCAATGTGCTCGCCTTAATCACAAAATTGTTTATGTTTACATTGGGAGGATGGATACTGAATTCCATCACTGTGTAGTGAGATCTCTTATACACGGACAATGGTTGTCTTATTTCGGCTATAATGGGCACTATTCTCACTTCACCACTATCTTCAGTAGGTATAGAATTTTCTGATTCTGAAGAGGATCCCAAAATTGATCCTTCCCCTTCTCTCAATCTTTGGTGTAGTGTCCTTTCAATTTCACTATCCTCTTCAATTAATCCTTTAGGGTTTTTGCGGGTTATGCATCAACACCTAGCAATAAGGTATAGTGAGAAAGATTAGTAAGCATGAAATCAATTGAAGAAAAAGTAAAACAAACAAAGAAAGTAAAATGACTAAATTAGTAAAATCCTAGTTTTCCTAGTAGTCCTAACTCTCCGGCAACTGCGCCAAAAATTTGATACGATGCAACTACAAGTGTACGGGTCGTAATCAGGTAATAAAAGTGGACTCAAAAGTCAGGTTATCAATCCTTAGGGAGAAGGAAGTACTAGTACCCACTATTTATCTACTATCTAGTTGATCCAAAGGTAAATGAATATACTAACTCTAAATTAAGAAATTGCTAACACAAACAATGGGGTCAAATTACTCTTTATATCAAACAATCATGAGAAGGGGATACTTGGGTGATTGAATCCCTCTTGGATTTCTAAAATGTGGATGAGACTCTCTATGATGATACTTGGTGAATTCTTGGCCAAGGGTTCCTAATGTGCTTTCACTCCCACTCTCGAGGTGAATTACTAATCCTAGTGCAATTTCCGATGATGTTCTAGGGAACCTAATTCTTGGAAGGATTATGGGAATAATACATCTAAAAGACTCACTCTCCTTAGAACCCGGGCTCCTAGTATACTCATAATCCCCTTTATTGGAGATGGTCTACACATGGGGAGGCGCTCACTTCTTCCATCATATGGACTATGAAAATCCCTCCGGGCTCTTGCAACGTAGAGGAATTAACTCATATTAAAACATCCAATAAATATATAGATTCAACCAAGCATTCATATATAGAGAATAATCATCAATTAAACCATATCCAAGGGTTCATCAACACCCAAGTATCTACAAAATTGGCTCTCCATGAAAGGAGAGCAATAATCAAATACAAAGAGGAGAGAAATCAAAGAGCTCATGATAGACAAGGATATTATATATACCGTTGGTGGATTCCTTGACTCATCTCCAAGCTTTTACCCCCTTCTCTTCCTTCTAGGGTTGATGATGAAGATCTCCAAAGCCCTAATCAAGCTCTCCTTTCCCCTAAAGCTCACCCCCCCCCCCTCTAAAACCCCCGAATCCTCGGATTATATGCCCCATTTTTAGGGTTTTAGAGCGTCATTTACATTTTTGCCCTTGCCTAGGTCCGCAGATTTGTTGGAAACTTACGACATATAGGCTCGTATATGTGTTGTATATAGGCCCATATATGGGTTGTATACAGGCCCGTATAGACTTCAAGTGAACCTATACGGGTGTATATTAGACCGTATAAAAGCCATTATGGCCTCATACGGCGTGTATGGCCCAAGGAGATTAACTATAGAGGCCCTAATTCTCGAGGTCCATACCGACCATATGAAAGCCCGTATGCCTTGGTTCTTTATCCAGGAATACTTCATTTCGGCCTCAATTCCCTTGAAATGTTTCCTTTCACCTGGGGTCTCTATATCTTGCTCGTTTTATCAAAATAAACACATTTAATTAAGTATCGATGGACCAAAACTCCTCAAAATTACATGAATAACATACAAGAATATGGTATAGAATTATAATCAATTGAACACTTATCATTGTGACAAACAGTGATTTGGGGTTACAGGCCCCCCATAAAAAACCTGACTTTTGAGAGATGGTCGATTTTCGCTTTTTATGCGTAGAACGCTGAATTTTCTGAAGCATGGTTCCCACAGTAAAGAGGCATGCAGATCTCAGGTCAAGAAATGTTCCAAGAGACTGTTAACAACTTTCATGGAGTCAGACGAGTTCTTCTACGGCGATGTTCAGTAAGGAGAAGTGGGAAGGATCTTATCCTACTCCGTACCACTGATGAGTGCTGCTAGCTCACATGTATACGGGGTCGCTCAAGTAGTAAAGTACCCTGAAGGTAGGGAAGTCGAATCCACAGGGATCGGCACTAGTACTCACTAGGACTCTTTTATCTATCTTGGAAAAGATGGTTAATGAATTGTTTCTAAATAAAACATAATTAAACTAAACTAAAGTGAAAGTTGGCACATTGGGAATTTTCAATCAGAAGGGCATGGCACCTCAGATCACTATTCCTCTAAGAATTCCTCATGATCAGTCTTCTAATCCTAGTTTCTTGATTTATCTATTCCTGAACCATGAAGAACCCTAATTTAGTTTGGTCATGATCTCTAGGCAACCAAACCCTAACCATACGGAGTCTGCTCAACATATGGTTGCATTATTATTGGTGTTCTATGGTTCTTGCTATTAGGTTTTACCCTAATCCAGAAAGTGAGTTGGGGTTGCAAAGCAACCCAAGTGACCACTAGATCTCTCGGCGTGCGCCTTCCCCCTATTTTCTATGCTAAGACTTAATTTGACCGCAATCTCTCGTCATGTATCAAACAATTCTAATAGCTTGGTCGGCGCTTTCGCACTAACAAACTATAATAAGCATACGCTACAGGAAATAAGGGTTTTTGCGGCAGTTTTAATAGCAATTAGTGGCGGTTCTAACCGTCGCTAATTGTTTGCTTCCTGTGGCGGTCAAGCAACCGCCGCTAATACTGGCGTCGTCAAAGCTTTTTGCGGCGGTTTTAGTTAACCGCCGATATAACCGCCGCAAATTGAGTAATACGATTGGCGGCGGGTTATAACTGCTGTAAAATCCATGTTTGTTATGCCGAAGTCCTCTTGCTATTAGCGGCGGTTTTGTAAAACCGCCTTCAATAGTTAGCAGCGGTTTTGTATAACCACCGCTAACTATTGGCGGTGGTTATACAAAACCGCCATAAGTGTTCCTGCTGTTGCAACTCTCATCCAATTATTGGCATAGGTTTTGTATAACCGCCGCTACTTGGCATTTTTTAATTTTTCATTATTTTATTTTATTTTAATAAATATTTTTCACAATCCTACAACAACATGTATGCTATTGAAATACATTAAATAACAATTGAAAAATAATCTAAAACTTATTGATAATAAGAAAATATCAAATTTACATATTTGTTCACTACTTCATAAACAAATAAAATATGTTGACAACTTCATAAAATTGGTTATGTTCATCAAACAACTGACAAGCCTCATCTCTTCTAAACAATTCTCTTATAACACCAATGTCCATGAACCAAAACCAATATATTGGTTTTCCAGATATACTTGACTGTTCACCATCATCATTACACCGGAATTGATCTCCAAGCCCCATAAAGGCAAATACTGATTAGATATATAAGAAGATAGCATTTGAACTATTAACTAGAACATAAAACAGAAACTTCTACCTTATATGCCAAACAATTATGTGTAGCTCGTGGATCTCTAACCTAATATAAATAAAGATAGTAACAAAAGATGTCAGCTAAAAATCCTTCTATTGATTCAAGAAAATTCAAACCCATTAACCAAACTTTACCATTTACAACTATAATTTAGTAGCAAAAATTTAAGTCAGAATGCTTAGATTTACTGGTTGATGGTAATCGTCAAAAACTACTAATATATTCAAAAAGATTATGGACAGTAGTTGCAGTTCTTATATGGCAAACATCTTACCAGTTTTTAGGTGCACTACTAATTAATTATATAATATGCAATGAGAAGCACACACACACAAAGACACATGCATATTTTTAGGTGCACTACTAATTATATAATACAATCTAATGGTTGGTTTGGTTGTTGCATGATATATATATATATATATATATATATATATATATATATATATATATATATATATATATATATATATCTTCATGTTCATCTTCTTCTTTTCTTTATAGAGGAACAATATAAATAAATAAAATGAATGTTCAAACAAAACTAGGGTTTGAGTTAGTGTGGGGACATGCAAAGAACAGTGGTCTTTTCTCTATTAGTCTAAGTTGCCACACAGCTTAAAGGCATGTTGTCTATCCAAGTCCTAGCACATTCAAATTTGATGCTTTCAAGATTTTGTTTGGATAAAATGTAATACCCATATGCATATTAGAAACCCAGAATACAGAGAGAAAAAAAAATGTATCTTCCAGGCGATTCTCCTATAGTGGTAGTAATATAAACAACTCAAAGAGAACACATAACCAAATAAAAGACAAGTATAACATTTGCATAACTGCTTAAATGATCATATTTCCATTCTTGTTTCCTACATTTAGTATTAGAAATATATGCCAAGCAGAACACTTGGAATTGTAACAGAGAAAAGCATGAATCATGAATGTAATGTTGAGAGGATTGAAGGTGATTACATATATATATATATATATATATATATATATATATATAATGTTGCAGAATTTTTTATATTTACTATCGTATTGACATCAAGCATAACAAATTTGGAAGATTTTTAACTTACATGATTTTGCCTTGCTTCTTCATTTACAAAAGACCCGGCCGATGTTGTGTGACTGGCCTTAAACATTTTAGCTCTTGTAACAAGTCGACCAAGCTGATTTTCCTACAAAATTAAATATGTTTAATTTTTAAAGAAAGTTGCATATACATGATAAACATAATTAAGGATGGAAATATTAACTATCTCATTTCGCAGTCAAGCAAGTGACTTTGAACTTAATGTGTGAGGCGTTGTTTGGTGGGTGCTATTTCTAATATTTTGTTCCGCTTTTGTCAGCACAATAATGACACGATAATTACTAAACAATAATGCAATAGATAATTTTTTTTGTTCAAATTACCTTAGTATCAGAGCGAGCTCTATAATCCACAAAAGCAACCCATTGATCCAAAGGAATCTCTGGAGGTTTCTTGGCAATATTGGCTTTGCGAGGACCATATGGATTACATTTCATAGAGTTATATAAGTGATACCGGTTGTCTCGCCATTTTCCCCCAAGCTTTTCATAATATAATTCTTATGACCCTTATTATTAACCTCCAACTTAGTCTACAAAAGAATAAACAAATTAGTATGCATTAGGAAACATACAAGAAAATGTTGTTTCATACATGATCTTTATAGGACACTAGAATCTTTTGCAACTTTTCATATCCGATGGGAAAATTTTGACAATTGCTTACGATATGGCCTAAAAACTGAGCAAGCATCCCCCCCAGACAAGTCAACTGGCTGATCCTGACGATTCCATTCTACAATAACTATGTTTCCTACAAGAAGAGTGAATATGTCCACTGCTCGCATTGTTTTTTTTGCCTGACTTCCCCATTTCACCTGCATTCATAAAAAAAAAATGTATAAGACATCATCCTTTTTTACATCTTTTTTTATATAGATAAGTAGAAGACCAATTCCACTGATCAAAAGCATCTTTGTTGATGCTACAATAAGAAAGTGTGTAACGACCATCCCCTAAACAACCATTATTCCTTGTCCATCCCGGGACATGATAGCTACACCAACCTAACTTCGACTGTTCTATCCTGGTAGACATGTATAATAATGACAAGAGGTATTCAACATAAAATAAACACCTGCCATATCATCTGGTAATAGAATACAAGTCTAACATCCTGGACACTATATATCAAAATACAAGAAAGACTAGTTTCACAATATCCACAAAGTCACATACATAGTATGTTTCACAAGTCTAGTAATCAGAGTCTACTACATATACATCCCAAAGTAAGTAATTATCAGCTCTCACATTTCCCATCAAAGATCTAAGTCCTCCTCTAGATCCATTCCTGTGGGGAAAAAGGGGAGTGGTGAGCTAACATACTTAGTGAGGGAATACATCACTACAGGGGTTAGTATATATAAAATATACATCATCAGTAAATCATACATACGAATATGTATCGAAATATGAAAGATTCAAGCATTTAATCAATGTGCATATGCTGATCATAATCAAGATAAGAATCCAGGATTACATGAAGATCCACTCACTTATCTTAAATTCAGTTAACATGCCATTCATACGGAAAACCCCGTATAAAATCGATAAAATAATCAACACAATGCATCTCAACATCCATCAATATCAATCATGTCAAGTGTTTGACGCCGGGCGTGGTAGCGATTATCCCGCGGGCTAGCCGGATCCAAGGACCGCAAGGAAGAACAAACGAAGAACCAAAAGAACCAGAGAAAATACTCTGAAATTCAGGAAAATACTTTTATTCAGAATTCAATAATAAAAAACTAACCCACAAACCGGGTTAAATAGTCTCAAAAGATTAACCTAGAAACCTTATCATCTAATCTAAATTTGCTAAAATTGACAAAATTATTATTTAAAACTAAACTTATCCAAATTTAAAACTCTAAACAAATCTGATAACTCCTAAAAATCCGAGATCAAATCGGATTCAAATCCTATCCTAATTTGACATATGAAATATTATCAAAAATAGAAAAAAAGGATTGAAAACCCTAATTCGGCGGATTAAATATTTCTAAAAATAGAAAAAAGATAATTAAAATTCTCTATAATATGACACACCATGTCATGTGCGCCGCAAAGAGCTTTCCGAATTGGGGTCGAACGCCTAATTCTAATATCGGTAGCCAAAGTTATGGCCAAAATACCGAACAACACCCAAAACTGACCAAATCTTGAAATTGACTCGATAACTTTCCGTCTTTACGTTGACCCGCCAACTCGGCACCAACATTTGACTCGAGCCTCCTGCATCAGTGTTGCACCTAATCATGTCCACGTAACTTGAACCCTTACCATGCACGAGTCAAGAATCCCATGCCGAAGCATGAAGTAATCCTATGCCAAAGCATGAAGTAAACTAGCGCGAAGCTAATGTCATGTACGTACAGACTCCCCCAAAGGGCGAACAACCAATACCATGCTCCAAAAAAGTATGGGTAGGGGCTTTTCATAAAAATCATTATCTCCATTTTAAAAGTCTCCTCCCAGATGGGCACTGACCGCGGTCCGAAAGACCTATCATGTTCATTCTCTGAACACTGAGTTAACTACGTCAATCAGATAAGGTGCACACAAGACACATATTCCCAATTTTTTATCATTGGTTATCTTAGTACATATTCTATGTTATAATGCAAGTGTTAACACACTAATTCTATGTACTCAGTCATGTCTCGTCAGACAACTCAGTGAATGACTACCATTACTAGCCATTCACAAATCTCATATCACAATCATGCAATCACAAGCTATTTTATAGTAAATCATACATCTCATCGTATGCAAACCCTTACTAGGGGTAATAAGCTTGTAAATAACAAAATAACATTCACAACATGAATTGAAATCATCTATAAAACATGTGTTGAAAAACAAGTCCCGTAGGTTATCCATTTTCCACTCACCTCAGTGCAAATATGCACTAATTTTCCTCCGATCCACCCGTGGAGCTATCGATGCCTTTCCCGTGTCCTATTCATGGTTTCATACCATTATTATTTCATATCAATCGGAAAGTATTTCTAATATGAAATGATACTATTCATGTCTATTCTAAAATGTCAGCTTTTTAATCTATAACCGATGAATCTGGGCTTTTAAACACCTTCCCGCACTTTATTTATTAATTTAAATGTATTCCTGAACTATCGGAATGATCAGAATCGAATTCGGAGCATTTTAAAAAAAATGACAAAAAATGCACTATTTATACCTATGTAGAGAGAGCTATGTGGGCTTGTCTAGATCCAGGTGACCCCACCTGCCTCTCTGCAAGCCACTTCTTAGCCAAAACAGAGGGCTAGATGGGCCAATTTTGATCCAGTGACACCGCGAGGGCCTCTGTGACACCGCGAGGGCCTCTGTTTTGTGCTAGTTCATTCCTGTAGCTTTGCTATAGTGTTCCTTCAACTTGGATGATCTCTTTCTCCAAGCTTGATTTACATCCAATTGACTCCAAATCACATTTAAACTCTAAATACACCTCATTAGATTCATTTCCATCTATTTATGCATCATTTTATCCATTAAAATCACATATATAGGTCTCATTCATCATACATGACCTAATATGCATGAATACCCAACTAAAACCATTCATTCATATTTGCATGATTATAGCAGATTGAAGATAATGCATTGACCAACATCTTTAGACACATAGTATTTATCTTTAGTTATAGTATTTTTATCTTCAGTTATTTTTACAAGCCTAGTTTTAATTATTACAGTTTTATTTTGATATACGGGTATAGTTTTATACCCGGAAGTATTGTTCCCAGATCACTGAGCTCGAGTAGCTCAGTTCTTTTTTCATGGTATTTTTATACAGGAGATAGATAGTAGTCCAAGTAGAGGATTTTGTCTACTCGCAAGATTATGTGAGGAGTATCTGTAGCTGGCACTAACTCTCATATGTGTTTTATTGTTAGATTATTGTATATTTAGGAGAGAGTGGAACTCCTAATTTAGAGACATATGTGTGTTATGTCAGTATTTTATTTGAGGATGTATTATGACTTGATTTATTCCAGTGTATAATATTATGATGTTCTATCTTATAAGATTTCATACATGTTTTAGTTTCAGTTAGACAGCCTTAGACTCAGGGTTTACCCCTGACCAGGCTGGTGTGAGACGTGTCCTCTGATTTGGAGATGGGTGTTATATCCAAGATATCTTGTAACCATGGAAGTCACATAAGTGATGCTCAAAAACAAATATAAAGAGGTGACTAAACCATGGGTCCCTCATTATTTGAAAATAAAAGAAAAATATGAAAGTGGTGATAAAAAAAGAAATCTCATGATGATCAGTCATTATGCGCCTCCTCCTCATCATCCGCGGTCGCAAAGTCATCACCGCTGTCCACCTCCACATCTCTCGTAGTGTGCGTAGGAGCTATTGGTGGGGGTTGGTATTGGTGCCCCTCTTGATGGATCATAGTTGCGATGATAGAGGGTAGCGGCCCACCCACTTCTCAAATTATAAAGCCCTAAGTTCGACGCGTTGGTTGTTCTTGGGCTGCACACGGTAGTGTAGATGCCCACATGGACATGTGAATTGTAATCTAGCTGTGTGCTTTGTGCCATATGCTCGTGTTGGTTGGGCGTGTGATGCTCGGTCTCTCATCTATATTCTTCTTTACTCTCCCCGAGCGTGACACGCCATACTACACGCCAACGAGGGTGGGCGTGTGGCGCTCTGTCTTCTAGAGCTAGTTCCTTCTTTCTATCCCATAGACCACACGATCTGGTACACGCCTTTGTGGAAGGGCGTGTACTGCTCTGTAACCTCTTGTATTTGTAGCTTTTGTCCTGTTTTCTCCAGCACCAAAGTATTATAGACTCCAAAGACAAAAATTAGTTGTTAAATACTTGGAAATCATCTAAACACCGAATAATCATCAAAGAAGTAAAATCACCACTAATGTATATCTAAACCCTAATCCTAAAAACTGAAGCGAATCCGAAGAATTAACTAGAAAACGAAGTTAACTAACTAAAAACTAACTAGACTTGGGTTGCCTCCCAAGAAGTGCTTGATTTTAGGTCTCTAGATGAAAACCTTTTTATTATTCTAGCTCTTTGATAATAAGAGCCATTGCATCCTTCTCAAGACCTTCCCCTTTGTATTGAATTCATCTCTTCGTTGAAGTCTTGATAGGGTCGACATATGGCTCAACATCGTGCGGAGACAACCACTCAACGATCTTGGAAGATTTTGACCAATGGATTTCTATTACTCCGATCAATTTCTTCAACGTAACTATGTGGTATCTTCATTTGGCCCTTCTTATTGAAGCTAAATTTTCATGCCATCTATCAACTTCTTCAATGAGAAAATTTTTGCCCAAGGGCTCATAAAGTAAAGTGGCATTGATGATGGGATTGATACATCCCTCTTCCTCGTCACTGGGGCAACAAGGGTAAACATCATTAGTATATGGAATTTGAGACTGCTGAATTTGTTCATAAAGCTTCTGTTGTAGCACTCCTTGAGGAAAAGGTGGTGGGTGACAGATGTCCTCATATTTCCTTTCAGTAATCTCCTCTCTTCGCATTATGTCACAAAATCCGGAGCTATGGCTTCATTATATTCCATATGGTGCATTATTATCTCCTCAAGTAGAGATTCTTCCTCCCTTGTTTCCTTCTGTTCTTGAAGCCTCTACAATTCTAACTCTGGGGGTTCCTCGGTGTATGGTCTCAATTTCTTCAATGGCTTCCTCACCTTCCTCCTCAAAATACTCTCTCACTTCTGCATCCATGGTTTGTTCCAAGTTTGTCTCAATGTCTTGTTGGGATTCTTGATTTTCCACCTTCCATCTGACTATATTATCTGTGCCCATAGATTTAGACATGACTTGCTCTACTCGAGATGTCTTGCAAACTATTAATGGGGATGCATATGGTGTTTTGATCCCAAATTCGAGTGCGGATAGGAGTGAGTGTATCCTAAACTTGTGCAACTCTTCCTCCAAATCCAATTCCTTTTTGGGCAAGGGCAACCTCCAATCCATAGTTTCTAACTCTCTTACTGTCGTGATATTACGATAAGTATAGGATATAAGGAGATCTTCCAAAGATGGTTGCTCGTAATGTGACTCATCGTACTGGTTGTAATAGCCGTCTACTGAAAGAAAGATATTATCAATTCAATAGAAATTTTAAATTAGGCACAAAAGATAATGCAAATTGGGATAATTTTGGAATTTTTAAGTTTTTGGATTTAATTTTTTTTTTTTTGTTTTTTTTTAATGGAGAAAAGATAAGATAAGATAAAATAAACTAAAACAAAAATTAAACTAACCTAAAACAAAGAATAGCTAGAGTAACAAAACCTTAATGTTCCTAGAACGCCAATCCTCGGAAACGGCGCCAAAAACATGATGAGAGCTTTTAACCCGCAAGTGCATGGGGTCGCTAAAGTAGTAAAGTACGTTGAAGGTAGGGTAGTCGAATCTACATGGACCGGCACTAGTACTCACTAGGACTTTATTATCTAGCCAAGAAAAGATGGTTAATGAATTATTTCTAACTAAAATCTAATTAAACTAAACTAAAGTGACAGTTGGCAAGTTGAGAATTATCAATCAGAAGAGCATGACACCTCGGATCACTATCCCTCTAAGAATCCCTCATGATCAGTCTTCTAATCCTAGGTTCATGATATATCTATTCCTGGACTGTGAAGAACCCTAATTTAGTTTGGTCTTGATCTCTTGGCAACCAAACCCTAACCATAGGGAGTTTGCTCAACATACGGCTGCATTATTATTGGTGTTCTATGGTTCTTACTATTAGGTTTTACCCTAATCCGAAAAGTGACTTGCGGATGCAAAGTAACCCAAGCGACCACCAGATCTCTTGGTGTGTGCCCTCCCCTTACTGTCTATGCTAAGACCTAGCTTGACTGCGATCTCTTGTCATGCATCAAACAATTCTAATAGTTTGGCCCGTGCTTTCGTACTAAGAAGCCATAATAAGCATACATAGGAAATTCTCAGAGATAAATAAAGAAGAAACTAATATTAAAGAGAAGGATTCACAAGTTCATCTAAGAGTTCAAGGACTTGAGGCACCACAAGGGGTTTAGCCTCTCATGCTAATGAAAGACATCACAATAACTAGGGAAGATAGCATAAGAAGACTCATAGACTCCCTGGCACGATTCTGCCTCCACCTTCAGCTTCTCCCCAAAACCCTAGCCGTCGATTCCTGGATACGCCAAAAAGTCCCCCTGGACCTTCGCCCGAAGATGTCTCTCTAAATCAGATCTGATTGCCTTTTATAGATATCAAATTGATGCCATATGTGCGTGTAGAGTCCGCGTGTGATTTTGGATAACTTCAGAATTGAATTCAGGCGGTTTTGGAAGATTTTGAGGTATACACGCCCGTGTAGATCTTGCACACACCCGTGTAAATGTCTGGATAAATTCTGGATAGATTCTGGGCAGTTTCAGTGTAACACCCATCTTCTAACCTAGGAGACACGTGTCACACCAGCCAGGTCAAGGGAATGAACCCTAAACCTAAGGCTGTAAACTGCTAATTAATTATAAAACAAGAAACTTGTGGAAGCTAATAAGTAAACATATTATAACATAATCCTCAAACTCTAGATACTGTTTAATAATGTAAAACCCAAGGTTTTAGGTTTATTCTGGATTTTAATTTTGTTTAATTGTTATTGATGTTGGAAGGATTTCCCTAAACTTGGTTCGATTGGAAATGTGGGGAATTAAATCGATTAAAATTTGAAATGATAATTGTGAATTTTTGGTATGTTAAGGACTGAATAAGAATATTAGAAATTTTAGGGGACTGTGAAGTAATATAGCGTAGACTCAGGAAAAGGACTCAGTTATGGAAGTTAGAGCTTTGGACCCTTGTACTTTATTTTCCGCATTAGCACTCTGATTTGTATTTGGTATTATTGGATTAATAAACTTTTGAATTTATTTTGTTATCTGCTACTGTTTACTTAGGCCTTGTACTCGAGTGGGGCCCGTCTCCACTTGGTGCGGTCGGTTCTGATATGCGTGCAGGTCCCGGGATCCGAGCGCATTCTGATTAATATGGTATCAGAGCATGCAGATAATCGACAACCTAGTTGCCTTAGTGACATAGACAATTAGGATGAACTGAGTGTTGGGTCGGGTAGACCAGGACTTTAAACGAACACCTGATGCGCGGATGTTGCAGGGCTACAGGAGGTGGGCCAAGACTAAAGGGGAAGGTAACCCCATTACTCTGATGGAGTTGAGGCGTAAGGTCGTGGGTCTGGTGTGACCTCAGGTATCGCCTAGGAGACGGGCAAAGGAGCTGCCAGGGTAGTTAGTAGGATGTCACCGGCATGCCCAGTGATGATAGAGGGGCGGGAGTTGCCCGCCAAGTTGCATGTGATGGAGCTGAGGGATTACGATGTGATCCTCAGGATGGATTGGCTCTCTACAGTGTAGGCGATGGTGGATTACAGCGGGAAGAGAGTGTTGTTGAGGATGCCGGGTGACGAGGAGTTTATTTTCCGAGGTAAAAATGATTGTCATTGGTACAAGAGATCTTAGCTCTCCAGGCGCGGAAATTGCTTGACGGAGGTTGTATTGGGTATCTGGCCTCGATCTCAGAGGCTAACTGGAGAGTAATCACAAAGGTTCCAGTTGAGGTCCAAGAGGACATGTCATATGGGGAACGGTCGGTGGAGATCTTGGACCGCAAGGAGCAGTAGTTGAGGAACCGGGCCATTCCTTTTATGAAGGTAAAGTGGAACCACCATTCGGATAAGGAGGCGACATGGGAGCGTGAAGAGATCATGAAGGAGCGCTACCCGGATTTACTTATTTGAGGGTTATTCTTGGGTTATTTGATTCTAAATTTCGGGGACGAAATTTCTGTAAGGGGGGAGGATTGTAAAACCAAGGGTTTTAGGTTTATTCTGGATTTTAATTTTGTTTAATTGTTATTGATGTTGGAAGGATTTCCCTAAACTTGGTTCGATTGGAAATGTGGGGAATTAAATCGATTAAAATTTGAAATGATAATTGTGAATTTTTGGTATGTTAAGGACTGAATAAGAATATTAGAAATTTTAGGGGACTGTGAAGTAATATAGCGTAGACTCAGGAAAAGGACTCAGTTATGGAAGTTAGGGCTTTGGACCCTTGTACTTTATTTTCCGCATTAGCACTCTGATTTGTATTTGGTATTATTGGATTAATAAACTTTTGAATTTATTTTGTTATCTGCTACTGTTAACTTAGGCCTTGTACTCGAGTGGGGCCCGTCTCCACTTGGGTACGGCCGGTCTGTGTACGTGCCCGAGGTCCCAGGATCCGGGTCGGGGCGTTACAAATATATCATCAAATAAAATATTATCTTAGATACAACATAATCAAACTTAACATAAATACTAGACAATGGAGTCAGAGCCAGCTACAAGACGTCTCCACTAGACTCGCGATCAAACAAACCCTCTATACGGTCTCATGTCTATCTCTGCAATCACAATGTCAAGAGAAAAGAGACTGAGCTACTAGAGCTCAGTGAGTTGGGAACATATCTGTCGGGTATAACTGTACCCGTATGATAAAGTAAAACAGTAAATCTGAAATATAAAACATGTGTAAAAAATAACTTAATGTAAATATTACAATCTGAAATAATGCTGAGCAAATATTTGCTGGTCAATGTATTCTCTGTAAATCTTATTCCTGTTTCTCTATCTTGTGAATTATTTATGAAACTAACATTCCCCCTGGGTAATCTGTACATGTGCCTCCTCTCTCCGAGATAAAACTCAATCTCTAGGAGGCGAGGAATGCAGAATCATCTGTTAATCATATTCTCTCTAATATGCAAATTTGATTTTCGGTTTCTCTGTCTTGTGAATTATTTATGAAACCGACATTCCCCCAGGGTAATCTGTACCTGTGCCTCCTCTCTCCGATATAAAACTCAATCTTTAGAAGGCGAGGAATGTGGAATCATCAGATAATCACAAGACTATAATCTTTGATTACACATCTACTTCAATATTGTAGAACCAACGACCAACGGCTAGATTTGCTACGCGAGGTCAACTATATACGTACACTAAGCACCCAAAAGGATTGAAATGGGGTTTTGATTTTATAAAATGGAAGTGTTTTAAAAACAGATAGTTCGGTATTAAAAACAGAGATTTAAGGCACCCCTCTCCTAACCTAGTGTCGTACTCTCTGGCTCTACACGAGCTACCACTGGTCCATACAAGCATATCAATAAAGTGTAATCTATCTATTTATGTATCTATTTCTCCTTTCTGTTACTGATTACTGAGCATGAAATGGTTTTACAAAACTCTAGAAATTTTTCTAGTTCATGCTTTTCAAAACTGAAATCTATATTGTATAAAAATACAGTAAAATAAGCGAAACTGTACAGCTAGTTCCCCTTACCTGAGTCTGGTCCGAGGTTGCCTTTGCCCTTTCTTTTCCCTGATAATTGTAATATGAAATCTATAAATACGGAGATCGTATTCTTAGCTTATATTAAAACTTAGACTCACTAAAGTATAATGAAGACACTTAGCTCACTAAATCATGATCTTATACTTAATATGCATTTCATGTCTTTAAGATATATCTATAACTAAGTTTCTATCTTATCTCTTCAAGATAAACACATTAGTAAGGTACTTTATTAAATTAAAATAACTAGAAGTATCTTTTTTAATAATTGCTCACTGTTTCGATTTGTGAGTTTACTAACATAAGAGGAGTCGTAATAGACTTCAATAAGTGCCTTCAAATTAATAATGAACCCACTCTTATATTCATATATTGTGTCTTAGCTCATTAGAGTTTAACTTCGTTAACTAGAGGCAGAACTACAGTCCCACTAGAATAAAATATTACTTTCAATAAAATGTATCATTGCTAAGAATGAATATCACATTCACTTAAATAAAACATTACTAAAATTAGGACCGTAGCTTAAATTTATTCATACTTGTTTCCATTGCTTGAAATGCCCTAATAAATCATGTATAACCTAGAATTTGTACGGTTGTACGAAGTCTATAAGCGGTTACTCCAATAACAAAAATACAGATTATCTACTTTGTTAATACGACAATATATTTAAACTTTCATGTGTTCCTAAATGTGTTCTTGATCCGTATTCTTAAGTATTTAAATACGAAATAGATGTATATAAATTTTCCAAAAATTTTGACACATTTCCTCTAACTTTGGGACTTAATTCTATATACAAACATTCATCATTAGCAGTACAATTCATTCATACAACTCATAATTTTCTTTTCCCTTAATTATCATGCATGACAAACAAGATTTATGGCCTAATATCGGGGTCTATCCTCTGACCAAAATTGACAAGGAATTGGAAATCTTATAGTTGATGCATCATTAGTTGGGAGACAAATTCCCATCTATAACAATCATTCCCTCATTTCCCTTACCACTGAGTAAGGTGTATCTATTGCAGGCTGGCTTGAGTATCGTCGGAACCGAGGAGAGCTCAGTTGGATAGTTTGTCAGGCTAGCAGGAAGAAAGGGACTGCGGTCTTTGGCCGGCCGGCGCCGGGTGGAGTAAATGTAGCGGCCGGTGAGGGCTAGGCCGCATCGCTGCATTTAGGTGGCGGGAAGGCCTGCTGAGCCAAGGCGGCGGCGTGGCGGCCAGTAGCGGTCTGCGCGCTTATTGAGGGACTACTGACGGTGCTCGTCGGGGTTGCGCAAGAAGGCAGGGAGGCGGAGATGGAGGCGGACTGGGCCGCGACAAGGGCGGCGGACTGATCGTGGGCTGGCATCGGGCGGGCTGCCAGATGTGGGGTCGCGACTGACAACGTACAAGGTGCGCGCACACATCTAGGGGCGGCTGATGGTGCTCGGGATAGGTGGTGCTCACCGGAGATGAAGATCGCCGGTGGGAGAGAGAGAAGGCGCGGGTGAGCTAGGGCACGGGAGGAAGAGAGATAATCGTGAGGAAGAGAGGGATAAGAAGGGGATTTTGGTTTTAGGGCCTGTTTGGATGCATAGTAATTTTTTCTATAGGAATTTCATTCCACAGGATGTGAAGATGATTCCTATGGGGAAAACTATAGAAAAAATTCCTATGGAGTGAGTGTTTGGCTATACACAGTAAAAATTTCCTATGAAATAATTTTAATAATAAAAAATATATGTACATGATTCAAGATAACCATACACAATCACAAAGATAGTGATTAATTTACTTTCAACAAACAACAGTATTACTGTCAAAAGTAGGAATGTCATGAAATAGAAACAAAACAAACAAGGGAAAGGCACTTGACAATCCGGCTAAAATGACAAGGTTTCATTTGACAAGATATAACTATTTCTTCGCAAATCAAGCAGCAAGCTTTTAGATGACAATGCCTGCCCCTAATAAAGGCCATTTTCTCTACTTCCATGGTAGTTCTTGTATTTCAATCTGAAAGATAGACAACAGATTATATTAGCTTACAACTTTTTACTACTTTCAAATGAAATATAGGAACAACAAAAAACATTACAGTCTTAAGTAGAATGTTAAGCTCTTGAGTTAGTGAGCTAATGGGATGGCCATTTGAATCACAGAGTTGTTCATGATGATGACAAATAAGTAACAATTAAGTAATAAAGTAATTTGAGTCAAAGATATAGGAACAAAATCATTCAGATTTCAATACCTGAATCGTGAGAACCATGCCACAACTCTCATTCTCATAGAGCATCCACCAAAATTATAAGTAGAGAAATTTACAAATTCCCGGAAATAACTACATAACATGTAACTTAGCATTTATTTTAGAGATTAAATGGCACCTAATCCTAAAGATGAATGAATAAACAAATAAATAAATTAACAAAAAGGCCAAATCTTTAACCTTGAAACGCAAATAACGTTGAAAAGTAAACCTCAATCCAATTCACCCCAATACAAGATTTATAGCAATGAAGTAATCAAAACTACTATTTCCCCAATTCACCAACTTCCTGCTCTATATTCTCGGCCCGACCTACGAAATTGAAGAAATCAAAACAAAAGAGATATAATATTGGTAATTAGAAACATCTTCAAATCAACAGTGATTTAAGCATTTGTCCTGTTTCCCGGAGGTTCTGGATATCATAAAGAAAGAGCCATATGGTGTTGAAATCTTTTGAATGTAAGAAGAGAAAGTGGAGCATGGGTCCATGATTTGTTGGTTTGTGAAAAAGGCACCCTTCTAACTTTTCTCAGGTTCTCAATACCACAAATTTAGCAATGAAGTTATGGTGATTGGGGGACATCATATTTCGATTCCATTGTCCATTGGAATCTCGTTAAAATTAACATTGTTAGTTATAGTCAAATTAAGGAATGATCAATAGCCCATGCAACCAGACAAGCACATCTGAATCAACACATTCTAAAATGAGAAAATCAACACATTTGTCTAATTTAAAATCAACACATTCTCTCACTATTCCAGAAAATCTCCAATTTCCTAGCAATGAGAAACTCAAATGATTGTCAAGGTTGAGAGCGTATGCAACACATTCTGAACCTCTTTGTTTATGCAATATAAAATCACGCATATATACAACACTAGGTCCAAATCCTTGGATACTTGTAAGTTCACCAAATCCTTCAAGAAATTCCAAGAGAACATAACTAGGTATCAAATTGGAGAACAGAACTAGGAAATCCTTAGATACTTTTAACTATCTATCTTAGGACTTCACAAACAATGAATTAAAAAAAAAAAATCCAAAGAAAAAGGGAAGCAAGGTATCAAATTGGAGAAGAGAGAAGAGAGAAGAGAGGAAAGGAGGAACGGACCTGAGAAGAGAGGAGGATAGGACCTTAGATGAGCGCTGCGAGGAGGATCAGAATTGAGATGAGCGCCGACCGCGGATCTGAGGGTGGAGAGGAGGCTCGTCGCTCGTCGCCCTCCTTGGAGGGTAGAGAGGAGGCTCATCGCCGGCCGGGGATCTGAGGGTTGAGAGGGGCTTGTCGTCGGCCGCGGATCTGATGGTGGAGAGGATCGTCGCCGGTTGAGGACGGAGAAGAGCACGTAAAGCAAAAGAAGAGTCTCGGCTCGCGAAAGAAGAATGGAGCAACTCGCGAAAAACGTAGGAAAGTAAAAAAAAAAAAAAAGAGATCTGACCACTTTTACATATTACTATGGAATCCAAAAATTCCATAGTTATTTCTCCCTATAAGAAAGGTAACCAAACAGGCCAGAATATTTATTTCATTGTAACGTTGCATCCCATAGTAATGAGGCCCATTACTATGGAATATGGGTGCATCCAAACAGGCCCTTAAATTTTGTCTCATTTGGTTTATTTTAATTAGCTTTTCATTCTTGTCACACTAAACCTTAATTTATTAAAACCTTAATTAATTAATAGGTTTAACCATTAATCGGTTAATAACATGCATTACATGTAACACATTGATTCTATTTTATTTTATTATGTTTATCATTTTAAATATTTATTTATTTATTTTCCAAAGTTTTCAATTATCCAATTATGCATTATAGTTTATTCTTAACTTCCTTTTTTTATTCCTTTTAATCTCCATAAACCTCATCATGACTTAATTTACCTCTTTACCCTTATCTAATATCATCCATCAAACCATTTATTTTTAAGTTGGTAATCTAAATCCTTGTTACTTGCTCCATTAATCTCGATTTTTATTTTTAATTCGAGGTTAAAATAATTAATTTATTTTCTCTGCTATTAACCTCATTAAAATTTCAAAAATTTACTGAAATGGACTTAAAAAATTCTGGGATGTTACATTCAGAGGTACAGAAAGCGACACAATCTGCCACACGCCCATGTCCTTGGGCGTGAGGCGCTCTATACTTTTCCAAGTCCGCGCAATCTTCATCAAACGTCCGATCGTATGACCAAATCAACTTGGATTGACCAAAAATATTAATTGGTTGTTCCTGACTCCTTATCCTTCAATATGAACGGTGAAGATGTGATTTGGAGTCTTAGATCTCTTGGAATAAATTCCGCACTCCTCCAGCTCATTTTTATTGCGCATAGCTCTATCTCCTCCTCTCTTTCTTTACTTCTTTGTCATAGAAAACCCCTTCTAATTATCACTTCACCAACCTCTTATATGGATTATGTCTTTTTAGCTTTTTTAATCCAAATTGATCCGCTTTTCACTTCTTTTGTTCCGGATGCTTGCTTTCTTGTCCAATCACAACAACATACCCAAAAGAGCACAAGGGTGGAAGAAACAATGCAAAAAGGTGTGCATAGTCCATGTAAATATGATATGAAAAAAATATATATATATTTATGCACTCATCAACCATGAATGAGGATGGGACCAAGTCGAGCTAAAGACTATAAACATAGCGTTGCTTGGGAGGCAACCCAACAATTCTAAATTTTTCCTTGTTTTTATTTAGGGTAGATTTCATATTTGTTGTTGTAAATAAATTGTGATTCCCTCTTATACAGAGTTTGACCAAATTTTGGTGGAGCCTTGGGGAGCACAACACCTTCCCAAACGTCCCAAGCATGCTGAGTTTTAAGGATAATATTCAATTTGGCAAGAATCTAGTTTGGCTTTCTATTGCAATCATTTGTAGATAATTACCCGATGCATCAAGAGGAGTCGTATGTACCCCTGCAGAGTTTTTGTGGTTAGCATCGCGATGTTCACTACGTACATCGCGATGCCAGCTCCAGCTCTAAAACAATAAGCTCATTTTGTTGGACATCGTGATGTACGTAGTGTGCATTGAGATGTCATCAAGCCTAATGGGAAAACCCGAGGACCCACATTCATGACATCGTGATGTACGTAGTCTGCATAGCGATGTAATTTCACGCTTGGGTTTCAACTAAGCTTGACATCGTGATGCCCATTTTCAATATTGCAATGTAGACTCAAATTAGGTTAAAAATAAGAATTGGATGTTCATTTGCCCCATTGATTATATCCTTCAAGTGGCGTCTTCTCCGGCGATTGGCGAGCTCCCCATTCCCTCTAGCCTTAGTTTCTGCTTATTAGGCCTTCAACCGCTAAGGTATGAGTTCCTATCACCCTTCGTGAGGGTTTTACTATTCTATTACATCGAAATCTTATGGTTTGTGAATGAGAATGCTGGGTTTATCTCTTTATTCTTCTCGTGCGATGATTGTGCCTTATGTAAAGTCTATTGGGAATGGTTGTATTCATTAGAAACACCTATTTTACAAGGGAAGACTCTTCCCTAATTTCGAGCAAATCCTACACTTAAAATTTTTTAGGGCCCGGATAGGTCCTGAATTTGCATCCATGAATTTGCTCACTATTTTTCCTCCCTAGTTACTATTGTTTGTCTACCTGTACATACTTTATTAGGGTTGTTGTTGTGTTTATTTTATCATGTGCTCATCGTTTTTCCCATTTTGTATGTAGGTTCAAGATGGTATCAGTCCAGCAATTGGCTCCAAGGAGGAAGAAGGGGTCATCCACTTCTACATAGGACCCACTTTTTCCTTGGAATTTCTCCTCCAAGGCAGCAGAGGACCGCTACAATTAATTTCTAGATAGGAAACCCGTGCCAGAGCTAGGTATTGATTTTGGTAACCCAACTCCGGCTACACACTTTCAGGATATTCAGGAGAGAGGTTGGGAGCATTTTTACACACAACCAAAGAGGGCAGTCCTACCGGTCATTAGAGAATTTTATGCCAACTTCCCGCACCATTGGGCAGATATGGTGTTGGTGCGAGGCCGCGAAGTCAAATTCGATATCCACACCATCTACACTGTTTTGGGCACACCCGAGGTCAACCCTGATGAGTACAAGCAGTGGAGAAAAGAGCATGTGGATATAGATCAAATCTTTAGTCTCATCACCACTTTTGGCTTAATGTTGGAACAAGATTGTAACCGCCCTGCCTCCTACAATTGCGGCTTATTGCGGAGGGAATTTAGGGTATCGCCCTATTTTATCTTAGAGAGATTGATCCCGACACAGTTCACTAGCCGAGTCAATATTGATCAAGCATGCCTCATCTAAACCTTGTTTCATGGGATTCATTTCAACGTGGGATGGCTTATACAGTGGAATATCTGGCATCCCTCACTTATCATGGAATTGTGTGTAAAGGCAAGAGTCGACAGGGAAGCAACTAAGCAAATCGTTTGACCAAAGTGCCACATCAACTCCTCCATTCCTTGTCAAATGGCACCCGACCACACAGATGGTGTAGGGACCTTTATTGACCCTTATCTAGAGCCGACAAATACACCGGAGCCGACTTCTCCCGCATCTCGTTCCCCGCAGCTTCACTCTCCAGGTAGACGGATTGCCCTACTGGAAGAGCACCAGCTTTATCCTCGATGATTCCCGGATCAAAAGATATAAGCAAGGGATGGAAAATAAGGGTAAGCAAAAGTCAGTATAACACTTCCCTATTTGACAAGGTCCTCAGCCAGTGTGTGCTCGCCCGCTAGAGTGGGTGTGAAAGCTAAGGTGTTGCTGATGAAGTAGACTGGAGTAGAAGTTCTACCACGCCAAGAGCTCGAAGGCTATCCCAGGTCATGGTAGTGAGGTCAAGGATTATCCGGGTGAGCTCTCTCTAATTTAGAATCACCTCGGTCCTTAAGTCAGCAACCTCCAATCGCAGATGATAATCTCGTTTTTGTTGGGGGATGAAGGTGTGATGTGTGCTGATGCAGGAGAGCCCGAGTCAGACGATGCCGAGCTGTCTGAATGCACCATGAGAGCTTTGGCATACCATAACTTGGCGGACCGACGTAAAGGCGGAAGGTGATCAAGTCAAGTTCGGAATTGGGGAGCACTTTCTTTGGACACGTTTCGGTATCTTGGCCATAACTTTGGCTACCGATATCGGATTCACAGGCTCAACCCCAATTCGGAAAGCTCGTCTCGATGCGCACGTGGGGTTCATCGAGCAAACCCTTTCTTCACTCTCAAATTCCACTGTTTTCCCCGTCGTCTCTTCGTTTCTCGGTGTTTTTTTCCATTTTTGGCAATACTTCGTATGCCAATTTAGGATAGGATATGAATCCGATTTGAACTCGGATTTTTAGGAGTTATCTGTTTTGTTTAGTTATTTTAGAATTAGATAAGTTTTTTCTATTAGACCAAAATTTGCCGATTTGGGCAAATTTGAATAAGATAGAATTTCTAGGTTATCTAGGTTAGTTTCTTTTAGCTATTTAAACCCGGCTTGTGGGTTGAATTTTATTCATTGATTATTGAGTTATTTTCCTTTTAAAGTTTCAGAGACTTTTCTTCTCTGTTTGTCCTCCCTTTTTCTTGCTCTTCTATCAATCCCCCCTATTTACCACCGCCCGCAGGTTACTCACTACCTTGCCCGGCGTCAGATGTGTTTATGTTTTATGAGTCCGTGTATTAGAACTTTTGTTTTGCCACTTATATATATTTTGTTCAGTTTCAGTACATAGTTTGAGATTGTGTAGCTTGTGAATTTTTTTTTCTATGGTTTCATATACACACAAATTACACCCCATGCCACACAAATTGAATGGTTGGTCACCAAGTTTATTATTCATATGACATAGGTACATATCAGATGTTGTACTTGTCAAACTAGAGAAACATCAAATTGATATTGCACATGTGCTTTTTGATATTTATTGAGTTTCATGAATGACCTTAATTTAGTAGAGATCACTTAGAGATCATATATGCTATTAGGAGTAGAACTAGGGTATAGAACTCATGGTAGTGAGTAACACTTGAAACATATGGAGGTATGTCAAAACTGTGGGTACAGGTGCACTCACATTAATGTAAATAAATAAAAAAAGGAATGATAAAAATAATGCACTCACATTAATGATGAAATAAAATATTCATAAAAATAATAGAAGAAATACCGTAAAGATGTGTGCAATAGCTTGCCTTGGGAGTAAGGTCTTCTACTAATAGAGATTCGTGAAAATCTAACTGGGTATGATAAGTGCATTATTATACATATTCTCCTTATCATATTTATATGCACTTATCCTGTTTCTGGGCATCAATTCTCTATTTTTGTACTTCTATGGGTATTCCTTTGTGATTAGACGGGTAAACAAGCAACCAGGGCAAAATGAACAAGAAACGGGAGCAAAAAGAGCAAAAGACCACACTTGTAGAGAAGTGCACGACCGTGCTCTCACTAAACACAACCATGTTTATCAAGCACGAGTGTACCCTAGACGTAATTATGAAGAACACGGGCATGCTACAGATTAAATACGGTTATGCTCAACCTAACACGTGAGTGTTCCAGATTAATACGACCGTGCTTCACAGATTAAAAAACTATAAATAGCCACCGCGTAACCCAAACAAAATAAACTTTTGATGGAGCAGTCTCGAGCGATTCTTGCTGCGGTAGCTAGAGTTCCAGAGAGGAATCGGAGGTAGAGAAGACAATCCATAGAATATTTTTATGCCTAATTTTATAGTCTCCTCTAGTATCGTAGATATGATAGTCCATACAATAAGATGCTAAACCTTCTATGGTGCCTCAGGTACATGAACCCTAGAATGAACTTGTTATTGATTTTCTAATACATTCAGTTTTACTTTACTAATAATTCTTATTAGCATCCTGATTGTTTGTGTTTGTAAGTCTGCGTGGTTTCTCTTGCATAAGCCCGATCATCTATCTTCTCAGGGGATAACATTAGCCTATTAGTGTTTGTGTTGGATGGTCGGGTGGTTATCATTGCATTAGCCCTAAGTTGTTACATTTCCAGATGTCCTTATGTGATTTTTCTATACATAAGCCTTGAGTCATCTACCCTAGTGGGTTAGAGCATCTAGCACCTTCAGTGTTTATGCGGTGATTCAGAACTGTTAGAATTTTATATTAGCCCAGGGATTCATTTAGATAGGTTTTAGCTGGACATAAGTGTTACGATGTGCATAAGCATCACAAGAGATCGGGTGTTACACTGAAAAGTGCAATTGTTACATCATCCAGGAGTTGTTAGTAATTAGCCAGTAATAGGGAATCAATCATTAGCAAGGGAATCCTAGGAGGATTGTGATATGAGGTGTCATATCTCATAATTGATTCATCACCCCAATCCTCCAACTGTTCACATTAGTCTTTTAATTAAGATATCCAATCATACCAATCATCACAGATAGTTTAGTTCAAGCTAGGTAATAAATGATAACTAGTACTAGTATCCAGTCCCTGTGGATTCTACTATCCCACCTTTGGGTACTTTACTACTTGATCGACCATGTATACTTGCAGGAGAGTGTCACGTATATTTGTACATGTATCAAGTTTTTGTCACCATTACCGAGGACTGGTAATTCTAGGAACATTAGAATTTGCCATCCTAGCTATTTTGTTTTATTTTTACGAAAAAAAACCACAAAAACTTTTTTTTTCACTTTTGATATGATTTCTTTCCCCTTTTAAGGGTACTAGTGTATGACCAGAAGTAGAGTCCCATACCCAACTGAAGTACCTGACGCAGATTTTGAATTTTACCTTCTTCGTCAATTAAGAGAAGCCCTTCTCCAAAAGACGACAATAACAGAATCAAGTTCATAAATTAATCAACCAGAACTAATGGCGGCACTAGCTCGATCCATATCTGATTATGCAAAGCCAAACCTGGACAACATCGGCTCAAGTATTATCCCACCACCAGTCACAGTCACACTTTTGAACTGAAGCCTTATGTCATCCATGGGTCAAGCAATCATGCCAGTTCAGTAGTTTCCAAGATGAGGACCCATATGCACACTTGCAATATTTCTTGGAAATCAACTACACAATTTTAGTGAATGGGGTACCAACGGACACCATCCATCTCAGATTATTCCCCTTCTCACTAAAAGGACGGGAAAAACAATGGTTAAACTCCTGGCAAAGATAACGAAGCTGCAAAGTGACATCTGTTCCTTCAGACAGATGGAGATAGAAATATTGCATAACACATGGGAGAAATACAAGGAGATGCTCAGAAAATGCCCTCAGCATGGTATAGAAGACTGGATGCAGGTTCAAACATTCTACAATGGATTGAACATAGCCACCAAACAGATGCTAGATGCAGCAGCAAACGGTTAACTTTGAAGTAAGGATCCTGATACAGCTAGAGACTTAATCGATGAGATGGTCACCAATGGATACTAATGGAGTTCTGAGATAACCAAACAGAGCAAGGTGGCCAGGATACATGAGTTAGATGTGTTACACAACCGGGCAGCCAAAGTCAAAACAATAAGGCCCAAATTGGAGAACCTTAGTTATCAGCAACCCACACCATTGATAATGTTCAATTCGTGTGGGAACAAGAGAGAAGAAGGGAACCCTGAACAAGTTGAGGAAGTTGACTATGTAGGGAAGCACCAAGGCAACCCATACAGCTCCATATACAACCCCAGATAGAAGAACCATCCCAACATCTTTTACAGTATACCGGTATAGCATCCGGGGCAACCAAGAGCAACCCCACTTCACGGAAAGGCAATGTGAGGTAGACAGACAAATCAACAAGAGAAGAAAACCCCAAGCTTTGACAACTGGTTCACACAATACTTTCAAGCAAATGAGACTCGACATTACCAAACATGAAGAGATGATGAAAAATAAATAAGTATCACTCCAAAACCTCAAACACCAAGTAGCCCAAATAGTGAAGTTACTAGCAGAACGCCCGGCAGGCACTCTTCCAAGTAACACAGAAGTCAACCCTAGGGAGTTTGTCAAGGCCATCACACTCCGAAGTAGAAGGGAAGTGACCCCATCACAAGACAAGGCTACAAGAGATACTCCTGTCAACCAACCTGAAGAAAATAAGTATGAGGATGAAAACAAGATGGGGACAGATAAAAACAAAGTACCAGGATAGAAGCCCATGTTGCCTTACCCAGCCAAGCTGAAGAAGGACCAACAAGATGAGCTGACATGTTCAAGACACTACACATCAACGTCCCGTTTGTAGAAGCACTTGCTCAAATGCCACGGTACACCAAGTTTTTAAAAGAACTACTCACCAATAAGAGGAAGCTGGAGGAGGGTTCCACAGCAACATTGAATGAACAATGCTCAGCAGTCCTCACCAACAGTCTCTCGAAAAAGGAAAAGGATCCGGGGAGTTACATAATTCCCTGCACCATTGGAGGATTAGTGGACGAGAAGGCCTTGGCAGATATTGGAGTAAGTATCAACCTGAAGGGGATAGGAGAGCCAAAGCCAACAACAATGATACTTTAGATGTTAGATAGATCCATTACCCTCAAGGGATTGTTTAAAGTGTATTAGTAAAAATTGATAAGTTCATATTCCTGGTGGACTTCTATATTTTGGATCTTGATGATCAAGTAGAGGTGCCTCTCATTCTTGGAGGACCATTTCTAAAGACCGCACAAGCACGATTCGATATCAAGGACAGTCGAATGATGCTGAGAATTTGGGAGGAAGCAGTAATTTTCAAGCTCTAGGACGTGATGCGACACCCATGAAACTTAATGATTGTTGTTATTTTATCGATATTGTTGATGACTGTGTTTCTGACCATGTGCAGGAGAAACTATTAAAGAATCAGTTGGAAGACCTACTGGAGGACGCTCCACCCCAGGAAGAACCAATTGAGGTGACAAAGGAGCACAAGTAAAAACCACCAATACGAAGGAGACAAAGCAGGAGAACTTGGCTCAAAGGTTCGACAATTAAAAGAAAGAACCAATCGCCTACAACCACAGCGACGAATTCAACACAACTCAGCAATAATTTTTGTGAGTATGAATTTATCTCTTTTCTGAGTGAACAGTTTGCAAGACATGGCCTACAAAGTAATGACCAAGGAGAGACCCGACTCTTCGAACCCTCATGAGCATCAAGGTATGTCAAGTTAATGACATTAAACAAGCACTTCTTGGGAGGAAACCCAAGCTCGGTTAGTTTTTAAGTTCAATTAGGTTAGCTTAGGAGTCTAGTTAAGAATACATTAGTGTTGAAATACAATTACTTGACAATGCTCATTTAAGAGGGTTTAATGATTAATCTTTCATGTTTAGATCCAATAACACACAGGAAGAAGGATGACAGTGTAGCTTGGAGGAAAGAAAGAAGCAACTGAAAGTTGTACGGCAAAGAGTATGACCATGCTTTAGGTCGTACATCACTCGGGACACGAAAAGGCAAAGCGTGAACAAAGAAACACGGTCATGTTTCCAATGAGCATGGGTGTGCTCTACTGGGGAAATAAGCACAGGCAAGAGCACGCCCGTGTTTTAAGCCGTGCACTTCTTGGGAAAATCAAGGTTGAAAAGAACACGACCATGCTTATTAAAACAAGGACGTGTTTATAGGGCGTCCTTGAGCCAGACGAAGAAAACCCTAGATCTAAATACAGAGAGCTCGAGCCGACGCACCCCTTCAACGACCTCGACCTTCCTTTCCTCTACTTTACAGCTTCATTGGAACCCGCGAAGGAGTCGATACAACCGCAAGTGTACTGGTCGTAACAAGTAATAAAGTGGACTTGAAAGTCGGGTTATCGATCCTCAGAGATATGGAAGTACTAGTACCCCTATTCATCTGCTATCTAGTCTATCCAAAGGTGGTTGATTATGCTAATTCTAAACTAGTCAATCGAAAACACAAATAAGGGAATCGAGTTGCTCTTAAGGTTAAACAATTATAAAAGGGGGATGCTCGGACAATTGAATCCCCCTTGGACTTCTAAAAGATGAATGCTACTCTCTATCTCGACATTTGGTTGTTCCTTGGCCAAGGGTTCGTATGGTGCTTTCACTCCCTCTCTCGAGGTGAGTTACTAATCCTAGTGCCCTTACCGATGATGTTATAGGGAACCTAATTCTTGGAGGGTTTATGGGAATAATACATCTAAAGGATTAGCTCTCCTTAATACCCGGGTTCCCAGTATACTCACAATCCCCTCTATTGGAGATGGTCTACACACGGGGATGCGTTCATTTCTACCCCCATATGGACTACGAAAATCCCTCCGGGCTCTCGCAACGTAGAGGGATTAACTTACATTAAAACATTCAATAGACTCAATGCGATTCAACCAAACAATCAAAGATAGAGAGATAACATTAATTAAAACATGTTCAAGGGTTCGTCAATCATCCAAGCATCTACAAAATTAGCCCTCCATGAAAAAGGGGCAACAATAAAAAAAAAGATAAAGACAAACAAGGAAATCATAATTAATAACAATAATGAATGCACCGTTGATGGCTTCCTCAATCCTCTTCCAATGATTTCCCCTCTTCTTGCTCAATAGCTTCAAGATGAAAACCTCCAAGCTTTTCCCAAGATTAGACTCTTTCCCCAAGCCGCTCTCCCTCTCCTAAACCCTCATTAGTCGGCTTTTATACCTCTAGGGTTTTAGAGGTAAGATTTACCAATTTGCTCCCCTCCTAGGTCCACAGATTCGCTGAACTTTACGATATATAAGCCCGTATATAGGTGTATATTATCCCATATATGGGCCAGCCACCTCCATACGGTCTATCATACGGGCCGTATATGGGCCCGTATTCCCTTCAGGTGCTAGTATATGGCTGTATACCTGTATAAAAGCCGTATGGGTCCTTCTATGTGCTCTGAGGTCTCGGTTTCTCTCAAAATGCTTTCTTTCTTCCGGGGTCCTGGTATATTGCCCAGTTTATCAAAATGAATGCATTTTAAGTATCGGTGGGCAAAAAGTCTTCAAAATTACACGCCAAGCATATAAGAATATGATATAAAATTATGCTCAAATGAACACTTATCAGCGAACCCCATTGGAGATGGGGACTTCCACCGCAAGCTTCACCGTTGACATTGATACTAGAGCACGGCTATGCTCCTCCTTGGCACGATCGTGTATTCTTTTAGTCCGGCGAGCCACCACCACGATGCCGCCAAGGAAGAGGACCACATCAGGGCCCAGGCTCCATGTAAAGAGGAAGAGCGGAGAGAGTAGCTCTCAATCATCCGTGGAGCCCACAATCACCGTGTCTATACACGCGAGGCGACACAACCGAGTCCGCCAGCTCGATTTCGTTGATGCCTGAAATATAGATTGGGATACCCTTTAAGAGGTAGGCCTTACCACATACATACAAAGATACCTAGAGGTGGGAGCCTGTGGTTATCTCCTAGCAATCCGAGAGAGGACGTATACAGAGCTGACCCTAGAGGTACTGGCCACCTGCACCCTTGCTAGGGACTTCGTCTCATGGGACCGACCTGGTTAGATTGAGTTCCAATTGGGCGGCACTATGTTCAAGATGAGCTACACAGACTTTGCTGTCCGATTGGGACTCTACGATGTCGAGTTTACCACCACACCAGCATACCGAGAGCTCCGGATTGACAAACAAAACAAGATTCCAGAGGTCGCTTGGAGGACACTTGGCACAGACTCATATTATGATCTTTGGCAGTCGTATGCCTCTACTCCCCGATCCCCAGCCCTCTGATACATCTATATGGTCCTCAGTCATTCGATTACAAGATGAGGACTGAGCAAAGGAGTTGTCAGCACCTGGGACTTTTTATATCTATAGAGCATGATGGATGATTCCCTCTCCACCTGGGTTGGGTTGTCGCAGAGCTTCTGATACATCAGCCATCCAACCCCAAGATTAGAGTGATGTTCGTAGGTCACATTACCCGATTAGTACGAGGGATAGATGTCCTCTCCGAAGATATCACTGGACGGATGTAAAAAGTCGAGAGATCAATCCCTATCACCATCGAGACATGTGCGCGATGAGGATGCTACAGCCCAGGCAGACTACACAGGGGATCAGATACATGGTTGTATGCCTCATAGAGACACAAGACTTAGGAGCCGCTGCCGGACCCAGTACAGCACCTCCACCTCCTCCATCACGGACAGCACCTGCAGCATCTCCACCATCAGCCACCATATTCACTGAGGCTGACCGCGCCTTACTTTATTGGTTGGTGGGCAGAGTCGACTACCTCCTCCGACAATAGGGAGCTGACTATCAATTGCCATCATGGCCTCCTGCTCCACCCACGATACAAACTTGAGCAGATCCCCAAGATGAGGCTGCATCTGATGATGAGGATGCCACCGATGGCGGCGAGGGGGATGACTTCTTCAGCACATGAGCATCTTTTATCTTTTAATTTTACCACTCTTATACTTTTTAATTTTGTTTGAGTCAGTATGTTAATATTGCTTTAGTCTCATTTATGCTATGTAGCTTTACCTTTTCTTTGCCTTCAATATTCTTACGGATATATTGAGATTCACACTTGGCAGGAACACAATGAAAGGATGAGACAAATCACAACCCACAATAAGCTAAGTCCACTTCTTCTCTCCCCCATCTTGCTTTCACAAGTCATATTCATTTTAGTGCATATATTGTGTGCATCAGGGATAATGCACAATTTAAGTGTGGGGGAGGGATTATCATTGAGCGATTATATTGTATATGATGGGTGCTGATTTAGGATGTTCTATGAGCAAATTGATTAAAGTCCCCTTTGAGTCTAGGTTGACATTAGCGTTAGGTGCCAAATTTTTTAAAAATATACATATTTAATCATGCCTTTACTGGACACCTCACAAAGATTTTGGAGCATAAACCCTAACTTTATTGTTACTTGCTTGCTTAGGTTTGAACTCCAGTTAGTCTAACCATTAAAGAATTGTTGATACTTGTTGATTATTTTGAAAAAAAAAAAAGATTCTAGAGCGACTGGCATAACCGAAAAGTCAAATCCATCAAGGATGTCCTACCAGACGGCATGTCGGATTCATTAGGGGTGCCCTACTAATATAGAAAAGATGGTAGAAAGAGCTATCACCTTTGAAGCGTGAAAGCCACTTTTGAGTATTCGGATCTTCGGCATCACAAAAGTTCACTTGATAGCCTACCAAGAGAAAAGGCTACCTCATTGGATGTATGAAGCTATTACCCCCCAGCTAAGAGAGTAGAGAGAAGCAGTTCAGTAAATAAGGTTCAAATCAGCTGGGCAAGACTTGAGTTAGTATATGGTACCATAGGAAGGGTTACACACACACGTGGGGAGTTTCATTACATGGTAACACCGATCTTTCATAAAAACTTGAAGGCACCCGACACAGTATTTTTTAGGGCTTTCAGAGGGACTCCCAACTATTTTTGAGATCGGAGATCATGCACTTATTATCTTTTCTGGGATCCATATATTTCTTTGTTTGAGGACAAACCAACATTCAAGTAAGGGGGCATTTGATAAGTGCATTATTATACATATTCTCCTTATCATATTTGTATGCATTTATCTCGTTTCGAGGCATCAATTCTCTATTTTTGTACTTCTCTGGGTATTCCTTTGTGATTGGACAAGTAAACAGGCAACCCGGGCAAAAGGAACAAGAAACGGGAACAAAAGGAGCAAAAGACCACACTTGCAGAGAAGTGCACGGTCATGCTCCTACCAAACACGGTCGTGTTTATCAAGCACGAGCGTGCCTAAGACCGTGCAACTCTCTGATTGAAAACGCGTCAGCCATGACGTAATTATGAAAAATACGGGCGTGCTTCAAATTAAACAGGGTCGTTCTCAAGCCAACACGGGCATGTTCCAGATTAATACTGTCGTACTTCACAGATTAAAAATCTATAAATAGTTGTCACGTAACCCTAACAAAAAAAAACCTTTTGGTGGAGTAGTCTTGGGCGATTCTCGCTGCGGCGACTAGGATTCCAGAGAGGAATTGGAGACAGAGGAGACAATCCAGGGAAGATTTTTATGCCTACCTTTATAGTCACCTCTTGTATCGTAGTTATTGTAGTCTATAGCATGAGAGGCTAAACCTTCTATGGTACCTCAGACACATGAACCCTAGGATGAACTTGTTATTGATTTCCTAATATATTATGTTTTACTTTATTAATAATTCTTGTTAGCATCTTGATTGTCTGTGTTTGCAACTCTGAGTGGTTTCTCTTGCATAAGCCCGATTATCTATCTCCTCAGGGGATAGTATTAGTATATTAGTATTTGTGTTGGATGGTCGTGTGGTTATCATGGCATTAGCCCTAGTTGTTACCTTTTCAGATGTCCTTGTGTGGATTTTTTGTTTATAAGCCTTGAGTCATCTATCCTAGTGGGTTAGAGCATCTAGCACCTTCAGTGTTTATGTGGTGATTCAGAATGGTTAGAATATTGCATTAGCCCAAGGATTCATCTAGATAGGTTTTATCCGGACATAGGTGTTACGATGTGCATGAGCATCATGAGAGATCGGTTGTTATGTTGAGAAGTGAAATTGTTACATCGTCCAGGAGTTGTTAGTAATTAGCCAGTAATAGGGAATCAATCATTAGCAAGGGAATCCTAGGAGGATTGTGACCGGAGGTGCCATATCTCATCTCTTATTTACCCCAATCCTCTAACTGTTGGAGGATTCTACTACCCTACCTTTGGGTACTTTACTACTTGATCGACTCCGTATACTTGTGAGAGAGTTTCGCATATATTTTTGCATCCATCAGTGTAGATATATGCTTCTAATTCTATTCTCTCCGGCATGTATCTATCTTTGTGACCCCCATTGAGCTAAGACCATTACATTGATAGAATTCTGAAGCACTGTGTGATTGTTCTTCAATATTTAGTAGTCTTGTTAGACATGTTCAGTGCACTAACTATTGTGTCATATGGCATGTGTTGTTTGAGCATCGGAGACCAACCTTGAATCAAATTGAGTAAGTGAATTGTTGTTTTGTAAATTTTCATCTTCATTGCTTGAGGGAAAGCAATAGTTCAAGTTTTGGGGTGTGATAGCTCTCGAAAGAAAGCTACTTTATTATGCAATTATCTTATGTTTAGGGCCAAGAGTTTGTTGTTTTTTAGGGGATAGTAATTGAAATTGGTCGTAAAATGCGCTAGTGGGCAGAATTAGCTGCTACACTTGATTTATGCATGTTTTTTATCTGTTTTATACCTATGGATACTAAATTGAGTGAATTGTTTATGTATCACGTGAAGGTTAAAAATCTAAGTGTTAACATCACGATGCCCACATTGGAGATCACGATGTATGCCGAAGGACTAAGGACAACTCCAAGGAGAACTTAGGCATCACGATGTATGAAGGCCACATTGTGATGCCTATTAGAGGTAGAAAGCACATTCTCTGAATTTCAATGATATCGCGATATACACAGAACCCATCATGATGTCCATATTAGAGCCTCTTTAGAGTTAGAGCAGTATCCTGATATACGCAGAGCACATTACTATGCTTAGACCCTGTATCTTCTTGGGAAATTTGTTCACATAACGATGTGTGCAAAGAATGATAAGCGTTCAATTGAGCATACTTTTATACCATATTCTTGTACACCTATGCATGTGATTTTGTGTAATTTTAGCTCATTGATACTTAATTGTGTTAATTCTCATTTACAGAGCTTTGGAGAGCATCAAGAATCAAAAGGAAGAAATTCGGCATCATTTGAGGTGAAATAGGAATCAACTGCATAAATCCTAAAAGAGCAGCAAAGATCAAAATTTTATTACAAGAGCTAGAGGAATCCAAATCAGATCTTCACTGTTCAGATTAAAGATCAACAAGTCAATAATACTCAGTTAAAATTTCAGGTCAATCTGAGGTGATTTGGTCATCTGATCGAGCGCTTGATGAGCACTGGGCAGACCTGAATCTACAGTAAAAACAGGATTTACTGTTTATATGGGCAAGGATATGCCTATAAGACAGCCCGTAAGCTATCTCAGAGCCTTCTCGAGAGCCTTATGGGCATCCTTACGCCCGTAAGCACCCATAAGCACGCCAATAAGGGGCATATTTGGGCCGGATATTCACAGTTTTTCAACCCAAACTCGACCAATACGGTCGACCCAAAACGTGGCATACACTTCTCTATCATTATAAACCCTATAAATACATGATAAATTAGGGTTTTGGGGCATCTTTGGACCATCCCCCATGGGGGCTTTTGGATCTTGAACATCATCACCCAATTGGAGGCTCCCTACCTTTTCTCCATCTTGGAGATTAGGGCACATTGAAGATCTTAGAGCAAAGGGAGGAAGGCAAGCATTTAAGGAACACTGTCAACGGTCATCGCCAATGGTGGAGGGAAGAGTGTCTTTCATTATGATTTTCATCTTCTCCTCTTTTATTATATTGGATTTGTGTTTCCCTTCTATGGGGAACTAACTTTTTAGATACTTGGGCATGATGAACCTTCGGATTTATGCTTAATCTTGCTTGTAAGGATTTCTAATTTGAATGAGTATTTTAATGTTTGAGAACCTATTGAATATTGTGTATGTGTTGATGCTTTACGTTGCAACAGCTCTAAGTGTTAATCTAGATCTACAGAAGGTGTAGACGATAACGCTCCCTCTATATACCCTAGATCTACTTCAATAGGTGGGAGTTATGAACATGCCGAGAGATCGGGTGTTTAGGAGAGAAACTCTGTAAAATGGATTATTCTCATAACTCTTCCAAGATTATGTGTTCCCTAGAACTACTCATGAGCGTAGATTAGTAACTCGCCTTGAAAGAGAGGATGAAAGCGTTGTAGGAATTCTTGGTCCATACCTCATATTCATCAATATGAAATCCATACTTGCCCCAATTTATAAATATCCAGAGGGGATACAATGCCCAAGTAACTCCCTTCTATAATTGTTTGTCATCACTATTTTCATCAAGTGTTCATAAGCCAATTTCCCTTTTGCGAGTAGATTAGAAAACCATCCATCATTTGATTAACTAGGTAGCAGATAATTCGATAGGATTAGTGGTCAAGGTCCTTGTGGGTTCGGCATCCGACTTTTATTAGTCCACTTTATTACTTGATATGACCCGTGCACTTGCGGTATAAGCATAACACATGCCACACACATCAAAGAACATCGCGATGCCTTTTGTAGGATTTCTCAAGTTCCATTTACAACGTAATACTCGTAACGACATCATGATGCACAATGCTTGGAGAGTATAAAAGGACATGATTCTCTAGGTTTTATTATCTTTGGTCTTCACAAGCGGCAACTAGTAGAGGGTGACAATCCGAAGGTTATCAATAGGGTTTGAGGCTAAGGTTACTCTAATCGAGATGGGGAATCATCAATCATTTGCTTTTGAATGTTTCTTTCTCTTTTCGTACATTGGACATGGATGATTATGTTAATGTTGTCATTGTTTTGAATCTATTCTTTGTAATAGCAGCTTAAACATCTATTCAAGTGGTGTATGAACTCCATGGCTTGATATTCTAAGCATCTATGTTTTCTTGATTGGGTTGCTATGGATATGCCTATGATTCATTACTATCTTCATTCGATTGCCTACATGCAACGATATATCTTAGTTCTCTATACATAGACATGTGTATGTAAGAATCACATTAGATTCATAGAGTGGAGTGGAGTGACAGCCATCGCCATTGGCTTAGATATCGACAATGGTAACCCATAGTGATGGTAGAGTCTAGATCTTATAATGCATCCTCCAATCTCTTAGACATATGGGAAGGATTGGAAGAATGTTCCTTAGATATGAGGAACTCGTAGGTTGCACCAAGAGTGCACACAAGTGCCTGACCTATCATTGATGAACCCAAATCCTTAGCAACAACATCATTTGCAAGCATAGGATAATATCTTTCCATATCAGCGAGCCATACAACCCTAGAAGCTTCTTATTGAGAGACCAATCCCAAGTGACCTTCGTATTCTTCCACACAAGTAGGATTTAGACACTCATTTGCTTACTTGATTAACTGACTCTTTTAGCTGCTTAGTACACTCTTGTGTAGTGAGAGCTAGAGATCGTTCCTTAAGGAAATCTACCTGGTACTTACTAGTATTTATTACCTACGACCACGTACGCTTGCATGCGACGGCTTGAGTTTTCACACTCATAGCCGGCGGTCAACAACAATCCCGTGGCTAATAAGAATCCATTAAGTAAAGAAGGAGAGCAATGACAAAGAAGTGCCCACTATGGTGGCCATTTAAAAGATGCCCAAGGATATACGAAAGGACACCCATTCTACTTGCGCCACACTTCGGAGGAGGTGTGATAGGAGGCGCCTTCATGATTGCACTCGATCACATGCGGTAATAGGAAACACATATTAGAGAAAAGACACCAACTCGGTAAGGCTCAAAATCCTAAAGGCAGGAAAGTGTTAGGGGCCTTAAACGCGTCTGACAAAGTTCAAGTGGAAAGTCCAGCCGACGGATCATACCACTAATGAAGAGAGAGAGAGTTGTCGGACTTCTAAAATCTCCTTGAGCCGAGGGTATGGCAACCTGAAAAGTTGGAGGGCAAGTGTTATTGGTGAAATTCGCCTGCCTATGTACGTTGCACAATCACAACAACTCGATACAAAGCTACATGTGGCGACATCTCCACGGCCAGAAGATGAGTCCACAAGGCAGAGCAGTCTTAACTAGATGCAGGTGACCACCGAACCCGAGAAGAAGGACATAATGTCATTGTCTGGTGCTCGAAACTCCTGCGAAATCTCTAGAAAGTTTCGGCTAACTGGTGTCTATCTGGAACCCAGCTGGCCCCTTGCTGGCACTTAGTTGGCGCCCAAGCAATAGGTAGCTTGGGCGTTAAGCCAGAGCCGACGTTGGGTGACCATAAAGGTATAAAAATGAGAGGAGTGGAACCTGAAGGGGGACCTTTCTCCCAAGCTTTGAACTAGGATCTCAAACACTCCCTCTCCGTCCTTCTTCTCACTCTCTTTCTCCACCCTGTACACCCAATCGATCTCCACACTTTCTCCATTCCCAGAGCTTGTTAATTGACTTGATCGTCGGAGGGTCCGGGGGAAGATCCTTATACTTCCTTTTTGCAGGCCATCGCTAGGAAGGAGTCACACGTGCATCCGCCGAGGAGGACGGGTGGTCTCGACACTCTCACCGATGACAGATTATTCCATAGCCAAAGCGTCTAGGAGTTCCCTTTCAATTATAAATTTCACACATTGATCGAAGATCGGCTCTTATCCCAAGGCGGATCCAATTTTTGGCATCAACAAATTACAAATTCTTTATATACTAAAAAATATTTGAAAAGATCTCGACTACCATTAACAAGAAACTAAAACTAACGTGTTTAGAGTTTTTTCAACTAAACAAAATCACTAACTCCAGGAAAAAAAGAAGAAAAAGTCAAATTCCTAGAAAAATGAAACAAACTACAAACTTATTTAGGAAACCCCAAAAACTATGATATAACGTCATGCCAGTAAGTTTCACTAATTTGCAACATATGAAGTATATCGATTTGGTGCAGAACACAAGAAAGTAGGGTAGCATAAAGAATCATATTTTCCTGTGTAATATCTTGGAGCTGCCCAAGATTGAGAAAATGACTTTCTCTTCACAATATTGATAGAGCAAATATAAACTTCATTCAAGGAGGGAAGTGCTCCTCTATCCTTGTCCCTCTTCCTCCACAAAGTTGTTTTAAAAGATACTGACACACACCGATGACCACTTGGTCTGATGGTACTTGGGTCTCGTGCCTCCCACCCCGTCACGGGTTCAAGGACCCGGTAAGGGTTGTCTTCTGTGGCGTTCCTATGGCGCCAGTGGGGGTCAGTCTTGGATGACGCTTTGTCCACTTCGTTCTTTGCCGTGGATTGAACCTGTGGCGTCCCATCCTTTGATCCTTATCAGCGGCTGGCCTAGCCAGTTCGCTCATTCGGTCAAAAAAAAAAAATAAATAAAAATACTGACACACATGTATTCTTCTAAAAGCAAAGCTGTTATTGTTTTTGGACGGATCATGCCCATACTTAAGTAAAACAAAGTGCATGTTACTTTCTGGAGAAATTTTATATGATTTGAAGTATTCAATGTCCTAGTAGCCTGCTGGGTGTGGACACTTAGATACAGACATTGGATCAAGTGGAGACATTGCAAGAAGCTGCGGAAGTATGGCCGACCAATCCATTAATTGCTGACCTTAAGGTCATAATAGACAGTGATTTTCACCATCCTTCTTATCTCCTTCAGGTTTCCGGGATGCACGAGATCAATAATTGTGACTCTAAATCAAGAAAAAAAATTACATCCCTGACTTTGTGATATAGATTTCTACAGATAAAACAAATAGAACATTAAGCACATTTGTCTTGTTGGCGGTTGTGTTTCATGGGATTAATCGTTAAATTTATGGCTGTCCTTATTTCTGCAGGCACGGAGCAAAAGTGGTTTATTCCAGACCTGCTCCCTCTCAACACAGCACATTCCTTTTATAAAAAGCTTTAGAGTGAGAGCTCCCCAAGCAGTGAAACCGCCACCCTTCATACTCTTTCTTCTTTCACTTTCCTGAGATATAATGGTAGGAGCGGCAATACCAGAAGGATACCAGTTGCCTCCTGCATTCTGTTTCCACCCTACTGATTAAGAACTCATTTTGCAGTATCTGCAAAAGAGACTCAGCTCCTCCTTGTGTCCCCTGTCATCTATAATAGCCGAGATAGATCTCTACAAGTACAACCCTTGGGATCTTCCAGGTGATTATTTATGCTTCCTGTTATATTTTTTCATTGTAAATATAGTAACAGGTTGTATTCATCTAATGGTAGAGACTTGTTTTGGTTAACATGGAACTTTTGTTTTTTGTGTTGATCATGAATCAGGCAAGGCTTTCTTTGGTGAAGGGGAGTGGTTTTTCTTTAGTCCGAGGGATCGAAAATATTCAAAAGGCGCACGGCCAAATAGGGCTGCAGGATCTGGGTATTGGAAAGCCACCGGGACTGACAAGCCCATCCTCGCCACAGGAAGTTCTCAGTGCCTTGGTGTGAAAAAGGCCCTTGTCTTCTACAAAGGCCGGCCACCAAAGGGCATCAAGACTGACTGGGTCATGCATGAGTATAGGCTTCTTGATGCCAGTCCAGATGCTTGCTCTCTTAAGAACAAGGCCTCCATGAGGGTTAGCACTAGCACCTCTTCTTTTCCTCCAAAAAACAAAAAAAAAAAAAAAAACAAAAAAAAAAAAAAAAAAAATTCTCTTTGAAAATACTTGAACCAAACCACTACTCTTTCTGTGTTTCAGCTGGACGATTGGGTCTTATGCCGAGTGCGACATAAGAGCAGCGTGCCACAGGAAGCAGAAGATGATCACTTGGCCCCAAACCTTTCACCTAATTTAACCAATCAGCATGTACTGGAGAAGCAGTCGAACATGAAGGAGAAGAGTTGCTTGTTTGAACAGACTGACTACCAATTCCTTGCATACTTGATGGGGTCCCAAGATGTAGGAGATAGCACGTCAGACCTGACTTACCATCCAACCTTCCCCCAAGAAATTGCAACAACCTCTGGAGTTGAGGAAGCCCAGTCTCTTCATCTGGTTCTTGATAACATGAAAAGAAAGCTCTCGTTTGGTGCATTAGATGAGCTCTTGATGTCACCGCCAAACAAAAGATTAAACCATTGTTTTGATAGTAGTGCCTATGATCCATTTTCGGTGATGGGATCTAATCCTTTTGATCAAATTTTCTATATTTCTTAATGGTCTTTTCCCTCTATTGAACTCGTCTTTTACCTGTCTACAAGTCATCCTTGTGGAAATTGTAGTTAGGAAATCTAATGATATGCCCTCTCAAATTTTTGAATTAAATGATAAAACGGCTGCTGTTTTGTCCAATTTAAATTGAACTACATCTTTTTTCCTTTCGTTGCACTCGCTTCAAACAAAAATTTCTTCTTGCAAGCTCATCACCTATTTACATTTAAAAAATATTTTTTTACATATATTTTGCCTAAAAAATTTTGAAATTACATATACACTTTTGCACAATTTATCTTTTAATATATCCTCGAATTATGAGATTCTCATATAAAACATCTATTGTATAATTTTTTTTATAAATATGTAAATGTGGGCAAGCAACTATAAGCATGTCACAGGCATGGTTTCAACCCTCAACCTCATTTAAAAAAGAAATGGTTAGCCAACTTTATTTGAGAAAGTTGTGCTAAAACCTATCGTATAATTAACAATTAATTAATATATTAAATCATTAACATAATTTAGTAAAAAATATTTTGTTCATCTCTTTGTCAAACTATTTATTTTAATTATTACTAATTAAGTTCAATATTTATCAACTTATTTTAAAAATTTCCACCAAAACCTAACATAAATGTTAATGTTTATTTCTAGCTTAACTGCTCTAGGTATATCCTTGAAATGCTAAATTTTTACGAGTAGATAAAGAATATAAAATACAATTTATAATAACAATGATTATTAACTATACTAAAAAATATAAATATATTAAAGAAAAACAACTCCATAAGGGTTTACATAAAATTTCAATAATTTGGAATTCATTGCCCTCCATTTGAATTTTTTAATTAGGAGCTTTCATCAAAAACATATCTTCAAAGATCTAAAGTTTGTTACATCATCAACAAACATCATCAAAGTTGAGATTTACATGGTGTTCCTCACAACCCCTATAACAAATAGAAACTGGTGTTTCATTCCTCAATGTTGTTCCCTAAGCTAATGAGATGTTCAAAGCCGTCATCCTATTTGTCTCTATTTGAAGAGGACCCCTCGTTTGTGAAGGCAAAGCTAGCTTCACTTGATGATGCATTCTATTGGCACTAGCGTTGGTTTCTTGGAGGTATGAGCTGCATCGAACAAATATGATATTAGAAAGTTAATCCCTTGTATTACTAATCCTATAAATGCATGTTGTTTTCCACGGAAGCATCTTTGATTCCTTTCAAGCCAGATGCTCCAGGAGATAGCCATCATGATAAGTGCATCATTATACATATTTTTCTATCATATTTGCATGCACTTTGTCTATCTTTTTGCATGGTTTTCCCTATTTTTCTACTATGTTGGGTATTTTTTTATTATTGGACGGGTAAGTAGGTAACCCGGAGAAAAGAAGTGAAAACTGAAACAATTCAGAGTGCAAAAAACCTTGAACACACTTTACAGAGAGTGACACGGCCTCCACACGACCGTGTCAGTGGGTGTGTCGATTAAAAAAGTGAAATTAAATAAATAAACTCCAAGATTGCGCCCAACTTACTCACACACGGCCGTGTGTGAGATAACATGGCCAGTATTAATTGACATGGGCATGTGAAACATGTGTACAGGCTATGTATATCTCGGGACAAGCCGAAATGGCGTCGATTTAGTTCCAAATAATTCCAGAGTTATATACGGGGACATGGTCGTGTGGCGTAAAATTGATGTCTATAAAAAGCCATCAGGTCTTATTTACAAGGGGACTTTTTGTGATTCTTCTACCGACGGCTAGGGTTTTGGGCGGAGATTGAAGGCAAGGTAGGCATCAATCTGGGGAGTAGTTTACTATCTTTTATCATGTCTCCCTCCTTAGGTCTTGTTAGAGATTTCTTTAGTATGAGAGGCTAAACCTCTTGTGGTACCTCAGACGCTAAATCTTTAGGATGAACTTGAGATTGTTTTCCTTTTAATACATAGGCTTTTCTTTTCGATTATTCTTGTGAATTGTCTATGAGAATGCTTGTGCTTTGTTAGTGTATAAGCGCCGATCACATAATTAGAGTTGCTTGATGCATGAAGAGAGATCTCGGTCAAGCTAGATCTGGTCATAGATAATAAGGGATGCGTGCACACCCAGAGTTTGGGTGATTCATGTTGTTGTTCGCAATGTCAACACACTCTCCGGATTAGGGTAAAACTTAATAGTGGGAATCACAGAACTTACGCAAATTGTTAGAAAAATGTTGTCGTACGGAGAAATCGTTGTATGGGACTAAGGTTTGACTGTCAGTAGAGATCAGGGTCAAACTAATTTAGGATTCCTCACGGTCCAAGAATACATCAACTAGATAGCCTGTGTTAAGAAAACAGTCGAGTAAGGGATTTCTAGAAGGACAGAGATTTGGGGTGCCATAATCTCTATATTGATTAAACCCTAGATTGTTAATTGTTCACTTTAGTTTTGGTTCTTCTTTAGATTACTTAGTTAGGATCACAAAAACACCAAAAATATTTTATTCTAGATAATAGAAGATAAATTAACACTAGCTTTGTCGTTCCATGTGGCTTCGATTACCTTACCCTCAGAGTACTTTACTATTTGAGGGACCCAGTGCACTTGCGGGCAAGCAACACATCAAGTTTTTTGCACCGTTGCTGGGGAACAACAATTCTAGGAATATTAGGATTTTGTTTTACTAGTCAATTTAGGATTAGTCTAGTCTATTACTTTTCTTTTTATTTTTAGATCTGATCGGACTTTAAGCATCAACTTCGTAAAAAAATTAGAAAAATCGCTCATGAACAGACCACAACAACGGAGACAAGTTTAGAGGATATCAACCAACATCAATGGCAGCACCAACACGATCAATCTCATATTTTGCAAAACCAAACCTTGATTGTATTAGGTCTAGTATTAATCCACCACCAATCACAGCTCACAACTTTGATCTGAAGCCTCATATCATTAAGATGATTCAGCAGTTATGCCAGCTTGACGGTTCCCAATATGAAGATCTATATGCACATTTGACTAGTTTCTTGGTGTTAGCTCTCGAATGAGAGCTAATTAGTAGGTTTTTATTCCACTTTTCAGACCAGAATGTTTGTATTAAAGTAAGAATTACTTGTGTTTGATCTGAAAGTATCTTGTTTGTCTCTTTGGGTTGCTAAACTTGGTTTATCCGCATTCTATATCAGCTTTGTATCTTTAGAGGCTAAATCAAGAGAAATTCTCATGTATCAAGTCATGCTCATGGAATAACAGTATTGTAGTGCCGAAATTCTTAGGAGATTCGGACATCGCAATGTATGGGAATCACATCACGACGATTACTAAACATGATAATCGCAAGATTTCTCAGGAGTTTAATTTCCCCAAGGGCTTCGTGACGTAGTTTCGATGGGGTTGTGGAAGAACCTTGATTACCATGAATGTCGTGACATTTGTAATGACGGCACGACGATATTTACTAGGTATAAAAGGTGGCTGAAGGTTAGGGTTTAACTATCTTTACATTGGAGTCGAGCTACTGCGCTTGGAGGTAACAGTCTGAAGGTATTCAACAATGTTGAGGCTGGGTTTTTGCTCTACAATAGAGGAGGAATCCTATCTTTATTAGCTTTGATGTTTTGAATCCCTTTCTTGTACTGGACATGGATATTAACTTGTTTATTCTTGTCATTATGGACTTAATGTTTGTAATGGTAGCGTAAACTTCCATTCTAGGTTGTATGAAATTGATGGATTGATATTCCAATTATCCTATGTTTGTAATGATTGCATTGTTATGGGTTTCCTATGAACTAATAGTGCTTAATCATATGCCGATAGGGGATGGCAAATCTAGCCATCTATGCATAGAAATATATATGGGAGTGTTGCATTAGTGTTATGGGGACGAGGTGACCACAATAGCATAGAAATGTGTTAAGGTCTCCCTCGATAAGGATAAATCCTAGTTCCTATAAGGCGTCGCCTATTCACCATAGGCTAATGGAGGGGAGGGAGTGAGTTATGTTCCTTAGAGAGATAGGGAACCAGTATGTTGCACCTGGAGTGCACATAAGTATCTAGGTTTATTGCCAATCAATCCCCTACCCATAACAATCAATTCAGTACACAACATTGGAGAAAATCTTCACAATTCGTTGGGGTCATACAACCCTAGATTCCATAGTATTGAAAGACAACCCGACAACCATCGAAATTCTCTTGAACTTTAGATTTAGGTAATCTTCATTTCTAGAGGCTATTTGGCATCCTCTTGCAACTTAGTCTAGTAAAGCTTAATTATAACCAAAGACATTGTTCCTTGTGGAATCAACTCGGCACTCACTGGTTATTGTATTACTTCCGACCACGTACGCTTTCGTGTAGCGGCTGGAGTGCTTACACTCATATACGGAAGTCAACAAGTTTTTGATGCCGTTGCCGGGGAGCGGTGTAGGCTTTTCTTACACTAGCAAAATAGGAACAAGAATAGCTTAGTCTTTTTCTTATTCTTTTGAAAATAAATTTTATGTTTATGACCTTTACTTATGGAATTTGATAGTATCTGACATTCATACCTAATAGTGGCATTATATATTTTTTTCAGTCTTGTGCACTTGATCTTCGTACTCTTTTTAACTCAAGTTCCATTTTGGGCAGGTTTATGGATGAGTGATCGCAATCATGTGCTCACTGCCGCAAGTGCACGGGTCGACAAGTAACAAAGTGGACTATGGAAGTCAAGTATCGAATCCTCAAGGACTATGAGAAATACTAGTACTAATTATTCACTTATTATCTAGTCTAATATGGAATTTGGTGGAGTTCTAGGCTAAGCTAAGAATTAAATCTAAAAGAGGAGATGAATCCTAAACAAAGGTGTGATGAAATAGTAGGGCAATCAATCATTAAAAAGGGGTATCCGAGCAATGAATCCCCTTCGGGTTCTCACAAAGATAGATAGTAAATGCTAAGACTAATAGTTGCGATTATTTGGGACCAAGGATTCCTAAAGCGCATTTGTTCCCTCTCTCGAGGTGAATTACTAAGCTAGTACCCTCATTGATAGGCGTTCTAGGGATCCTATTGCTTGGAAGATCTATAGGAACAATGTGTATTAAAGAGTCACTCTCCTTTGTGCCCGATCTCTTGGTGCACTCATAGACCCCTCTATTGAGGTATGCCCGCACACGGGGAGGCGTTTACTTCTTCCACCGGTGAGTCGGATTTAAAAATTTGGGTTGTTACAATGTAGATTTCCAATTCAATGAATGACACTCAATAGAATTCAAATCAAAACCAAGCAATTAAATTATTAGTAGGATCCAACATCAAAGTTAAACTACAACCCGAAGGTTCATCGTGCCGGAATACCTACAAATTTAGTTCCCGGTCAATACAAAACAACAATCCAACACTATGATAAAAGAAAAGGAAAGCCTAGTAAGATTATACATTGTTCCTTTTATTGTTGGCGAGGACCATTGGTGAGATCCCATCCGAGCCTCTGTCGTCAAGCGAAGCTCTTCCGATGCCCTAATGCCCTCGAAGGTGGATGGATGATGATAGATAGTGAGAGAGCTCCCAAGAGTGATGAATGAGATTAGAAGCCTACTTTCAAACCCTAAAATATTGTATTTATAGTCTCTTATGCGGTTTGAGAGGATATGGTCCGAACTGGGTCTGCATGAGTCTAATTCTAAGAAAAATTAAGTCCGGTCGGGTATGAATCTCAATTCCCAGGGGCTCATAAACGCCCGTGTACTCCTTAGGAAGTCTGCATGGCTAGTCACGCGAGGTGCCTGAGCACCTGCGCTCTTCTCAAGAAATCCAGACGGGTTACTCCATGGGTGCCTGAACACCCATGTGCTTCTCAGGAAGTCCAGATAGGGGTAGCTCTTGGGTGTGAGCTTGCCCGCGTAACCTGGAAACTCATCCTTTGCTTTCAAATGGGTACGTTCTTCCAGATGCATGCCCATGTAGCTTGTCTTTGCCTTGTTTTGCCTCAATTGATATCGAGCTACTTCCTTTTTGGTTCTAAGGCATTCTGATGCCGTCTAAATGAAAATTAACACAAATTAAGTACCAATGGGCTATACTTGCTCCAAATTGCATGTAAAATGTACACAAAATGGCATAGAAAAGATGATTATTTGAACGCTTATCAAACTATCTCCACACTTAAGTGTTTGTTTGTCCTCAAGCAAATAAAAAGAAAATTTAAAGGATTGATAAGTGTTCAACTTTCGGCTATAGAATAACTGTAGTTCTACTCTACTCAAAGCTTCACCATTGACGAGTACATTCTCATATTTCAACCCCCGAACTAATATTAATCCCGTGATATAATTTGATATAGCTCTATATAAAAAATTTTCACTCCACATACAATGTTCTTGAGTCTTAACAAGACAAGCATACTTTTAGTGGACTCTAGAGGGTCCTTGGGACTCAAAGTATAGAACCACCAACCCATAATGAAATCATGGTGGATAAGTCTGAGGAGATCTACAATTTTATTTCATTTCATTTCTCTTTTCTTTCTTTTTCTACTATATATATATATATATATATATATATATATTCCGATGGGGCATTCCTAATGGATCCGACTTTCCGGGTAACCAAAGATTAACATAGAGTGTAGATCCTCCGTTCACAGGGATGCTATTAGTGCAAGAAACACTTGTGTTGGCATTATTTGACAACAAATGTTAAAATGGCGAATGCAACATCAGTGAAGCTCTCATGGCCAAAGTAAGTGAAGCATGTGTGCAGACTGATGCAACTGAAGATGCAACTGAAGCTCACACAAGTTGATAGCAAGAAGATTGATGCAGCTCGGGTTACAACATAGATGCAGCTCATTTAGTTCAATAGGAGAAGAGAAATGATGAAGTGGAAGCTAATGTGACAGCTGGGTGACATCGAAGTTTATGATGGATTGGATGGGATCGCATCTTTGATGAATTGGCACATGAAGACTTGGCGTGGGATGACATGGCAAGCGCGCATATGGACAGTGATGTGAGATATGACAAATGGCAAAATCATGAAGATCTTCCACAAATTATGAAGGATATTTTTGGAGCTGAACTATCTTTAGGGAGAGATATTTTTTCGAGCAGCTAATGATATACTTGCAAAGCTATTGGTGATTTGGATTGCAAGCTGGATCACAGGCTATATGACGCCAGGCGGGGTAGCGATTATCCCGCGGGCTAGCCAGGTCCAAGGACTGCAAGGAAGAACAAACGAAGAACCAAAAGAACCAGAGAAAATTCTCTGAAATTCAGAAAAATATTATTACTCAAAATTCAATAATTAAAAACTAACCCATAAGCCGGGTTAAATAGCCTTAAAAGATTAATCTAGAAACCTTATCATCTAATATAAATTTTCTAAAATTGACAAATTATTATTTAAAACTAAACTTATCTAAATTTAAAACTCTAAACAAATCAGATAACTCCTAAAAATCCGACATCAAATCGGATTCAAATCCTATCCTAATTTGGCATATGAAATATTACCAAAAATAGAAAAAAGACCGAAAACCTTAATTCGGTGGATTAAATATTTCTAAAAACTTAATTCGGTGGATTAAATATTTCTAAAAATAGAAAAAAATAACTAAAATTCTCTCCAATATGACATCCCCATATCGTGCGCGCCGCAAAGAGCTTTCCGAATTAGGGTCGAACGCCCGATTCTGATATCGGTAGCCAAAGTTATGGCCAAAATACCGAACCACACCCAAAACCGACCCAATCTTGGAATTGACTCGATAACTTCCCGTCTTTACGTTGACCCTCCAACCCGGCACCAACATTTGACTCGAGCCTCCTACATCACTATATTTGGAAACTAATCGACAACGTGGATAGCAAGCCTAGTGGAGCGTATGTTTAGAAGGCGGTTGCTTCACAGAAAGCATCCAAGGCACTGCACATGTTTGGAAAGATTTGGCGAAGTCTATCTTTGGAAACAAGATCTAGCTTGGGAGCGGAATTGATTGGAGATTTGAAGACCATATTTAGAGTTGATTGAGAACTAAATATGGTATGAGCTAATATTAGTATGTTGAAGATTTGAAGACCCAAACTTAGGATAAGTTTGGAAGAAAATCATGAAGACAATCTAGGAAGATTGTGTGACCCAAATTTAGATGAATGGAGATCAAGTTTAGAAGGTTTTGGAGCATCTTGGCGTGGTGTGGGTTGAAGAGGATTGTGAACGTGACATAGAGAGGTCCAGCTAGTTGCGTGGTCAAGATCAGGAGGATTTGATGTGTTTAACTTGGGCTCAGACAAGGAGGGTTAGAGGAGTCATGAGGTCTGTTGCAACGTACGTTGCTATCTTAGTCAGTTCAGCAATCAAGCTACGTTGTAAGTCCGGGTGTGAGAAAGGTTGCAACGATTATTTTTAGAAGGTGTCCAAAATAATTCTCGTAGAGATTTAGGAGATTCTGAAAGGGGAAAATGATATGTATGGATGTGGTGACGTCCATATAAGGCTGAGCTATGAAGGTTGAGGTTGATACCATCGGAGAGAACCTAAGGGAGTTTGGTTGAGTGGTAGTCGGCCAATCTAGAGTGAGGTGTTTGTATGTTGTAAGATGAGTGACAAGAGAGTTGTATTCATGTTTCCTTCTATCTTTTAGTGGATCGTTTCTCCGGACTTGGCCTCCTAGACACAAGCTTGGAAGTCGAACTGGGTTACCAAACTTTTGTGTCTCTTCTCTTCATGCTTTTTATTGTTTTGATTGTGCGTGTGTGTGTTAGAGCTTGAGTGTATTCTGAGAGACTGTGGTCCAACCACTGTTGCAACTACATCACACAACCCGGCAGAAACTCATATATGCACATGCTGATTAGGCATCAAAACACCCAACTACTTGGAAAATTTCAACTCTACATGCATGAGGTCATGCTCACAAGGGATTTTTTTTTCATGAGGAACACTCTTGTTAGGAGGCAGAGCCTTGACCTAACTTTGTGAACCACGAGTAGAGGAGCACTATCCTGGTCATTATCTACTAATTCTATGTATACTACTGTATATCTCTCTCTTAATTCTCGACTACCACAAATTTTATGCGGGTCACAGTCTGAACTAGTGTCACAAAACCTCTTGGAGACATAGAAAATTGTACGTATCATATCAAGCCAAAAAAAACATGGTAATGAAGTATCTAATATCACTAGAGAATATGATAGTCATATGGATTTTCTCTATGTATCAAAGGTGATTCATAGGAAAAATGGAAATTTTTTTGTTCAAATGGTGTAAACTAGAAGTAAAGCAAAGTTGGGCCAATTTTTGCAATAAGCCATCATCGGTGTACACTAAACATGCATCTTGTATAAAGATTTGCAATGAAGTTAGTTGTAAAGGTATTCAATGAATTTCATAGCTACACATACCTATCTCCACACTTAAAGATTTGGAATGAATCTAGTTAAAGATGTGCAATGAATTGTTTAGCTACTTAGCTACCCATCTCCACACTTAGAAATTTGCATTGCCCTCAATGCAACAATAAAGCATGAAATTGTGTAGAGTATGAAATGAAAATTAGAGGAGAGGGTAAACTGAGACTTCCCTGGTTTAAAATGATAATCCCAATGTGCGCCTAATTTCAGGGTGAGTTTCTGATGTAGGAGGCTCGAGTCAAATGTTGGTGCCGAGTTGGCGGGTCAACGTAAAGACGAAAAATTATCGAGTCAATTCCAAGATTGGGTCGGTTTTGGGTGTGGTTCGGTATTTTGGCCATAACTTTGGCTCTGGAAATATCGTATTGGACCGCTCAACCCCAATTCGAAAAGCTCTTTGCGGCGGGCACGACATGGGGTTGTCATATTAGAGAGAACTTTAATTATTTTTTTTCTATTTTTAGAAATATTTAATCCGCTGAAATTGGGTTTTCGGTATGTTTTTTTATTTTTGGTAATATTTTATATGCCAAATTAGGATAGGATTTGAATTCGATTTGATCTTGGATTTTTAGGAGTTATCTGATTTTTTTTAGATTTTTAAATTTCGATAAGTTTAGTTTGAAATAATAATTTGTCAATTTAGTAAATTTAGATTAGATGATAAGTTTTCTAGGTTAATCTTTGAGACTATTTAACCGGCTTGTGGGTTAGTTTTTTATTATTGAATTCTGAATAATAATTTTACTTTTGGTTTTTCAGAGATTTCTCTCTGTTTATCTTTCTCTTGTCGTCTTCCTTGTGATCCCCCTTTGGATCCGGCTAGCCCGCGGGTTAATCGCTACCCCGTCCGGCGTTAGTTTCTAGGGCATCTGTAAAATTTTTTGTTGTTATTCCTGCGAAGGAGGAGGGAAGATCAAAAGAACGCATCCAGCATAATGAAAAATAAATAACCACAAAGTCACTACTAGAAACACAAAATGAAAATATCAAGAAAACAAGTCTAGCAGGGATAAGCCCTTGTCAACTCATGGAGAAAAATAAAGATACAAATCCCGTTCCATCAACAATGATCTATTCTTCATCAAGGGCCATAGTTGGGATGATTGCATTGGCCTCCAGCTGTGCTGGTGTTAGGGCATGATGGAGATGTTACTAGGGAGCCACTATCTAGCCGGAGAGTGTGGATAGTGGCCGCAATATTAGTGATGTTGTGGTGACCGTGGTACCCGTAATTAGGGCACCAACATCTGGAATATGGAGACCAAATTGGTTTTATTACCAGATTGCGCTATGGGAATATTGGAGTTGGTGGCCAATGTACCAAGCTGCTAAGGTTTTCTTTAAAAATAACAGCGAAAAAGTTCACCTAACATAAAAAAAAAGTAAAGTATATTAGTTAGACTGGTGAGTACGCCCATATAGGTCGCTCGTGCCCCTCTTTCCTCAAAAACCTAAGAGTTATACTGGCGCTCTAGTACCCATGAAAGCTCCCGTATACACTTCTCGAGGACCGCACAGACATTCAGGTGCCAATGTGGCTTTCCATGGAGATCACTGTCCAACACATATTCTAGAGGGTCAACAGAATACAATGCTGACAGGCCAATTCCCCGCAAATATAACTCGAAGTCGGGCTCTGAAATTCACCCTATCAACATAAGATTGAAGAATCACAAATGTTGGGTCAAAAATTGCATCAATTATTAGAAATATAAAACTTAACCAAGTAACGTAGACTAGGAAAATTTCTCAAAGGAATGGGGTTGCCTCCCAAGAAGTGCTTTTTTACCATCATTAGCTTGACGTACCTGCGAGGCTTACCTCATGGCGGCCCAAACGAATAAATCCCCTCGCTAGTCTTCCTCTTTAAGAAGTTAGAAAATATTGACAGCCCCAAACTTGAGTGCACAAGAAACTTACCTTGATCAAGTTGAGCACATTAGGTGGACCCAATTTGGGTTGAATGGTTCTTGTCAGCTTTACTCCCTTATTTTTTCTCCCATAACATAGATAGATTAGGAGGTTTTTTTTCTGACCTTCTACTCAAAAGTCTGTATTATTTCTAGCTCGATAGCATTTTCTTCAAGGACAACAATTGATTCTCCTAGGCTCTGTTCTAAAGGATCCTTAGCAAACAATTCCTGCACATGATCCGAAGTAAGGATATCAATATCATCGATGTAGTAGGATGTGTCATCATGGTCCATGGTGCGCAGCATTGCTCATAGCACATTGACTACGACTTAATTTGCTCATACTCTTATCGACAGCTTTCCCTCATGATGATCACCTAACGCTGGAGCCGTGGTAAAGAATCGGCGACCAAGTATAATTGGCACCTCAACATCGTCATCTACGTCAAGTAACATGAAGCCCACAAGGAATATGAATTTGTCCACTTTTATCAGCATGTCTTCTACAATTCCCCTTGCTCATTTCTCTAACCTGTCTGCCAGCTGTAGAGTCATCTATGTCAGCTTTGGCTCCCCGAGCCCCAATTTCATGTAAAGTTTATAGTGCATCACATTTATGCTAGCCCTTGAATCTACCAATACATGCTCAAGAATCCCATCGCCAATAGTACAAGGGACTACAAAACTCCTCGAATCTTTCATTTCTTAAGCAGTTTGGTGTGGAGGACATCAGAGCAACTCTCATTCATTATGATTGCAAAGATTTCTTCCAGCTTCTTCATGTTAGTCAACAACTCTTTCATGAACTTAGCATACTTTGACATTTGAGATAGCACCTTCACCAAGGGAAAATTTACATGTACTTGCTTCAGTAGCTCTAAAAGTTTTTGAAACTAGGAGTCTGTATCCTTTCTAAACTTTTCAAGATATGGTAATTGAGGTTGGTACTTGAGAACGGGTGGCAGCTCTACTTCTTTCTTCTTCCCCTTTACTTCTTCATCTTCAACAACAATCTCCTTGGTTTTAGATAGCTCCCTAACTTCCACCTGAGGCTATGTTCTTGGAGGCTTTCTCACCACCAATTTTACCTCTTTCCCATTTCAGAGAGCGATGGCCTTTACATGCTCCCGAGGATTAACATCGGTGTTGCTCAATAGACTGCCTTGGGGTCTCTCAGATGAATTCCTAGCAATTTGACGGACTTGATTCTCCAAGTTCTGGATGCTTGCTTGTACATTCCTTAGGGTGGTGGTGATGACTTCAAATTTTGCATCCATGGTCATTATAAACCTAGCCAAAATGTCCTACATATTATACTTCCGTCCTTGAGGCTTGGAAGGTTGCAGATTGAATCTTGGAGGTATTATCATTGCTTGTGGGTTTTAATAACCAAGCCTCGAGTGACTCCAATTTGGCATGTAAGGTCTACACTGTGTCCCAAAAGGCCTTAGAGCATTGCCCATATATTTCACTTGCTCTATTGGGGCTATCTCGATACGAGCAATGGGACATTGAGCGACGTCATTCCCCTCCACAAGTATCACAAGTCATGACTGCAGCTTGGCTCGACCTGCTAGCTGTCAAACAATTGAGCTTCTTAGACAATATTGCTACCTGGGTCGCAAGACCCGAGTCTGTGCTTAGTGTAGAAACCCTAACACCACTAGGCTGCCTACCCTTGGAAGACCAAAGTGACTCAATGTTAGCCATATGTTCAAAGAGCTGCTCTACTTCTTCTCAGTATTTGTTGCTTAAGGAACCGCCAGCTACGACATTCACTAGTTGATTAGTATGGTTGTTAAGGCCATTTTAGAATGTATGAATTTTTTTCCATGGCTCCAGACCGTGGTGTGGGTAACACCTGAATAAGTCCGTAAACCCCTCATGTGTTGTAAACAGTGTCTCCTATTCCCCTTTCTTTAAGGATGAGATTTTTTGCCTAATCTGTGCAGCTTTACTTGGTGGGAAGTACCTTCAAAGAAAGTTGTCTAGTATATCTTTCCATGTCTTGATACTTCCCACAGGAAGTGAAGTCAGCCATTTGTATGTTGCATTTCTTAAACTGAACGGGAATCATCCAAACCTAATAGCATTGTATGATGCTCCATTAATTCTTACAAATCTGAATGGAATTCGCTAGATGCACATATGGGTCCTCATCTGGACCACCATCAAATTGTGTTTTGTTTTGGATTATGCTTATAGTGCTTGCCTTAATCTCAAAGTTATTCATGTTCACCGCTAGAGGGTGGATGCTAAATTCCTCCCTGGTGTAGTCGGGCCTCTCATATTCTGATAACCTCCTATGTCTCTCTGCTATGATTGGAGGGTTTCAAAATTCTATATTGATATCAATTGGAGTTAGATTTTTGTCTTCTGAGGGCTTTTCTTCGACTGACTCTTCTATCTCTCTGAGCCTACGATGCAATATTCTCTCGATCTCACACTGTCTTCTTCCACTAAACTCGTTTGTCTTGCTGGGGTCATGCACGGATTTCCTTGTAAAACAGATAAAGAAAGTAAAATTAGGGCAAAGGAACAAAGAATCAAACAAAAACAGAATGAAAGAATAGGAGATGAAAATAAAAGAATAATAAAAACTTAAAACTAATGACTAAATCAATAAGCTCCTAGTACTCCTAGTAATCTAATGTCCCCTGCAACGGTGCCAAAAACTTGATCGCAATCGTGTGCTTACTATCGCAAGTATACGGGTGTAATAAAGTGGACTATGGAAGTCGTGTATCGAATCCTCAAGGACCATGAGCAATACTAGTACTAACTTTTAACCTATTATCTAGTCTAATCAGGAATTTGATGGAGTTCTAGGCTAAGCTAAGAATTAAATTTAAAAGAAGAGATTAATTATAAACAAAGGTCTGAAATCATAGGGCAATTAATCATTAAAGAGGGGTATCTGGGTGATGAATCCCCTTCGGGTTCTCACAAAGATAGATAGTGAATGCTAAGAGTAATAGTTGCAGTGATTTGTGACCAAGGATTCCCAAAGTCCGTTCATTCCCTCTCCCGAGGCGAATTACTAACCTGGTACCCTCACTGATAGGCATTCTTGGGAACCTATTGTTTGGAAGATCTATAGGAATAATCCATAGTAAAGAGTCGCTCTCCTTAGTTCTGGATCTCTCGGTGCACTCATAGAACTCTTTATTGGGGTATGCTTGCACACGAGGAAGTGTTCGCTTCTTGCCCCAATACGTCATATTGGAAAAATCCGCGCTATCACAACGTATATTTCCACTTCAATAAATAGCACTTAATAGATTTCAAATCGAAAGCAAGCAACTAAATAATCATTAGCATCCAATATCCAAGTTAAACTACAACCCGAAGGTTCATCGTGCCCGAATACTGACAAATGTAGTTCCCCATCAAAGTGAAACAACAATCCAACACAAAAATAAAAGAAAAGAAAAATACAATAATATTATATGATGTTCCTTCCATTGTTGGTGAGATCCTCTCCGAGCCTCCGCCTTCAAGCGACGCTCTTCCGATGCCTTAATGCCCTTGATGGTGGATGGATGATGGTAGATGGAGAGAGAGCTCCCAAGGATAATCAATAAGATTAGAAGCCCAATTTCAAAACCCTAAAACAGGGTATTTATAGTCTCTCATAAGTTTTGAGAAGGGTTGGTCCGAACTGGGTCCGGATGAGTCTAATTTTGAGAAAAATTAAGTCTTGTCAGGTCTGAATCTTGATCCTAATGAGCAGCCCCATGAGCGTAAGAATGCCCTTGTACTCCTCAGGAAGTCTACTTGGTTGGTTACGCGGGACGCTTGAGCACCTGCGCGCTTCTCGGGAAATCTAAACGGTTCACACCACGGTCGGTTGAAAACCCATGTGCTTGTCGGGAAGGCCAAACAGGGGTAGCTCGTAGGCACGAGCTTGCCCACATAACCTAGAAACCCATCCTCTACTTTCAGACGGGCGCCTGCACGCTCGTGTAGCTTGTCTTTGCCTTATTTTTGCCTCAGTTAATGTTGAAAAATTTTCTTTTTGCTTCTGAGGCCTTTCAATGCTCTGTAAATGAAAATTAACACAAATTAAGTACCAATGGGCTATACTTGCTCCACATTGCATGTAAAATGTACATAAGAATGACATAGAAAAGATGATCATTTGAATGCTTATTGATGCATGCATAGGGTGCGTGATGACACTCCTGCAAGTGTATGGGGTCGATCAAGTAGTAAAGTTCCCAAAAGTAGAGGAGTCGAATCCACATGGACTGGTATACTAGTACTAACTATCTTATGCTATCTAGCCGAAAATAAATATAAGAATTATTAAGGAGTTTTCACAAATTAACCTAATAAAGAAACTAACACAAACAATTGGTAGATTGTGAGTGATTGGAGACGAAACGTGGTACCTCGGATCACAATCCACCTAGGAATCCCTTACTAATGCTTGATTTCCTTTTATTGGTTATCCATCACTAATTCTCGGGGAGTTCGACAATTACACCATCTAGAAGCTATATCCGATTTCTCGATATGTGAATCAAACTCAGTTACCTATGCCATGCTATGTTCTAAACATGGTGAGATATGGTATAAAGCACTTAGAAACACACATATCATAGCCATAGACACCTATGTGCTTCGTTACAATAAAACGAGGTATATGACCAAGACTCATACAAACAAACCACATAAATCAAGCAAAAGATGGAAAGATAACTCACAAGGATTAATAAAAGACAAACCACTAATAAAAGAAATTCAAGAACAAGTTATCCTAACATGTGCCGAAGGCACCATAAAGAGTTTTAGCCTCTCATACTATAGAAGCCCTAACAAGGATATTGGAGAAATACATAAGAGATAACATGGGTGACTCGCTTGCTCGATGCCTTCTCCACCTTCGATATTATCTGAAACCCTAGTCGTCGCTCAAAAACCCCGCCGAAGACTAATCTCCAAAAGTTGCTTTATGTAGGCTTCAAATCAATTTGTCACGGGCGTGCGGATCTAATGCACACCCGTGCAAGTCCCCTCGCTACATGTTTGACACGTTTGAAATCAGAGAGGTGCACGGGCAGGTGCACGCTCGTGCCCAATAGCGTTTTGACCGTGCACACCTCTGTGAAGTTCTATTTCAACGTGTTTTATCCTGATTCATCCCGTTTCTTGTTACTTTCGCTTCGAGCACCTATTTTACCTGGTCAATCATTAAACAAACCTAGATGAGTATGAAAATAGAGAAATTGAAGCAAAATAATAGGATAAATGCTTACAAATATGATAGAAATATAGATATAATTATGCACTTATCATACCCCCACACTTGAACTTTTGCTTGTCCTAAAGCAAAAGAAATATAGAGAAAATTGATCAGTGAAAAATCTCCAATCTCAAAATAGTTAGAAGTCCCTCCGGTGCCCGGGAAAACATAGTGTTGAGTGCTATGAATAGTTTTTTACGGAAAATAGGTTTTGCCTTGTACTCACACCCCCCACGTGTGTATGTGTGACCTTTTCTATGGTGCCCCTTACTGACTCAAGCATGGCCTAACTGGATATAGACCTTAATCCACAAAGCAACTCTCTTTGACTTTTCTAGTTGGGTAGTAGCTGCATACATCAAATAAGGTTACCATTTCTCCCTGTAGGTCATCAAATTAATATTTGTGATGCCCAAGATCCGACAACTCAAGAGCGGCTTTCACGCTTCAAAGGTGATAGTTCTTTCTACCATCTTTTCCGGTAGGGCATTCTAAATGAATACGTCTTGTCGGCCAGTAGGGCATCCAGAAGGGAACCGACTTTCCGGATTTATTCACTACTAGAGATAAATACTCCTTTTCTCTTATTTTTTTTTCATTTTATTTCACTTTTTCTCTCTTTTTTTTCTAATAATAAATAGTATAAACTAGTGGTCACAAACTAGGCAGAATCTAAACCTAACCAGGCAAGTGACAACATAGTTAGGGTTTGTGCTCAAAATTTTATAAAATATTTGGTAAAGGCAAAATTATATAGTACACTTTTGAAAAAAAAAATTAGACCCAAACACTACTGCTGACCTAGACAGAAAAGGGGACTACCATTAATTTGCTCATAGATCATCCTAAATCAGTACCCATCTAAACATACATAATTTCCCAATAGTTAATCCCTCCCCACACTTAAATTATGCATTGTCCCCAGTGGACACAATATATGCCATAAAAGGAATATGACGTGCGAAAACTAGGTGGGAGAAGGAAAGTAGAATTAGCTTTGTGTGCATCATGATGTGTCTAGTCCATTCTGTTGTGTTTCTGACGCCGGGCGGGGTAGCAATTATTTTGCGGGCAAGCTGGATCCCAGGGGGATCGCAAGGAAGACGACAAAGAACAAAGAAGAACCAGAGAATATCTCTAAAATTCAATCAAATTTCATTAAATAAAGACTCCAAAAACCAAAGCTAGTACACAAGGCGGACTCAATAGCTTGAAACCCTAGAAATCTATTTTGGAAATATAGCCAAAAAGGCAAAAGTCCAAAAATTATTCAAAATAAAAACTCTAAATAAGAAAATCTCTAAACAAGATAACTAATCAACCACAAATCTTGACCAAATCATATTCAAATCACTTCCTAATTTGACAAACAATTTATTGTTAAAGTTAGCTAAAAATATCTAAACGTTGATCTAGCGGAAAACAGTGTGATTTGAATTTGGATACGAGATCCACCAACCCTATCTTGGTGACTATGGTGTGCGCACCGAAAAGAGCTTTCCATATTGGGGTCATATACCCGATTCCGACACCTGTAGCTAAAGTTATGGCCAAATGACTGAAATACATCATTTGGCTCAAATCCACCTGCATCAATTTCCTGCCAAGTGTGATTATCAATTTATCCTGAGAATATTGAAGGCACAGAAAGGTGAGGCTTCATAATATATAGAAAGACTAAACCCTTTTATAAACAAACTGACTCAACTCAAAGAAGAATACAAAAGTGGCAACTAAAAAAACAAAAGATGACAATAATGCTCATATGCATAAAGCAACCATGTCGTCGCTAATCATTTGTGTTGTCTCCGGAATCCTCTCAATCGGTGCCATGTCTGGCTTCCTCATCTCTAGTGGCCACCTCCATATCTCCTTGAGTGGCTGTTGATGGTAGTTATTGGAGTGGGTACTGGATCTCCTACCGCTCGAAAGCGTAATTATGTGAAGCGCTTGCACGCCTAGGAGGGGGCATCCTACGTCCCTCGTGGGTTAGTTCACGGTGCTCTTGTGAGGTGCTGTGTTGGGACCAATTGTGGCTCCAAGATCCTGAGGCTTTGGCTGCTTCTTGGGTGCTATGGCTGAGTTGCTATGGGCGAGTTTCTATGGCTAAGTATCTGATCCCCTAAGATATGCGTGTGGTCTGGAACATCATTATTGCTCGCATGGTCTTCATTGAGATTGGTGTTGCCTGCCCGACCATGGTCATCTTCTTAAGTACTGCTTCAGAAGGTATCTTCATCCCTTTGGCAAGTTTCGTCATATAAGGTCCCGCGAAGATCACTCCTACTCTGGAGTCTGTTACCTGGTGGATAAAAAACTAAGCCACAACACATCCCAAGTGCAATCTGAATCCATCTACCATACTTAATAGGAACAACAAGTCCTTGTTGCTGACTACTCCGGTGTTGTTGCCCGGTTATGTAATAGAATGAATAAGAGCTGCGTGAATGTACCTGAGGGTTGTGGAAAAAAGTGAAGAGGGCTTTGATAGACATGGGTTATAGTAAGGGTTTGTACTGAGTCTCTTCTGACATGCTGCTTCTTGTGTGCTTCCCCCCAATCAGTGTTCTCGTAACGAATTGTATTCAGGTGTTCTTGTGAATTCTGTGCTATAGAGGTTGAAGTAAATAGTAAACCTTGTGTAGCTCATCTGTTTATGAGTGCCTCCTATCTGGAACTCAATTTGATCTTGTCGATGCAAGGAGACTGCTCCCTTGATGATTGTGATTGTAGATAGCACCTCCAGTATTAGCTCTCTATATGTTTCCTCTTTTATTTATAGGAGAAGATCCTATGCTCCTGCAGCTAGAAGTTATTGGACTTCATCGGCGAGACCCACTTCCTTGAGGAGATCCCAATCAATCGTCTAGAATTCACCGAACTTCTATTGTTGTAGTCGAGCATACCTTTGGCGGTGTACTAGCACATGGATCTCCAGGTAAGGGGGATAAGGGTTTCCTTCTAGTCGCTTCTTTCTTGGTAGTGAGCCTTATGTGAATTGCTTCTGGGTCGGTATAGTGGTGGTTTTACAAAAATGAAGTTATTTGTGCATAAGGGGGATGCGATCTTGGCACTCATTATGCTTTTTATGGGTGAAAGTCTGACGTTGTCTTGGAGTAATTGGAACAGGGTGGGTTGAAATCGGAGAAGGATATGCTTGTGGCGGTGTGATAGTTGTTATTTTAAAATTCTAGGTTTCCATTCCGCGTGCCCGTACATGGTTGGCTGCACGGCCGTGTAGATGCCCGTGCATCTCTCTATTACGTCGCTTTGTAGTACAAGCCCGTATATATCGCTTGCACAACCATGTGCAGTTTAGAGCCTTGTGACTTGAATTTTCTGAGATGTGCACGGTTGGATGCACGGGCGTGCAGATGTATGTGCATCTCTCTTGTCTTATGGCATTCGCCACCCCACGGTTCACACACATATATATATGTTTTGCTCGGTCATGCACAGTTATGGTCTTTGTGAGTGTGATTTCCCTATAAATGCACGGCCTTGCACGGACCCATACATCTCTCTGCTCGCTTCATAGCTCCATCCTTCACCTTGTTTCCTCTAGGACTTGAGTGTTAGTGATTCCAAAGACAAAGATTTGATTGTTACACACTTAGGAACCACAGAAAATCATTGAGAGCACCACCAAACAGGATAATCTACCACAATTGTACCTTTATTGAATCCTAAAATGATAACTAGAAAACTAACTGAAATTGGGTTGCCTCCCAAAAAGCGCATGTTTTATTGTGTTAGCTTGACGTACCAGTTGAGCTTAATGGGGGTCAAACAGGTAGATCTTTTCCTTCTCTTTGTTCGAAGGGAAGTTACTCACTATATAAGGCTTCAGGCGTTGTCCATTCACCTTATAGGTACCCTTGGTTCGATGCGTGATTTCAACTACTTCATGAGGTGATACCTGTGTTACTGTGAAAGGCCTCGACCATTTTAACTTGAGTTTTCATGAAAACAAGCGAAGACATGAGTTAAACAGCACAATCTGGTCACCAGTTTGGAAGCGCTGACCTTTCTTTAGGTGTGCATCATGAAATCGCTTGACACGCTCCTTGTATATCCTGATATTCTCATAAGAATTATTGCCCTATTCGTCTAATTCGTTTAGCTAAAATTTCCTCTTTTGCCTAGCTTCTTCAAGATTGAAATTCAAGAATTTTGTGGCCTAGTATGCCCGATGTTCCAATTTTATTCGTAGGTGACATGTCTTGCCGTAAACTAGTCGATATGGTTTGATTCTAATTGGACGCGGTCCTATTGGCCCATAGTGCATCATCTAGTCTCTCTGAACAATCAAGTCTATTGTGTTGTACCATTTTTTCCATAATCCGTTTCAGTTCATGATTTGAGACTTCAACTTGGTCACTTGTTTGTGGGTGTTATGGAGTAGCCATCTTGTGCGTTACCCCGTATTTCTTCAATATTCTTTCAAATTGAGTGTTGCAGAAATGTGTTCCTTGATCGCTTATGATTGCACATGGTATACTGAATCGAGACAACAATTTCTTGAGGAACTTGAATATTACTCTCGCACCATGGTTTGCAATACTTGAGCTTCTACCCATTTGGACACGTCGTCCATTGCAACCAAGATGTATTTGTATCTATTGGAGTTGGAAAAAGGACCCATGAAGTGATTCCCCAGACGTCAAATACCTTACACTGATAAATCGGGCTTTATATCATCTCATCACGCTTCGAAATTTTCTCTCCTCACTGGCATCTATCGTAGGACTGCACAAATACTTGTGTATCCTTGAATATCGTCGGCAAAAAGAACCCTGAACTAAGAACTTTTTTAGTTGTTTGACTCACGCTGAAATGCCCAAAGTTGGTCCGGTGTAACAGTGTCCAAGTATCTCCCAACCTTCTTGTTGCGATACACATCTTCACACTGCTTGGTCTGCGCAGACCCTGTACATTACGGGTCTTCCCACACATAATGTCTCAAATCGGCGAAGAACTTCCTCCTTTCTTGCATTGAGAGTCCTTTTGGAAGTATGCATCAAACCAAATAATATGCATAGTCTGGCGAACCATGGGGCCTCGGTTTCCTCCACCTTGTCCATGAGATATAGCTGCTCATAAGGAAATGCATCGTCACCTTCGTCCTTTTCTGTCTTGGCTTGATCAAATCCTTCTAGTCGAGATAGGTGATCGGCTACTACATTCTCGGATCCTTGTTGGTCCCTAATTTTGATGTCAAATTCTTGTAATAATGCCATCTAATGGATTAATCGAGGTTTGGCATTAGATTTATTTAATAAATACCTTAATGCTGCATGGTCATTATAAATAATAACTTTCGACAAAACTAAATAAGAACGGAATTTGTCGAAGGTGTAGACCACGGCTAACAATTCCTTTTTTGTGCTAGTATAGTTCTCTTGAGCATCTGTCAATGTCTTGCTTGCGTACAAGATCGGTCAAAAGTGTTTGTCCTTCCAGGGCTACCATGATTGGAGCTTTTACTAAATTGTCTTTTAAAATGGCAAACGCTTCCATGCATTCTTTGGTGAAATAAAAGGTGCGTCTTTTTCAAGTAGTTTAGTCAAAGGCTTTATGATTTTTGAATAGTCTTTTATAAACCTTCGATAAAATCCCGCATGTCCTAAGAAACTCCTAATAGCTTTGACTGACATGGGAGGTGGAAGTTTTTCAATAGTTTAAATTTTTTCCTTATCTACCTCTATGCCATGTCTAGAAATTTTATGTCCCAAAACTACACTCGCTTAGATCATGAAATGAAATTTTTCCCAATTCAACACCAAGTCAGTCTCTTCACAGCGTTGTAAGACTCTTTCTAGATTCTGAAGGCATAAATCAAAAGAGTCGCCAAATAAGGAAAAATACACCATAAAAACCCCCATGATGTCTTCTATAAAATCATCAAAGATAGACATCATGCAACATTGAAATGGGGCGAGTGAATTACATAAATGAAAGGGCATTCTGTGATAAGCTAACGTACCGTATGGGCATATGAAGGTTGTTTTCTCTTAATTTATGGGCTATAAGATTTTTCAAGTATCTGGACATCTCATCCAGGAAGCAATAGTACTGGTGGCTTGAGAGTCGCTCTAAGATCTGATCGATGAAGGGCAAAGGGAAGTGGTCTTTACGGGTAGCATCGTTGAGCTTCCTATAGTCAATGCATACACTCTATCAGGTGACAGTTCTTGTTGGAATGATCTCGTTCCTATCGTTCTACACAACAGTCATTCCTTCTTTCTTTGGGACTACCTGTACCCGGTTGATCCAAGAGATGTCAAAATTGGGGTAGATAACCCCAGCATCTAGCAGCTTTTTCACCTCTGCTTTTATACTACTTCATGTTTGGGTTTAATCTTCGCTAAGGTTACACCTTGGGTTTGTAGTCATCTTCCATTAGAATCTTGTACGTGCAAAAAGCTGGATTGATCCAGCTGATGCTTGCTATTTTCCATGCTAGAGCTCTTTTATACCCCCTCAATACTGTCAGCAACTTCTCTTTCTGTTCCTGCTCTAGGTTGGAGGCGATAATAACAGGGAGTTTCTCACCTTCCTCCAAGTAAGCATACTCCAGGTTCATTGGAGTTTTTTCAGTTCCAATTCTAGGGGTTCTTCAATGGATGGTTTCATTTTCACCCATACTTCAATGTCTAAATCTTCACATGAATTGATTTGTCCAAGGATGGTTCGAACAACCTCCTCGATGCATTAATCTACTTTTGTATTTATTCAGATCTTCTTCTATCTCTTACTGGTATTCCTGATTGATCAAGTCCCAAATGGATAGGACATGCTCCTTGAAAGTTGTTTCGCTTCAAGTGGGCTAGAAGAATCTGTCTGTATTTTCCCTAAACTTGTTCAATGCTTCTTCTAAAGTGAGCTCCCTCAGCTTCGTGGGTTTTCATTCTTGTAATACTCTTTTGATGCGATGGGTATGATACATGAGGCGATCCTCCAATGGCAGTTGTTCGCAGCAAGCCATGTTGTAATCTTTGTCGCCTAAAAGGAATGACATTGATAAGCCAATGAAGAATATTCAATTAGACACAAAGGGTAATGAAAATCTATTAGGAATTTTTAAATATTTTTTTTTGATAAATGGAAAAAAGATAAAATAGAATAGCTAGAGTAACAAGTTCTAATGTTCCTAGTGTTGCTAGTCCCCGGCAATAGCGCCCAAAACTTGATGCATGCATAGGGTGCATGGTGACACTCTCGCAAGTGGACTGGGTTAATCAAGTAGTAAAGTACCCAAAGGTAGGATAGTCGAATCCACAGGGACTAGTAAACTAGTACTAACTATCTTATGTACTCTAGCCGAAAAAAATATAGGAATTGTTTTGGAGTTTTCACAAATTAACCTAATAAAGAAACTTATAAGACCAATTGGTAGATTGTTGGTGATCAGATATGAAGTGCGGTACCTCAGATCACAATCCACCTAGGAATCCCTTGATAAGCTTCATTTCCTATTATTGGTTATCCATTACTAATTCTTGGGGAGTTTGACAATTGCACTATCTAGATACCATATCCAATCTCTCGGTATGCGAATCAAACTCAGTTACCGATACCTAGCTATGTTCTAAACATGCTGAGATATAGGTTAATGAACTAATAAACACACAGATCATAACCATAAACACTTATCTGCTTTGCTACAATAAAATGAGGTATATGAGAAATACTCATGCAAATAAACAATATAAATCAAACGAAGGCATGCAAAGATAAGTCACACCAATTAATAAAAGATAAACCACTAATAAAAGAAATTCAGGAACAAGTTATCCTAGGGTTCATGTGCCTAAGGCACCAAAAAGAGTTTTAGCCTCTCATATTATCAGAAGCCCTAACAAGTATATTGGAGAAAGACATAAGAGAAAACATGGGTGACTCGCTTGCTTGATGCCTTCTCCATCTTTGATATCTTCTCTGAAACCCTAGCCATCGCTCAGAAACTCCGCCGAAGACTGATCTCAAAAAGTCCCTGAATTCAGTGCCTTTGGCGGGTTTGTATAGGCTTCAAATCAATTTTGCACAGGCGTACAGATCTAATGCACTCCCATGGAAGTCCCCGCGCTATACAGTTGACACATTTGAAATTAGAGAGGTGCATGGGTAGGTGCACGCCCATGCACAACAACATTTTGACCGTGCACACCTCTGTGAAGCTCTTTTTCATCGTGTTTCGTTTTGATTTGTCTCGTATCTCGTTCCTTTCACTCTGAGCACCTATTTTACCTAGTCAATCACAAAACAAACCTAGAGGAGCACAAAAATAAAGAAATTGATGCAAAATAATAGGATAAGTGCATGCAAATATGATAGAAATATATGGAGAATTATGCACTTATCATTAATCAATGAGTACCACTGAGAGCATGGAAGATTGTTGATATGTGTTTCTACAGTGTATGGATCATCAAAAAGTAACAAAGTGGACTACGAAAAGTCAGGTATAGAACCACAGGGACTAAAGAAGTACTAGTATCTACCAATTATCCACTATCTAGCCTAATCGGATATTTGGGGGTTTTAACTAAATCCTAAATTACTCAAATTAATAAATTTTTAGGAAATCGAATTGATCTTGAGGAAATCAATCAAGGAAAAGAGATACTCGGGTAATGAATTCCTCTAGGATTCTTACTAAAGTGTAATGACAAAAACTTCTATGTTGATAATTAGAAGGGTTTGGACCAAGAATTCCTAAGGTATATTAAATCCCTCTCTCCATACGATCAACATCTAACACCTCCGTTGCATTAGGTTTTAGGGAATTCACGTCTAGGAAGAGTTGTGGGAACAATACATCTAAAGGAGTCGCTCACCTAAACACCCGATCTTTCGGCGTGCTCATGACTCTCTATTGAGGTAATTCTAATACAAGGAGGCGTTCTCTTCTTCCCTTATATGAATCTTATTGAACATCCGGGTTGTCACAACATAGAGATTCAATACATAAAAGCACACTCAATAGACCTCAACCCACAACAACTAATTAATCAATAATAGAAATCATTGTGAATCATTAACCTCTAAGCCAAAAGTTCATCATACCCATATATCTATAACAAGTAAAGAAAAGAGGCATAATATGAAACATCCTTCCCTCCACCGTTGGCTGTTGTTAGTGATTGGACCATTGATAAAGCTTCCTCCTTCCTCTCCTTCGATCCTCGCTTCCTCTCTCCATCCAAGATTCAATAGAATAGTAGTGGAATGTCTTGGGTAGTGGAGAATACCTTCCCAAACCTCAAAAGCCGATATTTATATCCTTTCCATCATGGGGAGGCGTGTGTATGTGATTCTCATCCATGTCGGCCCGCTGTGTAATGGAAATTGGGTTATAGATGCTATATACGGGCATCCATATGGGCTCAACTGTATGGCTTCCAAATTCAGTACAAACTCCGCATCCTCGAGTCATACAGGCCCGTATGAGACCCCATATAGTCTTTTGGAGGCTCAGACTACCCCGTATGAGTTTATACCAAATCTTTGTAAATTCCTCATCTCCAGGTCATACGGGCCCGTATGAGACCCAATATACTCTTCTGGATGGCTCACACTACTCCGTATGGCCTCGGGACAGGTCCTATAAATTCATCTCCAGGTCATACAGGCCCCTATGAGTCTATATGGGACCCCGTATTACCTTCAGAATTGCTCAGACGACCCCGTATAGACTCGTGGAAAATCAGTAGGGCTTTCTTCTCTTCATACAGGCCTATACCACCCAATATGGGCCCTTATGAACTCCAAAAATGCTTCACTTTGTCTTCAAATCCTCGTCAAAAGCCTCTATTTTCTTAATTAGCAAGTCGCCAATGTGCCCTATTTATAAAAAGGATCAATTATTAAGTATCGATGGGCCACATCTTCACCAAATATCATGCGAAATATATATGAATGATATATAAAAATATGCGCAATTAAACACTTATCAAACCATCTCCAAACTTAAGTTTTTGCTTTTCCTCAAGCAAATAAAAAGAAAAATTAAAGCATTGATAAGTGTTTAACATCTGGCTAAGGAATAGATGATTTCACTCTACTCAAAGTTTCACCACCGAATTATACATTCTCCTATTTCAACCACTGAATTTAGATCAATCCCGTGACACCTTTCAACATAGCTCTAAGTAAAGGTTCCACTCCACTTACCATGTTCTTTAGTCTTAAAACGACAAGCATCCATTCTATGGACTCTAGAGACTCCTTGGGACTCTAAGGACAAAACAACCATCCCCCTAAAGGTAGACACGCTTGAGAAGTGCAAAATTAAGTAGACTAGATCTATTTTTTCTCTCTTCTTCTTTTTTTTGTTTTATTATTATTTTTTTATTAATTTATTTTTTTATATTATTAAGGCATGGCATTTCTAATGAATCCGACATTCCAGTTCTAAAGACTAAAGTAAATTGTATATCCTACTTTCTGAAAGATACACATGCCGATTAGGCACTCGAACACCCAAATACTCAGAGGGTTACAACTCTACCTAGGTGCGTTCATACTTAGGACTGACTTTCGACTCAGGGAGCACTCTGATTAGGAGCCAGAATACTAAGCTACATCGTCAAAACAAGTAGCAAAATACTGTCTTTATTATGTTCACAACTTCTATATATATTATGACATTATTGTTCTCTTACTAGTATACTAATTTAAATCATCGGGGCTAGAGTTTGAACTAGTGTCATGGACCCTCTTGGAGCAATTGAAGGCAATGCTTAGCAAGTCAAGTGAAAAGAACATGGCAATGGGCTATGTAATAGTGTTAGAGAATATGATTGTCACAAAGATTTTCTCTAAATGTCCATGGTGTTTAGTAGGAGAAATCGAAAAATTTTGTGCTCAGATGGTGTAAAACACGAGTAAAGGAAAAACTAAAAAATTCTTCCACTAAAGCCATCATAGATGTATATTATGCATGCATTTCATACAAGAATTTTCAATGAATTCTAAAATATACTATACATCCCCAAACATAGAGTGATGCATTCTAAGTTGGCACTAAGCACGGATTTATAAAAATTTTCAATGAAATGAACAATTTAACCCTCCCCCGCACTTAGAATTGTACATTGCCAACTATGACGGGAAGTTTGTTTATGTTTATTCTCATTCCTTCTTCTATTTTTGTACTGGATTTGTGTTCCCCTTTAATGGAGAACTAATTTGTTAGATACTTGGGCATGATTAATCTTTGGTTTAGGGTTTAACTTTTGGATATTGATTTCAATTACTGAATGATTGCTTTGTGCTATGAGATCTATTGAATGTTTTTTATTGTATTGGATATCTACGTTGTGATAGCCTTGATTTCTAATAGGATTCACCGGTGGAACGAGTTAATGCCTCCTCGTGTGTAGATCTACTTCAATAGAGAGAGTTGTGAGTACTTCGAGAGATTGGGTGCTAATGATCAAGAGAGTGAATCCTTCCAATTTATTGTTCCCATAACTCTTCCAAGATATAGATTCCCTAGAACGATCATGCAATAAGGGTATTAGGTATAAATCGCCTCGAGAGAGGGATCTAATACACATTAGGAACTCTTGGTCCATAACCTTGCAATCTTCAATATAGAAATCTATATCCATATATTTTCATAAGAACCCGGAGGGGATTCATCGCTCGAGTATCTCCCTTCTATGAATTCACTCTTTTATCCTATTTTCGTAAATTCTAGTTCTTAGGTTTTCCTAGTTTAGTAATTAGATTAGAATACCACCCAATGTTTGAATGGACTAGATAATTATTACTAGTACTTTTCGGTCTTTATAGTTCGACATCCGACTCATTGTCCACTTAATTACTTGTTTTGACCCGTACACTGGCGGAGTATACGTATGACATCAATCATAACTAACTAGGTGGCATCAGAAGTTATATAATGAGTACCACCCGAGTCCAGAATCGATGAAGAAAAAACCATACCAGAGGTAGTAGACATAATAGGAGTACTAGTCTGAAGGGCATGCTAAAGAACCTGTATCTACTCAATGAACTGGGCAACCTGTGTGGCCAAGGTAACAGATGGCTCAGAACCATAAATCTTAGCAAATAAAGTATGAGAATCAGAAGCAAGCTACTGACACCGATGATGCTTTGGATACTGAACCTGAAGATGGCCATGTTTCTTATAGAAACGGTAAAATACCAAATAAAAAGTATTTATCCATGTGAAAATCATGAGAAAAATGATGATGAATTGCAGCCATAGTGTTATCAACAAAAAATCAAGAAAACCCACTTTAAATGAGTCACCTGCTTCCCACAATTACTAAATCACACCAAATTCCAATCACATCACCAAAAGCTGAAATAAAAACCCAATATTTCCAAAAGGTAGGGGAAGAAGAAAAAGGGAAAAAAACCACCAAATCACCAAATCTTAAAAGCTTTTGTTGCTTGTCACATCAATCTTGTAACAATTCTTCGGCTCATCTAAAGATGAAGCTAGAGATAGAAACCCAACTAAAGTTTTGTGTCTTGTCACATTAATGCTTCAGATCCTTACACTCGAAAAGCTTTGCTCTTATTAATGTCTACAAATCTGAAGAGAAACCCCAACTCAACTCGAGCAATGGCGTCCACACATGAAGAGGGCTTCCTCAAGGACAAAGCCAATTGAATTTTTCCTTATGCTTAGCCTACGTTCTCTAGGCCAGAAATACCGCATCCACAATCTCACCAACGATAACTCGAGCCTGCATTCGCATAACAAATACTAGGTTGATAGAGAAGTAGTGGGAGGTCACCCATGGTGAGGTCTAAGCACCGATCGTGTCGACGAGAGTTTTGTAATAAGTGTTTAATTGCACATAATTTTATATCACATTCATGTATATTTTGCATGTCATTTGGTGAGAATGTGGCATATCGATGCTTAATAAGTGTTATTTTTGTTAAACATGGCACATTGATGGTGTTTCAAGAGAAAGGAGACTTTTGAAGGCTTTTCGGAGGCAAAAACGTCAAAGTTAGGAGCTATAAAGGGCCTACAATGTTCCACTACATTATGGCGAAGTTCTTCGAAGATTTGGAGCGAAAACAAGGTTTTCTGAGAGGCATAGGGGGTCCCATACAGGCCGTATTGTAAAATCCAAGATTTTATGGAATAAATATTTCCCGATTACCCTTTAATTAATTAGTTAATTAATATAGGAGTTTCCCCATGTTTGGAATTGGTTGGAATTTATATAAAAATAAATTAATTGGGCTAATTGGGGTTGTCAGGGACCTGCCTATAATTTCAGGAAAAGGTGGTGGCTGGATTGAAAGAGTCCTCTCTCACAGGATAAAGGGTTTGCATGTAACCTAAGAGGAAATGGGGGTCTTATATGCAAAAGACCATGAGAATTTCAAGCATGAGTGGTCGACGGTCGAGATTAGATGATCACTAGATCATGTTGATCTCGTGACCTCAAATAATGGTAAATAAGGGTCGCGTGGGGCCTTATCAGTGCCTATCTGATGAGGCGCTTAAGTTCGAGACAAAGCAGTAGATCGTAACTATCCAACCATTTCCATCACATAAGTTGGATCATAATCGTTCATCTAAAATCTAGTTAAGTTCGAGGCACCAAAGCCCCATCTAACGGTCCGTTCCTTAATGGACTCGCATGGACAAGATCACCATCAACCGCTCATCCTTGTGGATTTGCCGGATCTGAGGAATAAAAAATGATTGTCGACCATTGAAATCCATGCATAGCTCCGTACTATTCGATGGAGGGAGACCTGATCTCGGAGTAAGAGAGAGTGTGGCAGCCTCCGCTAGCGTGCGCGCCGCACGATACTTCTCCTCCGTTATCGTCAGACCAGCAACCCATAATGGTGGTGACCTCGCACGCCCGTTCCGCAGTCATGGGGATCACTAACATATCCACCTCTGGCAGAGGTTTTCTATAAGAAGGGAGAGCTTGGGAACCCTAGCGCCGTCACCCCTCCCTTCTTCGTCCTTCTCCTCGTTTGTTTCCCTTCGCCCTGAGCACCCATAGGTAGCGATCACCGGCGGTTACGGAAGAACCGCAACAGAGATCCATTACTCTGAGACATCGTGATCAAGTGGATATTTGATAAGTGTTCATTTGAGCATAATTTAATATCATATTCTTATATGCTTGGCATGTAATTTTGAAGACTTTTTCTCTACCGATACTTAAAATGTATTCATTCCGATAAATAGGGCAAAATACTAGGACCCCGGAAGAAAGAAAGCATTTCGAGATAAACCGGGACCTCAGAGCACCCAGAAGGGCCCATACGAGCATCCATACGGGTTGACATACGGTCGTATACTTGCATCTGAAAGGAATACGGGCCATCATACGGCCCGTATGATAGACCGTATAGAGGTCGTTGGCAGCCATACGGGCAGATATACGCCCATATACGGGCCCGTACATCGCAAGATTTCAGCGAAGCAGCAGACCTAGAATGGGGCAATTTGGAAAATCTCACCCCTAAAACCCTAGAGGTATAAAAGCAGAGTAATGAGGGTTTAGGGAGAAGGCAAGCAGCTTGGGGAGAGAGCTTAATCTTGGGGAAAGCTTGGAGATTCTAATCTTGAAGCTATTGGAGAAGAAGAGGGGAAATCATTGGAAGTGGACCAAGGAAGCCATCAATGGTGTATACGTTAGTGTTATTCCTTATTATTTCCTTGTTTGTCTTCATCTTTGTTTTGGATTGTTGCCCCCAATTTATGGAGAGCTAATCTTGTAGATGCTTGGATAATTGATGAACCCTTGGACATGTTTTAATTAATGTTCTCTCTCTATCTTTGATTGTTTGGTTGAATTTCATTGAGTCTATTGGATGTTTTAATGTAAATTAATACCTCTATGTTGCGAGAGCCCGGAGGAATTTTCGTAGTCCATATGGGAGAAGAAGCGAACGCCTCCTCGTGTGTAGACCATCTCCAATAGAGGGGATTGTGAGTATACCGGGAACCCGGGTACTAAGGAGAGCGAGTCCTTTAGATGTATTATTCTCATAATCCCTCCAAGAATTAGGTTTTCTAGAACATCATCGGTAAGGGCACTAGGATTAGTAATTCGCCTCGAGAGAGGGAGTGAAAGCACCATAGGAACCCTTGGCCAAGGATCAACCAAGTGTCGAGATAGAAAATAGCATTCATCTTTTAGAAGTCCAAGGGGGATTCAATTGTCCGAGCATCCCCCTTTTATGATTGTTTGACCTTAAGTGCAACTCGATTCCCTTGTTTGTGTTTTCAATTGATTAGTTTAGAATTAGCATAATCAACCACCTTTGGATAGACTAGATAGTAGAGTGGGTACTAGTACTTCCATCTCCCTGAGGATCGATAACCCGACTTTCAAGTCCACTTTATTATTTTTGAAGACCCGTACACTTGCGGTTGTATCGCACCAGGAACATCGCCAGTGAGCGACTGGCCGGTAGCCTCGTCGGAAGGAAAGGGTAAACTAGGCTATCTCCTTCGCTGTCATCCCCCTCTCTTCTTCGTCTTTCTCCTCTGTTCTCTCTACTAATCTGGGAACTTACAGGCCGCTCATACCGGATGATTGTACTCAACGAACAGTGGAGTGGAGGGCACTCACAGTCATTAGTCGCACTCCGTTCATCTGCCGTTCCATGATTAGAACCTCCTCCTCGGAGCACCGTTAACCGACAAGCAAGGTAAACACCCTTCCTCCCTGTATAGACGCAGGTTTGGTTGTGTAGGCCGTCGTATCCTATAGAGTTGCATGTGTGTATGGAGAGGCTGGCATGAAGGTTATGATGGTTTTAATCCTTATAAGGGCTTGAGAAATTCTCAGGTATTAATGCAAGGTCAGGAGTACAAATATGCATCTAGTTTATAGTTTGATTTGGAAGGAGTTTAGTTAAATATTGGCTTCAAGATAATATAATGGAGCTTCTTTGTGAATAATGTGAAGACATAGCTAAGGAGCCATGGAGTTCCATTAATCTGAATTTTTTTTGGGTTGCAGGATCTTGAAGAGGTGGCAATGAATTGAAATAGAATTCATGTAGTTTAGCTGTTGAGTTTGGTTAACTTGGAAGAATAGATGTGTAGTGTTATTCGTCCTTGGTCAGAACATGATTAGAATTATGAAAAACACTTAGAGGGGTTGCCTTAGTTGCTCCCAAATTTCATAAAATAATTGGTGCTATTCTCTATATGTCCATAGTGGCTTAGATTATAATGAGAAGATAGGTCCTTTGTTAGGGGTGGATTAGATGTTAGAATAGGGTTAGAAGCATGACAAATGGATGCTCGCTAATCAATTTATACTTAATCAAGTCGATGAGCTGGTTGGGTCTAATCAGGTCCTAATAAGTTAGGTTGGGCTTAATTACTCCTAAGAGGATCAAGTGGGTTAAAGAATTTATTTAAATAATTGGGCTCGATCAATTGGTAATGAACCCAAACTCAAATGCACTAAATATTAGGTTTAATCGATTTTGGGAGATAAGCCCAAATTTAAAGGAACATGGGTTAGGTTTGATCAACTCCAAATAAATTGGTAGGGTTTAATCAAGTGTCAACTCAAAAGATTGGCCTAGATTATTTAAAGGGGTTGAGTCAAATTTAGAGGAGCCTAATTGAGCAAGGTATGGCTGGATACAAATCGGTTAGGTTTAAACAAATTTGAAGATGGTTAGTGAACTATAAAAGAAAAGTAAATATAATTGTAAATGTGGAGATTAGAACCCATGTTTTTATAGCCACAGTGGAGAATCCTAACCACTAAGGTAATATAACACACTTGATTGAATGGTTGGGTTTTATTAGTTAAGGACAAACTCACCTATAATGAAGGCTAGGTCTAGCCGTACCCAACAGGTTGGGCGCGCCCATTTGAGTAGGCTATTGGTGGGTCATACTCATGCATCTAGAAATGTAAGGTTTATAAGCTATTTCTAGTTGTGAAGAGTTCAACCATAGATAATCTCTTAACCATCCCATCAAATAAGTGGAGGATTCATAATGGCGATAGTTATTCTGTATATTTTGATATTGAAAATCAAATTTTTGAGATGCGAAAACTGTGAAAACCTAAAAATATACATGCCAAGTTGGTTTCCACACTTGAAGAAAAAAACTTAGGACGTATTGTTCAAATTATTGGCCCCGTACTAGATGTCATTTTTCCCCCAAGAAAGATGCATAGACTTTACTATCAGATACCGACGTAGAGTGGGGAAGCACGCCAGGGGGGAGTCTCGTGTGATTCCGAACGCCCTTGATAGAGGTAATTTACTCTTGCCTAGTTCTTACTCAGTTGTGAGTATTTATTGGTTTTGTTATTTGCTATGATAGAGCATGCCTTCTCGATGATTTCGATCATTTCTTTGTTGACTACATACACATAGTTGATATTTTTCACTTGTTCGATTGGTTCCATGTTTATATGTGTATGATTGATGTCTGTAAGATAGTGTTTACTAAAGATGCCTGTCCGTTGATCGGCACATGGCTGTGCTCACACATGAGCTTGTGCTCCATCCGGATAGGTGTGTGTCAGTTTTACTATCTGTTGTTGGTTGTTGAATGATCGCTGGGCGTGCATACCTGTTGACCAGCACTTGACCATGGGAACATGTTGTGCTTGTGCGCTGGCCGGGTAGGTGTGCGTCAGCTGAGCTCTGTTCTTCCGCCGGGTGTAGTGGAGCGTGGCTCCTACAAGACGTTCAAGGCTGAGGACACCCTAGCATTCTGGCATTCCAAGCCAGAGGGGTTGTAATATTGTTCAGCTCGTTAGTGGGATTGATTCGCTAACCGTGTCTCCATGTACGAGAGGTGGCGCTACCTACTCACGACCGGAGGGTCGTTCCCAGTTGAGGTTGATGATGCTGACCAAGAGATGCTTGTGGAGTTTTCCTGAAAATTCTCTTCCAAAGTATGAGATTGTAGATGTGTTAGGGGTCCTTACCGTTTCTAGTCTTGTGGTAGGTCTGAGACCCATAAATGATTGATAGTGCGGGGCATGGTCCCTACTTGATTGTTTGGTCATGTTTCTTTGATTTACCTATTGTTAGCTTATCTTTTGATATTACATGACTTCCTTGTGATCCCTGTAGGGGTACTTATTGGGCTTTCATTTCAAAAGCTCATACACTTGTTTTTATTCTCTTTCAGATCGTAAGGAATAGCCTCTACTTGGTTACGGTCGATCCGTGCATGTGCTCGGGGCCTGGAATCCGGGTCGGGGCGTGACACGTATGTTACAATAATTTCAACTTTTCCTATATAGTCGTATAAGTTGTCTAGAAGACCATATGGGGTCACATATGGGCCCCATACAGCCCGTATGAGCCCGTATGGATATCCATATGGCCCATTTCTGGGCCCGATTTGTCGCCAATTTTCACATGATTTGGTCCCACCCAGACCCTAAAGGCGTGAGATATTTTCCAAATGGGTTAACCACGATATATACCAACATTCTATGTTTGATAGGGTTATGAATTTTTTGGGGGGAATTTTAAAATAAAGGTATTAATGATAAGATACTATGTGACTTTCATGTATCGGTAGGTGTGTCATTATTATATTCTTAAACTTCAATTAAAATTTTTGGCAGGAAAAATTTTCATTGGGAAATGTGTTGGGGATACCCACTTGGGCATATCACCCTATCAAACACAAGCTTTGGGTCGACTTGGAGATCTTGGAGTTCACCGACGGCGAGGCTTGGAAGGATTGACTCCGGGCGGGGTAGCGATTATCCTGCGGGCTAGCCGGATCTAAGGACCGCAAAGAAGAACAAACGAAGAACCAAAAGAACTAGAGAAAATACTCTGAAATTCAGGAAAATAATTTTATTCAGAATTCAATAATAAAAAACTAACCCACAAGCCTGCTTAAATAGCCTCAAAGATTAACCTAGAAACCTTATCATCTAATCTAAATTTGCTAAAATTGACAAATTATTATTTAAAACTAAACTTATCTAAATTTAAAAATTTAAACAAATCAGATAACTCCTAAAAATCCGAGATCAAATCGGATTCAAATCCTATCCTAATTTGGTATGTGAAATATTACCAAAAATAGAAAAAAGATCGAAAACCCTAATTCGGCGGATTAAATATTTCTAAAAATAGAAAAAAAAAAAACTAAAGTTCTCTCTAATATGACATCCCCATGTCATTTGCGCCACAAAGAACTTTCCGAATTGGGGTTGAACGCCCGATTCTGATATCGGTAGCCAAAGTTATGGCCAAAATACCGAACCACACCCCAAACCGACTCAATCTTGGAATTGACTCAATAACTTCTCGTCTTTATGTTGATCCGCCAACCCGGTACCAGCATTTGACTCAAGCCTCTTGCATCAAGGATCCTCTTGGGAACGAGCTAGGGCTTGAAGGGAGATCATCTTCAACGATCTAATCTACGCACCAACAGTGAAGGGAACATTAGAGGGAGTTTTATTTGCATTTATTTGGATGTTTCCTTATCTTATTGTATTGGATTTGATTTTCACTTGTATGGGGAACTAATACTCTAGGTATTTGGGCATATTGAACCCTCGGGTTATGAATGAACTTTGATTTCGATTGTTAATGGTTATCTAGTTGTTTTCCATTATTGAGGCCTATTGGATGTTTCATTGTTATGTTAGTCTCTCTATGTTGCGGGAGCCCAAAGAGATTATCGTAATCCATATGGGGGAAGAAGCGAGCGCCTTCCCGAATATAGATCGACTCCAATAGAGGAGATTGTGAGTACACCAAGAGCTCAGTACAAAGGAGAGCGAGCATTCCCACAATCTTTCCAGGATATAGGTTCCCTAGATCGTAATGCAATTGATGAAATTTGGTATTAATCGCCTCGAGAGAGGGATTTAGTATACCTTAGGAATCCTTGGTCTAATCCATTGCAACTAGTGACTTTCACATTCATTATCTATCTTTATGAGAACCTGAGGGTGATTCATTGCCCGAATACCCGCTTCTTATGATTGATTTACCCTAAGATTCAATCTCGTCATTAATAATATCCAATTATTAGGTTTTATTAGTTTATATTAGTTCAAACCACCACCACTCTTAGTTTAGACTTGATAATAGATGGACAGCTAGTACTAGTATTTCTTGGTCTCTTTGACATTCGACTTTCCATAGTCCACTTTATTACTTGATATGACCCGTGCACTTGCGGATTCTGCGCATCATTTGGAAACCCTTAGAAGATCGAACGGTTGCCTAGGTTTGGAACCCTAGCAGTGTCGATGGCGTGCAACACCTTGTAGAAGAACTGGGAAATGGGACATCAGAAGATCGAACGTTCTTCGAGGTTAGGAACCCTAAAGGCGATGATAGCATGTAACACCTTGTAGAAAAACTGGGAAACGGGACTGCCAAGACTCCCCTTCCCGAAAAGAGACAATGAAACAATGGAGCGATGCTACGACGACGACGGACTCGTAAAGGGAGGACAAAGATAGACTACGGCTAATGAAGGACCCAAACCCAAAACCCTAGAACCATTGTTCTGATGCCATATAAGAATGAAAGTGTGGAATGGGTGAAATGAATCCTTGACATTGTCAAATGGTAATTCCCCATATATATACAAATGTATGTATGAAGCGCACACATGGGCATATATATATATATAGAGAGAGTGCATGATCTAACAAGCCTATTTGGTGCCCATGTAATGCTTTTAACAAAATTGTTAATCCAAGCAATGAAAGCCGGATTGCAAAAGAAAGGGAACCGAAATACTATATATAAAGCCCCAGGAAACTCACTGTGGACTTGGATCCGCGAAATCTATTTTGAGTTTAAATTTCCTTCCATGCAATCCTCTCTGATACCTTGTTAAATAATCCAAAGAAGCAAAGATAAGATAAATAAGAGAAATGAAGAACAAGAAACACAAGAGAAGAGAAGATTAAGATTTTTGTTCAACTATCATAATGCAGTATAAAAGAAAATACTGCAGAAACCCTAAACACAAAGAGACTATATAGGCTAAATAAAGAAAACTGAAAAGATTATTTTATCCTTAATAACTAATAAAACAAAATAACCAAACCCTAACAAATCCCTTAATATCTCAACATTATCTTTAGGGGTAAAGCCATTTTTTGTCCCTGAAAACGGGACCAATGTTCATTTCCATCCCAAAATTTAAAATTTGTTCAATATGGTCCCTATGTATTGCATATTTTGACATTTTGGGTCCCTATATATTCCGTATTTTAGCATTTTTGACCCCTATTGCTGACGGTCATGTGGAATATCAATGAAATGCATATAATCTTTTTATTATTATGTTTAGGTCATTATTTTGTTGATGTGGAGTGATAAGTGGCAGTATATGCTGATGTGGACCGTATTGAACAAATTTTAAATTTTTGGGATAGAAATGAACATTGGCCCTGTTTTTAGGGACCAAAAATAGCTTTAACCCTTATCTTTACTTCCTCCTAGAGCTTAGGGTTCTTTTTTTTATTTCAAGTCATAAATAATTAGTTTGTGTTTGATGACCCATTATTTAATGAATGTTTTAGTCAGATTCATGTTGCTTCTACATTTAAGACATGTAATGCAATAAATTGATGTATTATAGATTTTATTATGTCTTCATACAATATTTATTATATTTAGTCTAAGGTTGAATCTTTTTATTGATGAATTGAGGTTTAAATTTGGTATGGAATTATAAAGTTAATTATAGCTATTTCATTTAAATAATACCAAAGGCCTTGTATGGTTGTGGGACAAAACAATATAAATGAGTTGATCTATCTTGTGGCATGTCGCAATTTTTTTTATTTCTTTTGTTTTGGTAAAATGAGCGGCAAGCTAATTATAAACCAAGGGTGTGTACAAGCCTCGGCGGACTAGAGATGAGGACAAAGCCCGCGCACACATGATGCTGGGACTACCTGCCACAACCACTACTTAGAGTCCCAAAAATGGGCCCTTACCCATAAACCGAACCAAAGATCTCTTGGTCATTGGAATTTTTATGGGGACCGAGATACCAATAGACTACTTGATCATTGGTGTAGCGAGTCGTAGTTTTGAATTGAGGGTGGTACAAAATGCAAGTTAATTTCTAGGTATGCATGGGCGTTCCCACGGATGAGAGATACCATCTTTTGTCAGTTCTGAAGAAACACAAATGTCTTAATGTGTTACATTCATAGAACAGTTGGTCTTTCTATGGCAAAACTATAACTGATATATCAAATTAATATTGAAAATGTGCTTCTGCAGATGACCAAATTTTCTAACATAAAAATCATTATCCAATGATGCTTCCTGCAACATTATATAATTTTGCATCATTAGCATGACTGCAATATGGGAAATTTCCTTGGAAGCAAAAATCTACGTAGAAACAAGTTCTTTCCTGTCCCCATTTTTTTGGCAGACAACAGATCCTGATGTGTGCATATAATAGTCTTGTTATTGTTAATTACATTATCATCATGAACAAGTTGGTTTTGGATAAGATCAAATGGGATGTGTACATCATACTAAAAAAGTTATTTACTATTAAAGGTCAGCTCTTCCAAGTTTCCTATGTAGAAGGATTAATGTTAGCAAGTTAATTAACCAATTAGATCCTCACTATCCGGCAAAGGGCCAGGTCAAGCTAGTACAGTTGAAAACAAAAAACATAATAGTATTTAACAACAACAACAACAACAACAACAACAACAACAACAACAGCAACTAAGCCTTAATCCCATACTAGATGGGGTCGGCTATATGGATTCTCTGGTTTCATGTCGCTCTCAAATATGAAATAAAAATAAAATAAAAGGAAATGAAATAAACTGAAATAAAATGAAAAATAAAATACATAAATAAATAATAATAACAACAAATAATTTCTATGAGAGATTGGGGTGTTAGAAGCAGAACAGTATCCCTACAAACAAAGCTAAGCTAATGAAGAAAAACCTTTTAGCCGGTTTATCAGTAATCTTATACTAGGTGGGGTTGGGTATATGAATTTTTTTGTCTCCATGTCGCTCTGTCAAAAGCAAGATCCGGCTCGATATCTAACATAATGAGTCTGGAGACACCATGCACCACTCTCTCCACGTAATCCCGTGCCTACCTCTACCTCTTCTTACCTTCTACAACTAAACTATCACATTTTCGATTTGGAGACACAGGGGTCTCCGTGCGTCATCAATAACCATCTTAAACGCCCTTCTCGTATTTTATCTTCAATTGGTGCAACATGCACCTTCTGTCGGATGTGTTCATTTCTAATCTTGTCTAATCTTATATGACCACTCATACATCTTAACATCCTCATTTCAGCCACATTCATCTTATGCATATGTTGAACTTTAGTTGCCCAATACTCGCTCCTGTATAGCATGGCTGGTCTAACTGCCATCCTATAAAATTTTTCCTTTATTTTGTTAGGCATCTTTTTATCACATAACACCCCCGTGGCACTTCTCCATTTCAACCATCCAACTTTGATTCTATGGGTTTCATCTATCATCCCACCATCCTAGAAAATGGAACCTAAATACCTAAAATGGTTAACCTTAGGCACTACCACCCCCTAGTTTGCTCAGTAGGGGCATACTAATATAAAATATAAAATATAAAAATATATATATATATAATGAAAATAAGCACATCAAAAGCTCTTTCATATGAAAGTAACATATTACAAATTTACAATTGCTCTCTGTCTTTTCATAGTTTGAAAATGTTGCAGGATATTTTTCATTATCAATAATACAAAATATATAAATTTTTTGTATATGTAATCAATACTACCTATCTACCCACCTATTTCCCTACACCAATTTGCAGCCAAAAAAAATCCCTATAAAAAACCATGAAAAAAGACTAACGAGAGATAAGAACAAGAAATAAGGACTTGACACTAACCTGATTATCAACAGGGAAGGGCCGAAGATGGCCCGATCTAACAGCTGAGAACCAAGGTGAGGAATGAGTAACATATAAAGAGCTAGAAAGGAACATAGTCGCATAGATGGAGTTGGAAAATAGGAAACGGGAAATCGAAAATGAGAATCAAACTTTCTAAAGTAATTTTTTCATATAAGTCCTTAGAAAATTCTTTAATTGTTTTTGTATATGTTTTATTTTTTAGGTTTAGTTGGCGAAAATTGAAAATATCAAAAAAAAATATTTAATAGTAAAAAAATTATTTAATAGTAATAATCTAAAAAATTATTTTAGTGGGGGCAGTTGCCCCCACTGCTCCCACTTTAAATCCGTCCATGCTCTCGGTTTATTACTTTCTACAATATATATATATATATATATATATATATATATATATATATATATATATTGATAAATGTGGACAAATCACTAGAAGTACGTCATAAACGTAGTTCGAATCATCAACTTCTCCTTGTGAGAAAAAATGGGTTAGTCAACTTTTATTGTGAAAGTTGATACCTTCAACCATGTTTCATTTGGAAGTTGCTAATTCAAGAGAAAAAGATTTGGAATTATTTTTTTATTGAAAGCAGTTTCATTCTATGGTAAAAAATGTTACAGATTACATTAATAAGTGTCCCAGAGTCCCTAGTTGGGCCTGGGATCCTTTCACAAAACATAGCGTCCCTTGCTAGTTGTTGTTTTCAGGCTCCGAGACAGCGTCATTGAAGGTATCCCCTGATCAAACAATATTTCTTGAGTAAGTTTTTAATTTCCTTAATATTGTTCATATTCAGACAAATATTTTGTTGCATATGTCTATTTATGTATCTTATTAGAGAGACAACAATAAATATTCATCTGGATTTTTCAAACAGAAAACCGAAGTCCTTTTGTTAATTGCTCAAAGGCTGGGTGAAAATTTAGACTTGTATTATTTTTTATTTAAACATTTATAGCTCTGGCATGTTGTTGTTTAAGAAAGCAATAAATTGATCCTATTCTCGATGATTATCAACCTAATTATGCTTCAGAAAATTATATCCTTGCCGCTCGTTTTTCAAACAAAATGCTACATTGCCTTGGCACCAAAAAATTTTGGCTCTACTTGTATGTCTTTAGTTTATATCTACATGACGTGATGTTTTCAATCTATGTACTACCAAGAAGATGCAAATCAAAATCAGTTGCACGTCCCTTTCATATCCACCAATCAAGGCTAATATACATTGAAGCTGTCAAGGTTGAGAATAACAAGGTCACAAAATAAACTGTGCAAAGGACACCTGGGATCAATAAATTTGTTCAAGATGAGACTTCATTGGTTATCCTGACAGTGATCTTGAGAGCAACCTTCCTATCTCCGCCGAGTTTCCTGCAATCCCCGTAGAATTCATTATGATGCTACATGTATCTCCTTCAGCATATATCCAAAAAATAACGTCCATCTTAATAATTCACTTGCTATTCCAAGGATCATGTTTCTACATCTAACCACCCATTTGTTTTTCTTTTCTTGACCAAATTGCTATCAATTATCAAACTATTGTAATTAATTAATAATAAATAAAGTCCCAAGGAAAGTATCATTCAAGGAGCATAACATAATAGTTAATCTGCCGATCAAACAAATTGAAATATTAGCACTTGTCCTCATGCCGCCCGTGCATGCACGCGGTCCAAATTTAGTTCATACCAAAGATAAATAGAGGTTGTCGCAATTTTGCCTAGCAAGGAGAAAAGGAACTATTTTCTCTAACCTCCCTAAGACAGCACCTTCCCTGCTATAGTAGCCTCAATGCTTCACAACTAACAAAGGAACTACTACCTATATACTACTATTGTGCCTCTCATCTTATAATCAGCCTTAATGGATAGGAGGATAGGTTTGCTGGGATGTCAATTGCCTCCTAGGTTTAGATTCCACACAACTGATCAGGAGCTAATAATCCATTACCTGAAGGGGAAAGTCACCTCTTCCCCCTCTCCGACAGTATCAATAATTGCAGACATCGACCTATACAAAGTCAACCCATGGGATCTGCCTGGTGATTTTCCATTTTTTTCATTTCATCTGCTTCATATTAATCATCATTGTCATAATCAGTCTATATACGTGCAAATCCTGCAATTGGACTCGTAAATAATATTTATCTCTTGACCGGTGTTTAATCTTAAAATTGGACTCATGAATCTAATGAGCAACCCATTAATCATATTCTGTGTTTTTGTTTGAATTTTCACCTTCTAACGTACCCTTTCCTGTTTCCATCATCTGTTTAACTGTAGCTTAATTATATAATTAATTAAAAGACCTCAATATTATTGTTTGACTAGCTGACGTGGAGTTTGTTTGTGGTGGTTGTCTTGTCTTTATACCTGTAGGCAAAGCTTTCTTTGGCGAAGGGCAATGGTTTTTCTTCAGTCCGAGGGATCGAAAATATCCAAATAGTGCATGGCCAAATAGGGCAGCTGGATCTGGGTACTGGAAAGCCACCGGGACTGACAAGCCCATCCTCTCCACAGGAAGTTCTCAGTGACTTGGTGTGAAGAAGGCCCTTGCCTTCTACAAAGGTCGGCCACCAAAGGGAATCAAGACTGACTGGATCATGCATGAGTATAGGCCTCTTGACGCCACTCCTACTTGTTCTTAGAAAAGCAAGAGCTCAATGAGGGTAAGCATATACCTCATCTCCTTTTTCTTTTACTTTTTATTTCTTTTTTATTTTTTTGGCCACAATCAATTGAAAAACAAACAAACAAACAAAAGTATTAAAAGTGTTATATCTATTTATGTTTGATCAGTTGGATGACTGGGTCCTCTGCCGAGTGAGGCACAAGAGCGCCATGCCATTCCAAGCAGAAGATAATAACGTAAGCTCAAAACCATGTCACAAGATGGTAAACCACCAAGTAGAGAAGCAGGGAGGAATGAAGAGGATGAGGAGTGGATTGTTTGAAGAGACGGACTACCAATTACTAGCATTACCTTTTAGGGACCCATGATGAAGGCAATAATAGCAGAAACAGTAGCAATTGCAATTATACCAAGTGCCAAAGCTCAGACGTGGGTTCCAACCAAATCTGTCCGAATTATAAAGCTACAACCTTCGGAATAGACGACGATGCTCAACCTCTTCACTAGGTTCTTGACTCAATCAAAAGAAAGCTTTCTTTCGGTGCGTTGGATGAGTTCCTAATGTTAACGCTCAATATGCGATTCAACAACCATGGTGGTCACTCCGACCAATTCTCACCCACGTAGTCAGATTCGGCTGGTCATGGCTTTCCAGACTTCTTGATCTGATGTTTTTCTTAGCACTTTTAATTCTTCATCATCTTCTTACACTATTGTTTAGTTACTATTAATGTAACACCTATCTCTTTAATGGGCGGATGTCACACCAAATTTGGGCTAGGGAGTCTTGACCGCTAAATTTGTGTAATTTAAACCTGATAATAATCATAATAATCAAACTACTATTCATAAGAAATAAACAAAATGTTTAATCTTATACAGAGTTTATAAATTTTCGGAAGAGTTCTAGAAGTCTAAACATTAAGTGTAAACAAGCACTATCCTTATCTGCTATGTCAGAGCCATCAACTGGATTACTCATGCTCACTTACCTACGCAAGTAGTTCAATTGAGTGAAAATCACTAATATCAGAAAATAAATATATATATAATGAAAGATTTACGAATCCCAGAAATAATGCTAATCATATGCATTATCTTCTCATTAGATTAACATGCCAAGCATTTCAGAAAACCCCGAATAAAGCACATATGCAATTTCAATCATCATAAGCATATCACAATCACATAAAAATGTATGATAAGGCCTCGTATCATACAATCATGCACCCCTAGTTAAAATGTCTCCGTAAGGACTCCAACTACCATCAGGAACAAAGGCATACATCTACATGATCTTGATGCCCGGGAACAGAGGTATACATCTACATGAACCCAGCGCCTGACGACCAGAGGCATACATCTACATGTGTACGTCAAGCGAGCATCTTGTATCCGATACAGGCTCTCACAAGAGACAGGAAGGGGGTTTTTATAAAAAGAACGACTTTCGCAAACATTTTTGGTTTTAAGAAAAACGATTGAAAACAAATCCCCTTCTTTAACCCGGTCTCATCTACTTAAATATATGGGCTCTATCCTAAGCCCCTGCTGGGTCCCCTATACATAACTAACTAAGGTGCAACCTATGATACATGAAATAATCTTTATCTACCCCTTAGGGTTTCTTTTACATTTCTCATGCTCTTTAACATTTAATCAGTTTAATAAGCATGAAATCACTAAGTAACTATAGCGATAAAATCCATCGACAAATCACAAACCGAGATAAAACTCATATAAACAAATCCGATGATAAAAACCTGATCATATAACATCTAAATATAGTCAAGTTACTCACCTTAGTCTAGTCCGAGCTTAAGACTGGCTCGGTCCTTCAGCAGCAGCTGTCTTGTACTTGCCTTTCCCTTTACCTCTCCCTAATAATGAAAATAGGGAAATCCATGAATACGGAGATCGTATTCTTAGCTTATATTCTAACTTAGACTCACTAGAGTACAATGAAGACACTTAGCTCACTAAAGCATGATCTCTTACTTAATATGCATTTCATGTCTTCAAGATATATCTATAACTAAGTTTCTATCTCATCACTTCAAGATTAACACATTAGTAAGGTACTTTACTAAATTAACGTAGCTAGAAGTACCTTGTTTTAATAACTGGTCACTGTCCCGATTTGTGAGTTTACTAACATAAGAGAAGTCTTAATAGACTTTAATACATAGCTTCACATTACTAATGAACCCATCTTATATTCATATATTGTGACTTAGCTCATAAGAGTTTAACTTTGTTAACTAGAGGCAGAACTACAGTCCCACTAGAATGAAGTATTACTTTCAATAAAATACATCATTGCTAGGAATGAAATATCACATTCACTTAAAATAAAACATTACTAAAATTAGGATTGTAGCTTAAATTTATTCATGCTTGTTTCCATTGCTTGAAATACCCTTAACCAATCATGTATAATCTAGAATTCATACGGTTGCAAGAAGTCACTCCAACTTTCATGAGTTCCTAAATGTGTTCATGATCAGTATTTTTAAGTATTTAAATACGAAATAGATGTATATAGATTTTTCCGAAAATTTTGACAACACCCCCTCTATTTCTAAGCTCCTGAAATATACAACCAAGCACCATTAAGGGTCCGTTTGATACTCGAAAGAGAACAGCACAAGAGTACAGCACAGTACAAGTGGTTGTAGGACATCACAACTGTTTGTACTGTTCTTTGTTTGATATTCAATGGACAGCACAAAACTTTTTGTGCTGTTCTCCGTTTGTTTTGCATAAGTACTGGACAAAATACTATAAAATTACTATAATACCCTTGTGCTTTCTTATGTTGTTTTGGAGTAAATTTTTTTAGAGTTTTAATATAAAGTTGGGGGCAAAATTATTTTTAACTTGAGGTCATTGTTGTAATTTTAATATAAGTTGGGGGCAAAATTGTCTTTAATTTAAGGGCAATATTGTAATTTTTTAATATAAATTAGAAGCAATATTGTTCTTAAGTTGGGGGCATTGTTGTATTAATATAAGTTGGGGCAAAAATTGTTTTTAAGTTGAGGGCAATATTATAATTTTTTAATATAAATTAGGAGCAATATTGTTCTTAAGTTGGGAGCATTGTTGTAATTTTAATATAAGTTGAGGGCAAAATTATCTTTAAGTTAGGGGCATTATTGTAATTTTAATATAAGTTGGGGCAAAATGTCTTTTAGTTAGGGGCATTGTTGTAAATTTTAATATAAGTTGGGGGTAAATTTGTCTTTAAGTTGGGGGTATTGTTATAATTTTTAATTTAACTTAGGGGCAAATTTGTCTTTAAGTTGTGTTGTCCCTCACTTAAAAAGTTGTACCGTATATTTTGAGGGACAAAATTTTCAGCCACTTGTGTTGTACTCAAACACCTTCTTGTGTTGTACTGGCATCCATTTGCAAATCAAACAACGTACAAGAAACTTTGTCCTGTGTTGTCCCTTATTTTTTTGCGTATCAAACGGACCCTAAGAGTCTAATTAAATCATACATCTCATGAATACAAGATCCAATTCATTCATACATGGTTTATCCATTGTCTTAGTAGTGACTGTTCGGCCTTATCAATGGAATCATCACAGCCCGATCAAGTCATTACACACATCATTCATTCAATTATTAGTGAAAGTCTACTTGTGGTTCGATCCGAACCCCGGGGGTTGTCTACTTCTTCGATGGTTAGGGTCCGTGCTAAGGTTTGCCAGAGCTAAGGCTATGGTGGCTTGCTCGCCAGAATTAGATCTCTGTCGAAGAAGGGGACTACTGGCAATCAAAGGTGGCCGAGGAGCGTCAGTGCGGGTGGCATGCGACGCCGGAGATGATCGGGTCTGCGGTGCGGCCAGCGGAGGCGATGGTGGTGGGCGCTTGAGATGGCGTGTGGGCGGTCAAGCGGTGGCGGGAAGGCCGGCGTGGCCGGCTTCATTGCCGGTGCTCGGCGTGGAGGAATGGGCCGAAATTTGGCGTAGGAGTCGTGGAGGTGGGGCGGCGGCGCAACTGCTCGGGGATGCAGGCGCACTCACGGCCTGGGCACGGCTGGCGTGCAAAGTCGCACGCAAAGGCTGCAGCTGCCGGAGGAGAAAGCCGCCGGCTCATGGAGGCGGCGAGGTGGCGGGCTGGCCTGCAGGTCAGGGCAGAGCTGTGGAGTGGCGCCAGGCGTGGGTGGGACGGTGATGCTCAGCCTGGCCGCCTGCAGGTGGGGTAGCTGCCGGGCTTGCTCACCGGTAAAGTTCGCCGGAAGAGTGAAAAAGGGGAGATCGGGCTTGAATTATGGCTAGTGAGTGGAAGAGAAGGAGAGATGGAGAGAGAGGAATTTCCTCTCATCTTACTTATAAAAATCAATTACTATGAAATACTATACCACTATAGTATTTGTCACACTTCCTATGAAATCTATTTACTCTCTTCTAATATCACCCATCAAACCATTCATTATAAGTTGGTGATTTAAATTCTTGTCACTTGATCCCAATAATTCAACTTTTATAACATGCCTAAGTTAAAAATTATTCATCCCAATAACTAATCTTTATTTATGTTACACTTGGTTCAGTAATTTTACCAAGGTTTTCAATTAACCTCATTTGTCATTGTTCCATTTTCACTAAATAATAATATCAAGTGTCTATATTAATTAATATCTTAACCATTCAACTACTTAGTAAATTGTATTATTTGGATATTAAATTGATTAGTGATGCCTTTAATTATCTAAATCTTTATTCATCCGTGAATAACCCCCGATTTATTATTCAATAATTATTGAGAAAAATCGAGGCGTTATAATTAATTTCTGAGCATAGTGGCATATCATTCTACAAGCGAATGTACGTACTCAAGACTCCTATGGAATACTTTATTTTTGTTTAGAATCATCTCCCTAGCCAAAAAGCCATTTTGTTAATTCCTCAAACAATTCGAAACATTAAAATTGATAAAAAAATTTAAATTGTTTGTATAGTGTGCCACACTAAATAAGTCACCACAAGGTCCTATTCGAACAAAAGTAATATGATAACGAAATGTCCCATAATACTATATAAATTATATTAATGCTCGAAATGGATGGGGTACGTTGGGATTACAACTCTGTTCCAAGATCAACTAATAAAATTGATGATGAGTGAGTAGGACATGGGACTTGGCAAGCTTGATGACGGTTGGGATGGTTGTCTTGCGGAGATGCCATTGAGGGTGAGACGATAGGAGGCTCCTTTCCTACAACGAAAGTCCGGGGGTTCTTCCCGGACCCTCCGACGGTCAAGTCAGTAAGAGGAGAGATGGAAAAATCAAAGAAGGGGAGGATTAAGTTGTTTGAAAGTCAGAATTGGGAGGAGGAAGAACTTAGAGGTTGGTGATGGGGTTTTCCTCTTGGGAGACGGCCCAAAGGAAGGTGTCTTGCTTTCTCTTTCCTTCTCCATTTATACCTTGGTAGTCTTTCGTACAAGGGCGTGCTTCGGCTGCTTGGCCGGTCTTTAGAGGCACGCATCCCTGCCAGACGCCCTCCCTCACGTATGCACAAATGTGGGCTCTTCTACAAGTGGGTAGTCGTGAATCTCTAGGAGTGGATCATCCGATCATACGATTCTTGCTAGGCTTTATCACGCCCGATCACGCCACATATACAACTCGATTTTCCTCATAACAAATTATATAGTAATTTGATGGCCATGTCTTGATTTCTGAATGCAAACACTCATAGTCTATGTTGTGGAGAAAATCGGGTCGTAAATGTGGCGACCGTCGAACATACCAAGGCTTATAGAGCCCCGCACAAGACAAGCCTACTAGCACCATGTTACGTGGAAATTCCCCACTATCTCCCTGCAGAGAGGGATATGCCCCTGTACCTATGTCAGGAGAGGTCATTTAGCAGGAGAGCGCGGCCCAAATAGACAGATTATTGAGAGCCAGGTAAGGCACGTTCCCATACGAATGGGTCGGCGCAAGTGTCAAACATGAGACCCTCATCCAGACCCTCCAATACAATGGACAAGGTATAAAAAGGGGAAGAGAGGGGAAAGAAAGGATTTTCTCTGGGAGCTTCTCATCTATCTCCTTCTTCTTCCTCACTTCCTATGGATCCTTACACCTCCATAGAGGATACCACCTCTCATTCTACCTTTCTCTACTTTCCTCTATCCGAACTTGATTAACTTGATTGTCAGAGGGTCCAGGGAGAAGCCCCCCAGACTTCCCTTGCAAGAAAAGGAGGTTCTCTTGCCAATTCCCCGTTGTCTCTCACCCCCAACGAACACCAGAGCACATCAACGAGCTCACTGTCCCCAAACCATTCCCTCTCATTCTGCACCTTTCTAAGTTAATCTCTGTATGGAGAGTGGATATTGAAGTTCTCTAGTTTGGTGTCATCTGTAGGGACATGCGAGCATTATGCCCTATGGCACCATTGATGGTGAGAGACGAAGGAGGCCAACCGACGGATCTAACAATGAGGGAAACCAGAAGAGCCATCATGGTCCCTGGAGAGGTAGCTATCCCCCAAAATCTAGTGATGCTATCGAGGTTTCAGACGGAGGAGTCATCCCAACCTCATCTCTAAATGGCCACTTTTACCTCCATGAAGACATAGAGGTGTCCTCGAATTCTTTCTCCCTTTAGTCATGAGATTCTTGAGGCCTCCCTGTCGGTCGGGTTATAGATGCCACTACTAAAGGTATATTGTGGAAACACGGACCTGACCGGCCACTTGGAGTACTTCATAACCATGATGTTGCTTTATGGGCTTTGCGTAGGGCGTTTCCCACAAGGTTAAAGGGTGTTACCCTAGTCTAGTTTTCCCGCCTACCGGCAGGCTTCATCTATTCATTCGAGAGGCTGGCCGATCTTTTCGTCAAAAACTTTTCAACTAGAAAGAAGAAGGAAAGAACCTCCACGTCATTGATGGAGATCAACAACAAGAAGATGAAAGCCTCCGCGACTACCTCCAAAGGTTTAATCTAGCTCCCTTGGAGGTACGAGAGCTTAACCTGGCTACTGTGGTGCCAACCCTTATCAGGGGCCTCCTATGATCCCCTTTTCTAGTCTCCCTACTAAAGAAGCTACCGGAGAACAATGACGGATCTTGACATTAAGTCTTGAGGGGGGCAACAAGTTCAATGATAAATAATAAAAATCTCATAAAACTATAAATTAAATAAATGGATAAACAAAAAAATTCACATACTTAAAATTATGAGCGGCGTTCTTTTAACATCGTAAAATTTAATGAGTTTTTTACTTTTCCACCCCCTCAAAAATAGTCAAATCACTTATCACTCCCTCACTTTTCAATAATTCCCCATAACCCCCTCCTTTAATTTTATTTTATTTATCACCTCTAAACCAAATTTTATTTTAAAATCTTTGATTTTACAAACAATAATTATATTTCTATTTGACCCCTTGAAATTTTTCATAATTATATAAAATGACATGCTTTGTTATTAGACCCATATCGGGATGTCAATAAAGACCTGAGAGGATGGTCGATCTCCTATCCCGAGCTGAATAGTACCCAGACACGGACGACGACCATCTATCCGGGCCAAAGGAGGCCAGGAATAATAAGCTTGGAAGCGGATCGGCTAAGGTCGGGAAGCCACCAACTAAAAAGTGCATCCAAAAGCTGGCACCGGTCAGCTTCTGGAACTACATCCCCCTTAATGATAGTGAAACCATTATCTTGGCAAGCGCTAAGAGATCCCGGATCCTACCTTGGCCGCCTAAGATGAAGGACTCGATTAAGCGGAAGTGCAGCAAAAAATATTGCCACTTCCACAAGGACCGCGATCATGACACCAAGGAATGCATCCATTTGAAGGACGAAATATAGCTTCTCATCAGGAAATATATCGTTGACTTCATAATAACAAGCTGATAGGTGATCTGCTACTACTTTTTCAAATCCTCATTTGTCTTTTATTTCAAGATTGAACTCCTGCAATAATAATACCCAATGGACTAAATGATGTTTAGCATCAGACTTGTTCAACATGTATATTATTGTTGCGTGGTTAGTATAAATAATGACTTTTTGTGATTTCCTGTCGAATTGTTATGCGATGTAGTTGCAACAATGGTTTTACCATTGTAACACCCAATTCCAACTAGGGACCAGATGTCACACCAGCCAGCTCAAGGAGTGAACCCTGAGCCTAAGGCTGTAGTACCTGATGATTAACAACTAGAAAATCATGCGGAAGCTAAATAAGGTAGCATACTCAAGTCATATCTGGCAGACCGAAGTATTATTTAATACATTACCAAATTAAAATACGGACATAGTACAGACATAAGTGTCTCACATAATAAAGAGGTCCACACCCTCCTACATATCAACCAAATACATAGCCAAATAAGATGATCAGAGCCCACTATAGGTCTTAACACTCTAGCTGGTAAACCGGAGTCTCTACTCGAACTCCTGTCTAGCGCCTGCACAAAAACAATATGAAAAGAGGCTGAGCTACTTGAGTCCAGTGAGGTACTAACACTACTGTCAGGTTTAACATACCTGTATGCCTTCAATAGTAGATAATAAAATAATGAAATGTGAGATACATATACTGAACGATATTAAAACATGAAAACAGCATGCTGATCATAAATATGATTCGAGCCAATATCCAAATAAATCAAAATGATATGCACATATGCATTTCTTTAATCATTTATCATCAGAACGGGAGATGATTTCCACATATGTCCTGGCTGATCAACTCAAAGCCAGTAGCCTTCACGGTTGGACCAACTCAACAATCGTGGAGGTGACAATCTGTGAAAACAAATCCTCATCATTAATCATATTAGTGTCAAAATCTGCGGGAGATGATTTTCACATATGTCCTGGCTGACCAACTCAAAGCCAGTGGACCAACTCAACAACCGTGGAGGTGACAATCTGTGGAATCAAATCCTTGTCATCAATCATATTAGTGTCATCAACACCTCTACTTCCATACAGCGGAACCAAAGTGGATACCAGTGGACCAACTCAACACTCGATAGCTCTCCGATTGGACCAACTCAACAACCGTGAGCTATAAATATATAAACGTATACTAAGCATCCGATGGATACGGAAAGGGGGTTTTGTTTCTTAAAATCAGGAGGGTTTGAAAACAGATAGTTGGACTAGTAAAAACAGAGTTATAAAAAACCACCCCTTTCCTACCTAATATCGTATTCTCTGGCTCTATCGTAGAGCCACCTCAAGCATGAGCATGTATGTGAGATGCAGTGCGGTGCACTACTATCATTTCAATTTCTGTAATATGTATGTGCTTTTCACATGCTTTTCATAAACGAGTTTTCAAAAATACCGAAACATGATCACTACTTTCATGCTTGAAAATTTACGGTATTTATGAAAACTAATCAACTCATAACATGAATTCTCAAGAAATAAATACGATAAAAATACGGAAGAAGTATGATAAATTTACAGTTGTGTTCCCTCACCTGAGTCTAGTAGATTTCTAGGACTGACTTGGTTCTTCGGCGACAACGGCCTCGCCTTTGCCTTTATCTATCCTAGGAATCGAAAATACGAATATCATAAATACGAAATCCGTATTTCCAACTCGTACTGTAATTTACACTCGATAGAATACGATAACTCGCTAACTTCTCTAATCATGATTTTTACTACAATCTAACATGTTAAGCATGGAATTTCTAAAAATTTTGGACAGAGTCCCCTTTGTTTCTAGGGCTCCTGAAGGTAATACAATTATTCACATTAACATGGTTTACATTTCTATATTATAACATGAAGTTAGAACACTCATGGCCTCAAATCCCCTACTTATTCCACTCGATTCCCTCCCTTAATCCACACATTCATTTCCAAAAATTTCATGCTCCCAATCATGCATTCAATCCAAATTTTCCTCCAATTAGGGTTCATAGAAAATTTACTAGAAGTTTTGGAGCCCTTGTGCAGCTCGTCGGCAACCAAATCAGGCCGATGCTCGCCCAGAGAAGGCAGGCGAAGTTCGTCGGAGGAGGGAGAAAAGAACAATTGGACAGTGGGGCTGCTCGTCGGAGCTGGGCGGCCAGGCGGCACGCATGTACAAGTAGGACGGACGGCTCTGGCTGTCGGGGCGCAGCTCACGGCTGGGCGCGGGGCTCTGCTCGGGCGGCGGCGGCTCATCGGAGGGCGTCGCGAGCAGAGAGTAACGGCGTCGGAGGGAGGCAGGCGCGCCTGCGCACGGCGGCGGGGCGCGTCCGGCCTCGGCGACGTGCTGAAGGGGGTCGGGCAGCAGCGGAACTCGCGTGGGGGTTGGCAACGGTCGTCGGGTGGGGACGGAGCGCGGCAAGTGTGGCCAGCGGGCGTGGGTACCGCAGGGAGAGAAGAGAAAGGAGAAGAAGCACGATTCCTCTTCAAATTGAAATCGATTTTCAATTTCCCATGCCCTAAGTCTTCATATAGCTATTTATATCTATTATAATATTTAATTTAATTATTTAATTCTTTTATTTAAATTATTATTTAACTCTTTAATTACTTTAACTTAACATTATACTATTTGTCACATGAGCTTAATTAATCTAAGTTATTTTTTTATTTCATTTCTTTAACTTCAAGATTAAACTTTTGAATTATTGAACACTAGCTTTCATTAACTTATCTTATCATTTACATTATTGTCGCATGGCTTTATTCAAATATCTTGAGCTTTATGTCACTTCATCCTATTTTAATATAATCTTTTAAATAATTCGTCGACCTAGATCCGGAAATCCCGGGTCAGTGATTCTAGTCGTCACGGGCGTATTGTAGCCTCACGGGTCGTCTCTTCTCCCGACCCAGATCCGTGTTTCTTGGCTTTTGACTCAGTCAAATTTACTTTATCTGGACTCTAACTTTGTCCGATATTCCTACTTAATTACTCTGGATTAATTAATACTTAATAAATTTCTCAATTCATTAACCGGGATCCGTCTGTTCATCCACTTCAACTATTTAAATGAAAGTGATCCGGCCTAATATGGCCTTCCCTGGTCCCAATAGTTGCGAGACTGGATTTTTAATTTCATAAACTCTCGATTTTCTCTTAATTGAGTTTAGAAGTCACTAGCTCATTTTCTGTGTTAATTAATCTCGTGAAATTTTCCAAAAATTAATTTTTTTAATTTTTTTTTTTATTCGGAAAAAATTTCTGGGGCGTTACAACCATAGTCTCTCAAAAAACACTCAAGCTCTCTCACACACACAATCAAAACATTAAAAAGTATGAAGTGAAGAGACACAAAAGTTTAGTAAAGCAGTTCATTTTCCAAGCCTACGTCTTGGGCGCCAAGCCCGGAGAAACGATCCACTAAAAGAGGAAAGAAAATATGAGTACAACTCTCTTGTCACTCATCTCACAACATACAAAAACACCCTCACTCTAGATTGACTGACTACCACTCTACCTAACTCCCTTAGGTTCTCTCAGGTGGCATCCACCTCAACCTTCAGAGCGAAGCCTTATATAGACATCACCACGACCATATATTCACTTGCCTCTTTTAGAATCTCCTAAATCTCCACGGGAACTATTTTGGACACCTTCCAAAAATAGTCGTTGCAATCCCTGTCGCACTCGGACTTTTAACATGGCCTAACTGTTGAACTAACTAAGATTGCAGCGTACGTTGCAACTGACCTCGCAGCCTCCAACCCTCTCGGTCTGAGCCCGAGTCGAACACGTCAGATCTTCCTGATCTTGACCACGCAACTAGTTGGACCTCTCTACGTCACGTTCACAGTCCTCTTTAAGAGACACCTCTCCTAGGTGCTTCACGGCCTTCCAAACTTAATCTTCATTTATCTAAGTTTGGGACACATAATCCTCCTAGATTGTCTTCACGATTTCTTTCCAAACTTAGCCCAAGTTTGGGTCTTCAAATCTCCAACATACCAATGTTAGCACATACCATATTTAGTTTTCAATCAAATCTAAATATGGTCTTCAAATCTTTAATCAAATCTTCAAGTCAAATCTTCAGCTCTTCCTTAACTTAAGGGTTGCGCCATAAGTAGTTGTTACTTAATATATCCTAAATCAGATTTTCCCTCTAAGTTGGCTAAAGTTTCCATGTGTGTTGTAACTTTTTTCTATATATAGACTGCAAATAACTTGTTCTCCAAGTCACCAACGCCCTTCCAAATTTTATCTGTAAAATACCTAGGCTTGTTGGATTCTTCCTAAATATATCTCCAGTAGATCTTCTCCAAGTATATCTCCAAGGGCATCCTCAAAGTTTTCCAAAAACAACCTCTTCCTAAACATATTCTTATGAGATCATGAAGCACATGTTAGCTGAAAAATATCTCCTTGATATTGCCAGTTGTGTTTTGACCTTGCCATCTATGCTGCCAACTTATCCTTGCCACATCATCAGCTGTCATTGTATCACATGCATGACAAGTCATCACACTCCTTGTCATTATTAATTATGTTATGTCATGATCCATGTGTACGCGTGGTTTGTCATCCCGCACCAAGTCATCAAGTGCCAAATCATCATTTTCATTATGCATTGAGTCTCCAGCTGTCATTTTCGTTGCCACCTCAGCACTTTGATTGAACACATGAATCATGTGAGCCGCATACATGTTGTAACTACAGTTGCATCAGCCTGTTGTCAAATAATGCCAACACAAGCTTTTTTTTCACTAACAATCTCCTCATTTGGCATAATTTGACACATCTTCCTCTACTAAAGATATCTTGTCTTCTCTGGTGGAACGCCCCATAATCATGTCTTGCCATATCATCACTTTATCATAAAATCTTCTGTTATGCCATCACTTTGTCAAAAAATGCCAATCAAGTGCTCAAGCACTAACAATCTCCCCCTTTGGCATTATTTGACAAACCAACTTTCTTACTCTCCCTTTGTGTCGGATTATGCCAAAGAAATCCATCTTCTCCTTGTTGATGTTCATCAGGGTGCAACTCCCGCTATCAAACACAAACACGAGCTGGTAGACTCCTGTTCTCAAATAATGGCTAACATGCCCCTTTCTCCCCCTTTGTGGCACATGATGCAACTCCCCCTTGAATTGACTCCCTTGGTTATTGTTTCTTATATTGCAACTACCCCTTTTTTCTTGCGGAGAACTTTGGAGATGTTGCTTCGCTCGGAAGATATTGTTGACTGGACCAGAGAGTTTCTATGAACTAAAATCTCTGGCTCCCTCTTGCTTGAAGATCAGGTCTTCCTTTGTGTTTCGTCTGCACTACTAGCACCCTTGACTTTGCAGGTTTCTAGATCTAAGAAGGACCTTCTTCTCAGCTACTTCACAGCTCTTTTCTGACATTTTGGGGATGCATCTGACTTCCTAGTTTTTTCACTTTATGCTTTCTTTGACGAATTGGAACATCATCATCAAAATCCTTTGTATTGACAGTCGGTCAACTGGTATCGTAATTGGAGATGCAACTTGTTTTGCTTCCTTTCAGATGACTGACTTTTGTAATAATTTTCTCCAAAATATCATTAGAATCTTCTTCATCTCTAGTCGATGGGGGTCTCCTTGGCGAGTCTGGTCCTCGCTTTGACCCTTCAGCACCTGAAACTTTCACTAGTGTCCCGGTAGTACTTCCTTTGCTTCTCTTCTGACGATGGTCCTCGAGCAATGATTCTGAAACATGAACAAATACACCGTAGATTGCAATTTCTAGGGTTCCCCTAAAATAAATCCTCTTAACCACTTGTAGGCACCTTTTCAAGAATAAAAATAAAACTAACAAAAGAAACTTAAACACTTGGTGCCTCTTACAATAAGGAAACAAAGGAAGTTAAAACAAAAGAAACTCAAAACTATTCCCTCTAAAAATATTTTTCCTTCTTATTCTTGTTTTTTTTTTTTTTTTGAATTCTTTCCTATTTACGGATCTCCTAGTCCAATGGCCTAACCTACCATGTCTACTTTTCCAGCCTTCAGTTTTCTTCTATCAATCAGCCTCTCGTGGCAACAACCTCTTTCAGCATCCTGCTTCTTCATAGCTTATGATTTCGTCTCCTCTGTAGCTTCTCTTTGTGAATCTTGCTTTCTAATCCCTATCTTCTTGATCACAGTGGTCTTCTCTCTGAGTCTCCTTCTGATAGTTGTTTGCACATATCCAACTATCCTTCCATTCCTTAGGACTGCTTTCAACTTGAAGCACTTTGGTCTTATATGGCCTTTCTCTCCACAATGAAAGCATATTGGAGCATCTTTCTTCTATTTTTTCTAGGGCTTCTGGGGTTTGTCGTGTCTTGTACACTTGGTTTGTTGAGCTTGATCCTTGACAAAGGAGACTTCAGGGTTGCTTTTCTTCACTCCTGAGAATTCTCCAACGTAGCTAAGTCCTTGTCGGCTCTTGGTTGGTTTTCCAACTGCTAATATCTCATCTAGCTTAGCTTTCACTTTGTTAATGGACGCCATGGGCTTCTCAACATGGCATAGTTTGTGTTGGTAGTCTTCCAACTTTTATAGAGCTTCTTCTTTCTCCTTCATAAGGTTTTCATTCTCTTCCTCAAGATTTTTATTCTAGTAGATCATCTTGTCGAACTTACTTAGCATGAGCTCATAGCCTCTGAGGAGATCTCCATTATTCACTTCTTTACAGTCACTGTAACTTGATTTATAAGTCACAACAGATGTTGCAACAGAACATTCAACATACTTGGAACTTCCTAAGTAATCAGCTTTCTTTATTATAGAAGGGAACGCACCATGATGGTTGATCCAATAGCCTCCATCTTCTTCTTCCTGATTCTCCTCTGACTCATCATCACTCCAAGTAACATTATGTGATTTTATTTTATGACTTTTCTTGAATCCTGATGATTTTCCATTATAATGTGGGGCTCTAATTGTTAGTACCTCTTCACCATCGTTATCTCTTCCTTTAGTGGTTGCAACTGATATAGTAAGACAGTTTGCAATAGTCTTCGATCTTCTTGATTCTTCTGTTTTCTTCAAAAATGATGTGAATGTGACATGATTGTTGGTCAGACCTTGTACTTCTTGTGCTTCCAGATTCCCATTTGACTCATTATCACTCTACTCAGTTTCTTCATAATCTCTTATATTGATGGAGTAGTTCAACTTTTTCCTTTTCATGTTTGTACACTTATGTTGTAGATGACCAATTCCTCCGTACTTCCAACATTTTATTCCTCTATATTCCTTCTGGCCTTTTCCTCGGTTCTTCCATGTATTTCTCTTGGGGTAGCTTCTTCTGTTAGGACTTGTTTGAGCAATTTGTTTAGGCTTCTGAGCAATGACATCATACCTTTGTCTTCATATTGCTCCAATTTCTTGCTCTTGGTTTCTGTCTTCAGTACCAGGTTCTCCTCCTTTTTGTCAAGCTTCTGGTTCATTTCATATGCTTGGAGGGATCCCATCATATCATCAAGCCTCGTGGAAGTAATGTCACGGGCTTCCTCTATCACAGCCACCTTTACTTCAAACCTTTTTGGTAGAGATCTCAGGGTCTTTCGGACTAGCTTCTCATCTGAATATTTCCTTCCTAGTTGAAAAGCTTGATTGGCTATGTCCATCAACTTGGCATTGAAGTTGCCGATAGTATCATCTTCTTCCATCCTGAGATTCTCGAACTGAGTGGTTAGCATATGAAGTTTAGAAGCACGTACTAGATTTGTACCATCATGGATTCTTTGGAGAATGTCCCAAGCTTCCTTGGTTGATTCGCATGTTGCAATATACTCAAACTGGTTCTCATCAACTCCACCAAAGATTGCATTGAGAGCTTTTCCATTGGGATTTGCTTTGTTCAACTCCTTCTAGGGCCAGTCGCTCTTCTTCTTCTTTACTTCCTTATCATCAGCATCAGCAAAAGTTGGCTCTTTCCAGCCTTCTTCAATTGCACTCCATGCATTCTCGTCAATCGATTTGATGAAGGCTCTCATGCGTGCCTTCCAATAAGGGTAGTTTGCGCCAACGGGTAGCCATGGATGGCTGATGGATGTGCCTTCTCTTCCAGTCATGGAAGAACTCCTTCTCGAACCTTACCGACCTTGACACCAATGTAACGAACATCAATCGGCTCTGATACCACTTATGAGTTCCTCCCAGGTTGTTGTGTGATGTAGTTGCAACAGTAGTTGCACTACAATCTCTCAGAAAACACTTAAGCTCTCTCACACACACAATCAAAGCATTGAAAAGCATGAAAAGAAGAGACACAAAAGTTTGGTAACCCAGTTTGGTAACCCAGTTTGGCTTCCAAGCCTACGTCTGGGGGTCAAGCCCAGAGAAATGATCCACTAAAAAAGGGAAGGAAACATAAGTACAACTCTCTTGTCACTCATCTCACAACATATAAACACACCCTCACTCTAGATTGACCGACTACCACTCTGCCTAACTCACTTAGGTTCTTAACGGTGGCATCCACCTCAACCTTCAGAGCAAAGCCTTATATAGATGTCACCACGTCCATATATTCACTTGCCTCTTTTAGAATCACCTAAATCTCTCCGGGAACTATTTTGAACACCTTCCAAAAATAGTCATTACAATCCCTGTCACACTCGGACTTACAACGTGGCCCAACTGCTGAACTGAATAAGGCTGCAGCTTATGTTGCAACCGACCTTGCGACTCCTCCAACCCTCCCTATCTGATCCCGAGTCAAACATATCAGATCCTCCTAATCTTGACCACGCAACTGGCTGGACCTCTCTATGTCAAGTTCAAAGTCGTCTTCAACACACATCTCGCCTAGGTGCTCCACAACCTTCCAAACTTGATCTTCATTCATCTAATTTTGGGTCACACAATCTTCCTAGATTATCTTCATGATTTCTTTCCAAACTTAACCCAAGTTTGGGTCTTCAAATCTCCAACATACCAATGTTAATGCATACCGTATTTAGTTCTCAATCAACTCTAAATATGGTCTTCAAATCTTTAATCAGATCTTCAAGTCAAATCTTCAGCTTTTCCTTAACTTAAGGGTTGCGCCATAAGTAGTTGTTACTTAATATATCCTAAATCAGATTTTCCCTCTAAGTTGGCTGAAGTTGTCATGTGTGTTGTAACTTTTTTCCATATATAGACTGCAAATAACTTGTTCTCCAAGTCACCAGCACCCTTCCAAATCTTATCTCCAAAATATCTAGGCTTGTTGGATTCTTCCTAAACATATCGCCAGTAGATTTTCTCCAAGTATAGCTCCAACGGCATCCTCAAAGCTTTCCAAAAATAACCTCTTCCTAAAGATATTCATATGAGATCATGAAGCACATGTGCGCTAAAAATATCTCCTTGACTGTGCTAGCTGTGTTTTAACCTTGTCATCTATACTGTCAACTTATCCTTACCACATCATCAACTGCCATTATATCGCATGCATGCCAAGTTATCACACTCCTTGTCATTATTAATTATGTTATGTTATCATCCATGTGTACGCGTGCTTTGTCATCCTGCACCAAGTCATCAAGTGCCAACTCATCACTATCATTATGCATTGAGTCTCCAGCTGTCATTTCCGTTGCCACCTCAACACTTTGCTTTAACACTTGAATCATATGAGTTGTATACATGTTGTAACTACAGTTGCATCAACCTGTGGTCAAATAATGCCAACACAAGTGCTTTTAGCACTAACACTTTTAACAAGACTAAATAGGGACTGAATTTTTCGATTGCATAAATCATGACCAACAATTCTCTTTCGATTGTGGTGTAATTTTCTTGAGCCTCTGTCAATATCTTCCTCGCGTAGTAGATGGGTAGAAAATGCTTGTCCCTTCTTTGACCTAAAACTGCTCGTACTACAAAATCACTTGCATCGCACATTAGTTCAAAAGGTAAACTCCAATCTGGGACTACCATGATTGGAGCTTTTATTGAATTATCCTTCAAGCTGGTAAACGCTTCCATGCATTCTATAGTGAAATTAAAGGTTGCATCTTGTTCTAGTAATTTAGTCAGAGGTTTTGTGATTTTTGAAAAATCTTTTATGTACTTCGATAAAACCCGGCATGTCCTAGAAAGCTTCTAACAGTTTTGACTGACACAGGGGGCGACAGTTTATCAATGGTTTCAATTTTTGCTTTATCTACTTCTATATCATGTCTAGAAATCTTATTTTCTAAGACTATGCCCTCTTAGACCATAAAATGACATTTTCCCCAGTTTAAAACCAAGTAAGTTTCTTCACAACGTTGCAAAACTCTTTCTAAGTTACGGAGGCATAATTTAAATGAATCACCAAATATCGAAAAATAATCAATAAAGACCTCTATGATGTCTTCTATAAAATAGTCAAAGATGGACATCATGTACTGTTGAAAAGTGGCAGGTGCATTACATAAACCAAAAGACATCTTACGATAAGTGAATATACTATATGGGATGTGAATATAGTCTTCTCTTAATCATCGGGTGCTATGGGGATTTGCAGATATCCTGATATCCCATCTAAGAAATAGTAGTAATAGTGGCCTGAAAGTCGCTCCAACATTTTATCGATGAATGGCAGGGGAAATGGTCCGTGCAGGTGGCATTATTGAGTTTCCGATAATCAATGCAAACTCTCCATCTAGTGACTGTTCTTGTTGGTAAGAGTTCGTTCCTGTCGTTTTGCACAACGGTCATCCCCCTTTCTTTGGAACCACTTGTACTGGACTAACCCACGAGCTATCATAAATGGGATAGATCCCTCCAGCATCCAGCAACTTTTTCACCTCTGCTTTCACCACTTTCTTCATATCCGAGTTTAGTGTAAGCTGAGGTTGCAACTTGGGTTTATAGTCATCCTCTATCAAGATCTTGTGTGTACAAAATGTGGGATTCTAATATCGGCTATTTTTCATACTAGAGCTCTTTTATGTCCCTTCATCATTGTCAACAACTTCTCCTTGTGCTTCATGTCTAGGTTGTAGGCGATGATAATAGGAAGCTTCGTATCTTCCTCCAAATAAATATACTCCAGGTATTCATGTAGCTTTTTCAGCCCCCACTCTGGAGGTTCCTCAATGGATGGTTTCATTTTCACCATAACTTCTTATCCAAATCCTCGCATGAGTTGGTTTCCCCAAACGTGTTTGCATTTGTTTCTTCGACGCACTCCCATCTTTTTGCCTTCTCACATACATTCGATCCAGAGTTGATCTCTTGTTGGTATTCCTTAATGAGTGCATCCTAATCGAGTGAATCCACTTCTTCCCAGTCGAATTCTCTAACCTTCGTGGGTTCTAACTTTCGCAATGTTGTTTCTCCACTATGAATGTAATATGCAAGGAGGTCTTCCAGTGAAGGTTGCTCAAAATGAGTCATCATGAACAAATTGTAATCCTTGTTACCTGAAAGAAACACCAATGTCAGTATAAGAAATTTTTTTTTTTGGATTTTTGGATTTTTAAAAGAAATAAAATAACTAGAGTAACAAATTCTAATGTTCCTAGCGTTGTCAATCCTGAGCAATGGTGCCAAAAACTTGATCACGTATAGGGTGCGCAACACTTCTCCCGCAAGTATACGGGGTCAATCAAGTAGTAAGTACAAAAAGAAAGGGTAGTCGAATCCACAAGAACTGGAATACTATCTTCTATTCCCTAACCTAAAGTATAGATGGTGTGTTGGTAGTTTACCTAATTAACTTAAAGAAAAAACTAATTCTAACAAATGGTAGATTGTGGGTAATCAGAGATGAAACATGCCACCTCGGATCACAATCCTACTAGAAATCCCTTGCTAATGATTTCTTAGTACTAATTATCTGAAGACTAGTTCTTGGAGGGTATGATGGAAGACAACTTCTAAATATAATACCCGATCTCTCAAAGCTCTAGTCACACCCTATCACTTGTGCTTAATTGGGACCTAAAAGGTATAATGTCTATGCTAACACAACAGTAACCACACTAACCAATAGTGATAACACTCTCGTGCTGCACTAAGACCTGACTAGGTGTATAGTTAGGGGCTCATCCACATGAAACAATAGATATCATAAGCATAGGCATATAAGGATAATGTACAAGAATTATCAATAAAGAGGGAACTAGCAAATAAAGAAAGTCAATAAAAAATTCATCCTAGAGTTCATGTGTTTGAGGCACTATAGAAGGTTTAGCCTCTCATACTATGGAAAAACATAATAAAGATACAATAGGAAGACATAAGGAAAATCATAGAAATAATCCCATGCTTGATGTCTCCTACGCCTTCAATCTTCTCCTGAAACCCTAGCCGTCGCTACGATGATCGCCCTAGACTGATCCACCCAAACGTTCTCTTACAATGTAAATTCGGTGGCCATTTATAGACTTAAATCTGTGAAGCACGGGTGCACGCCTGTGCATCTCTTCACGCGGCGCGATTTCACGGGTTTTCAAAATGCCAAGAGTTGCACGAGCAGATGCACACCCGTGCTCTTTCAACACACTGTCTAGATCAGTTACACAGTCGTGCACTTCTCTGTGAGTGTCCTTTAGAGCTCCTTGTGTCCTGGAATGTCTCATTTCCTCTTCCTTTTGCTCAGGGTACCTATTTACATATTCAATCATGAAAACAAATCCAAAGAAGCACAAAAATAGAGAAATAGATGCAAGGAACAGGATAAATGCATATAAATATGATGAGAATATATGTATCATTATGCACTTATCAACGGTGCCTCCATAGGGGGTTGTAAAATTGGAAAATTCAGCTACTTGTCCCACATCTTAAGGATGAGTTCCTCTTTTCCAAAATCAATATTTGATTTCCCCTCAAGAAGAAAAGTTATTCCAAAAATTATGGGTACCTCTGGATTTACTATAAATTCCACCATAATGAAGTCAACAGGGAATACAAATTTATCAACTTTAACCAACACATCTTCAACTATGCCACATGGATTTTCAGTGGATCTGTCGATGACCTAAAGTGTCACTAAGCTCGGTTAGATCTCTCCCAGTCTCAATTTCCTATACAGAGTTAGCGGCATTACATTGATACTTAACATAATATCATAGAGAGCTCTCCCTAAAGATTTCTGCCCAATGCTGCAAGGAAGAGTGAAGCTCCCTAGGTTCTTGAACTGTGGTGGAAGTCGTCGTTGCAAGATGGCACTACACTCCAGAGTAAGTGTCGTGGTTTCGAATTCATCTAACTTTTTCCTCACATTCAGAATGTCTTCCATACTTGTTATGTAACTAGGCATGTTTCTTAATGCCTCTACCAAGGGAATATTTATAGGCAACTTCTCAAACACAACGAAGAAGTTCCCTACTTTCTCGTTTGATCACTTGACCCTTGAGGGCAAAGAGGGTATGGCAAAATTTCATCATTTTCTTCGTCCTCACCTTGCCCTTCAAATCTTGGCTTGTCAATTAGTTCCCTTGACCAAGTAATGTCCTTAATTGGTTCTTGCAAATCTCTTCCACCACTTATTGTTAATGTTCTAAGCATCAAATCTATCTAAACATGTTCAAAATCCATCTAAATATGCTTAATCATCTTCTTTAAACCCTAAAACCCTAGGTTTTCCAAGCAACAAGAAAGACTTGTTTACAAAGTGATTTTCAGAGACATAACTAAGATTTTTGATGCTAGAATACCGAAATCGGAGTCCAAAGATGGTTGGGATGCAAGGAGCTGCCTTGGGGGTATGGTGTGAGAGGAAGAAGGCAAAGGGACTGCGGCTAGGGTTTTAAATACAATTAAGGGTCACTCCCCCCCCCCCCTCCCCCTTCCTCGCATTTTTATCAGCAAAAAAAAGGATCATACGGGTGCATGCGCCAGTATGCCTCATCCGTTTTCTTCCTAGGACAAGCTGTACGGGCTCGTCTATTTCCTGACGAGACCATATAGGCAAGGTCTCTCTTAATTAGTTTAATGGATGGTGACCATACGGAGCAAATTTGCATGTATGGGTCCCCATATGGTCTTTCATAAGGACCATACGACCAGGCATACGGGCATATACCGCCCGTATGGCCTAGTCCTCCTTGACAATTTTAATTTTTCACACCCTATACATGCATAAGCTACCGTATACTTCCCTTCTTTGGCCCCCTGGCTGCAGAAAAATATATGACAGTGGTATCATGCATCCAAGAATTCTAAATTGGACTCTAAATCTCACCCCATTGAAATTAAATTGAGGAATAAGAAAGCATGAGGAATCAAGGATGTCATCAATTTATTTGACACTAACACTAAAACTAAGAAATGATACAAATCTAGAAAATTTTCTAAGACCCTAGGTTGAAGCGCTTGTTTAACATGACAAGCTTGACGTACCTGCTTTTCTTACCTAATGCCAGCTCAAAAAGATTAATGCCCTTGTTGACTGTCGGCTATGAGTGCAAGCACTTAAGCCACTACACACAAGCGTACATGGTCGAAAGTAATAAAGTCCGGAAGTACCGGGTTGAATTCCTCAGGGAACAATGACTAGGTTCTACCGATCACAAGTGTACTAAGTGTGTGAAAAGCCAGTTGATTAATCGGTGAAATTTATGCTTGAATTCTCAAAGGTGGTTGTAATACGAAGGTTGCTAGGGGGAAACTCTTAATTAGAAGGTTCTAGGGTTGTATAGCTTAATTGACTTGTAGTGGTTTTCTCCTATGTTTGCCTAGATCGCATGGATGTGGATAAGTGTTCTCAATGATAGAACTTGCACTTATGTATACTCCTGCTGCATCTTACAGGTCCTTATACCTAAGGAACATGCTCTCAATGTCCATACACCTATGGTAACGATGAAGAACATTATAGGGCTAAGCTCTATCACAACCGTGAAATACTAATGCCTATGTCTAAGCTAGGGGCACTTGTAGTGTCACTCCATCCACCCTATGATTCTAACACTTTCCTCATATGTATATATCTATGTGTAGAGTATTAGAGATAGTTGTTGCCCATCGACAAACAATAGCAATTAATGTAGAATCACATGCATACTCACACTCATACTATCAAAACAAAGCATAGGATACTCAATATTTCAAGTCAATGAATCCATATATACAACCCTAGAAGAGATGTCTACGCTGCCATTACAAGAGATAAATCCAAAGCAATGACAATGTTCATGCAAACATCCATAACTAAGTATAAGAAGAGTCAATAAGCATTCAACAATGAAAGATTAATTATTCTCCCTCATGCTCGAGTAACCCCAGCTCCGAAATACTGGTCGAAACCCTTGGACCAATGCTTTCTACGTGCAGCTGCTGTGAAGATCAAAGATGTCAACCCTAGAATTTCAGCTACTTTTTATACCCTCCAAGACTGTGCATCGTGATGTCGGATCTCAATCGTGATGCAAATTAAACCTGGAGAACTTCTGCACTAAACATCACGATGTCCTCGGAGTACATCGCGATGTTGTCCCTCGGGCCAGTAAGTCTGTAGAATCCTAACATCGCGATGTTCTAAGAGAACATCACGATACAGTTTTATTTTAGATAAGCATGTTCTGCCTCTCCTGAACATCGCGATGTGATCAGCGCACATCGTGATGTGAGCCACTTAGCTGCTTCAATTCACATGTTACAAAATATTTCACTCACTTTAGTATCTATCAACACCTAACCAATTTAAACCACTATTAAAGCACTTGAGACAGCTAATATGGCCAAGTAATGCATTTTAGGGCCAAAACCATATAATATTTATTCAATGCTAAACATCTTGACCATAAACACATGATAAATGCCTACTAAAATTGATCTCTTTCGAGAGCTATCAGGCCCTTGTTGGTCCTTCCTACAGTTACCAAATAACAATAATCCCAAGCTAGAGTATATGGAGTCACCATAGTTGACACTTGCGCATTGTCCTACTTCATCTTGGAATCGAATGTCCTTGTTGCTCCTTCTAGTCTAACTTCTTCCATGATTTAACTTGAGCAGGGAGCTTTCTCTTCCTATTCACTTTTTCTCTCAGCTCCTCATTTCCTTTCAGTTAAGCAGAATCCTTTTGAGTTCCTCCAGGTCCATCATCGAGTTTTATAAGATATTTTCTTTCAACAGGTCCACGGCAAGCAATTCCTGCATACAATCAAAAGTAATGAGGTCAGTATCATCAATACAGTAAGAGGTGTCATCATGGTCCATGGTGTGCTTCATTGCGACCGACAACTTGAACACTACTTCATTTTCTCTAACACACAATGCCATTCTTCCTTCATAATGGTCCGTCAAAGCTCGAGCAGTGGATAGGAACAGTCGACCGAGTATGTTAGGGACCTCAACATTATCGTCCACGTCTAGAATCACAAAATCCACGGGAAAGATAAATATGTCTTCTTTAACCAGTACGTCTTCTATAACCCCTTTGGGGCATTTAACTGATAGGTCGGCCAACTTTAGAGTCATTCTTGTTAGCTTCGGCTCTCCAAGCCCCAATTTCAGGTACAATTTATAAGGCATAAAATTGATACTCGCCCCCGAGTCAGCTAATGCTTTTTCACAAATTCACATTTAATGTAATAGCTGCTAACTCTTCCAATTTTCTCTTGTTCATGAGTAGTTCCTTCATGTATTTGGCATATTTGGGCATTTGGATAACACTTCGACTAAAGGTAAGTTGATATGCATTTGTTTCAGTAACTCCAAAATTTTCTTGAACTGAGAATGTTCCTTATCCTTCTTGAGCCTCTCCTGATAAGGTATGCGAGGATGGTACTCTGGTACGGGTAGCTGGTCCACCTTCTTCTCTTTGTCGTGCACTCTCACTCTTTATAGGTTTTTTAGCCTATGTATAGTGCTCCTTAACTGGAGATTTTTGCACTAGCATCTCCACTTCTTTTCAACTCCTTAAGGTAATTGCTTTCAGCTGTTCACAAGGATAGGCTTCAGTATTGCCTGGAAGGCTTCTTTGGGGTCTTTCTGCTATGGCATTGGCAATTCGCTCAACTTGATTATCCAGATTTTCAATTGATGCTTGCATGTTTCTCATTACAGCATATTGGTCTATATATACCTTGCCAAACTTTCCTCCGTAGTTGGTTTTCTTTCTTGTGGTTTCAATTGGTGCTGAAAACCTAGAGGATAATGTGCCCCCTATGTATTTTAATAGTTGAGGCTTGGATGATCCTATTTCGGAATGTAGGGCCGGTATAGATTTCCTTACAGTCATTGTGCATTACCCAAATATTGAACTTGTTCCATAGGTGAAAGTGCTTCACTTGACATTGGGCATTGTGAAACATGTGCCCTCGGCCATAAGTACCATAGAACATGATTGTAGCTGGTTTTGAATAGCCGGGGATAAGAAGATCAATCTTTCTTGAAAGTGTATCCACCTTGGCGGCAAGGGTTGCATCTGCATGTGTACTTATCTCAAAAGCTCCAACACTCTTAGATTGTTTTCCCCTTAATGACCAATGTGACTCATTGTTGGCCATGTCCTCAAATAACTGTTCGTCTTCATCAGGGTATTTATTACTCAATGACCCACCAGTTACGGTGTCAATGAACTGCATTGTCTGATTGTTCAACCTATTGTACAATAAGTGAATTTTACTCCATGGGCCGAAACCATGATGAGGACAACATCGAAGCAAATCCTTGAACCTTTCATAAGCTTCAAACAATGTTTTTGAGTCTCCTTGCTTGAACGCTGAAAATTCTTACATGATTTTGGTCGCTTTACTTGGTGGAAAATAACGGCCAAGAAACTTGTTCAGCATATTTCCCATGTTCTGATAGATCCAAGGGGAAGTGATATAAGCCAACGGTATGCTCCTTCTCTCAAACTGAATGGGAACAACCTTAGCTCGATTGCATCATCGGATGCCCCATTAATCTTGAATGTACCACAGATTTGCATAAATCATAATAAGTACATGTGTGGATCTTCTTCGTGTCTACCATCAAGCTTGACTGAATTTTGTATCATCCTAATGGTGTTGGCCTTAATCTCAAAATTATTCATGTTCATGGCTGATAGGTGAATACTGAATTCCTCCCCTGTAAACTGCGGTCTCTCATATTCAAAAAGTGTTCTGCGAGGTTCAGCTATCTCTCTGATCTTGATGTTAATTTTTGGAGGGGTTTGCGGGGTTGAGTTCTCTACCACTGAAGATGCACCCTATGGTGCTTTTGGAGATGGTTTTGGAATTATCTCTTCGGCTTCTCTGAGTCTCCGGTGCAAGGTCCTTTCAATCTTAGTATCCTCCTCAACTAGACCCGTGGGATTTGCTCGAGTCATGCACCAATTCCTTGCAAAGTAGGATAAAAGAATAGGATTAGAATAAAACTAAAACTATAAAACTAAAGAAAAATTAAAATTAAAAATAACTAAATTAATAGACTCTTTGCACCCCTAGTATCCTTTAGTCCTCGGCAACGGCACCAAAAACCTTATTGCGTGCTTTGCAATTGTACGGGCCATGTCAAGTAATAAAGTGGACTCAAAAGAGTCGGATGTCGAACCCACAGAGACTAAGAAGTATTAGCACTAACTATCTATCTATTATATAGTCTAATCAGAATTGGGTGGTAACCTAAACTAATATAATCTCTAAAATGAAGAAAACCTAAGAATCAAAGCTCGCTAATGATGGGGTGGAGTCTTAAGGGCAATCAATCATGAAAAAGGGGTATTCAGGCAATGAACACCCCTCGAGTTCTTAAAAAGATATAGGTAAGAATCTTAAGGTTAATATTTACAAGGTTCTGGGCCAAGGGTTCCTACTGTGTATTTGGTCCCTCTCTCGAGGTAACTAATACCTAGTACCCTCACTACAATAGCGCTCTATGGAACCTATAGCTTGGAAGAGTTGTGAGAATAAGACATATTTAAGACTCGCTCTCTGTAGTACCCGATCTCTTGGCATACTCACAACTCTCTCTATTGAGGTAGATCTATATACGGGGAGGCGTTCGCTTCTTCCCAGTGTGAATTGGATTGGAAATCCGGGCTGTCGCAACATAGAAATCCAATGCAAGAAAAGCGCACTCAATAGATCTCAAAAAGTAAAGGGACTAATTAACCATTAACAATCAATGTAAAAAATAATCATTAACCCAAGGGTTCATCATGCCCTAATACCTAACAAGTCAGTTCCCCATGGAAGGCGAACACAAATCCAATACAAAAAGATAGAGATGAACAAGAATAAAAGTGAACAAACTTCCCTCCGATGTTTCCTCCATTGTTGTAGATGTGTATGGATCTGTAGTAAATCCCTCTCCCTTCAAGTCCTCATCGTTCGAGAGTGATTTCGATGATAGATGATATGAGGGATGATCAAAGATGCTTTCCCAAACCCTAGACGTCCCTATTTATAGGGCTCCATGCTTCTGAAAAATATTTGACGCATTTTCGGTCCGTGTGGGCCCACCATGTGTAAAAATCGACCTGAAACCGTCTACATAAGAGGGTCATACGAGCGCATGGCACGCTTGTATGGTTCTCTGGAAAAGTCTGAGGGATTCCGAACATTGGCCCGTGAAGTATACAGGGGGTTATACGGGCGCATACTTGCTAGTATACCCCTCTAAAAGAACAGAGAATTGGTTGTGGTCAAGCATACGACTGTATGCTCCCTCTTGCCCGCCTATTTGCTCCTAAAGCGTCCTGAATCTGGCTCACTTGAGGTGGGTGTGTTTCCTCTTGCTTCTTGGGGCCTTATTTAGCTCCCAACTTCGACACTTTAGCCTTAAACACCTCCAAAAATCCTTTTTGCTCTTGAAACGCCTTTGATATACCTTGTTTATTAAAACTATCACAAATTAAGTACCAGTGGGATATATCTTCACCAAATAACATACAAAGTGTACATGAAAGTGATATAAAATTATGATCCAACACTTATTAGTCGACAACCCTATTTCAACTATTTTCTCCCGAAAATTCTCCTCGAGCGACTCAACACTCGCGTCCCCCACATGTTTTCTTGATTTACCCAAAGATTTTGGTGCCTCTTCACCAAGATTAGAGCAAGGAGCATCGTCATCTTCATAACCGTGTCACCGTTCTTCCTCATGCCCTTATTCATTGATCTCACGGTCAGTACCATGAACTGAAACAAGAAGACGCTCACGATGAGGCCAACAAAGAGACGAAGATGGGAAGGAATTTCGCAACCCCCACCGGTACCAATTTTGGGACGCCGATTCATAACAAACAGTATGAGCACCTGAGTTAGAGGAGGTTCGTCGAGGCCCATACCATTGATTGGAAGGTTTTGGAGAATGTGGGCCTTATCAAGGAGGTCAGGAGATTGTTAAAAGTGGGCAGGTGGGACCGGCTACTTTCCATTGACAGGATGGCCTACCGAGAACTGACCCTAGAGGTCCTGACCACCATTACTTCATCAGAGTGTGGTCTTGTAGCACAGAGGAAACCAGATTCAGTTTCAGCTAGGGGGGTCGATACATCAGATGAATTATACGCAATTGCCCTCCACCTCACTCTCTATGATGAGGACTTTACCCAGATCCCTGAGTACAACGCCATCGGCATCCACCAACCATTTGGGATGACCCAGGAGACTTACTAGAGTCAGCTCAATACTGATCCGATCTACAACCCGAGACGGTCAAAGGTCATTACCCTCTGCTCCCCAAGTCGAGCATGGCAGAGGGATTCCCCATCCACCTAGGATGGGTCATCGCGCACTTCTTGCTCCACAAGGGGACGTACACCCAGATCAAGTTCATCTTTGTTGGCCCGTATATTAGACGCCTCGCCTGCGGGATAGGGCTACTTTCTAGAGGCATCACGACGAGGATGAGGATAGTCGGAAGCTCATTGTCGATCATAGTCAACATACTTCGAGCGATGGGAATGTTGCGAGCAATACACACTTCACGCGGCATTACCTACAGAATTGTAGCCCCCAAGGAGCCGCAGGATCCAGCTGGACCCAGTATAGTGCCACCACCATCGGCCCCTATACCACCACCAGTTCCAGCTGACCCAGTCACCTTCTAGCATTGGGTAGTGACTATACTATGCAGGCTCACAAATCACTTTGGGATCCAGATACCACCTCCGTCATTCTCGACCACAATGGACAAGGGAGTGGAGACCTAAGATGATGTAGACAGCGACGACGCTCAGGAGCTTGACGACTAATCATCATCAAATTTTCTTTTTATTTTCACCACTTTTGTACTCTTTAATTTCTTTTAGTGTTTTCTATGTCACCAAGTGAGGTTGAGTCATCTCTATATATATTTTGAGCTTCACTATTGTGCCTTCAATGTTCATAGGAGGACTTGGAATACCATGGATTCTGTTTATATAAAAAATTCATGTGTCCAATTAGATCCTAATCTTGACTAAATTAGGATTTTTTTAAATAAATAAATAAATAGTCATATGGTTGCATCCCGAGACGGATCAAAGCATAGATAGCCCGAGAATGAATCTCGAGGCAATAAAAATTCGCCAAATTGAAATTTGGATAAAAAGTATATATATATATATATATATATATATATATATATATATATATAAATACTAAAAATAATAAAATAAAATCAATCAAACAAAATTTAAATTTAAATTTTGGTCCAATTGGAAATCAAGAAAGAAGGAAATCAATCAATCAAGCCAAATCAAACCAAATTAAAATTTAAACGTTGATCAAGAAAGAAAAAAAATTTAATCAATTAACTCAAAATCATATCAAAATCAAATTAAAGGATATACTTGATCTTAAAATCAGAAAATAAAGAATAATATTAAATCAAATTACAAAGGTTGCTAAAGATAAAAAAAGAAGGAAAATCATCAATCAAATCAAATGAAACCAACTTAAAATCAGTTTTTTTTTTTAAAAAGGAATTAAAATCATCAAAATCATCAATCAAAAGGAAGGAAAACCATCAATCAAACCAACTTAAAATCAGCCTTTTTTAAAAAGGAAGGAAAATCATCAATCAAATCAAATTAAAATTAGGATGAAATAAGAAAGAAAATAAAAGATAAAAAAATATAATAAGAAAATAAATAAAATAAAAAATCAATCAAATCAAAATCAAACCAGGTTAAAATTTAAACATTGATAAGAAAGGATAAAAAATCAGTCAACTCAATCAAATTAAAAATAAAAAAAAATTATATATATATATATATATATATATATATATAAAGCAAATCAAATCAAATTATAATTTAAAAGTTGGCTGCTTGATATGATTTGGGGGGAAAGGATATTTCTTTTGAAAAAAAGATCAGAGAGGGGAATATATAGCGGAAAAGAACAAAAAAAAAAGGCTAGAGAGAAATCAAGAGAGAAAGATAGAGAAGAAAAAAAAAGGGTTAGAGAGAAGGAGAACAAGAGAGAAAAGAGGGAGAAAAACAAGGTATTCTCTCTCTCTCCCCCCCTTTCTATGGAACCCAACCCTCTTGGCTTGCCTCACCGCTGAATAAGCCCGCCACCGACGCCACCAACGCCGCCACTGAATAAGCCCGCCACTAAAGAAGTTTCAATGATCGCTAGGCTGTCGTTGTCTCTCCGCCAGGCTCCCGTATTTTCTTGAGAAAGAGGAGACTTCTCCATCATTCAATCCCGGCCAAGCAAATGGACGCAACCCTATATTTGATGGCCTTTCCGAAGGATATATATAGGCTCAGGTCTGTGCATAGGTCGTAATGCCACATGAGAATGAGTCCATCGCCACCACCTAAGACTATGGAAGGTTGCCCCAAGGTGCGGCGACGCTGCTGCTACCATATCTATCGCCGGAGATGTTCTCAGATTTAATTAGATTCTGAAGAAGAAGAAGGAAAAAATGAAATCCCTCTATCCTGTTCTTCAATCGTTTTGTTGTCGATCAAAGCCCGATCAGAGTTGAGATCGGATCCGGAGATGGGAAGACTGAGAGCTGAAGACAGGAGGAGGTGACGCCGGGCAGGGTAGTGATTAAACTGCGGGCGGTGGTAAACAGGGGGGGATTGATAAAAGAGCAAGAAAAAGGGAGGACAAACAGAGGAGAAAAAGTATCTGAAACTTTAAAAGAAAAATATAACTCAATAATCAATGAATAAAATTCAACCCACAAGCCGGGTTTAAATAGCTAAAAAAACTAACCTAGATAACCTAGAAATTCTTTCTTATCCAAATTTGCCCAAATCGGCAAATTTTGGTCAAATAGAAAAACTTATCTAATTCTAAAATAACTAAACAAAACAGATAACTCCTAAAAATTCGAGTTCAAATCGAATTCATATCCTATCCTAAATTGGCATACGAAATATTACCAAAAATAGTAAAAAACACCAAAAAACAAATAAACGACGGGGAAAATAGTGAAATTTGAGGATGAAGGAAAGTTCCATCAAGTAAAGATGGACCCCACTTGCGCGTCGAGCCGAGCTTTCCGAATTGGGGTTTAGCGCGCGAATGTGATATCGGTAACCAAAGTTATGGCCAAAATACCGAAACGTGTCCAAAACCGACTCAATCTTGGAATTGACTAGACCACCTCCCGTCTTTACGTTGACCCACCATTCTGGAAACATCTGACTCGTGCCTCCTGCATCAGTCACCCCGGGTTGGAAAGAACTTGACCTCGAGTTCGATTGCACCTCTCTTCGTAGGTCTGGATCTTCGTGCTTGATCTCGCTCAAAACCCTGAAGATAGAAAGTAGGTTAGTAGTATTGGTTACCCGGTCAGGAGGGGCTTCATCCCGTCGAGGTGTCAACACAATATTTCTCCCTTTGATGCTAAAGGAATATGTATTCTTCCTCCCATCATGAATAGCATTACGATCAATTGCCAAGGCCTCCCCAACAATACATAACAGGTATCCATAGGCACAACATCACACCAAGCATTGTCAAAATACTTTCCGCCAATAGAAAAAGACACGAGGCATCGTTTGTCTACTTTTACCTTGCTGCCTCTACTTAACCATGATAACTTGCACGGTTTGGAGTGTCACTCTGTCTTCAACTGTAATTTCTGGACAGCCTCCTCGGATACAATATTCTTGCAGCTGCCGCTATCAACGATCAACTTGCATACCTTGCTAGTAATTGTACATGTCGTGCGGAAGATACTGTTTCTCAGCCAGTCATCCCTTGATTTTTCTTTGGGTGCCAACAGACTCTTGCGAACAACGAGGGTCTCATGGCCATCTCCAATCAGCATGTCACCAGCCTCATCATCATCTCCATAATCATCATAAAAAATTGTTCCTCAGCCTCATCCGCCTTGTCCTCTTCAATTAGCAGGTTCTTTCCCTTCTGACTAGCGAGTTTCCGACATTCAGGTGACTTGTGCCCCTACTCACCACATTAATAACAATGAACAGTGGAGTTAGAACTACCTGACATTGGTTGCTAAACGGGGCGTGACTCCTGGTGGTGAGCTGGTTGGCTGCTCTGATCGCTCCTGATTGGTGGTCTTCTATTCGCTGTTTTTCAACAGTGAGGGCACACTGGTATGCCTCCGAAACAGTCTATAACGAGTACAGATTGAGAACATCCTGCAATGGTTGGCGCAGACCTCCCAGATATTGAGCCACCAGTTGCTCCTTCGTCTTGGATAAGTCGTTCTGCGCGATCAATTGGTAGAAGTCCTCTGTGTACTTATCTACCAATCTTGCGCCCTGTCTCAACGCATGAAGTGGTTGAAACAAGGTTTGGGTGTAGCCGAAGGGGAGGAAGTGCCTCTTCATCTTCTTCTTCATCTTGTCCCAATCTACGATCTTTGGTTTGCCTTGTCGATCCCGTGAACGCCGCAGTTGCTCACACCACACGGATGCTCGGCCCTTCAACTTGATGGCAACTAGCTTCACCTTTAGACGATCAGGGACCTCCTTGTACTCAAATATCCTCTCGACCTCGTTCAGCCAGTCGATGAAGACTTCAGCATGCAGGGTTCCAGTAAATTCGGGTAACTCCAACCGTAAGCTGAGATCTTCGTGAGGCTCCTCTCGTGCACAGTGCTCTCTGGACTGCCCATGCCGGGAATAGGGGTTGACAAAGGTAGACTCGGAGTCGTGGTCTGAAACCTCACGATCCCCCAAATCTCGCGCCGCCAACCATTGGGTCAACTCCGCTACTTGTCTTTGCAGATCCTCGTTCATCGCTTCCAAGGCGATTGGGTCTCGAGACGGACCTTCCTCTACCGGAACATGTCCACCACGACAACCATCACGGCCACCACGACCTCCAGCCAATGATACCGAGGCCACAAGAAGAAGATGATCTCTGATACCAACTGACGTCGGGCATGGTAGTGATTAACCTGCGGATGGTGGTAAACAGGGGGGGATTGATAAAAGAGCAAGAAAAAGGGAGGACAAACAGAGAAGAAAAAATCTCTGAAACTTTAAAAGAAAAATATAACTCAATAATCAATGAATAAAATTGAACCCACAAGCCGGGTTTAAATAGCTAAAAAAAAAAACTAACCTAGATAACCTAGAAATTCTATCTTCTTATCCAAATTTGCCCAAATCGGCAAATTTTGGTCCAATAGAAAAACTTGTCTAATTCTAAAATAACTAAACAAAACAGATAACTCCTAAAAATCCAAGTTCAAATCAGATTCATATCCTATCCTAAATTGGCATACGAAATATTACCAAAAATAGCAAAAAACACCAAAAAACAAATAAACGACGGGGAAAACAGTGGAATTTGAGGATGAAGGAAAGGTCCATCGGGCAAAGATGGACCCCACGTGCACGTCGAGCCTAGCTTTCCGAATTGGGGTTGAGCGCGCGAATCTGATATCGGTAGCCAAAGTTATGGCCAAAATACCTAAACGTGTCCAAAACTGACTCAATCTTGGAATTGACTCGACCACCTCTTATCTTTACGTTGACCCGCCATCCTAGAAACATCTGACTCGTGCCTCCTGCATCAGGAGGGAGATGAAAGACCTATTGCACTTCAAACTATCGAGTTCGAGAACTCGATTTGTGATAAAAATCTAAGAAGATTGGGAAGGAATTGAGACGATAAGCTCCTGACCTCCCTATTTTGTAGAAAAAGTATTTCTTTGTTCAAGAGAAGGAGGCCAAGGAGCTTTGAATGACTGATCAGAGAGAGATCGCCGGTGAGCCTTTGCAAAGACAAGGATTTGGTGGTCATGAGAAGTTAAATCCAAAATCTTGTCCCGGTGCAAGCATTGCTAACTTCTAAGAAATTTATTTTGGAGCTGACATACACCCTTGAGGAAGACTGTGAAGGAAAATTCCCACAAGCTTTAGATGTAAGGTGTGCCCGATTTGCTACTGAGGATGTTGGTGTTCAAGACCTTGGCAATGAAGGAGAGATGGCTCTAATTACCAAATATATGAAGAGGACTCGCTTGGGGTCGACCAAACGTGCTTTTGGATGGCTTCTAATCCATGTTTAAAGCTAGTTCCTTGTTATAAAGGATTAAACAAATGATGGAGAGTTGTTGTTGTGCTTGCTGCAAAGATAAAGAAAAGAAGGCAATATTATGGTGATAGTGTTTGTTTCCCTTGGGTTGTAGAATCTATGGGACTCAGTAAATTCAGTTATTCAAATCTTTATGTGAAGAATTCTATTGTTGAAGAAAATTCCAAAAGCAATGTAAAATGCCTAGTTGTAAAAATGCCCTTCTGGTATTTGATGAAATGTCTCAAAGAGTTTATGGTTTTCTATTTTGGGAGAAGTAAAAATATGGCTGAAGAAGATGGATAAGAAATCTTTAATTTGTAAACAAATATCCAAAATAAGACTTTCAAGATGAGAATATATTGTACGACCCGTTTGATGAAGCATGCATATGATTCAATGTTAAAAAAAGAGATGGATGTAATGCCTTAAAGAAGCATGCATATGATCCAACGGTAAAAAGAAGGATAGCAGCTTAATGAGGCTCAATGTGTGGAGTATGTTGCCATCAAAGATCCATGAGCTTACAAATATGGCTTAGTCTCCTTTACAACACCAATAAAAAAAAGTGGTCAAAAGTGTTCATGTTCAATTAAAACTTATTTATTCACAAGCTGCATACGTATTGTTTCAATAGATAATGGGATCTAATCATTACGAGTTGAATTCCAACTCGTTCCTGTTAATTTGCAAACCAAGTTCCTGAGAATATTAATGATGGTTCACCTCGAGATGAGTATTTCATTGTCGCCTCGATATATATGTCACTTGGAAATTTGGATTTCATTGGCCGCCTCGAGATGAGTGTTCCACTGTTGCCTCGAAATATGTGCCACTTTGAGATTTGGATTTCATCGGCAGCCTCGAAGTGAGTGCTCCACTATCGCCTTGAGATACGTACCACTTTGAGATTTGGATTTCATCGGCAGCCTCGAGGTGAGTATTCCACTGTTGTCTCGAAATACATGCCACTTTGAGATTTGGATTTCATCAGCCGCCTCGAGGTGAGTGTTCCTCTATCACCTCGAGATATGTGCCGTTTTGTGATTTAGTTTCCATTGAGTATGCCGCTTTTTGAGATGTGTGCTTTACTACTTCGCGACGCACACTTCATCTCTTTGAAATCAGGTGAGCTAAACTCTCATAGTTGTGGAGCCCACACTTCCAGACTATAGCAATTTTTTTCATCTTATTGCACTTAAGATCTATTTGAGCTTTTAAATATGGCTCTTTGACTTTCAAAATATCACTAGCTTCCAGCTACTATATATTAACTTCCAACTACTATAACAAAATATTTATTATTATTATATTTGAGATACTAAAGCGATACAAATCCCAAGGCGGCGGCAAAGTAGGCATCTTGAGGCAACCAAACCATCACAAATACCAGGATAGTAAAGCGCGTATCCCAAGGCGGAGGCAGCATCATAACTAAATAAATAAATATAATATATACATATACATATATATATGTTGACATTTATATGTAATAAATTATTTTTCTGCAATAAATGAATTATTTTTCATTGCCTCTACTTGTACTTTTGCCCTTAATCGGAGGTTCCCAAGACTTTGTATAGGGTAATTAATAATAGAGGCTTGCCTCTATTAGGAACGGAAGAACCCACAATAACTAAACAAATATGATATTTGTGATTCAATGTATCGCCTGGTGTCTCTTCACAGACACGATGCCAGGTGAGTATTTTCGATCCCAAAGATTCGAATTTCAAACAAGCCACCACAACAAGGATAACTGCATCAATCTATACAAAAATTTAGTAAAGTTTCGCAAATCCCTTTCCCCTTCTTTTAGTTTACAAGTCATATTCATTCAATGCATATATTGTGTATATTGGGGACAATGTACAGTTTAATTAAGTGTGGGGGAGGGATTAGCTATTGATATATTACTTGTGATGGGTTTTGATTTAGGATGATCTATAATAGTTAATGATTGGGAATCCTCTCTATATCTAGGCACACATTAGCGTTCAGTGCCAATTATTTTCAAAAATATATTATATATATACTTTGCCTTTACTTGACACCCCACAAAAATTTTCGAGCACAAATCCTGACTTAGTTGATACTTGTCCGGTTAGGTTTGGATTCTAGCTAGTTTGACAAATAGCAAGGATTTTCTTTTTGATAAATAATAATAATAATAATAATAATAATAATAATAATAATAATAATATATCCAGAAAGTCGGATCCATTAGGGATTCCCTACCTGAAGAAGGATAAAAAATAAGTTCGGAAATTTAGATCCATTAGAGATGGCCTACCGGCCAGAAAGTCGGATCCATTAGGGATGTCCTACCAGAAAATAAAAAAGATGGTAGAAAGAGCTATCACCTTTAAAACATGAAAGCCGCTCTGGAGTAGTCAGATCTTGGGCATCACAAATGTTCACTTGATGACCTACTGGGGGAAATGTCTACCTCATTGGATGTATGGAGCTACTACCAAAATAAAAGAGTCAAAAGATAGTGAGTAAATAAGGTCTAGACTAGCCGGGTCGGGCTTGAGTCAGTAAGAGGCATCTTAGGAGGGGCTATACACACACACACACATGTAGGGGGTATGAGCATAAGGTAAAACCAATTTTTAGTAAAAACTGTCATAACACTCAACATTGTGTTTTCCCAAACACCGAAGAGACTCCCAACTATTCTGAAATCAGAAATCATACACTCATCTTCTTTCTTGTGAGTCATATTTTCTTTACTTGAGAATAAGCAAAGGTTTAAGTGTGGAGGTATTATGATAAGTACATAATTATACATATTTTCAACACGGCCCTAACACGACCGTGTAACGTAAAATTGAAGCCTATTAAAGGCAGTCAGATGCAATTTGCAAATGGACTTTTGGCGGATCGACTTTGGGCGATTCTTTTGCCATCGGCTAGGGTTTCAGAGAGGAGATTGAAGGCGAAGACATTAATCGAGGGAGTTTATATTCTTTAATTATATCTTCTACTTTAGATCTTATTAGGGTTTCCCTTAGTATGAGAGGCTAAACCTTCTGTTGTTTCTCGGATTCTTGAACCCTTGGATGAACTTATGACTATTTTCCTTTTTCTTTAATACTAGGCTTTTCTTTTTTTATTATTCATGTGAATTGTCTATGAGTGTTTACTGCTTGTGATTTATTAGTGAGAAAGTGTCGATTACATATTTGTAGTTTCTTGATGCATAAAGAGATATCTAGGTCAAGCTAGATTTGGGCATAGATGATAAGGGGTGCGTACACACCGAGAGATTTGGTGTATGGTGATTACATAACACACTCTTCGGATTAGGATAAAACTTGATAGTGGGAACCACAAAACCTAATAATAATGATAATGTAGTCATACTGCGAAGTCGTGGTATAAGACTATGGTTTAGCTACACGATAGATAATGGTCAAACTAATTTAGGGTTCCCCACGGTCCAAGAATATATCAACTAGATAGCTAGTATTAGAAAATTAGTCAAACAAGGAATTCTTAGGGGGATAGAGATTCGGGGTGACATGTTTCCTAATTGATTACCCTAGATTTCTCAATTGTTCACTTTAGTTTTAGTTCTTCTTTAGATTACTTAATTAAAATTGCAAAACCACCAAACATATTTTAGGTTAGAGAATACAAGACAAATTAGTATTAGCTCTGTCGATCCCTGTGGATTCGACTACCCTACCCTCATGGTACTTTACTACTTGAGTGGCCTCGTGCACTTGCAGGCGAGCACACATTAGTCGATGAGCAGCTTGACCTATATTAAGTCTTGTAACACCCTGAATTTTTCTACATAAATATTCAGTAAATTTTTAAATTTTAAATGAGGTTATAATGATAAAACATATTAATTATTTTAACCTCAAAGTTATAGAAAATCTAGATTTAATGGACCCGAAATCCAGCCTCACAACTATAGGGCCAAGAGAAGGGCTTATTGTGTCAGGCCACTTCTACATAAAATAATTGGAGGTGGATAGTTAACAGAGTCAGATTAATTAAACGAGAAATTATTTAAATGTTAATTAGTCTTGATTAATTAAGTGGAAGATACCGGACAAAAGTTAGAGTCCCGATAAAGTAGATCTGGCTTAGTCAAAAGCCGATAAAAATGGATCTGGGTCGGGAAAGAAGACAACCCATGATGCTATAGTAAGCCCGTGTCACTAAGGTCATCTGACCCGGGATTCCCGGATCTGGGTCGGGTATAGAGACGAGCCAGATAATTATTAGTTGCTCTCGTGATGGCACGATAACAAGATAAGATCAATAAAAATTATTTGGTCTCTAATGAAAAATAATTAAGAAGATAATTTTGTTTAATGGGTTGAAGATAAAGATGAAATAATGAGATTATAAGATAAGTTATTATAAATTTATAATAGTATAAGTATTAAAAATATTATTTAATTTAAAATAACTTCAAGTTATAAAGCTGAGTACGAGGGGAGAGGGAGAGAATGAATTTTCTTATCTCTTTGGTGAGTTCTAGGATACCTTGCAACATATTTTGCCTTTTGTCCATTTTGTGGATTATCAACAGAAACCATATCTCACATCATGATAGACTGTAACTCAGCTAAATCCTGCTGGTTATCAATGGCTGACTACACTGGTTGGAATCATCATAGCATTGAAAATTTCCTCTCTGGTGATTGGTTGCTCAATAACATTGGAGTTGGAAATAGAAATACAGGTTTTATTCAAGCCTTGATAGCTACATGTGCATGGTACATCTGGAGAGCAAGGTGTGATATTGTATTCAATAATAAAAGTCTCCATCCATATCAAATATTCAGGAAAGCTTTGGAGTTCACACAGTCTTACAAGTGGAAGCAGCAGAATCATTTCAGAGAGTTTCTGCAGCTCTGTAACGCCCCGACTTTTCGTGTCGAATATTGTATAAATATTAAATAGTTAATTTGGTTGTAACAAGAATTTAATATTGGTTTAGGTATCGATCTAGACTTGTGACAATTAATCAAGTGATGGGCTTAACATAGGGAGAGTTAAGAGGGCTGCCCTTCAAGTGGGCCGGGCCAAAATTGAGTGAGGAGAGATAAGAGGGAATCCTTTGATGATGAAAGTATACTTTGGTTGTTACTAGAATTCAGTAATGATGTGTCAAATTAGATAGGAGTGCCCTAGATCACAATGTCTCCTTATTAGATTGGCTAGTATAAGAGTAGAATGAAGCTGGCTGTTCGTTTGAGTGAAGATGGTGAGGTTCTCCTCCATTCTAAAAGGCAAGAGGAGGTGGGGGAAAACAAGCAGGAGGTGGCGATTGCTGGGCCTGAGCTTGAGGTGTCGCGATGCATGCGAGAGAGAATGAGAGCCATCCGCGTGGCTTGGGCGCTGGACTCAAAGGCAGAGGGAAGGGCTGCTTCGGGAGAGCAGGTCACCGGGCTGCTCTTCACTTTTCTACTCCTTCTCTGTCTGTAATTCGGGCCAGCAAGCTCCGAGGACTGATTCCGGTCATCCTCTGCCCCCGAGCTCAAGGCAATACCGGCATCCCTTCGCCTCTATTCCCAAACCTCCGACGCGCACCGCCAGCCCGATTTCCGGTCAGTAGCTCCAAGATTTCCTGTTTCAGAGTTGGGTTCCGGCCAGCTTTTGACCTATTCACCACGCACAGTTCAAGAGGAGCAGGAAGCTTTGTAAGGTAGAGAAAGGAGTTTACATGGAGGCTTACTTTCAGAAATTCTTTAGGTTTATATTTGATTGATTGTTGTCGTCGCTTGTGCTGTTGCTTGTGCTCTTGATTGTGGTGTGTGTTATTGTATAAAAGAAACTGGATTCATGGATTGAGGGAGAGGATGTTGTATTGGAAATTCGATCATGCCTTGTGGGTGTTTGATGTAATGTTTCTATGAGTTTGTTTGTAGAGCTTTGTACTCGTCACTGGGAAATTAAGGAGGGATTTGCGGGAACGGGTTCAAGATTTTAAAGAGGTGTAGTGCTTTTGACTTACGAGCATGATCATGGTGTTATGCTTCAATGAGATGAGGGGTAAGTGTTGCATTTCTAAGGACTAGTAGCAAGGTATGGTGAAGTGTTTTACATTATGGAAACAGAGGAGGAGTTAAACATTGTGGTTGATATAGTGTTTGCTCTAAATGCAGTGGTTAATCTTGCATTACTAATGTTGTAGTTGTTATTGGGGTTCTTATACTAAGTGGGATTCAAAGGTTCATTTGGAAGAGGTTTGTAGGAGCAGGCCTAGCTTTTGTAATTGTTGAAGTGAATCTGTTAAGAAGTGATTTTGATACAAAGAAGTAGTTTGAATGCTTGTTGAATCAGTTGGTTAAAAACAACTTTGTTACTTATTCAATGAAGCTAGAAGAATACAAGCCAAGTGTTTGAAGGAATGTCTTGTTGAGCTGTTGAGTAGTAATTAACTACTGAATAGAGTGTAGCTTGTTGTTTGCTTTGTATTCAATTGGATTTAAGAAATCAAAGAGAAGAGATTGGTCTTTTGAAGTTCATTATGCCTACCAAGTGTTCGATGAATTGTTTCAATGAAAGTATATGGGCAGTTACATAGTTGTTAGTTGTGTTGCATGTTTAGTGGTTAAATCTCCTGTACTAGCCAGTTCTAGTATCAGATTTATGATAAGGTTGGTGAACAAGGTGAATTTTAGGAGCTTAGTGTTGAGGATTTAGGCGATGATTTATAGACAGTCCTGCAGAATTCTGTCCACTTCGAGGGACTGCTGCTCCCTGCTCACTACTCCGGTTGGGTCGTGTAATACGCCATTGGAAAGATCTCGAGGTCTTCTTTCTAATGAGCTTTAAATGAGGGAATTTGGACTTACGCTTCAAAAGTTATGACTGATTCTTTCCAACCGCGCAGGGCAGCCAGAATTCTGCATATTCGTATTTTGGGCTTATAGATTATCGTATTATACTTTAGGATTGCTTGAAGTATAGGCTCATGTCTTGTTGTGAAGTGGCATGCTTGAGTGTTGGACCTTCGTCCAAATTGGACTTGGGCCCATGATTGAGTAAAGATATTGTTGAATAGAAATGGGTGTTCCAATAAATTAGTATTTATTAGATATGATTGTTTGTACTAGGTAAAGGAAAGAACAAGTCGGGGACTCCAGGAAGTTCTAGCCAGACCTGAAATACTTAGGACTACAGGTGAGTGGACCTACTGTATATTCTCGTGTTTTGATCGGGTTTTGCCGTGTTTCCAGCTTATGTTCCTCGTCTATGATTTATTCTCGGTTTTGAGAATGCTTTCGATTATTTACAGCTATTGTAGATTGATGTTTTCTGCATATGACTAGCTGTAGATCATTGAAATAGACATGAGATAGATATAGGACGTGAGCATCGATCTTTGCTTCCTGTTAGACGATCCTTGCTATGCAGATGCGGCTCCATTGAGCTAAGACCAACGGGATACCGAGTAGGGGAAAGGTTTTCTTGTTTTCAAAATGAATTTCTAGCATAAAAACCTTGTTTTAAAAATGAATTTATCTTAAAACCCTTTCCCGACTCTTTGGAGTGCTCGGTACCACGAAAGTGAAGACCTGCATCGGGAAACCTCAGCGGCTTCACATACGGCATCGGGGGACACCTCACGGCTATTTATCCGAGATCTTAGCAAGTTGATCCCTCTGAGTTGCATTCTTATCGATAGACGCTCACATATCTAGATATCTCATGAGACATAGACAGGGCATGTTAGTATCAAGACTTCTCGGGTTTTCTCGGACATTGCATTAGATGATCTTCCTAACGGCGAAGATAATGCATAGACTGTCCTGATTTACTGTATTTTCCGCATGTATATGAGTAGAGATTACTTTCCATGTACAAGATTATATTTTCAGAAACACGGGTCTTAGTTGACCTGACAGTAGGGGTCACATTTCACTGAGCTCTGTAGCTCAGTCCCTCTTTCTTACTCACCTTGTGCAGGTAGCAGACAGAAGTCCGGGTAGATGCTAGATCCGGTGAGATGAGATGACCTAGTTGGCTCTGGCGTCCCATAGTTATTTCTTCTGTTGTGTACTCTGTAGACATATGTCTTTTACTTATGGAGACTAGACCCAGACGTGTAGTCTGTGGGGTCCTGTATCAGATATGACTTTGCTCTTGGTTGAGCTCCAGACTTAATATGTTTTATTATCACTGTCTCCAGATTATTCCTTGAGTTTTGGTTCGATTGGGATGACCTTGGGCTCAGGGAACTCACCTGTGCTGGCTGGTGTGACACGTGTCCCTATTTGGGATAGGGTGTTACAAGCTCTCTCCCTTTAACCAAAAAATTTCAATGCTGTGTGATGTTGCCTGGTCTAATTCAAGTTCTTTCTGTGGCACAGGATTTGTTATTATCAGTGGGCAGGACACTGTGTTGTTGGCAGGATGTGAATGTAATACTGCTGCTTCAAGCCTAGATGCTGAAATTAAAGCAATTATGAGGGCAATCAACCACAGCAGAGCAGGGGACATGTTACCAGATGTAATATACACCGATTGCCTTGTGGCTCTTCAGTTGATTAGAGGAGGTTCAACCAATACTAAGGTGAATTTGCCCAGAGAGGAGGATACTATGCAGAATACTATACTCAATATTAAGCAATTCTTGGAGGAGCAGCCACAGGTGGAGATGAAGTTTTGCCAAAGAGATGTCAACTTCTTGGCAGATGGACTTGCCAAGCATGCAAAGTCCAATCCTGGACTTTCACTTTTTCACAGAGGGGCTGATAGGCCTAGATGGATTGAAGATCTACTTTGGTTAAATGGACTGTTTTTTGAGTCTTAAGCATTAGAACTATTATGTAATTTATTTTTTTCCTTTCTTTTATATAGCTTGTAGAAGCTCTACTTGTCAAAAAAAATAAACATATTTTGCCTTTGGTTACTTTTGTGTGCGAAGGTATACAAATTGTGTGCCATCGTACACACACAAAAAATACAATAATGTGTGCAAATTATACAAAACACGTAAGTATGCTAACTTGGGTACCTAAATATCTTAGAATTCACCCATCTGTCTCCCTCCCAAATCACCCGAGCCCTAAATCAGGCCGCGCCCCTTTTCCCTCTCCTTCCCCACGCTCGGCCAGCCGCCCGTGCCGGCCACCTACAGTCGACGCCGCCCGGGTTCGCCTCGCCGCCGGCCAGAACCGCTCCGCCCTCTCCGCCCGCGCGCTGCCTCCCCGCCGCGAGAAGCCGACCGCCTGCAGCACGCGCTGCAGCCACCCTCCGCTAGGCGCTCCGGCCTGCAGCAGCCATCGCCGGCCGACTGGCCACTGTCCCTCGCGCGCAGAGCCCCGGTGACGTCGCGACCAAGGGACTGCCTTGCAGCCCTCTTCTTTCTCCGGTGAGGAATCCTCCGAATCTCGAGCTTGAACCTACACATCGAGCAAACTCAGTGAGATTTCCTAACTATGAATGAATGGAATTAAGTGTGAATTAGGGGATTTCTAGGGCAGTGACGTGGGAGGGCTTTGTGTTTCATGAATTATAATTGGATGAGTATAAGGGGCTGTGAAATGTTAGATGTTTTTGCCATGTATTGTATGTTGTTAATTATGTTGTTAATGAGAGAATGTTTGTATAATTTTGGGAGCCTACAAATAGAGGAGATGCTGCCAAAGAAGTCTTTAGTTGTAAGTGTATCACGAACTGCCTTCACGAATTGGATACCCAGCTAGCAGGGTTAGATTCGTGAAAGCAATTCGTGAAACTCAGTCGGGGTGTATATCATTACTCTTAAAAAAATATAGCCTAATGATGTCAGTAGTGGGGTGGCAATTAAACATATATTGAAACACTTACAACAAAGGGTGTTGGGATCTGAATTTTTTACATCGACCTTTATATTGGCACAAAATCTGACATTTATTGAAATAATTGCCCTCTTTCATCTATAGGATGTATTTTGAGTTCAGTTCCAATGCATTGGGTTGAAGTTGATTTTTGCCTTATTGTTATCTCTTTTTGATGTACTTATGCTTGTAGAAATTGTTATGGGGACATTTGGTTTTCATTGTAGATGGTAATGCTTGGATGTTGCTTCATAAAATTTGGGGTATGCGCTTACTATGCACTTCTTTATGGATAGACGTTTTGTGGTGATTATTAAAAATGATTAACATCTAGATCTTGAAAACAATAGTCAGATGTATGAGGACTGGATAAGGTTATGCATAATATTAAGTTAAACAACATATGCCGTAGTATGAGTTTGCCATGAGATTCATTAGAGATCATATTATATGATTCTATAATTGCTGATGTGAGCTCACAAGTTATAGATTGTATAATATGATTAAGAACAATTCCACCATGTGCCACAATTCAGTAAAAGAGGCCATAATATTGATTTGTATGTTATCAAATAAATTGTACATCATAAGTGATAAAGAAAAAAACAACACTATATCTTGTAATTATGTATTTGCAGACCCATTAATGTTATATTGTTTACTCGCCCTTTTTATATATCTTTTCCCCATTGACAAATAACTTAAATCCTGAGCATTAAGTTTTCAGTTTTAACTGATAACAGTCCTTGGATGTTACATGTGAGTTTCATTGTAAAGGTTTAGTCAGGCTTTCCATCAGATTTGTGGAGTCGAGGGGACATCATTTTGTAAATTCCTGATTCAATCCCCAGAAATCAGTAGATTCTGGTGGATAGACGATGGGCGGAGGCATCAACACTTCTTTGTTGCCAGTGCATCAGCGGCTGCATGAGTTTGCCAAGACAGCTCTAATCAAGATCTTTGCCTTCCCTTATGCCAAGGTGTATCCTCTTCTCATCTCTTCTTGTTATTTATATCCTATTTACTGTCTTCCCAACCTTCTCATCATTATTAGGTTTGTGATCTGTACTGCGGCAGTGGAGGTGACACTGACAAATGGTATGATGCCCAGATTGGGCACTACATCGGGATAGGTAGTAATTGCATTATTTACAAGCCATCAATCAACATTCATATTCAATCAACACATGGCATCCACTGATTATTATCTGCAGATACCTCATCTTCTGGTATCAGTGAAGCTCGGGAGATGTGGGAGAGCCAGACAAAGCCCTACACTGCTGAGTTCTGCGAGCTGGACCCTTCTGTTGTAAGCCTTCTTTCCCTCCATACCCATCCTAAATTTGCCTTTTATTTCCAATGATTGCTTCGGTTTGGACCATATGGTTGGGGTTAGGGTTGGATATCACGTATATTCATAAGATAATAAGAGCAAAAGATATTAATTGCCATTGATGCAACACTAGTATCAGTTCATTCTTGTCTTCATGGCTCTGCTTATATGTTTCCTATGCAAAACTACTGTCACTCAGGGCTTGTACATATATACAGGCTACACTACTTATATACTAGCCTTCTATGTTGAACATCTTCTTTTGTTTGATGATTATGGCGGTAACTGTCCCTTTGTCATTTTCAAAGGTTCCGTCTTGAGACTTTGTGATGGGTGAACATGAAATTTGCATTTTTGCAGGACAACTTAGAATTACATCTGCAGGATAAAGGTATCCCAGTAGATATTGTTTGCTGTTTGCAACACCTGCAGGTAAGTCAATTATTCATATTCTTTATATGCTATCTCTTCCTTCCTCCAAAGTTTGAACTACATATTGAAGAACAAGCACCTATTCAGCTATGTTTTGAGACCGAGGATAGAGCAAGAACCCTTCTGCGCAATGTATCTTCACTGTTAAAACCTGGCGGATATTTTTTTGGTTTTACTGCTGACTCATCAACCATATGGTATGCATTTGGGATATGGTTTATTTATTTATTTATTTTCATGGTGAGATAATTTTTTGTTTTTTTTTTACCCATCCTTGCCCAGATATAATTCATGGCCTGCATGTCTCGATTCTTCTTTCTATTTAGTATATGCTAAACTCTTCCTCTTTCTTCTTCAGTTACTAAACTACAATCTCCATGAAATGAAATAAAGACATTGCAGTATATCCTTTCCATGAAAAGGTTGCCATTTAAAAAACTGATTAAGATAAAGAAATCTCCAACCTGCTCTGTTTCACGTTTTCTTTTATTAGGTACAAGATCCAAACTTTTGCATTATTTGTCAACAATTCTAAATAACTATATTTTTGCTCTCTCTCTCAGGACAAAATATCAGAAGAATGTAGAAGCCTCACATAACAAGGGAATTGGCTTGAAGCCAAATATGGTCCCAAATTGCATAAGATCAGAGAACTATGTTATCACATTTGATGTTGAAGAAGAGAAGTATGGATATATTATTACAATTAATTTGTGGCAATGCGAAAATGCTTTATATATGAACTTACAGGACTTGTATGCTTAATTAGTTATATATTGTAGGTTCCCATTATTTGGAAAGAAATACCATCTAAAGTTTGGCAATGATATTTCTTCTGAAACACATTCTTTGGTCCATTTCCCAAGTTTGATCAGGTGATATGACTTCCTTTCTTGTTGTCCACCTTTTGAAGTTGAGAACGAATAGACTAGATCATTTGAATATATGCATGCTTATGTAATGAGTCTGGTTAAACATACTAACTCAGGTTGGCAAGAGAGGCTGGTTTAGAATATGTGGAGATACAAAACTTAACAGAATTTTATGATGATAATAGGTAGTGCTCTCTAACCTTGCTTTTAGATTTCCCAGTGTTCTCTTTGCTTAGTTCTGTTAAAGACAAGATCATATTGTTGTTATGGCCTTATGGTATTTTTTGTATTGGAGCTCCATGTGAAATCATTTGGCATCTAACCTTGGTATTTTTGTAATGGTCTTGTTGATTTTCCCAAAGAGCAATCCTTGCAGGAATGGTCTATGGTTATGGTGCAAATTTTGTGGATCCCCGAGGAAAGCTTCTTGCTAGATCCTTTGATGCTTTAGGTGACTGGTTTTGTTTCCCATATGAAATTTATTTAATTCCTTCTTTGACAAGCTATGTAGCAGCTATAATGTGCATGTTACAGGTTTGTATGCTACATTTGTATTTCAAAAGCCAGACCCTGATAATGTTCCTCCAATTGCAACTCCCTTGTTTCAAGATGGAAATCCCATGCAAGAAGATGTAAGTTTTTCTTTCCGACTCGTGTTGGTTAGGTAGCCTTCTTTTGACTCACTTTGAAGTGCATTTGTGATGCTCAGCAGGAATGGATGACAAGTAGCTGGAGGCAACATGCGTCTTCTTTGGATGAAGATAGGAATGGGCACACGGAGACAACCCTCAATATTAATTCTACCATTGTGGAGCATGACAAAGGGATCTTGGGCCCTGGCCCAGCTGACCTACGGTTTTCAGAACCCTACTAAGTTGTTTAGTGACACATTTGACAGAACGTAATTGCACAATGTTATCTTTCTCTTGCTTATAAGATTAGTAATTGATGGGCGCTCTAATTTGTTTGGTGTGGGTTTGACAGTGGATGGACAATGTACCTGTGATGTGGATTTGAATGTGGTGCTTTGCCATGGCTTTGCACTGAACATTGATGATCCAACTTTGGGCTGACATAGCAAATTTGCTGCCTTCAGTTCTCATAGTATATGAGTATGAGTATGCCAACAATCTGTTGGGTCATCTTTTTCCTGACAGATCTTTGCACATAATCAAGTTGTTATATAATTATAAGGGAAAATTATTGTACGATCCCCGGCATATTTCTGATTTTTTAGACAACTTGTATGACTTTTCAGTTTCTTTGTCGGTCCCTGGTTTTAGATATTCTTCTCACCCAGTCCCTCCGTTAGTGAACTATTATGTTTTTTTGAAATATATCAATCTTATCCTCTCTTTTGATTGTTTTGGCGAGAAATCTCCCATTCAAATGCATCACCTTTTTATTTCTTTTGTTTGGCCAGCAAGTTTTTTAAATTTTTATTGTATTTCCAGCAAATTGGAGGGAGATTTACATTTCTGGTGAAGTTTTTGAATTTCCATTCCGTAGCTAATGACGTGATGCACACCATTGCTCTTCTTCCCAACTTCATGCCTCCTTAAAATCTCTAGTTTTCGTTGCTCTTCTTTTCATCTTTACATCGTCCAGTCATCGTCGGCCACAAGGAAGACCATTTCTGAAGCTTCCAACAATCATTTCCAAGGCGAGCTTCTCATAAAGAAGGGTTCTTTGGTTTTTGGGGTTTAAGATGTGTGATTTATGGTTTGATGTTTGTATTTTTGCTTAAGCATGTATTTTTTTTCCCAGAGTTTCCGTTTATTATTTCGCAATTGCATTTATTTGTGGAAGTGTTCATTCCCTCCATACAAAAATAAACAAAAACCCTAAAAAATTAAACGAATACCCCAAAAAAAAATAAATACAAACCCCCAAAAAATAAACATACACCAAAAAATAGGGGGCGTTTGGTTTGTTTTCCGTTTTCTGTTTTCTGAAAAGGCGGAAAACACAGAAAAGGAAAAGGATTTTCTGTTGCGTTTTCTGGAAAATGGAAAATGGAAAAAACTGTTTTGTTTGGTTTATTGGAAACTGTTTTCAAAAACAGAAAATAGAAACTGTTTGCAGAAACAGAGAAAAAAATAACAAATATGATATTTTTATATTGTTCAAAATATAAAAAATAACAAACATGATAATTTTATAATAACAAAGTTCAAGAAAATATATTTTAAGAAATAAAAAAATGATAAACATGATATTTTAATAAAGATTAAAATATAAAAAATAACAAATATGATATTTTTATAAAGTTTAAAATATAAAAAGTAACAAATATGATATTTTTATATATTTTTATAATAGCAAAAGTTCAAAAAATATATTTTAAAAAATAAAAAATGGCAAAAATGATATTTTTATAAAATTCAAAATATATTTTATAAATTTTTATAATAAAAAAATTCAATAAAATGTATTTTAAGAAATAAAAAATAATAAACATGATATTTTATATATTTTTATAATTATTTTTGAAGTTTAGTTTATTTACAACTATGCCACCATCATTTTCCAAGTTAGAAAATGATTTTTTTTTTGTTTTCCTGTTTTCTGTTTTCCGTTTTCCAGCCATTTCCATTTTCTGCCTTTTCTAGAAAACGGCCCAACCAAACGCGTTTTTTGCGTTTTCCGCGTTTTCCAGGAAATGAAAAACGCAGAAAACGTGGAAAAGCCGGAAAAGGGCCATACCAAACAGGCCCTAAATGAAACCTCAAAAATAAACATAAATGCTAAATAACAAACTTTTTCCCCCAAAAAAAAATAAACGGAAAACCCAAAAATAAACACAAATGTTGTTGATTGGCATAACTGTAATTTCATAGCTTTTTAACACCTTCAGTTACTCTTAAAAATGACATGACATCTATTCAAAAAATAGGGGTTGGGAAAATATTAGACTTTTTGAGTAGTTGAAAAATTCTCAATGTTTTTTTTGGAACTTTCCTCCAACTATAACTTATTTATTATTTCTATAAATAGAGAATTTGTTTAAAAATGTTAAAACAAATTACAAAACAACCCTTATCTATTTATATTAGAGTAATGCTATATGGGTCGAACCCATTCCACCAATTGTTACATGAATGATTGATGTGGCATCTCTACGTTATCAACTATCAAAACAGTATAGCACCCTTATATCGGGAGTCCATCACCAAGAACCTAGACTCCCCAGTCCCCACTAATCTTCGTGCACGTACGAGACGAGGTACCCATCGTCCTCCTCTCCCTCCCCATTGTCATTCTCCGGCATAAAGAATGGCTCGCCCACCGTAACAAGTGGGACCGAACTCCCGCTTGGCCACCACGCAGTCTCCGGTACGACGAGAGGAAAGTAGATCTTTGCCACTCGAGAGATGTTGGGCATGGGGTTGCTGACGCCGAGTAACCGCAGCGGTTCTTCTTGCCGACATAACCGAGGTTGATGACAACGAATTCGAGGTTGTTGGCGGCGAGCAACGTCCGAGAGACTTTCCCGGTTTGCAGGTAGATGCGCACGAGCTCAATGGAGCTTTGCACAAGTTCCTCACGCTCAAGAGCATGCTTGATGGAGAGGACGTTAGGAGCCATGAGCACTGTGAAGTGACAAAGAAGTTTTTGGAATCCCACACTGCTGTCAGTGCTGCAGTTCTACATTTATATAAGTAACTGAATATGCTAACTACACGCGTGAGATTACAGAGAAGTGGCGATGAAGTCGCACACCAACTAACTACACGTGCACGAAGAATCGGTCGCATAACAGAAGAAAACAAATTAACAAATTGAAATACAGGATTCCAATTGACTAATTCTAACACCCTCCCTCAATCTCAACTAACTTGAATCAAATTGAGATTGCCTCTGTGAAACTTGAACTGCCGATTTGTTAATGGTTTAGTGAGGATGTCAGCTACTTGATCTTGTGATGATATGAATCTTATGTCCAACAATTTTTAAGCCACTCTTTCACGGACAAAATGGAAATCAACCTCAATGTGCTTTGTCCGTGCGTGAAAAACTGGGTTTGCAGACAGGTAGGTGGCTCCCAAATTGTCACACCAAAGGCTTGGGGGCTTCACCTGAAATACTCCCAACTCCTTCAGCAAAGATTGAACCCAGACAATCTCTGCCGTGGCATTAGCAAGCGCCTTGTACTCAGCTTCAGTGCTAGAGCGGGAGACTGTGGCTTGTTTTCTTGAACTCCATGAGATTAAGTTTGAGCCAAAGAAAATAGCATACCCTCCAGTGGATCTTCGATCATCGACGCTTCCAGCCCAGTCCGCATCCGTGAATGCACTAAGCAATATTGATGCAGACCTTTGAATTTTCAGTCCAGTAGTAAGCGTGCCTTTGAGATATCTCAGTATCCTTTTTACTGCTGTCCAATGAACATCATTGAGGCTGTGTAGAAACTGACAAACCTTGTTAACAGAGTAGGATATATCCGGCCTTGTCAATGCTAGGTACTGTAATGCTCCAACAACACTGCGATAGTTTGTAGCTTCTGTAGCTGTAAGGGGTTCCCCTATTGACACTGAAAGCTTCTCTGAAGTGGCCATAGGAGTTGAGACTGGCTTGCAATCTTGCATATTTACCTTCTGCAGTAAATCTGTAATGTATTTGCTTTGAGTGAGCAACAGTCCTTTTGATTCTTCTTTCACCTCAATACCCAGGAAGTAGTGCAATGCTCCAAGATCCTTGATGGCAAACTCCTTCTTAAGTTGGTTAAGAAGATCATCGACTGCTTGCTTTGAAGAACTAGTGACAATGATGTCATCTACATAGATTAACATGTAGATTGTCACTAATCCATGGCTATATATGAATAATGATGTGTCAATCTTGGATGGCACAAATCTTAGCTCTTGTAGTTTTGAGCTTAACCTTGAGTACCATGCTCTTGGTGCTTGTTTTAAACCATATAATGCTTTGTCAAGCTTACAGACATAACTAGGACAGGTTGAATTCTCATACCCGGGAGGTTGTCGCATGAACACCTCTTCCTCTAGAAGGCCGTGCAAGAAGGCATTTTGCACGTCTAACTGTCTCAAGCACCATCCTCTTGAGACTGCAATGGATAGAACTAATCTGATTGTTGTAGGTTTTACTACAGGGCTATAGGTATCTTCATAGTCCAAGCCATGACGCTGTTTGAAGCCTTTGGCAACCAGCCGGGCCTTGTAGCGATCCACCGAACCATCTGCTTTTCTTTTGATTTTAAAAACCCATTTGCAATCAATAAGGTTTATTCCTGACAGAGGTGGTACTAGCTTCCAAGTTTGATTTTTGATCAATGCATTGTACTCATCGTCCATGGCCTGCCTCCATTTTGGTTCCTTTATGGCTTCAATATGATTTGATGGTTCAATGGTCGATAAGTCAGTGACACTGAATGCATGTCGATTGGGATAACAGATTGTTCCATCAGTGAACTTCTTCGGTTGCCTGATATTGTCCCTGAGTCTTGTCCTCATATGATGCCGTTGAGGTGAAGGTTGTGCACTTGCTGCGGGGGCATGTTGCTGCAGAGAATTGTCAGAAATATAATCATGATCACATTCCCCCTTGTCGCAGAGAAGGCTCTGCAGGAGACAAGTTAGACTGCATAGTAGGCAAGACATTATCCTCAAATTGATCACTCACATCAGATGAAAAATGAGCATTGGTTGTGGTGGGCTGAGGAACAGTAGGAAGTAACACAACATCTGATGTAAGTAGAGTGGTAGGATGGAGATGCTCTCTGATTTTGGAGAAAGGAAAGACATGTTCATCAAAAACAACATCTCTAGAGATATAAGTGCGTCCTGATGGAATGTGTAAGCATTTATATCCTTTGTGAAAATTGCTATAACCTAAGAACACGCACTGTTGAGACCAAAACGCTAGTTTGTGGGAATTGTAAGGTCTAAGGTTTGGCCAACAAGCACTACCAAAGGTCCTAAGAAGAGTATAATTTGGTTTAGAACCAGTGAGTAGTTCAAACGGGGTACGGTTGTTTATCACTTTGCTAGGCAACCTATTAATAAGAAAACAAGCTGTTAATAACGCATCATCCCAAAATTTCAAAGGAACAGAAGAATGAGAGAGGAGTGCTAAGCCCACTTCTACTATGTGCCTATGTTTACGTTCAGCCGAGCCATTTTGTTGATGAGTGTAGGGACAGGAAATGTGATGAGAAATGCCGCATCGTGTAAAGAAAGAATGAAGATTTTGGTATTCGCCACCCCATCAGACTGGACAGTAATGATTTTCTTATTAAAGAGACGTTCAACATGAGCTTGGAATTGAAGGAAAGTTTTAAAAACATCTGCTTTGTTTTTCAACAAATATAACCATGTAAATTTACTAAAGTCATCGATGAAACTAACATAGTATTTGAACCCCCCAACTGAAGGATGGGCAGGTCCCCAAACATCTGAGAAAATAAGCTCAAGTGGAGAATGGGAGACACTGTTGGAAGAAGGAAATGGTAACTGATGACTTTTTCCTTGTTGACAGGCATTACAAACAGAGTTATTGGAATTGGAAACACAAGGAATGTTATTTGACTGAAGCACATGTTGAACAAGCCATTCTTTTTGAGAGAGTTTGACACTGCTGAAGGCCTTCTTGGGTAGAAAATCAAAGGCTGAAGAAAATGAGTAGAGGCCACCCTCACATTTTCCTTTAAGAAGGAGCTCCTTCGTAGTTCGATCCTTAACAAGAAAGAATTTGGGGTGAAACTCAAAATAAACATTGTTATCAGTGGCAAAACGCTGGACAGAAAGAAGGTTTCTAGTGGACTGCGGCACATGAAGAATATCTTTTAAACAGAGAGAAGAATTTGATGTATGAATTTGTGAGTGACCAATGTGAACAATGTCCATACCTGAGCCGTTGGCAGCCTGGACTTGGTCTTTTCCGTGGTATCTTTCCTTGATGCTTAGCTTGTCCAGGTCCCCAGTAATGTGATCTGTCGCGCCGGTGTCTGCATACCAATTGGGATCCATTGAGTAGGATGTTGTTGCAGCAGCAGCCACTCGACCATCATCTGCTTGGTAAGAATGGTCGAATATATGGTAACACTTGAGAGCTGAGTGCCCAAATTTGCCGCATACTTGACATAATGGGCGGCTGTCGTTGGAGTTTCGTCCATTGCCTGGTGATGTTCCACGCTGTTGACCGCCTTTGCTACGACCACGCCCACGGTTTGAGGGCTTTCCACCGCGGTTGTTGCGGTAGATATTGTTGGCGGCAGGATCTGCATCTCTGAATGCAGTGCTGTTGTTGTGCGCCATGCGCGCCTCAAATGCCAACATGTGTGCATACAGTTCGCTGAGAGAAATTGGATCTGACCTCGTACTGATCGATGTGACCAGTGGGTCAAACTCAGTATCCAAGCCCGCCAACATGTACACGGCGATCTCCTCATCATCGAGAGGTTGGCCGATTGAGGCCAGGGTGTCTACCAGTTGCTTGACCTTGAGGAAGTAATCAGTCACGGAGTCGTCCTTCTTGCGAATTGTCGAGAGTTGAATCTTGATCTGCATCGCCCTTGCCCTTGATCGGGATGCAAACATGCCCTCCAATGCGTTCCACACCTCGTGAGAGGTCGAGAGGAAAAGTACCTGTGCGAGTACACTCTCCGAAAGTGACAAGAGAAGGGCGCTGAGGACGAGCTGATCTTGCTGCAACCAAGCTTGGTACGCAGGATTAGGTACTTGCATGCACGGACCACGCGAGTCTCCGGTGATCATCTTCTCGTGCGGGATTGAGCCATCGACGTAGCCCATCAGCTGTTGGCTCCTCAAGTATGGAAGGAACTGCGCCTTCCAGAGGAGATAATTGTCACGAGTCAGCTTCAAATTGATGAGGTGCCCAAACGACGGTGCTGGCAGTAAGCTGGCAGAGGTGGAAAAAGCAGAGTTCATGGCGGTAGTGGTGGAGGATGAGGTAGCAGAGGGGGTAGTCATCTCTGTGGAGATTTTAGGAAGGCTCTGATACCATGTGAAGTGACAAAGAAGTTTTTGGAATCCCACACTGCTGTCAGTGCTGCAGTTCTACATTTATATAAGTAACTGAATATGCTAACTACACGCGTGAGATTACAGAGAAGTGGCGATGAAGTCGCACACCAACTAACTACGTATGCACGAAGAATGGCCGCATAAATGTAAGAAAACAAATTAACAAATTGAAATACAGGATTCCAATTGACTAATTCTAACAAGCACCACCGTGTCGTCGTCGTCGTCCCAAGCGTTCAGTGCGTGCATCATGTTGAAACCGGGGACCTCGAACCACTGTATCTCAGACCCCGACTTTGTATATCTTAGTAAGAGGCCGAGACTTGGGACCTTGGCGTGGTCGGAGCCTACGGGAACTCCTCCACTAAGTACCATGTCCATGGGCTTTCATCATGATCTGGATGTCAGGGAATATGGCGTAGTTCTCGATGATAGCGAAGTCGTGGAGAAATGAAGGCTCACAAATGGAGAAGATGGGCACGTTCGGGAGCTCATTGGTGGTGGGATCTTTCTTAGAATGCTTCACCATCCCCATGAAGAGCTTCCTAGCAAAGTCCTCAGGGCGGAGGGTGGAGATATCGTTGTTGTCGGTGGAGAGATAAATGGAGTAAGGGAGGTCCGACTTGCCAAGAGCGTAGAGTTGACCAGCTAAGAAGGCCACGCTGGTGTTTGCCAAGCCTATGCTCTGTGCCAGGATCATATACCTGGTGAGGACACGGGCGGCCTTGATGAAACCATGAGCGACAGCGGCGGAGCCGTGGAAGCCAGGGAAGACGTTGGCGACGAAGGGAGCGCCGACGTGCAGCTTGATGAGGTACTTGTTGGTGCAGACGAAGCGGGAGCAGAGGATAGCGGGGGAGGAGTTATCGATGTGCTCGGGGGAGAGGAGAGAGTGGAGCATGTTGTTGCCCTCGAAGAGGTGGTGAGGGTCACGAGGGTGGTATTGGGGGTTAGAGCCGTTGTGGAGTGATGGAATACTTAAATAGTATCCACGCTGTTGGGTTTGCTAATTATATAAAGGGTGCAATGGTGCAATATTGTTTTGATAGTTGATAACATAGGGATGCCATGTTATTGATGTAACAATTCCACGTCATTCATGTAAGAGTTCGTGTAATGGGTTTGGCCCATATAGCATTACTCATACATATTACCTTAGAATTACATTTTTTTTTATAATTAACCTTCAAAAATATGCACATTAATAAAGCAGAGAATTCGAAATGAGTAAGGTCTTTAATTCAAAATAAAAGCCACGCATCCCATTTATTATTCCAAATTTAACTAATTTCTATGTGATTTAAGGCTCGTACACATTGAGTGCACCTTATGCATGTATCATAAATTTTTACAAAAGCTACTAATTCAATACAATGTATATTGTTATGGTAAAAATTGGACCAAACACGTGGCATTAGCTCCGTAGCTAAGGGACGGCTACTAACGGCTTCTAGAGGATGCTCCCCGAGGATGAACATAGGTAGGCATGTGTTTGGCCTCAAAGCAACCCCTAATGGTCTAGGGGGGAGGGATATAAGAAGGAGAATACCTATCTCTCTGTTTCTCTCTGAATTCATTATTTCCTCCACTCTTCTCCATCTCTCTCTCTTTTAACGGGAAAGCTCTCTAACTTGATTACTGGAGGGTTTGGGGATAGATTCATGAACTTCCATTACAGAATCACGTATTGCTAGGTCGACAAGCTCTTAGCCTGAGTCGACGTAGGAAGTCAGGTCATAGGTACATGTGTCAAATCTAGCTAAACGGGGTATTCACATATCTTTATGGTTTCACCTTCCCATTCTACCGATCGATCGTATGGTTAGGTATAATCTATTCTTGAGTGTTGGTCAAGGTGTCCGAGCAGCTCTGGATCAACTGGGTCTTACCCCTAGTCCTCAAGGTCAGGACTCTCGAGTTGTTTCTTACCGTCCATTACATGTCTCAGACCCTCCTTACAAGGATTTTCGAGTTGTCAACCATTGGTCTAGGCACATCTCTGATTCTCCACATCTAGATCCAAGTCGTCGAGTGGTACTCGTCTGCACGAATGGTCTAAGACTTCTTAATATTAGGTTAGGCATAACTCACTATCCTAGGATGGTCAGGTTGGCCTCTATTCCCAGGCCCATATCCTCCTAGTGACTTGTCTTCGTTAAAAGAACACGACGGGTGGTATGATTGGCCCTACTCCCTATGCGATCTGTTCGAAATGTCGAGGGGATCGTGGCCCTCGCGTCAGCCATCGGGCAGATGTTCTTCAATTGAATGACACGAAATGTTAGATTATAGCCACCCGGATACGATGATAAGATGCTAGCCATACTTGCCTTCCCTAGCAAATTTCTTGAGCATCTGTATCATTCTGCTCCCGCCTCCTACATCACAGCTTCTGGAGAGCTTTCACCTTCCCGGGCTGTCTTGGTGTTTCATCCTTCCAGCTAGGATAATGGAGGTTGAGCTCTTATCTGTCAGGAGATCCTCCATCACTGTAGAATCTTTTCCTAGTGATCTTTGGGCTCCCGACCTTCTTCATTATGCCAATGACTTTGGTATTCATCTTCCTTTCGAACTCAGACTCTTTTCTTCTTCCGAGAGGGCTAACCATCCCATACTAGGGCAGGTCATTGTGCACCTTGAATCACTTAGAGCAATCCTACGCTTTCTCCTCCATCCATTCTTTCAGAAGGTTCGCTACTTTTACAAAATATGCCCAGCTCAGGTCCATCCAAATAGTTGGAAAACTTATGCAGCCTTGTGGTTGTCTTTCACCGCCTAGGATTTTGCATCTACCATTCACTTTCTCCGGCTTTTGTTTTTCTTGAAGAGGATTCGCGGGCTCGAGGATTGGTTTTGTTTTACTGTGCAGAAAAGCAAAATATTTCTGGGCCCTCTTCCCTCTGAACTCTGATCTAAATGGAGGTCCTATTTCTTCTTCGCCTCTTGTGGGGATGACTGGGATGTCTCGACCTTGTGGGGTACCCCTTCTTGGATTCAGCCTATAATACAACTATGACCGAACGGGAAGAAAAGGAACTCACATCCTTTAGGATTCCGACCCCCTGAGCCTCTCCCATCCAATGCCTGAGTCCATTCTTAAGCAGTCAGGCTTCTTTTGCAGGTAGTGTTTCCCCTTCCTTTTGCTCATCTCCCAGTAAGTGCTTGTTGTTCGATATTAGCCTGACCCATCCATTTTATTCTAGAGGGGCCTTCTAGTCAGAATCACCTACTAAAGATGGTAAGGAAGGGCTCAAAATCTCCCTCTTCAGATACTCCTTTGCCTCAGAAGGAAGGTGAAAGACTGTTTGGGAAGAGGTCGAAGCGTATGAAAGGTCTACCTCTCCCCACATCTCTTTCTTCAGAGCTTAATCTCTTAGCCACCCCTTTCCAAAGACAGGCTCTCGAATTTAAAGAAAGCCAAGAGGAGTCGCATTGGGGTCTCGTGGTGGTCGCCTCTCCTCCCAGACCGACCACACAACGTACCAAGAAGATTGCTTCTCGGAGGCCACCCCCATTCATCCTTGAGGAGAGGCATTCAGACCTTGTATTGTCTAGGCTGTCCCGTATTGGACCCCCAGTCTTCAAGGTAGCGGGCTCTACTCTTGTAGGGTCTCTTGAGTTCGAGGACCCCCCAAAGGCTTTAGCCTTTATGTGTGATCCCTTTCTTCCTCGTGAGACATAAGTAAAGTCATTATTTAATGACGATGTAGCGGCCTTTGAGGCCCTGCTAGGTATTTTTCGAGAAGAGGACCAAGCTGTTAGCAGACTTGATACCAAGGAGCTAGCATCCCAACTTACTCTGACCAGGATAAAGATATACCTAAGTCATTGTTTTAGGTTATTGATCTTTTTGTTCGAATGGACTGGTGGCAATCCATGACCAGGACAAGATCTGAGTATCTCTTTGAATCTTTCTGATGCTTCATGTAAGGGTTCGGCCACAGTTTGTTGAAAAAGAACTATATTACTTCCTCAACTTTACTGCCTTTGCCATCGGGAAATATTTTGCTTAGAACTTCTTAACCAATGGGTTCCAGGCATCCTTGCAGTCTAGTGACAAAGAATAGAACCAGTGTTTTGTTTCCTCATTCAAAGAAAAAGGGAACAACTTCACTCTAACTGCATTGTCTGACAACCCTTCAAAAACAAAAGTATCATACAACTCCACGAATGTTCTTACGTGTGAATATGGATCCTCACGAGGAGTGTCGTTAAATTGCCTCGCAGTCTGAGTCATCTTTATGATGTTGGGATTTATTTCACATACTTAATTTATTTCATATACTTATGTTTGTATACGGGGGTCATTCTTTCACACATGTGGATTGTTTATTAAAGTTGACCCCTACTCCACTAGTGGTTCGTACATCAGTACCTCTATCATTGTTGCTCTTTCCACACTAATAATACACTATAGTAACCAGATAAATAAAAAGGAATACATCATACTACAAGGGGATACAGTGCTGATGCTGAAGTGAGCGTAGAACAAGAAAAATATTTACAAAAATAAATCAAAATAAGAAAAATGCCAAAGTGAGCGTAGATCCCTATTGGACTAGAGCCAACTAGACCTAACCACTCCCGATAACGGCGCCAAAAACTTTGTTGAGTGTGTACACACACTCACACAAGTGTATGTGTCGTGAAAGTAATAAATTACCGGTAAGTACTGGGTCGAATCCACATGGAATGGGAAGCTAGTTGAGCAGAAGCCTACTAAGGTACTCCGAACCTTCAACTATTGATTCAAGAGAGAGTTTTTGTAAACTACTCTTGAGTGAACAATCTAAGTAACGAAGAGTACAGGGGAAATTAACTATCAGTGATAAGAATATAGAGTTGCATGACGCTTAGGCATGATAAAGATTTTCTCTTCATATTAGCGGCAGTTTGTTATGTTGGATGGCAAGGGTTATTGCACGCTAGGCGACTTTATACACATGAAGCATAGATGTTGATTCCTTATTCCTAAGAAATATGTCTATAGCCTCCACCACATATTCCTATAGGGTGGAGTGAAGCATTACTGGACCTAGACAACGCCTTAACCATGGATAAACTATAAAATAATCCTATGCTGAGGCAATGTCGACCTGTCAACTTTGCTTTCTACCTTGTGATGCACATATCTCCAACCCTAACATTAATATGTAAATTGAGTACAATAGTCTATCATTGCCTTTCGGTTCAATGATTCCTAGAATCATGCAATACTAGTGTATCTAGTTGATTATCATTACCTTCCGGTCCAATGTTAATTATCTAGATGTTGGCCCTTACCTTCCGGTCCAATGACTACATAAGATCTATGTCACAAGCACATTAAGCTCAACCAACAAACTACATAATCAAAGATAATTAGGGTTTCATATCTAAGAACATCATACAACCTTATAACAATGTTCTAGCCCAAAATCATGGAGTTTATAACAGGATAATCAAAACATTCATACAAATAAAAAACCATGTTCACAAGATAAGGACAAAAATCAAATAAGATAAGAGAGGATGCGGATCTTAGCCCTCATTGAAGCCTCCCCTTCCTCAAGTCATGCTCGAGGCTCTCTAGATTATCTGTAGTGCTCTTGATAAAGCCTTCCCCATGCCCTAGTCACCGCCCAGCAAAGATCGTCGCCTCAAGGACAGAGATTGGAAGAAAGTTGTTGAATACCGAGATGAGAAACCCTAGTGAGTTGCGTTCCTTTATATAGCAACGATATATGACGCGTTCGCAAAACACCATCTTCTGAGTTATTGCTCGTTGGAGATGCATCGCACGAAATCGAGGGACATATCATAAAATCTCAGCCTCTATTAGTTGCCTACAGCATGATTGGTAACGAGTCGCTCTAGATATGGGACGTGTCGCACACTATCGAATCTGCTCCTTGAAGATCGTTCTAATCGAACCTCGTTTTGCATTCAGTGTGCAAGACCCATTGATCGGAAGAGGTTTCCCCTTCTTCGGATAACTTTTGATCTATTTCTTCATCGTTATCCGTTGTGGTGAGCTCAGCAATGAAGTCAATGAGTACCTGGGCTTTTATGGCCGTTTTGGGTTCATAGCTGATATCATATTCCCTCAATTCTATCGCCCATCAGGCCAACCGGCCGGATATATCAGGCCGATGAAGGATCTGTCTCAACGGCTGGTTGGTCAATACCCGGACCTTGTGAGATTGAAAGTATGGGCAGAGCCGTCGAGCAGAGATTATCAGGGCAAAAGCTAATCTCTCCAAAGGAAGATACCTGGATTCGGTATCAGTCAGTACTTTACTTGTATAGTAGACAAATTTTTGTAAGTTTTCTTCTATTTTCACCAGAACTGAACTGATAACTACGTCAGTGGCGGAGAGATAAATGTAAAGATCTTCTCCTTGTCGGGGCTTGGCTAATAAGGCGGGTGACTGTAGGTAATCCTTCAACTGCATCAATGCCTTTTCACACTCTTAAGTCCATTCAACCTTGGGTGCTTTCCTCAAAGCTCGGAAGAATTGAAGATTTCATTCTCCGGATTTTGAAATCAATCTCCCCAGACTAGCCATTAAGCCTCTGTATTTCTTTGATAGTTTTTGGGGATCTCATTTTCAGAATAGCTCTGATCTTCTCTGGGTTCGCCTCAATACCCGTTGAGTAAGCATAAATCCACGAAATTTGCCAGATTGTACACCGAATGCATATTTGTTGGGGTTAAGACTCATTCTATGCATCCGAAGGGCATTGAAAGTTTCTTGAAGATCAAGTGTGTGTTGTTTGGCATTATCACTTTTCACCAATATATCATCCACACAGGCTTCCACATTTCTGCCAATCTGGTATTTAAAAACTTTATTCACCAATCCTTGGAATGTGGCACCCGCATTCTTCAAGCCAAAAGCATGACTTTGTGACAATAAGTTCCTCGCCCAGTGATGAAGGAGGTTTTTTCTTCATCGGATTCGGCTATGCGAATTTGATTGTACCCCGAGAAGGCATCTAAGAAGCTAAGCATTTGATATCCAGATGTGGAATCAACCAAATTATCAATGTGAGGCAAGGGGTAGCAACCTTTGGTGCAAGCTTTATTAAGATCAGTGAAATCTACACACATACACGACTTTCCGGTGGACTTTTTTTACAAGCACCACATTTGACAACCAGTCGGGATAGTTCACTTCCCTAATGAAGTTTGCTTTCGTCAATTTTTCAACCTCTTCTTCTGCTGCTTGCAAGCGGTCTGAAGTGAAGCTTCTTCGCTTTTGCACGACAGGTTTATATTTAGGATTTACATTGATGTAACGCCAGGCCGATCCGGGACCCGGTAGCGTCAGACCGGGCAGCCAAGTGGAGTCGGGCCCCTTTCAGTACAAGGCCTAAGTAAGCGATGCGTATAACAAAAAATTCAAAAGTTTATTAATCCAATAATAAGCAAATACAAATCGAGTGCTAATCACGAGGAAAATAATGTCCCTAAAACAACACGGGCCCTACAGTGGTCATAAATCAATATCTCACACAAAAGAATCAAAAGAGGTCCTCAGGCCTCAAAATATCCCATCCGAATCTCGCCATACGTCTCACGAGCTCAAGTCACCTACCTCGTGACCCAAATGAGAGAGGAAAAGTGATGAGCTTTAGAAAGGAAAGCCCAAAGAAGTACCCCCGCAAGGAATCTCAAAGATGTGAGCACAATAAAAGATACATGATGTCACAATCAACGAATCATCAACAATCAGATCCTAGGAGTCTACCACAAACATCAGCAACGGTACGACTCCTATCCAACAACAGCCCTCGAGGCTCTGAAAGAGATTTCCAAAGAAACAACTCAAGAATGATTTCCCCGTGCGAACACACGCGATCTGGCTGCCGGCTGACTAACCCGTAAGCTCAGCTCGGTAGCGCCACCTCTCTCTCTCATGTCGACATGGTCGACGACCCTTATTTGGCGGTGGACAACCGTAGTATCGCCCCTCCTCGGCCAGGGAATGCCGGAACGCCGTGGTGTCCCGTCCCTAACGCCTCGCAAAATCCGAGCTCACCTCGCCCATCAATCCGGGCGGAAGAAGAAACTCGGTTAAGCGCACACCTGCCGGCCAAAGACCACAGACATTGCATCAAGCAGATCTCCATGGTCTCATGCATAACAGAGGTTATGCCTGGCCGAAAGCACGCTTCACTCCAGCGGCGCATACCTACCTAGCCACACAAGAAAGCCCTCACGGTCAAGTGTCGGTACGGGTGAGCAAGCTCCAACAGCATTCCAAACAATCGGTAGTAACAACACTACCACAAGCACATCAATCACACACATACGAGGAAAGAGAGCAATAACCATCATGTATGTGCATGTATCCAAAAACAATGTGTATCACAAATAAAGACATGCCAACAACCAAAGATTTAGCAAATCAAGAAACCCAAACAATGGGGTGGAATCTAGGCAAGAGTAACTTACATAAACACTAGTAAGTCCAACCGAAACTGACCAAGCGTCCCTCCCGATTGACTCAAAACTCCAAGTCGCACCGAAACCATAAATCCCAACTCAATAAACATAATCGTAACTTCATCTAAGATGCATTACTGCAACCACAAATGGGCTCGGCCCATTACAAACCCATTTTCCCCAACATCAACAACCACCTAGGCTATCTCAAGTTCGACTCAACAATAAAACAACTTATCTAACTAAATCCACACTCATCAACTTAATCCTCCAATAGCCCATATAAAGCCTCATCTAATCCACACCGGCCCAAAGGCCCACTAAACGAGCCCAACCATTATCCTCTTATTATTCCCAAATCTTCAACTCCCTGTCAACCTTCATCTACTGAACCCAAGTAATGGAGAATCTCAATCACAATTATCTCTCCACCGATCCATTTAACAGATCAAAAGCTCCTCAACACATATTACCTGAGCCTTCAACCGGGTACATGCAAGTGACTGACCCAATCTTCATGTATCTAACCTCAACGTTCATTACCAAATCTACCCACATGTACTAATAACCATTAAACATTAGTTCCTTAAAATCATCATCCTGTGAACACGAGGACAACCTTAATCCCTTGAACATGACTATCCATAACCCTTCCTTTTCTCATTTAATCTCATAAATTTACCAACATAAGCCCAAGTCCCTCTAGTACCCTTTTCTATTCATCCTTTATTCCTAGAGATCGCCATTATTTTCATGCCATCACAACTCACCTACTACATAAAATCACGAGAGAATACCTCAAGCCAAACATCACACCTACGAGAACCTCAACAGAGGTCACCCAATACTCAAACCATATCAGAACCCTCAACCATAAACTATTCCACAAGCTTATCAACAACATAATATCTTTGATCACACACCCCACACTAACCAGTCAACCCCAACTCCACAACCATTCAAATGAATACCATCAGCGACTAACAACCTCAAACAAAGCCTCAACTAAACCAAAGAAGAACCCATGAAGTCCTTCAAAGTCTAAATAATCCAAGCATGAGACCGAGAAGACTCACTAAACCCTAGTCACACATAAGATCATAGCTAACCATCTACCATCTTTTTATTCATCAACCAATGATCCACATACAATCACAAGAATCCAAACCTTCCTATTTAGTTATCATCTTCATTATCCACAATCACATGCTTTCGGAAGAATCAAAATCAATCTTTTAAAGCTTCCACAAATCACAACCATCCCTTGACTCTAATCCCATGCATGCATTTAAGGATACCCAAGTATCTATACACTACCCTTCAAGCATGTGTGCAGGACCGGACACAAAAACTAGAGAGCAAGGGGCTTACCGGATGAGTAGATGGTCGTGGTGCTTATGCGGCGATGGTGCTCCGTTGGCGTAGATGGGCAACCACCTCTCTACCCTTCAACGCCCAACTCTTTCTTTCTCTCGAACTCCCACGAAGAAGACCCTTGCGTCCGGAATGGTATTCCTAGGGTTTGAGATTAACCAAGCCTTATAGTGGAGCTGCTAGTGGATGGGCTGTGATCCCTTCAATTCAGTGTCACGATCAGAATCACGCCATCATTGGCTGCCAAAATCCGAGGAGGAGAAGTTTCTTTCTCTCTCTATACCCTCTCTTTCTCTCTATATATTATGAATAAATATATATCCACACCTCTGCCTTACACTTCCACTCAAAAGAAAATTCACGTGCTTGTTTCTGAGGAGATAATAATCACTATTATTAAAGTTTTAATCAAAACCGTCCCTCTCTCATCCGAAATATATACTATATATATTATAATTGATTTCTAATCAAGTCCTTAATGCCATTTCAGTCAACGTTTTTCAATCTTCAATTAAAACCCATCCATGATGCACGTACGTTCCCCTATTTATTTATCTATGCATTTAAATTAATATTTTATTATTTATTATTATTATTATTATTATTATTATTTTTTTGAATTCAAATAGCATCTCATCCTTATCTCATATATATATATATATATATATATATATATATATATATATATATATATATATATATATATATTACCCCCATAAAATCATTACCCTTTTATGTCTAAGCCCCCCCTTAATAGCATTTTAGTACATGCAAGTCCTTCCATTATTATTTGCATTAAAGATCTCCTTGAAAATCTCTTCGTTGCCATATTAATCTCTAATTACGGAATTAGCCACATTAATCCTCCATTTACCATAAAATCAACTTTGGGAATTCTTTAATTAATTAATAAAAGAATTTTAGCAAAAATCCTATTTTCCGATTAACAACAATCTTTGGAGAACTTCCAAATTTAATTAAATCAATCACTTCCATATTTAATTAAATCAATCACCAATTAAATAAATTAGATCATTAGATTTATTTATCCCTTTTCAATCATTCTCAATTTACCAAGATGTCCTTGGTATTTTACTTAAATTTCCCATATGCCCTTTGGCACCTTAATTTAATTAATAATTAATTTAGAGGAAAGTTTTAACCCCTTTTATTTCACTAAAATCTTGGACCTCACAATTGAGGTGATGCTCGATGACTTCTCGTGGGTGGGACCCCAGGCATCTCCTCAGCCGTCCAGGCGAACACATCGGAATTACTTTTGAGTAGATCTAAGATTTCATTTTGTTGATCAGGCTTCAATTCCGTTCCCAACTGCATAGTCCGCTCTGGCTGCTCTTCTTTCAAGGGGAAGGCTATTAGTTCTTCAATAGGTGTTGGTCTTCGTTTTTCTCTTTCTTCATCTTCCCCTATTACTTCTTCAACAACTAGCGCTTCTTTCGTGTTGTTGCTTCATTTCCCCAAGTTTCTGAGCATAGTAGTGTAGCATTGTCGGGAGGTCAACTGGTTGCCTTTCACCTCTCCACAACCGCTCGGGGTTGGGAATTTCATCATCATATGGTATGTGGATGGGATGGCTCCCATCAAGTTGATGGACGGTCTCCCTATTATGACATTATGACATTGTAGCTCGACGGACAACGAACAACAAGAAAATTAATGTTCACAGTAGTTGTCCGAGGAGGGGTACCAAGGGATAAGGGGAGGGAGATCATACTGTCGGGTTGAAGGGGGCAGCCGTTGAACCCGACCAAAGAAGACTTTACTGGCTTCAAATTCTCGACCGGTATCTTCATTCGGTCGAAGGCATAAGAGAAAATAATATCCACAGAACTTCCAGTATCCACCAGGACCCGCTCGACCGTAAAGACTCTGATCTTTGCAGTGATTACCAAGGCATCTTCGTGAGGGTGATGAAAACTTCCAAATCTTCATCGGAGAAACAAATCTCCATGGATGAACGAGGCCTTTTGAGTGGTAGAACGTTCTGCACTGTTCCTACCATTCTGGTATAATTCTTTCTAGATGTGGAGCTTTCTCCTCCATATCCTGGTCCTCCTGTGATTACAGTGATGTGAGTGTCTCTCAAAGGGACCAGTGGTGCAGAAGAGGAATCCTCGATTCTCTGTTCCTTCTGTGAGAATTGGTCGAGCTTCCCTTCTCTTATAACGCCTTCTATCGCGTCTCTAAGATGGACGCATTCATCTGCGGAATGTCTCTTGTCCTGGTGGTATTTGCAGAATTTCTTGCTCTTCTTCCTCCTAGGGTTATCCCTCATCGGTTGTGGTGGTTTCAGGATTTTTTGGTCCTGAATTTTTCGTAAGATGTCTTCCCTAGAGGTGTTCAGGATGGAGTAGTTATGGTATCTTGCCATTCTCTCTTGATCATATCTTTCCCGATGAGGAGGTTTCTTATCATCAGGTCGCAACGGTTTGCCATGGTTCTGTGCGCCTTCGCTGCGAGGTCTATCTTCTTTAAAGATTCCCTGTCTGGGTTCTTTATGCTCCTTCTTTGAGGGTTCCCTGCTGCGGAACTCCTCCATCTTGAGAAGATCTTCTTCTTCCCATCTGGCTTTCATCTCCTCCAAAGCCACAAATTTTTCAGCAATCGCAAAGAACTCAGATACGTCTCTTGGAACATCTCTGGTAAGGAAGTCTTTGAATGGGCCTTCATTCAACCCCATAATCACGGTCCCTACGACCATAACGGAATTGAGGTCCGTCATCCCCGTGATGTCTTTGTTAAAGCGACGGATATAGTCTCGCAAACTCTCCATCGGTTTCTGTTTGTATCCCAGGAGGATGATTGTGTTCTTCTTCAATCGCTTATTGCTAGCTAAGCGTTGAAGGAAAAGATCAGAAAGCTGTTGGAAGACATATACAGTTCTAGGGGGTATGCTCCGGAACCAATCGTGGGCGATGTCTGTCAGTGTCTGCGGGAAGGCACGACACATGACGACTTGGTAGTCTTATTTATCATCATCTTATCTGAATACCATTCAAGGTGCTCAAATGAATCCGATGAACTGTCGAACTTCTGAATGTTTGGTGGCTTGAATTGATCTGGGAATGGGGCTTCCCAGATCTCTCTGATGAAAGGGGGAGTGGGTTATGGTACAAGTTGGAGGACCCTCTCCCTTTCAGTGACATATCGTTGTGGCGAGTGATGATGATGGTAGGGTGCATGTGGACGGGGAGACCGACATCCTAGTGAATATCGGCGCGGCAAGCAATCAGGGGACGGCAGTGTCAATCAGAAACTGATCGATATCTCGCTGGATGGTCCATCGGTGAGAGGCCTCTTCTTCTTGCAGTGTATCGAGCTGGAGATATAGAGATTCTTCTTTCTCTTCTATCTCTCCTTCCAACTTGAGCAACAGGGACCCGATGTGGGTGAGGTGGGTCCGAACTTCCAGTAGAGAACCTGATACTTCTATTTCTCTCTGGAGAGTTCATCGTCCGATGCTTGGGAGGGTGAGTAGCCGATCCCTCCCTGTCTACTCTCAAAGGCTGGGCGTCATGTGGCACGGTGGTTTGGGAAACGCGCTGTTGTACATTGTGCAGGGCGCGTTTTAGCTCCTCAATCTCAAGTGCCATGGCCTTGATCTGGGCGTTATCATCAATGGCTCCTTTGCTCGTCTAGGGTACCTCCACCGCTTTTGAAGCTGCTGGGACATCATCAGGCATATGAACATCTTCCAGTGGAGGAGGCATTGGAGCTTCGCCTTTCTCCTCCTGGTGTTGAAGTCTCTTCGACTTTCTCATTGTAGTCGCCATGGACTTTGTGCTCAAACTTCTAATCCGAAAACCCGATCTAGCTGATTTAAGATTCGTTAGAAATATCTTTCCCTTATCTTTCTAACGGTATATTGCACGTCTCAATCAAGTAAGTACAATTGACCCAGCTGTTCCTCGAAAGGGACAGACTGCAAGCCACTAATCAACTCCAAACTTGATGATTAACGTAATTGGTCTTGACTGAACCCAACTTCCTTAGCATTACCATCTTGACTTGACTAAACAAAAGTTGGGTTTAAAATGAACAAACTCAATCCATTTGAATCAAACAACTCTCTTATCATCCAACACCCTCACAACCTTATCCAAGAAATCATGCAACCTCATCACAAGTTATTGCTACCCCTGACTCTCCCCTAACATCACAACCACTCATTTAATCAACCCCTTGCTACTCTCTGACTCCTCCCCAAGAAACAAAAAATATATAACTCCCCAAGAGGATACAACAACACTCTCTTTCAGCTTCTAAGTCATGAACCCAAAGCAACCTAGTCCACCCCCCAATCATACAACTTCATTAACCATCAAACCAATCCAATATCACAGGCTCTATTATCAGAGAAACACCAGTATTCACAACTCATCCAAACAACACACCAACCATTTACTATGAGAAAACTGTAAAATTGCGAGGGATATTAACGAGGGACATATTTTCATTGCAAATTATCTAAAGCTTTGCGACGGAAATGTATTTAGCTAGAGATTTGCGAGGGAACACACTCCGCTGCTACAACTATGAGCTAAGATGATGTTTTTAGGTAGAGATTAGAGAGGGATAAAGGCCTCCGTTGCTAAAGTTGCATGTGAAGATGTTTGTCCGCCCCTTAGCGAGGACTTAGCGAGGGAACAAATTTCTCGCTAATGTCAATGTATTTAGTTTGTGGATAGTGCACAATTTGCGAGGGATTATTCCCTCGCAACATAAAAAATTCCCTCGCTAAATTCAATGTACGTATAGTTTGTGGATAGTCGATATTTAACGAGGGAATATTCCCTCGTAATTTTCAATGTATGTATATTTTGTGGGCAGTATAATTAGCGTGGGAGTATTCCCTTGCAAATTAGCTAGGGAACATTCCCAACTTATTCTAATGGATGTATATATATAGTTTGTGGGTAGTGGATAATTAGCGAGGGAAAGTTCCCTTGCAAATTAGCTAAGGCTACTTCCCTCGCTAATGTCAATCTAGGTTTATTTGGTGGCGGCGGATAACTAGTGGGGACGGCCTCCTAACTAATTTGCGAGGGAAAATTCCCTTGCAACTTAGCTAGGGAAGATTCCCTTGCTAATTTCAATGGGTGCATATACTTAGCGAGGGAATTTTCTCTTGCAAATAAGCTAGGGACATTTCTCTCGCTAAGTTCAATGGAGGCATAGTTTGTGGGCAGTGGATTCAGTGAGGGAATTTTCCCTTGCAAATTAGCTAGGGGCTATACCCCCGCTAATTTCATTTGATGCATATATAGTTACTGGTGGATAATTAGGGAGGGAACTGGAACTTGCCCTAGCAAAACAGCTAGGGAAAATGCCATTGCTAAATTAAAAGATTAAAAAAAAATCATTTTAGAAATATAAGAATATTTTTAATTAAAATACTCGGAAATATGAAAAGAATTTAATAAAAAATATATATATTTTAATTTATATATGCAAAAAAATTACAAAACATATTCATAAATTTAATAATAGCCTTCCAAATATAAATATCTAATAGTAAATTAAAATACTAAAAATATTAATAAAGTTAGTGAGGGATTATTTCCCTCGTTAATGCTGTAAAAATGAAAATACTTTTTCAATTCCCCTGTGATTTCAAGCCCAAAAACAAAAGTTCCTCATCTCCGACCTTGAGCTTTTCTATGGATTCACGAGTTGGTTTTTCTCGATCTCTGAGTTTTGTGCTCTCTCGGATCCATGCACACCTGATTTGAGCTTGTTCCCCGGAGACTTACCGAATCAAGGTATTCTTGTTCTTTGATCCGTTTCCTTCTCCAGAAACCCTAGCTTCGTCTCTAACCTTTGCTCGAAAGAACCTGGGGTTTTGCGAGGTTTCAGTTCTTTTTTTGGGCGTGGATGATTGTAGATTTTTTTATTTCTCTTTTGTGTAGTGTTGGATAATAGCCTGAATTTGATTTCCTTTACATTGTTGTTATAATTGTAGATTTAAGTTTCTGGTGGGTTTCATCGCTAGATGTGGTGGATTCCCTTGACTGATCTGGCTTCGGATTCGCGGTTGTGTTTTCTGCTCCCGGATTTGGTAAGCTAGTTTATGTGTTTATGTTTAAGTTGGAAAAATTGTTCTTGATATAAACGTTGCTTCTAAATGGCATTGTTGATGTCCCTGCTTGGTGATCCTCTTTTTTGTCTGGCAATTTGTATTTTTTGTTTTGTGATTTTGGATTTATTATTTTAGAAACAGTGGGTTCATTGATTCAAACTACACCCAATTGACTACGCTTTACAACAAGTACACGGAAAAAGGTCTGGCTTCTCTTTCTCTATCTCTAGTTGTTGGAATGATAATAGGGTTTGTGAGTATTTTGTTGTGTTGGATATGTTCTGCATAGCTATTTCATTGGGGAATTGATTGAAAAATTTAGGTTTACCAATGGATTCAATTCTTTGGTTCTCAATGGGCTTTTTTCGGTTTTTCAGATTTTGAGATTCCAGCATTTCCATGCAACCAATTCTTGCGTGTAGAATGTGTATTGTTTTCTTAGCCTTTATTTGACAGTATATTGTAACTGCTGCTTTTATCTACATCTTGTTGTGACATTAAACTGTGTTTTGTTGTGTTTTAAGCTTTGTGATCATGGAATTTTAAAATTGCTCAGTGGTTGCAAGGGTTAAAGTTTTGTCAAAGGAATAAAATTTTAAGATGAATTTTTGTTATTCTGGGTGTAGGGCTCCTTTCTGTTAATCTCTATGCCTTTATTCAAGCTACATGCTCTTCAGATCACCAGAAAAGAAGCATAAGGGTAACCATCTTTTTCTCAAAGATATTTCTGTCCTTCTGTTGGCTAATTTTGGGTTCTCTTCTCTTCTCTTCTTCTTTTTGAATGAAAATTATTCTTGGTTTAGTTTGGAGTTTTGGATTTCTTTTATTGCTTTGATAAAAAACTATTAATTCCTTAAAGTTCCCGACAACAAGTAAGCATGAGGAATTACAGTGATTTGGTACAAATCTCAAGGCTCTGTGACTAAGTTCCAAACAAAAGAAGCCCTGGTTTACCAGCATTATCTTGTCCATTTTCTTTTCTTTATATATATATATATATATATATATATATATATATATATATATATAGAGTCATGATATTATACAGTCGACTGTAATATTGTGCATTCTCGGTCTCCTCCCATTTGCCCCTTTGGAGCATGTTTGAAGGATTTCCAACCGTACAGATGGGAAGATCATTGAAAAATAAGCTAGCATGCATGTCCATTTTCATACAATTTAGTAACCGTTTGGTCCTCCCACTTAACGGTTCTTATTTTATAGAAATCTGAATGGTCCAGAATTTCAAGTGTTAAGTGGGAGGACCAAACGGTAACCAAATTGTATGAAAATGGACATGCTAGCTTATTTTTCGATGATCTTCCCATCCGTATGGGTGGAAAACCTTCAAACATGCTTCAGGGGGCCAAATGGGAGGCGACCGGGAATGCACAGTGCATCCGGTCGACTATATAATATCACGACTATATATATGTTAAGCACATATAAATGGTCTATGTATCTTCTTCAAACTAAATAAAATGCTCTTTTTGTTGTTTCTTTATTATTTTGGTGTTTGATTTGAAATTGGTTGTGATTCTTGTGAATGATATTTTTCTTTGCTTCTTTGAGAAGAATCAGAATATTATTCAATTGAAATAGATTCCAATTCTCTTATTTTGTTGACATATTTTTGCTTCACTGGATTGTCAAATGTATAGCAATGGTTCTTTTTCAATGAAAAATTGATATCTTGTCAAACGGAAAGCACCAAGAGAACAACTATGAAGTAATTTGTTTGCTTTCTCAGAAGAAATTATAAGCAACTTCATATAAACTGGCCAAGAAGATACTTTTTTGAACGTTTTTGGGTGTTTTCGTTTCTTCATAATGTGTGGGCAGCAGTTTCCTCCATTTTTTAATTTTAATTTTTTTTTGTGCATTTGCTCAAGCCTGAAACTTTTTTTTTTCTATGTCCATGTATGGTTCTCAACAATCTCATCTAAACTAATTTTTAAAAGCTTTAGGAATGATCTTTGGGTAATTTTGTTTCTTATAAAGCTTGGAGGTGATGTACTTCCGTAAACTGTTAGGTATTCCTTTATTTTTTTTTAATACCTTTTAGGATGATGAATACCCCTAATAGATCCTAGATGTATGCTCGTCGTCTTGGCCGATGGTATATGAACCCTGAGTTTTATGCCGGTGTCGAACAATTGCTTGAATTTGCTTGTAGTCAACCGAGATTCATGGATGGGCCAAACATAAGGTGTCCATGCAAAAAATGCAACAACCGCGTGTATAGGCATCCAGAGGAAGTAAGGATGCATCTACTGAGAAAGGGATTCATTGCAAATTATTTTGAGTGGAGGTGTCACGGAGAACCAACCACTTTGTCATCGAGTTCAATCTTCCAAATTAATGAATTTGATGCAGAAGAGTTGCAAGAGATAAATCCATACAAACGGATTGTGTTAGATGTAGTTGGTCCTTCTTTTAATGATCAAACATCAGCGTCAACGCATGACCAAGTTGATCCTATGCAACTGAATAACTTTGAAGCTATTGATGAAACTTTACCGACGGATGACCAAATGGAGGAATCTCCGAATCCACAAGAGGAGCAATTTTATTCAATGTTGAATGCGGCGGATAAGGAATTGTACCTCTGGTTGTGATAATCATTTTGCATTATTAGCGATCGCTCCGATGTTGAACATAAAATCTGAGCATCATCTGTCAAAAAAGAGTTATGATCTGATTTGTCAATTAATGTGTGAGGCTTTACCCAAAGGAAACAAGATGGTGGGAAGCTTTTATGAAACAAAGAATCTTGTTAAGGGTTTAGGATTGCCTTAGCAAAAGATTGACTGTTGCAGGTTTGGTTGTATGATCTATTGAGGTATAGAAGTTGATCTTACATGTTGCAAATTTTGTGGGTACGACAGATACAATAGAAGAAGATCTGGAAAGCATAAACATGTAGCTTACAGGGAAACGTTTTACTTCCCACTTACTGACAGGTTGCGAAGGTTGTATGCATCTGAATCCACAGTAAAGTCAATGAGATGGCATGTCGAGCATATTACAAATTCGGGTGAATGTGTCATCCATCAGATGCAAAAGCATGGAAGCATTTCAATGAAATTCACCAAGATTGCACTAATGAAACTAGAAATGTAAGGTTAGGATTGTGTACTGATGGTTTTTAACCATTTGGTCAATCGAGACAACAATATTCATCATGGCCAGTTATAGTGACACCATACAATTTACCTCCATCTATGTGCATGAAAGAGGTCTATATGTTTTTGACAGTAATTGTGCCTAGTCCACATAATCCTAAGCAAAAATTAGATGTGTATTTGCAACCGTTGATTGCAGAATTGAATCAACTTTGGGAAACAGGGGTGCATACATATGATGTGTCTAGAAAACATAATTTCCAAATGCGTGCGATGCTTATTTGGACTATTAATGACTTCCCAGCGTACTCGATGTTATCTGGGTGGAGTCCATCTGGTAAAATGGCATGTCCATACTGCATGAAAAATTCCAAGGGATTTACTTTGTCTAATGGGAAAAAAATGTTCATGGTTTGATAACCATAGAAAATTTCTACCAGTTAATCACCCGTTCAGAAGAAACCAAAGAAATTTTAGGAAGGGGAAGACCAAGACAGCTACACCCCCACCCATTCGAACAGGTGAGGAACTTATCAATGATATTGACACTAAAGGTTTCATGAAAGTGACAAAGCCTGGTTCTACTGAAGTTAATGATCGACTAGGTAAGTCATATGGTTGGAAGAAAAGAAGCATTTTTTGGGATTTACCTTATTGGTTAACCAATCTAATTAGACATAATTTGGATGTAATGCACATCGAGAAGAATGTGTTTGACAATGTTTTCAACATGGTAATGAATGTCAAAAGGAAGACAAAGGACAATGCACAAACAAGACAAGACATGAGCATTATATGTAGTAGGCCTGAGTTGGAAATAAATCCACAAACGGGTAAGTTCCCTAAAGCTTGCTTCACCTTAGAAAAAGAGGAGAAAAATGTATTGCTAGAGTAGCTAAAGGACTTGAAATTTTTGATGGCCATGTTTCGAATATGGTTTGATGTGTTGATATGAACAAGTATAAGTTATTTGGGATGAAAAGCCATAATTGTCACGTGTAAAGACCACCCTGCCACGAACAGTGGAAATTTGAGTTTTTGGAATAATATATTAATATTAATATTTGCCATTCATCAAGAAGTGGAGATATCAAAGAAAGGGAGGACTTAAATGCAAAATGGTTATCAATGGATAACCATGTGTTAAGGGGCATGATGGCAAACTATTAGAAATTGCGAGTTGCAATTGCAAAAGTCGCCACTCATGAGGTTTTAAATGTGGAGAAAGGGCTTACTTATAAGAGTTAGATATAAGGATTCATTATGAATATTTATAGGGGCTGGATTGTAAAAATGTAAATGAGAAAAGATGAGAGTTTTGAGGCTAATTCTAAGAGACCTTGGGTTGTAGGCTAAGGCATTTTGCCTTGGCCTACACCTTGGGTGTAGTGTGTAGGTGGGGGGCTATTTTTTTTCGGTTTTTTTGGGGTTTTTTGGGGCCAAGGGACCCAAGGACTCAAGGCATGATAGAGGGCACCGAGTTTTGAATGATGAAATCGTACCCCACTCAACCTCCATTAATGGTTCTTTTGACTTGTATGAAATGAAAAGAAATAAGGGGATTATTGGTGAAAGACCTCCTGACTCTTTCGTATGAAGATGTATGGTAACTTGGTAAGGCATTGCATAAAATTAAACAATTTAAGGTTTTGATATTTATATTTAACTTTTTTGAGAGAAGGAAATATCATGGAGTGTGGAAGGGCTTTAATACAAAAGACATTAGATGGTGGGGTGTTGCATTTTGATAAAATGTCTTTGGAGAAAGGAAAAGAGTTTTGCATGCAAGGGTTCTAGAAAGAGGGGACCAAAGTGTATAATGGCAAGAGCCTCATGATCTTTTTGAACCGGACACCATTATGCTAATGGGCCCATGTGGAAGCTTTGTTGATTAAAAGTGAGAAGGTAAATAGTGGGACTTGCATGTAAAGAACATTATGGATTTGAAAGAGGGGTCTAAGTGCAAAGTGATTAAGAGTTGAGATGATGATACAAGCTTATATTAGATATTCACGGAGAACCTATAAAAAACTCAGGAAATGACCCACATTAGCATTGATTCTCATATGAATGAAACCTATAAGCTATAATAGCTCTTTTACTCTCTATACTCCAATAGTCAAATCTCCTCGATCCTAGGGGATCTAAAGGTTGGTAGGTGTGAAAGAATGGACAAAAGCTGTTGTCTCTCAAATCCTTCCCTACCGAGAGACTCCAGCCCTTGCACGACCTTGTGCATGATCAGAGAGGGGGAGGGAATAGTTACTGAAAAAGGAGCTCTTAGAATTTGATCATGGCTCTTTCCTTCTCTCAACCTTGACCTTGGGGTTTCAAAGGGCGAGCTGGAGGTCTTTGAAGTTTGTGGACAGGTTTCAGGAGAAGAGTGGAGGAAGTTAATAGTGTGTTGTTACTCAGAGGGTTCTCTGGCGGTCTTTGGGGACAATGAAACCCAGGCTGAATGGTTTTCAAGGCGGTAACGATGGTTCTTGGGTTCCCTCGGGACAACATGGTGGACGTAGATAGTTTCCAATTGCAGACCGACCAGAGGATGGCAGAATGGCTACCAAGAACCGCGACTTTGAGAACAATGAATTGTAGAACATTCTTCTCTGGTCGAATGCAGCAGAATGACTACCAAGAAGATCAGGCGGGTGACTTTACTGGTGAGAGATTCTATATTGATGGTCGTTGTTTTATTTAGCATGAATTTACTGGGAGTATGCCTGAGTTGTAGAACACTGAATATCACTTAAGATTCAATAGGAAATATGGTTCATTATAGCTATTGATGGACCATGTTTAAATTGCTATAGACTAGAGTCACGCATCTGCTTTGTTGACTGGTCAATGCAAAAGTTCTCCATTTGATTCTTCATATTTCATTTTATTTAAGAAATCTGAAACTCACTAAGCAAAGATACAAGCAATTTCTTTTGATAGGATGACTTCAAGAGTTGTTCCTCTCAGTTGTGGTAGAAATCATCTTTGAAAATTGAATAAAATGATTGAAGTTCAGGGCTGTTGGTTGTAGAAAATAGTGATGATGTGCATTTGGATTGGATTCGGTAAAACACAGGAAATCTAAAGATTTATGTTGAAGTATTCCCTTGGGACTGCCAAAAGGTTCGATGCATTGTGGATTCTGTATTCCTATAACCAATTCTTTAATCTTTCATCTTGAACATTCTTCTCTTTACTTCTATCTAAGAGTTGTAAATGGGGCTTAGTTAGAAGCCTAATCAATGGACTACCTTTTTAAAATAATTTGTTTTGAAGTCAATTTAATGATGTTAAGGTTGTTGGTGGTCTACAGTGTGATTTGGTTAACATTGTCATTCAAGCTCAAAGTATGCAATACTTCAGCTAACTAGTATGAACAAAACCAAGGATAGAGTTAACAACTATCAAGTTGCAAGAACCTTGCAATAGCATCAGTATACTCATATACATTTTGTGGTTATCAATGTTATGGTACACACATTTATGTCTCTAAGAAAGTTTTATTGGTTTGACCTTAGTTGTGTGTCATAACATTCCAGGAACAGCTATTAGGAAGGCTCAATGATGTATTTAGGAATGGGAAAGTACATAGAGAAGTAGATGGATAATGATGAAATTCGTGTTTTACTGCAGTAGTGAATAGTACCCAAGAACCGTAATTTCGGCAATTTTCCAAATGACTAGGAATTCAATTCCGATCATCCCGATAGTTCGGGAATGTGTATAAACTAATAAAAATGGTACGGATAGGTATTATAAGGCCCGAACCCATCGGTTATTAAATAAAAGCCGACATTTCACTTAATGCACAATTTAGGTGTTTCGATGCATGTAGGCCCGATTATCGGTAGACACGTGTTATACATGAGTAAGGTTGTTGAGATTGCACTTTTTCTACCAGATATCGACGTAGGGAGCAAAGCCGTGTCAGGAGGGATACATACCGATTGGATAGATTTCAGACCAGGTAAGAGCCTTTGCCTAGAATCCTTATCTTTGGATGTTTTACATCATTGATTTCTCGATTTTTTGGCATATACATACATCTCTATTGAGTTGGATGATTATTCCTTATTATATGAATCCATATCTATGTATGTATGTTTGTTGGTTGTGTGATTTTTTCCACTCGATGCGTACTATTCTTGTAGATTCTTCCGCCCGGTGCAGTGGAGCGTGTGGCTCTTGTTTGGCGTCCAGGGCCGGTGGACACCCTGTTCATGCTTTCCTGTCAGGGGGACGATACTCTGGCTGTCCTGTATGCCCGTCAGTGGGACGATACGCTGGCCGTATACGTACATGTATGAGTTGTAGCACTATCGGACTTTCGGGTTCGTGATGACCGAGTAGGTTGACATTGATAGAGGTTGATGACTGCCCGGGGGATGGTTTACGAGCTTTGCTCGAGTTGCTTATCTTGTGATAATATAATTATGGTTATGAAGTCCCTACTATTTGAATTGTTTCATTGGGGTAGGTTTGAGACTTCAGATGGTTTGGCCGGTAGGGTTTGTGTTTCCCACGTCGGGTTTGATGGTCATGTTCTTGATTTGCTCATTTATTTGCTTATCTTATATTGAGTTTGATATGACTTTATTGTGTTGCCTGCGAGTTACTTACTAGGCTTTCCCTTCGAAAGCTCATGCACTTGTTGACTTCCTTTTTCAGATCTCAAGGAGTAGGACACGGGCCGTGGGAGCATCGTGTAAGACCTGCGGGGGTTTACTGGGATTACTGAGGTTGGCTACGTCTTGTTTTTATCATGTGTGCGGACATATTATTATAAGTTCCCTTATAGGAACTATGTATGTTGAGATTTTAGGGTCCGTGTACCCTCAGACTTTAATTTCGCTGTGTAGATATGATTATATTATGTCTTTTGATTTGATATATTCCGCTGTGTATGTGATTGCTGATCATCGAGGCTTCGTATCCGGGCGGGGCCCGTCCCTGTTCGGGTACTGCCGGTATGTCGCGAGCCCGTGGTCCTGTGATTTTGGGGGCGGGGCATGACAGACGCATTCTTGTAACGCTTACTTCCCATTGCATTTCGAGAGGTTCTTCCAACCAATGTCTTGTTGGCACTAACCGAGTTAAGCTCTCTTTTTAAAGAACTAACATCGACAACAATCAAGGTAGAGGAGATGGAGAGATTAAAGGTTGTTATCCCTATTATATTGTGCAAACTTGAAAAAATTTTCCCTCTTGGGTTCTTTGATTCAATGGAACATCTTCTGATTCACCTCCCATATGAAGCTAGAATTGCTGGGCCTATGCAATATAGATAGATGTATCCTTTTGAAAGGTAAATTCTACAGTCTTATATCATTTGCTCTTACAAAAACACACATATTGGTGATGTTAATGTTAATGTGCATGCTTCCATCATACTTATGTTAATAAGTGTAATGTATGTACCTTAGACATCTTAAAAAGAATGTGAAGAACAAGGCACAAGTTGAAGGATTAATCTCTAATGCTTACTTGGCTGAGGAGGCATCTAATTTTTGTAGTCATTATTTTGAGCCACATGTAATGTGTCAAAATCTAGATGTCCCTCGAAATGATGATGGAGGGGAGGTTGTCTCATCCGAGGTAGGCCTTTCAATATTCACACATCCTGGTCAATTTTATTGTGAACCAAAGAATAGGATGTTCGATGATAAGGGATATAGGGCTGCCCATACATACATACTTTTGAATTGTGATGAAGTTTCACCTTATGTTAGGTAAGATTGTATGTCCAATATCAGTGAGGTGCGGACATTGTTTAACAATACCTAATCTTGTATGATCTGATAAATGTAGCATGTTTGTGGACCAAGTACGACAGATGACACCAAATATAAGTGATATGCAAATAGACCAAGAGCTTGATAATTAGTTTGTTAGATAGTTCCAACAATATGTAAGTTTAATTGAAATGAACATAACAATAAGTGAAATTATGATGAGGAAAAATTGATATCTTAATGACATTAAACTAATGTGTTTTGTGCCTTTTAAATTATAGATGCAAGGTAATCTGATGGAGAACATCTTGCTACAACAACTTTCACAAGGGCTGTTAAGATCGGTGAAATCATACAATGTGTATTTTGTGAACGGCTACAAATTTCATACAGAATCTCATGCTTCTGGATCTCGCTCAATAAATAGTGGTGTTTGTATTAAAGGAACCAACTATAGTGATAACAGACTTCTATGGTGTTTTGGAAGAAATATTGCAGTTAGAGTACCTAGGATTACCAATTAAGAGGTGACGCCGGGCAGGGTAGTGATTAACCTGCGAGGATTGACAAAAGAGCAAGAAAGGGGAAGACAAATAGAGAAGACAAGTCTCTGAAACTTCAAAGGGGAAAATATAACTCAATAATCAATGAATAAAATTCAACCCACAAGCCGGGTTTAAATAGCTAAAAACAACTAACCTAGATGACCTAGAAATTCTATCTTCTTATCCAAATTTGCCCAAATCGGTAAATTTTGGTTCAATAGAAAAACTTATCTAATTCTAAAATAACTAGACAAATCAGATAACTTCTAAAAATCCGAGTTCAAATCGGATTCATATCCTATCCTAAATTGGCATAAGAAATATTATCAAAAATTAAAAAAAACCAAAAAAATGAAGAAACGACGGGGAAAATAGTGTAATTTGAGGTGGACCCCACGTGCATGTCGAGACGAGCTTTCCAAATTAGGGTTGAGCATGCGAATCCGATATCGGTAGCCAAAGTTATGGTCAAAATACCGAAACGTGTCCAAAACCGACCAAATCTTGGAATTGACTCGACCACTTCTCGTCTTTACGTTGACCCGCCAACCTGGCAACATCTGACTCGAGCCTCCTTCATCAAGAGGGTTACGTTATTCAATTGCAAATTGTATGATCCCACTCCGAATATTGGGACCATGGTACATGCTCAATACAAGTTGGTCGATGTCAATAGACGCCGAAAATACACCAAATATGAGCCATTTGTTTTAGCAATGCAAGCAACACAAGTATATTATGTCCCATATCCAAGCATGAGAAGGGGAAACAATGATTGGTTGGCAGTTTGCAAAGTAAGTCCGAAATCGGTGTTCGAATCACCTAAAGAGACTACAAATTTAAATGTGGTATTTCAAGAAAATGTAGTTGAATCACATGAAATTGATGCAAACTAATGAATGAGGAAGTTCAAAATCTGAATCATCCAAGTGGTGAAAGCATAGAACTTGATGAAGATGAAGATGAAGATGGTGAAGTATCACAAGAACCAAAATGAGAATCCTCGTCAGAAGATGATACTGATGAGGATGATGATGATGATTATGAGGAAAGAAGTGATAGTAAATAGGCTTACGTCATACTCCTTTACAATTTTGTACTCTTGAAATGATATTAGTCTCTCTACTTGTTTTTATGTGATAATTCGGCTATTCTTCTTGCTCTTTTTCAGTGGGTCATTTGATTTTTCTATTCCAACTTATGGAGATTATTTGTTTAGATGTTAACTATGGGCTCTTAGCCTAAACATTGTCTTCTAGCTAGTATGGTCCGTCACCTATTCTCAACTACTTGAATATGTGGATTCTGATTCCTTCAGACTGGTGGCTAGTGGCTATAGTTAATATCAAATAAACTGGTCCTTTCAGTTGATGATTGACCTTGTTTATTCTCTATTTTTTTTTTCTTATTAAATACATTGAACTAGAGATTTTGTAAGTTCTTCAAAGAAATGGGATTGTTTGTTCTTTATTTCTTTTTTTTTTATTTTTAAAATAAAAAGAGTATGTATGGAGGAAGCAGTGATCTCCTTGCATGGAGTTGGAATAGAACATAATACACATGCTTGGATCATTTTCCTGAAACTAGGAGCAAATTGTTAATTCTTGCGGGGAGAATATTAATTTATCTTTCCCTTTCTTCTCTTTGTTTTTTGACTTTTATTTAATTTTCAAAGAAATGTGATTGTAAGTTCTTAAATACTATGAACCATCATGATCAACCAACTAGCTAGAGTTTTTTTAATTCCAAAATTGGTTGTTCATAATAAAACAAATCAAAATTATTGACATTGAAATTAGAACTCACTTTGATGTGAAGCTGGGGCATCAAATTATTTTTATTAATTTATTTTAATTGTTAAAAAATATATAGCCTCTGTTGAGGTTAGTGATATTCAATCACTTATTAACAACTATTAGATCCAATGGTTGTGAGCTATTAAACTTTTTAAAGCTGGGGATTTTTTTTTATGCTTTTATTTGTAGCTGTTAGAAGAGAATGATGGAGTGGGTTTGATATAATCCTACATAGTGTGCTTATATTTTATTTTATATTGGCTTGGCCACTTTTGTGAGTGAATTATAAATATATTGTGTATTTTTTATTTTCAATCATTAATCTATGATTTTTTTATTTTTAATTGTATAAATAGTGTACTATTAGTCTTATAGACAATTGTATTAATGTTTACTTGGATTTATTCTTTTTTGTTTATTTACATAAAATGGTTTTTGCTATTTCTTGCTAAGTTTCATGTATAATAATATTCATTGGACGTTTCATTTTTGTAGATATAACGCGAGGACAAGATAGTAGGGGTGGAGTTGGTTGTAATGTCGGAGGGAGGGGACGGTGTGCAAGACAAGGTCTATTACCACCGATTCCAATTGTGGCACCAGATCTTCCAGCCATTACACTACAAGTTGAAATGCAATCCACACCTAAACAACAAGTAGAGGTGATGCGTCTCGTACAAATTCAATCACCAGCTTCAACGAATATTGCTTCTACAATGGTTGAGAATGCGCCACCTACTGGATCATCTCAACATAGCGATTCTCATGTACAAGCAAGTGTAATTAAGGGACATCAAATACCTGATGACCCACTAGGAACAAATCGTAAATGGGTCACAGTTGATCGTGGGATATAAGTATACAAAAATTAAACTATTTCTTTCTTTTCACCATATTGTATCAACATGTACTTGTTTATGCCTATTCATTCCTTGGTTTTAGTTTGATTTTGTGTAGTTATTGATGCATTTTTTACCCTTTTTTATTAAAAATTTGTTCCATCTGTTGATTGTTCTCTCCGTATTCGATCCATTTTAGAGGAGAGATTTGATGATGATGGGGCTAGGTGGGTGTCGGTCTCAAATGAGACCAAGGAGTTTTATTTTGAGGAGTTAAAGGTAAGCCTAAGTTGCTATTATGCAGAAATTTTGAGGCAAATAATTGTATGTTTTGAGTGTAAAATTGGTTGTATCATGCAGAAATATTCTTATTGGAATCCGGCGATTGACCACTTGGTCAAAGAAACTTGGCTGACAAAGGCTTCCACTAAGTACGGCGATATGATTTGTAGATTGAAAAACAAGAGTAGCCGACCTAAATATGTTCCAAAATCTGTGTCGAGCAAGTGGAAAGAGGCATGGAGGGAGCCAGATGTTGTACATATATCCCAACAAAATGCAAAGAACCGGCGTGGTGGAGTTGAGGATGGGCCGTGTCCCTCTACCCACAATGGAGGCTCTATCTCCCATTATGAGCATGGGAAGCGATTAGTAAGATTTTTTATATGAGTTAAATTTGTACAAATACATAAAAACTTGTGATTGTCACTAACTACACTTCTTATTGGTCAATATGTGTGGGAGCAACAATATGATTGTCCCCCGACACCCTTTGAGGTCTTTAGGCGCACGCACACGAAGAAGGGTGATGGTTAAACATTTACGAGTGATAGAGCTCGCACTATAAATGTGAGTTACTATTTATACTTTTCAACATTTATAAATGACATGCTAAATCATATAGTTAATTAAGAACATAAACTCCAATGAAGTAGCAAAAACAATAGATATGTAGAGAGATTTAGAGGTGAGATAAATGCATGTACATGTGTTATATAGTAGACATGAATAGCCTTTTCCCCTGCTTTTGCTTTTCCTATGATATTTTCCCCTCTTTTTCTCAATCTTTGTCTTCTTAATCTATTTATTTTTTTCAAGTTTGTTTTAATATATTGTGTTGATTTTCTTAGTTTTTTTTTCTATATATATTGGAACTAATGAGAAGTTGACAAGTGTCCCACATAACACTTTCAACTTATAAAGTAGTCATTTCTTTTGATCAATATTGAAACAAGCTTTTTCTTCCCAAGTGTTCACTGCTTTTTTAGTCCCAAAATTCATGCCCCCTATGCATCACTAAAGATCTGTCATTTTCCACATTTTCAAAGATATTAGCAATGAGGAAAAAAAAAACAAAAAAAGCATAGCATGATCAATGGAATAACCTTTTCAGATAAAACCACAATTCATTCTTTGAATAGCCCTGTAACTACAACAATTTGTTTTTTAGATTCTCTTCAGTTTCTTCTTTTTTTTCCCTTCTTTTCATTCAAATATATAATTGCTAAGCACCTGTATATACTATTAGTATTTATGCTATTTATATATACTAACTTTCGTTTGAAAGGAACAATTGTTATATAGCTTATGACTTTCATTCCCTTTTTATGCTTAATTCTCGAGCCAATTTACATTATGTCCTAATAACAAAGCTTGCTTTTGGTTTTCTTTTTTCTCTTTATGCATGTGTTTTCTGTTAGTCAATTTTAGAATTTTTGTTCTTCATCTTTGCATTATTCTTAATATATTTTCTTTATTTTTTTTTGGATTATATGAAATGCTTCTCTTAAGATGGATACCTCGCTTTGGTAGAGGACAAAAGCAATTCATTGGAACCATAGTGGATGAAAATCAACTATATTATGAGGCCGCTGCTGGGGCAAAGAAGAATCGGGTTTGTGGTTTGGGAACACAGGCGAGCTACTACTATACCGATGCTTCCTCTTCGGTATGTCGTGCATCTAATGCACACAATAATGGAGAGGTCCAGAAGCAGGTGGAAGCAGCTATTTTATCCATACGCGTGGAGATGCATCAACGAGAAGTGGAGATGGGTCAGCGAGAAATGGATCTGCGCGCTTCTTTTGAGACACGGTTTGAGCAGATGCAGCAGAAGTTCCAGGAGCAGATACAACAGATGTTGGCAAGCCGCCCATTAGCTGAGCCTACTGACCGTGTCGTTCATTTATCGTCTGATGGTACATGATCAATTGCTTATTTATCTTCTTTTGTATCTTTTTTATTTTTATTCGTTATGTACTACATCGTGGAACATGGTTGTACACCTTTCTTCTATTACTAATGCTCACTAGATATGTTAAACTTTTTTGTTTGTATACTTAAACTATAATACAACAATTTACTTTATTAATTTATATATGTAGTTAATTGCATGATACATGTATGTATTTTGGAAATGACAGGTGGCTTAACATTGTAGTACAGGGATCGATAAATTTGATTTTTATATGGAAAGCAATTCACACATTAGCAAGGGATTGGCCCTCGCTATGTCATCGCAAATGCAAAAAATATTGATAAGGCGAGAGATTTTAGCGACGGCTAACGAGGGAAAAATCTTCTCTGGCAAAATAGCTAGAGAATTTCTCTCACTAGGTCGTTGCAAATGATAAAGAAGTCAAAGGGAAAATTATCCCTCGCTAAATACCGAGAGCCTTTTTGACACCGGGCGGGGTAGCGATTATCCCGCGGGCTAGCCGGATCCAAGGATTGCAAAAAAGAACAAACGAAGAAGCAAAGAACCAGAGAAAATACTCTGAAATTCAGGAAAATATCATTACTTAAAATTCAATAATGAAAAACTAACCGACAAGCCGGGTTAAATAGCCTCAAAAGATTAACCTAGAAACCTTATCATCTAATCTAAATTTGCTAAAATTGACAAATTATTATTTAAAACTAAACTTATCTAAATTTAAAACTCTAAACAAATCAGATAACTCCTAAAAATCCGAGATCAAATCGGATTCAAATCCTATCCTAATTTGGCATATGAAATATACCCAAAAATAGAAAAATACCGAAAACCCTAATTCGGTGGATTAAATATTTCTAAAAATAGAAAAAAATAACTAAAATTCTCTCTAATATGACGTCCCCATGTCGTGCGCGCTGCAAAGAGCTTTCTGAATTGGGGTCGAACGCTCGATTCTGATATCGGTAACCAAAGTTAAGGCCAAAATACCGAACCACACCCAAAATAGACCCAATCTTGGAATTGACTCGATAACTTCCCGTCTTTACGTTGACCCGCCAACCCGGCACCAACATTTGACTCGAGCATCCTGCATCAGTCACCCTGGGTTGGACAGAACTCTACCCCGAGTTTAACTGCACCCTAGAGACAGAAAGTAGGTTAGTAGTATTGGTTACCGGGCTAGGAGGGTTTCCTCCCATCGAGGTACCAATGCAACACTAGTACCATCATCAGCATAGATGGGCTCACCAATCTCCTCCTCGGGCTCACAAATTTCCTCCTCGTAGTTGTCATAGATGGGCAAGATCTCCTCCTCCACATCATCGTTGGAATGGGGAAAATCTCCTCCTTCGCATCATCGTTGAAGATGGGCGAGATCTCCTCCTCCACATCATCGCCGTAGATGGGTTGGTAGATGGGTTGGCCAAACCTCTGATCGCTATGATTATGGTGCTTAACTTCCTCAGCCGGAAACTGCCCATGACAACCACGATCAAAATTGATCGCCACCAGATGCCTTGATAATTTCTTGACTTGCCTCTGCAAATCCTGAATCATCAAGCGTTGGGTTAACTCCGCGACTTGCCTTTGTAGATCCTTATTCATCGCCTCAATGGTGCTCAGGTCATGATACTGGAGTTCCTCAGCCGGAACCTGTCCAACCCAACGACCACGACCACTAGTTATTGATGTCGACGCTTCCCAGGAAGATGATGAGCTCTGGTACCAACTGGCGCCGGGCGGGGTAGCCATTATCCCGCAAGCTAGCCGGATTCAAGGACCGCAAAGAAGAACAAACGAAGAACCAAAAGAACCAGAGAAAATACTCTAAAATTTAGGAAAATACTTTTATTCAGAATGTAATAATGAAAAACTAACCCACAAGCCGGGTTAAATAGTCTCAAAAGATTAACTTAGAAACCTTATCATCTAATCTAAATTTGCTAAAATTGATAAATTATTATTTAAAATTAAAATTATCTAAATTTAAAACTCTAAACAAATCAGATAACTCCGAAAAACCCGAGAACAAATCGGATTCAAATCCTATCCTAATTTGGCATATGAAATATTACAAAAAATAGAAAAAGAACAAAAAACCCTAATTCAACGGATTAAATATTTCTAAAAATAGTAAAAAATAACTAAAATTCTCTCTAATATGACGCCCCCAGGTCGTGGCGCCGCAAAGAGCTTTCCGAATTGGGGTCGAACACCCGATTCTGATATATGTAGCCAAAGTTATGGCCAAAATACAGAACCACACCCAAAACCGACCCAATCTTGGAATTGACTCGATAACTTCCCGTCTTTACGTTGACCCGCCAACTCGGCACCAACATTTGACTCAAGCCTCCTGCATCACTTTCTCTTGCTAAGGCGTCACAAATGATAAAGAAGTCCAAGGGAAAATTGTCCCTCGCTAAATATTGTGAGCGTTTCCCTCGCTAAGTTGTCTCAAATAATAAAAAAAGTAAGGGAGATGGCGAGAGAATTTAGCGATAACCACCGAGGGAAAACTGTCCCTTGCTAACTACCTAGAGAGAAATACCCTCGCTAATCTTCAGCGAGGGATTCACACCTCGCCAAATATTAGCTATGACCGAAATAGTAACAGAAAATGTTCCCTCGCAAAATCAATTTAGCGAGGGAATTTCCTGATTTAGCGAGGGATTCTGCCCTCGCAATATTACAGTTTTCTTGTAGTATATTATTCATCTCTCCAACAGCCCGATACCAATGCTTTAGCCACTAAAGACCTCATACCACTATCCTGAAGCCTCTATAACCTTGCATGCATGTCCATAGGATATGCAAATATTATTGTCTAAACTTCACACTAAACTCATATTATCATCATCCATCTTATAGCCTAAAGCCAACCTGGATTTCAGCCCTTGTACGTATGTTCACAAGAGAGCCTAGTGAAGATGAACTCTTCTCTGACATGTGAAAGCATGCCTAGAGGGCCTAGGCATTGTATTCATACTCTACTCTTCCTATTCATTAGATAACTAAGGCTTGCTCCTGACCATAGTTAACCCATACATGTATTTATCTTCATATGAACCACAACCTGTCACTCTTAATCTACAGCTCATGCTTATCCAGGCTCGGTCATGGAGAGGCCTAGTAACTAACGAATCAATAGTTAACAAGGACACCTTATTCTTATAACCATGAGCATGCATACATTCAACCAACCATGTTACCACGGGTTTATTGAGGTTCAATGAGCTTATTGTCGAGTGGCGGCTCTCTGCATTCTCAGAAACCCTTTCCAATGATGAGCAGCACCAAGTGAACCTCTACGTCGGCGGTCCAACACCTGGTAGCTTCATCCACACATACATGGCTCAGAAAAATGGTTTACTTGATTACAATGGTTCAAGGGGGTGAGGGCTTACCAGAGACTACCGTATGGTGCATTCTGGTCTTCTCCATTTGTGGCCAGCGCAGGGGGGACGAGCTTTACTCACGCGGTCATGCGAAATGAATGAGGCGACGTTAGGGTTCGCAGATGCCATGTTTAATAGGGTTTGTAAGGGAGGCTTCAACGATGTGATCCCACTAATGAAGCATCACACGAAGAGAATCCTCACCAGGGTGATCACGCGCGATCTCGACGAGTTGGCGGAGATCCTATCTCTTCACGCGGGGTAGCTTCCCGTGAGCTCGCTTCCCTGGCCGTCCTATCAAAAAAAAAAAAAAATCAGTTCAAGGGTGAATTCTAAGATACCTTGGGGTTACCCCCAAGGTGTCACGCCCCGACCCGGATTCCGAGACCTCGAGCACGCGCACAGATCAACCGTACCCAAGTAGAGGCTTGCCCCACTTGGATACGAGGCCTAAAAATGTCACAGATAACAATAAATCAAAATATAATTAATCAGAGTAGCATGATAACAAAATGTGGAGTAGCAGAAATGTTAAGGCCCTACAAGGGTCCTACATAACAAAACTCTCTCCCTCATAAATAAAAGCGCTGGGTCCTCGAACCTCAGCAAAGACAACACTCGAACAGCTCTTGCGTCGAGTCTACTCCTTAGGATCTGAAACAAAGTCAAGTGTGTGTGAGCTTTCGAAAGGAAAGCCCAGTAAGTACCATGCAGGGAAACAAACCGGCATGTAATATCAATATCAAAAATCATCACAAGTAAAAGAAAGTAAAAACAATGTCTATAGTCATGAAAATAAACTCAAGCAACTATCTCCCGGACAACTCCAACACCCTTGGTTGGAAACGATCCTTCGTTCGTGAATCGGTAGCGCCACCTCTCGTATATGTCGACATGGTCAGCAAATCAACCCTACTGACAAGTTGGACAACCAAAGTATTACAACCCCTCTGGCAAGGAATGCCAAAATGTCAGAGTATCCTCGGCCCAGAACATTTTGCTAAGGATTCCCCACACTCCACTGAACCGGGCAGATGAAGAACTCAGTTGGCATATACCTCTCTGCTAGCACACAAGATCATGTGCCCATGACTAAGTGTCGACGCACGGGTTGGCATGTCCAAAGAGTATACTAACAAACAGATCGTGGCAACACTATCTCTAGCATAGCAATCCAATACACATAAGGGAAGAAGGAAACAACTAGCAACTATGTGTATGCATCCAATAACTGACATCAACATGAAAGTAAGGCATGCTGACGCCGAGCGGGGTAGCGATTATCCCACGGGCTAGCCGGGTCCAAGGATCGCAAGGAAGAACAAACGAAGAACCAAAGAATCAGAGAAAATACTCTGAAATTCAGGAAAATATCATTACTTAAAATTCAATAATGAAAAACTAACCCACAAGCCGTGTTAAATAGCCTCAAAAGATTAACCTAGAAACCTTATCATCTAATCTAAATTTGCTGAAATTGACAAATTATTATTTAAAACTAAACTTATCTAAATTTAAAACTCTAAAATAATCAGATAACTCCTAAAAATCTGATATTAAATCGGATTCAAATTCTATCCTAATTTGGCATATGAAATATTACCAAAAATAGAAAAAAGACCGAAAACCCTAATTCGACAGATTAAATATTTTTAAAAATAGAAAAAAACCTAAAATTCTCTCTAATATGACGTCCCCATGTAGATGCGGCCATAAGAGCTTTCACGAATTGGGGTCGAGCCGATTTCGGTCGATATCGGTAGCCAAAGTTATGGCCAAAATACCGAACCACACCCAAAATCGACCCAATCTTGGAATTGACTCGATAACTTCCTGTCTTTACGTTGACCCGCCAACCCGGCACCAACATTTGACTCGAGCCTCCTGCATCACATGCCAATAGAATAACAGTTATTCAAGCAAGAAACCCAGACAACGGGTGTAAGCTAGGCAAGGGTATCTTACCTTAGTCGAAAGCTTGAAACCTCTCAAACTTCCTCCTGATGTGTCACTAGTCCTCCACATCGATATCTGGTAGTAAGGCTACTATTAGTGTCAACAATAGTAATAAGACTCTACTTATTTATATGCATATCTCTAACTCTTTCTTTCTCTCTCTCGATGGGCCATAGCCCAGTTAAACGGGTCCCACACGATATTTTATTGATCTACTATTTCTTCCTTTTCAAAACTAGGACTATAAGTTGACACTCTTTTATCCTGGTTAACCTAGAGTCAACCAACCAACATTGATACACCAGTGTTGTGTTTAAAAGTCTACTAGATCGAGTCTAACTACTTAGAGTTAATTGGGCCCATTCTTTTGGGTTTATCAAGCGCATTGGACCTGAACTGACCCAAGTCTATTTAATTTAAAGGGGCCAACTACTTCCATGTGGCTTGCCATGTCCCACTGGTTAAGGCCCAATAACTTGATTGGGGTGGTCATGGGTTCGAATCCCACCACTTGCACCCTTTTCTTTTTTTTTTCTTTTCTTTTTTCATATGTACCTTTGAGTAACCTGGTTAGCCTAAACTAATTTTAACAAACCAATCTACATGAGCCAAATTAGATCAAGTCCAATCTCATGGTCCCAACTATCTGAGAATTTTATTAATTGATTTAATCAAGTCGATTATCTATAACTTAGGTCCAAACCTTGGCCCCTTAGCTAAATTAATCTAATCAATTTAACCAATGACTTGGTTGAGTCTAACCTCTTAATTTAATCAGACCTATTTGATTAAATATTTTGTGTTAATCATCTTGAATCTAGGTCGAGTCAATTCAATTAGACTTGACCCAACATTCAAGCCCAACCAGTTACATTTGGTTAACCCAAATCAAATTCTTTTGATTCCTAATTAGCCCAAACTAATTAATTTGACCAAACCCAACCATTAGCTCAATCCAATCAATTAATTTAATTGAGTTAACTAATCTGATCTGGACTAGCACAACCGTGCTAATGGGTCAACTCGAAACCCGCCTAATTAACTTTTAAATCTGTAATTTAAATGACCAGTTTAATTAGACTAATTAATTAATTAATTAATCAATTAACTAACTAATTTTCTCTCTCATCTCTACCCTCTCTCCCAGCTTGGACCTCACCGGAGAAGATGTAGGAGTTTCATCATTTCCACTGCGAGGAGGACCTCACCATTTGGAGCTCCGGCTTGTGAGCTTCGTCTCGGCCGAGGCAACCATTTGTGCACACCGGCGACCCTTGATTTCCTCTCCCAATGTCCCTCAGCGCTCAGCCGTAATCCCCTCTCCGGTGAGCTCTAAACCATGCCAAAACGCATACAAACACCTATCATTTCACTGTGGAAAGGAAAGTACCTTCGATTCCGACCTCACGATGGCGTTGAGCAGCAGCGGTTACTCCCCCGAAGCAGCATCCTGCTTCTCCGATCTCCCTCACCGGCGACTGTCTCCACTCTCGATTTCTCTTCTATTCCCTGCTTGAAGACAGTGGCTACTCCTTTTATAAGCTAGAGGAAATCGAAGAGCCACCAGCAATTGCCAGCCTTCTGGCTCGTAACGGCTGGAGAAGGGGGTGGGACGAGCGGCGACGCTTCGACCGTTTCCGAGAGAGGCGCGGCCGTTGCAGGGGGGGAGGTCTGCCTCGAGATAGGCTCTCGCAGATGAGCGGTGGAGACCATACACATCTGTTCTAACGACCCAGATTTGATTGGAGAGGGACGGCAAGATCTTAAACTCTTGCCTCGTATCCAACACTAACTCAGATGGAAGCTTCATGGTGCTCCACGTGGCCGCCTTGATCTCCATTGCTGTCTTCTCGCGATCAGTCCCCATCAGATGAGCGCTTCTTATCGTGCCACGTGGCTTCATAGATCTTCTAATAACTCCCCGAGATCAGCTACAATTTGAGAGAATCTAATATCAGCTATCCATTCCTTTGTATTAGAGTTTTCTCTGTACTTTTGCACAAAAGTCCCCCAGCTTATTAAAATTATAACTAAGTCCTTCTTCTGTGAGAGGGACAATTTCTCTTTAGGTCCTCCACACTTTAACTAATTACCAAATGGCCCTTGCAGACCCCTTTTAACTTTAAATTGCATTTTAATTTAATTAATCCCATTTTTAAATCTTTAATCAACCAACTTAACTAAATTAGGGACCAATTTAATTATCACTGATTTCGCACTAATATTAGAATATTTTATTCCAAAAAAATTCTTGAGTTTTACACAAGGTATCTTACTTGGGGTGTTGTGACCGACATTGGCCTGTCATAAAAAAAAAACTTGTTAAAAAATTCTTAATAAAAATCCCTCTACCCACTTATCTCGCAATTTCTCTTTCTCGTCTCCCAAATCCGGGATGAAGGCCATAGCGGTGATCTCCCCAGCGAGCTCTTATTTCTCGTCTTTTTTCATACCCTTTACAGACGGCGTTAAAGACTCCCCGGTGAGGTCCTCTTTCTCAACCCTAAATTTCGGTTTAGATATTTGAGTTTTGATCTTGGTCTGGTACTCCTTGCTCTAGGGTTTCAGCAATGGGTTCAATGGATGAGGAGATAAAGAAAACATAAGGGGAGCGGTAGAGGATGGAGAAGCAGCAGGCCTTGTTGACCTCCCTCACGTTCGATGCCGACATCTATGGAGGCCAGGGCCCTGACCGTTTTTAGGGCTACGAGTGCTCCATTCCCTTCACCAAGGATAATCATGAAACCGATGTAGATCCCAGCTTGAAGAGATCCCAGCGCATCATCGATCATGAGGATGAGTACAACAGGAGGAGGCCTATTCAGATGATATCTCCAGTGCGCCATGATGCTTCTGCTGCGAGAGAAGCCATCCCATACCCCTTAGTCCGTACTTATGTTGATGTCATGTGGGAGCAGGAGCTCAAACGCCAGAAGGAGGAAGTGATGTGCAAGATTGCAAAGAAAAAGTTAGAAGAGAAGAACAAGGCTACTGCTGAGGAAGCTGATACTAGAAGAGGAGGAATAGATGGCGATTATAACAAGAAAGACTAAACAAAGCTGAAATTTTGATTTATTCTATATTATTATTTTTGAAATCGCCATTGGTTTATATAAGAGTTGGGGGTTTTAAAAAAAAAGGTGTTTTTCAGGGGGTTTTGCATTTGATGAAGAAAGAGAAAGTTTGGGGAGAGAAAGAGAGAAAACCAAGGAGAGGAAGGGAAAATTAGGAGTAATAAAAAGAAAAATCTTGTTTTTTATCCGAGTTTCTGTCACGGCTTGAGATCTGATAATATGTTCTAAGAAATTTAGGGGAGTAATGATTGAATTTCTGTTCATTTCTATTTTTTTTCTTTTTGTCCCATTTTTTTTCTTAAGAAATTCTAAGATCTTAAGGTTTAAATCTGGTTTTTTTTCCTTTCTTTTGGAATTTTTTTTGTTTTTCTGTTTCATTTTCATCTTAAGGTTATTAGATCTCATGATTTGTAAGTTCTTTTGTGTGTTCCTTTTTGAGAATGTTATGATGTTCTAATGTTTGTTGCTCTTTGCAATTTAATTTGTGAGGAATTCCTAACGACTTCCACTTATTTGATGATCCAATTTTGTTTGGAATTCAAATTATTTTAGATTATAGAGGCAATATTTATTCATCCATTAAGCATTGATCTGGTCTTTGTTTGAAGTTTAAAGAATATAATTCAGGATCCATAGATTACAACTTTAGTGCCGTATAAATATCTAATTTTTGTTTGCACTAATGACTGTTCCATCACAGATTGCTCTCATTCTGCCATGCATGGTTGTTCATTTCATGTACATCGTGAATTAAGATAATCAATGGCCCTACATTTGGCTCAGAAGGTTTTTTTTTGTTGGTTTTTTGTTGATTGTCAAGTTGTTCCTTATTCATTGATGAATTCTAGTTCTTCCTGGCATGAGTCGTAAGCTATGGTGTTGAAGAATCGGTTGGGATATGGTTTCATTGGCAATCAGGGACCTGTTATGGTCCTGGTTCTAAGATAAGCCAAGGTTCCTTCATTCATATGTAGCCATTAAATTCTTTTTGTTTGGTTATGGACTTTGGTTAGACTTTTTTTCTTTTTTTGGTTTATTTGAATGGGAAGTGATCTGCCAGAAAGAAATTAAAAGATAATGTCCTGTGCCTGTTCGACTTGTTTGATTTGTAGATCATGGGATGGAAGTCGAGTAGATTTTTCTTAAAAATGTTTTTCTGGTGCTTTTTTGTGCGAAAATTTGTTTTATCCTCTTGATGTGTGTTTCTGGGAATAAACTCGAATTTCTTGGTAGCCGACATTTATTTTATTTTTGCATTGCTATTGTTCGTGAAAAATGAGTTTTTTTTCCTTTCTTTTTATGTTTTTCGTATGTTCTTGATGAATGCATTGTAGGTTTGAATGTTTGTTGGATATTTATTATAATATAGAAATTCTCTTATGCTTGTGTGTAACGCCCCGAATTTTCTAAGTAAATAAATCAGAAATTTTTTTGACAATTAATGAGATTAATTATCACAAAAAATAAATTAATTATTTTAAAGCCCGATTAAAGGAAAATCGAGGATTAATAAATTTAAATCCAGCCTTGCAATTAATGGGTCTAGGGAAGGCCGTATTGGGCAGGCCGTTTACACTTAGAATAGTTGGAGGTGGACGGTAAGGATAACCTCGATTAATTAATTGAGAGATTTAGTAAGTGTTAATTAATCTAGATTAATCAAGTAGGAGAATCAGACAAATGTTAGAGTCCCGATAAAGTAGATCGTGTGAGTGAAAAGCTAGTATTCGCAGATCTGGTCTGACAAGAGACAGACAATGTGAGGCTACAGTACGCACGTGGTGACGGGAATCATTAACCCGGGATTTCCGGATCTGGGTCGGTGAATTATTATAAGATAATATTAATTAAAGGGCGATGTGATATAAAGGGAAAATAATTGGGATGATAAGTTGATTAAATAATTCAAACTCATGTGACATTATTGGGAGGATAAATTAGTTAATCCAAAAGCTTCATGATGTTAAAAGAAGGGAATAAAGTAATAATAATCTAAATATTATATATAACAAACTTTGGAGACCTTAGTTGAGAGGAAAAATCAAAATTTCAATTGAATCAAAGAGATATCGTGCCCTAGCCCTCCCTCTTTCTCTCTTCTCCTCCCTTGCTTGCGCTGGTCGTCAGGCCGCCTCTCCGGCCAGCAGCCGGCACCGTTCCGTCGCGTCCGCCAGCCCCTTCCTTGCGCAAGCCTCCCGCCCTCCCCCTTGGCCGCCGGTCCGCCGTACGGCCCCTCTGCGCGCCTGTGCGAGATGACCGCTCGCCCCCCCTTTCTGCGAGACCGCGCCGTAGGGAGCCGCCTGACGCGCGCCCCACACCTAGCTGTGAGCCGCGCCCCAACAACAACCTCCCGGCCGCCCAGCTCCGGCGAGCAGCTCCACTATCCACTTGTTCCTTTCTCTAGTCTCCGACAGACTTCGCCGGCCTTCCCCCTTTGGACGAGCATTGGCCAGATTTGGTTGCCGACGAGCTTGCACAAGAGCTCCAAAACTTCTCATAAATTTTTTGTAAACCCTAATTGGAGGAAACCTTGGATGGAATGCATGCTCGGGAGCATGAAATTTTCTTAAAATGAATGTGTGGACGAAGGGAGGGAATTGAGTTAATTAAGTTGGGGATTTAAGGCCATGAGTGTTCTAACTTCATGCTATAATATAGTAGTATAAATCATGTTTATGTGAATGTTTGTATAAGATTTTGTAGCTCGATAAACAGAGGAGACTCTGCCGAAAATTTGTCAATTAAACATACTTAATTCTCCTTGATTTGCACAACATGTGATTAATTATAAAGAGCATGATAGGACCTTCAACTAATTATGTTTTCAAGGGCATGCTAGTAGTTCCATGATTATCATGTTTAAGTGTACATGCTTTAAACTGATCAAACTTGCAAATTAAGCATGCTTAGAAACATGCTAGAGGTCGTGAAGGCACGTAATGCTCGTTAAGTAGGAAAAAATGATCTTATGAGTTTAGTGTCTCTTATATGCCCTTTGGAGCTTAAATGGAATTTTAAGTTAAGAATACGATTTCCTGTATTCTTAGATTTCGCATTCTTAAGCTATAGGACTAAGTTATGGAAAATACAGACTTTGCATTTACTTAGTACCATCGTTGATTCTAGGAAAGGAAAAAGGTCCAGCAAGAGCTGCCGAAGGACCGAGCGATTGCTAGGAATTTGAGAGGACTTCAGGTGAGGGGACTTCACCGTAGATCTGGATTTAATTCGTGTATTTATCGGGATTTCGGCTTTATCGTATTCTTATGAGTTTTATTTCGGTTTGTGGATGCCGAAGGATTTATTTCTATACTTGCATTGTGTTTTCTTGCTTCTATAATTGATTTAACTTTAATGAGTATGAGATATGATTAAGGAAACCCTAAGGGGTAGTTAAAGATTATTGCATGTATCATAAGCTGTACCTTAGTTAGTTATGTATAGGGGACCCAACAGGGGCTCGGGATAGAGCCCAGATATTTTAGTAGACGAGACCGGGCTAAGGAAGAGGATTTGTTTTCAATCGTTTTTCTTAAAACTAAAAATGTTTACGAAAGTTGTTATTTTTATAAAAACCCCCTTCCTGTCTCTTGTGAGGGCTCATATCGGATACGAGATTGATACTTGACGTACACATGTAGATGTATACCGTTGGTTGTCAAGTATCGAACTCATGTAGATGTATACCGCTGTTTCCGGTTATCAGGATCATGTAGATGTATACCACTTTTCCTGATGGGAGTTGGAGTCCTTACGGAGACATTTTAACTAGGAGTGCAGGCTTGTATGATATGAGGTCATGGCATATACATGTTCACTATATGCTTGATATGATATGAGATTGTTTATGTGTTTTCTTTGGATTTCTGATCATGTTAGCATTCTTATCAAGATTTAAAATAATTGTGCTGATCTTCATGATTTATACTTGCATTGTTCTTGGTACTTGTATTTTAGTACAAATGACAAGTATGTCTAATGCCTGGCGGAGTAGTTTTTACTCACTGAGCTAGTATAGCTCAGCCCCTTTGGATTATGTTTTTCTGTTACAGGATCTAGACTTGGATCGGGATAGTAGCTCAGGTCTCGAGCAGGGATCGATGTCTAGCTGGCTCTGGCGTACCTATTCTTATGTTTCTTATTGTTGGGTTGTATTAGACATTATTTATAACTTCCTTCCGCTGTATTTAGGGCCATGACTCTGAGTGTTGTATCTTACTTATGACTTGGATTTGAATATGACTCCCGGTATGTAACCGGTTATCTATATGTCATCGATTTCAGGTTTAAATCACACAGCTTATGGGCTAGGTGTATTCCCGGCCCAGCTGGTGTGACATCTGTTTCATTAGCGAAATGGGTGTTACATTGTGTATGTTTGTTTTTGCTAGTGAGTTAATGCTTAGCTTGCCCCTGATTAGAAGGATGCTTTTCTTTACTTGTATAGTAAACTATTTAGTTTGGATTTGTGAAGATAATATGACAAAGATGAGAGTGGTTATATTTAAATTACTATGTTTCTTTACTTGTATAGTAAACTGTTAGTTCAAGTGCATTATTGCATTACTCATGTTTGACTTGTTATATCTATTCTCAAAGGTGGATGCTTTTCATAAGTTATCAAATTATCTTGTCTTTCCTGTTTTATGGTTCAAGGGCTGCTCAGATCTTTTAATTGAGGATGCGTTATCTTATTGCATTATTATCTTGTAGAAGCTTTATAATCTCCATATTACATTGTTCTTCCTAGTCTAAGAAGTAGTTATGCAACATTATCATTTTTCACAAACATCAGATTAATTGAAAATTCTAGACAAAATTTTTATTCCTAGAATTATTTTTAACATGAAATGAGTGCTATTAGATATTGTTGCATCTTGATAGCTTTGTTTATTTGTTTTCAGGTTGGTTCTTGTAAGTCATCATTGTTAAATTCCATTCTTGGAGAGATGTGCCATATGCATGGTTTTATACATTATCATGGGTCAAGTGCATATGTATCACAGGTTATTCCTTTATCTTTTGTTTGTATACCTCTTTTTTCACTGTCAATTTTCAATATTCTTGGTTGGTTTGCTTTTTGTTGCTGGTTTCACACATCCTTAGTGCATTTTGAAGAACACCATTTCACACATTTTCAGTGCAAGGTGCCATAGCTATTAAAGAAAGGGCGTTAGTATTACGACATTGATACTCTAGGTTCAACTGTTTAGCTTGTTAAACTTTTAGGCAGAAGTTTTTAGATCTAGCACGAAGTGAGCGTGCCTCTCACGTATTATTTGCAGGTGCTAGGTTAAAAGTCTACTTTCCCCTTGGAACTATTATTCACAAGCTAAGGTTGTCAATTTCTCTTTTTTCAGACATCATTATTTCACAAAATCAACTTTAGATCACCAACTATAAGAAAATTCATGGCTGAGTTTACCATTTTAATTAAATTGTTCCCATTGATTTCTGTTCAGTCTACAGATTATGAAGTTCAAGGATGTCTAGCCAAGTACAACACACAAAGGCTAGGAGGAATCAGAAATCAGAGCTCATAGCTTTGGCTTCCAATAAAGATTTTAACCTATAGGCCTTATTTTCCCTTTTTTCATTGATTTATAGTACTGAAAGAGTGAAATTCTTATGAATCACTTGTTTATGTATTGTGAATCTGTCACCTGTGATTAAGTTAAGCATGGAGAAGTTCTTCTCATTTTTTTTTATTAAATGCATAATTTTGTTTGCTGTGTTAAACCTTCAATTTCGTTTGTTTTGTTAAATCATTATTAATATGCATCAGGTCCAAATCATTTTGTTTGCTGTGTTAAACCTTCTCATTTTCAGTTTAATTTTATAATCAAAGGATGAGAAAAATGGAATGATTCATTTGTTAATTTGTTATTTGTTTAACTGTTTCTGAATAAATCATTGATCTAAAGCGGTAAGAAAAAAAATAATAGCATTGTTAAGAAATAAATAATAAGCTATAAGAAAATTTATTTTTTGTAACTAATATAAATCCATGTACTATTATTGAACATTTATATATTTTCACAACTAATCACAAAAGTTTCAAATAATTTTGTTAGTTTGTTCAAATAATTTTCCATTTTAATTTAACATGTTCAAGTTTCAATGTTCATTAGTAAAACTTCATTTTAACCTAAAAATGGTGTTTTTAACGAATAAAATAAAAAAGGAATAAAATGTTGGTCTTTTAATTAGTTTCAAATATTTATTTAATTAGAAAAAACTAACAAATGGTTTCTCGCATTGCCTTGGATTTTTTTTAAAATATGATATAAATATTATTAAATGTTTAAAATTTATTAAAATATATGTATTGGATTGTTAAAAAATTAGTATTTTTGAGTTGTCTACCCATTCAATAGCTCAATACCTTGAGTTTTGAACAACCACTCTAAGACCACATGCTGATCTTGACGAGTGTTTCTTCCCTTTAGCCATTGTCGAGAGCTGCACAACTTCTTGATCAAATTGAGCATCGAAACGGTTACTAAACTTCAATTTGATTGCACCGGCAAGGTATATTGGGGATTCCGGGGAGAATCTACTAACATGGCTGCTGGAGGTCCACGTCATATAGTGTCACTTCAGCAATTTAATTAAGCTATGTAACCTTCCTTCTTTTCATTGGTGGGCATTGGAGAACAATTAAAGATATTCATGTTAAATATATAAATGTTATTAAGGATACGTACGAAGGAGCAGTAATGAGTGTGAGAACAGTTAGAGGAGATACAGAAGAATTTCGTATAACGGTGGATCTATATTAGGGATCGGCTTTGAACCTATACTTGTTTACTCTAGTAACGGATGAGTTTAGTATTTATATTCAAGATGAGATCCCATGGTGTATGTTATTCGCATATGATATTATCCTAGTTGATGAGACTAGAGATGAAATTAATCAGAAGTTAGAATTATTAAGAAACACCCTTGAGAGTAGAGGCTTTAGGCGTAGGAGAAGTAAAACACTGTTGTAAAGTCCATTATTTTCTATGTTTTAAGTGTCGGTCTTTAGGGGTTTATGTTTTCTTTTTAGGATTTAATTGGTTATTTTTTTTAAGGGAGAGTCTCCCAAGTTTCGAATTGTTTGAATTATTACTCGAATAAAGTTTTCTAATTACTCCTTAAAGTGATCAAGTGATTAATTCGCCAATTAAGGGAGTTTATTAAACTTGGATGATGGGTATAAAGGAAGATCAAAATGATTAATATCATAATTAAGGTTAATTAGGGTCATTAAGGACCTAATAGTAATTTTCAAAAAAATCGAGGACTAGAACATAATTGTGTCTCTCTCTCAGCCGAGGGACTTTCATGTAAAAGAAATAAAATGGGGGGACTCAAATGAAAAGTGCCACGAAAGCTCATGCAGAGACAGGAACAGACGGCTGAGATTAAATGATCTCACGATGTGGTCTAAGTTCGAGGTAGTAAGATGAAATCAAACCGTTCCTTTCAGCCACAAAAACAAATGTGTGAGTGCCCTCACCGTGCGAGTACGTTTTAGACCGCTCATCTATTTGATCGATTAATCCGAGCCGCTAAACCGATTCCATCACTCAGCATTAATCTAGACCATTGATCATAATAAGCAAGTAAGTTTGAGGCAAGGTTTTAAAATCGAACCGTCCATGATCTGAAGCGCGTCTTGATAGGAGACTGTTTGATAAAGCGATGGCCGTTGGATGTACGCGTATTATCAGAGCCTTCAGCACGACAGAACCAAATCGCGAGGCAGAGCTCGGTCTTCTCCAGCGCATCACCGCCGTAGAGTTTATCCGATTCTCCGGAGCTACGAGATAGAATTGAAAATGAAGATAAAAGAAAATTTAGAGTTTGAGATAAACTCAAATTACAAGATCAGATAGGATTTCTGTAGCATCTATAAATAGAGAAGGAACTCCCCAGATCGCTGGAGATCATTTGAGAAGCGGTGATACCTCCTCCGTGAGGCACGGTGAGACAGAGAGAGGGAGAGAGAAAGAGAGGGAGAGACGACGCGTGCACCACCTCTAAGGGAGCGTTGACAGAGAGGCTGATCGTCACTAGAGAAGGTGCTTGATGGATGACAATCTCCAGTGAGTACTTTGATCTCCGTCAGTTGCTTATTAGTTACTATACATACATGTAAAAAACATAGGATGCTGTGAGAGAGAGAGAGAGGGGGAAGGGGGAAGGTATGGGGACCGTTGTTGTCCTCTGTCGTGCAATGGAGCAAAGGAGGGGGTCGAATGCTCTGACGACGAGGGAAAGGAGCTTGACCACCCTCTGTCCTGGAGGAACGTACGATGAGAGATAGCATCGACTGACGGGGATCAAAGTGCGATAGTGGTCCCGGCCACCAGCACGTCTCCTGCGACCGCCGTGCTTTTTCTCTTCTCCTACGAGGCGGTCTGGACGGAGATGATGAACAAGGACTCGGGTTTGTGTTAGCGGGTTGAACCGGTTTGGGGGAATCTGAACTTTTTGTTTTAATAAAACTGATTTGGTTAGACAAGTGTTTGGGTTTAGTTGATTTGAAGTATTTGGGTTGGGTTAATTTGGAGAGTTAAGATGGTTAAGTCAAGTTAGATTAGATTTGATCAAGATCAATTGGCTAGTGGATTGAATCTAATATGATCAGGTCAAGTCTGATCTGAATTCAAGTCAAGTAACTTGGTTGAGTCAGCTCCTGTTAGTTGGGCTTGGGTTTAATTAATTAAAGTTGGCTGGTTGGGTCCGATTTAATTTTAAAAACAAGTGGATTTGATCAAACTAGTCTAGATGAATAATGGACTCGGGTCTGATCATTAATATTAGGTCTGAACCAGTTTCCTTTCAAGTCAGTTGGGTCAACCATGTCTGATGGGCCAAGTTGTGAGTTAGTAAAATAAAAACCAAAAATATGTAAGGGTTGAGAGTGGAAGCCAAGACCCCCACCATCACCATAGAGACTCTTAACCACTAGGCTATGGAGACCTGTTTAGTAAAATGATGATGTTTTACCTAGAAAAGGGTAAACTTACGACTAAAGCTATGATCAACCATGACCAACAATCTAAATGGATCAATTTGGTTGGTCCATGGGCCACTTATCCTTCCGGACCCAGGTGTCACACCAGCCTGGTCAGGAACTGAACCCTGGCCTAAGGCTATATAAAACGATCAATTACTCATAATTAACGCTAATATTAGGAAAACATAAGGTCAAATAAAATACTGATAAAAGCCATAATGTCTTAGAATACAACACAAGTCTAGATAGGAGTTGACAGTACTCCTCAAATCATAAACATGAAATGTAACACACGACGTAGGCCAGGTGGTCAGAGCCAACTAAGGAAATCCAGACCCTATCTTCCACTCTAAGCAAAGCCATGACCCTGCTTACTACCTGGAAAAGATCATTCAACAACAGGGTGAGCTACAGGAGCTCAGTGAGGTACTAACACTACTGTCAGGTTTAACAAACCTGTATGCCTTCAATTGCAGATAATAAAATATCGAAAAGTGGAATACAAAGACTGAATGATATTTAAAACATGGAAAACAACATGCTGATCATAATAAGAATCATGGTAATATCCAATTAAATCAAGTGATATGCTCATAGCATTTCTTTAATCTTTTATCATTAGAACGGGAGATGAATTCCATACATGTCCTGGCTGACTGTATCAAGCCATTAACCTCCCAGGGTTGACCGTATCAACAACCGTGGGGTGACAAGCTATGGTTACAAATCCTCGTCTGGGGGGGGGGGGGGGGGATATCAATTCCACACATGTCCTGGCTGACCGTATCAAGCCAGTAACCTCCCAGGTTGGACCGTATCAACAACCGTGGGATGACAAGCTAGGGAATCAAATCCTCTTTATCTATCATATTAGTATCATCTGCACCTCTACTTTCATACAGCGGTACCAGAGTGGAATAAACCAACACTCGATATCTCTCCGGTTAGATCAACTCATCGACCATAAGATATAAGAGTATATACGTATCCTAAGCAGCCGACGGGTACGGGAAGGGGGTTTGGTTTTCTTGAAATCAGGAGGGTTTGAAATACAGATAGTTGGACAAGTAAAAACAGAATTATATAAAACCACCCCTTCCCTACCTAGTATCGTACTCTCTGGCGCTATCGTAGAGCCACGTCTGGCGCAGGCATGTATGCAAGTATGGTGAAATGCACTAATATGTCTATCATTGCAATTTTTAAAATGTGTATATGTTTTCACATGCTTTTCATAAACATAATTTCAATCTCTGAAATAAATCAACAAATCATATTTGAAAGCTTGAAGCATTTGATATAAAGTAGTATTTCCATAACATGAATTCTCCAGGAAATCAATACCATAAAATACGAGAGAAATACGATAAATTTAAAGTTGTGTTCCCTCACCTTAGTCTGTGTAGTCCCTAAGCCTGGCTAGGTCCTTCAACAGTAGCGGCCTTGTCTTTGCCCTTTTCTTGTCCTTAAAAAAAAATACGGACTTTTTAGGAATACGGAAATCGTATTCTTAAAGCATTCTCAAAACTAACTCATTAGAGCACAATAATTTCACCAATTGACTAGAGCATGATTTCTCTTACCATGACTTCGTATTCTAAAAGATCATAGTACGTATTTACCACTAATTTAGAGAATCTAACTCTAATTCTCTACAACTATCAACAGCTTCTAATATGTTCTCCAAACATGATTAACTACAATACTAACTCATGAAGTACTAATCAAGAATAATTAACAAAATTTCAGCGGAGTCCCCTTAGTTTTTAGGGCTCCGGAATTTGTACAAACATTCACATAATGCCTATGAATTTCATTTCCACACACATCATTTCATCCTCTACTAATTCAACCATCATATAGCATTCTCATCTTAAATTATCTAGCCAGATCCATGTCCATTCCAAGGTCTTTTCCCAATTATTCAATTAATGAATCAATCATCCCAAAAAAATGCTCCAATAAACCAACCTTGCTTCCACAGTGCACAGGCGTTCGTCAGTGTTTAATTCGAGGTGAAGAGGTCCGTCGAGGCTCAGATCTGGCCAAGGCTTGGCCTGTCCCTTGACTGAAGCAAGAGTGGTGTAGCTGGGTCCAGTGGCGACGCTCATCGGCACGGGAAGGTGCACAGAAGGGATGGACGGTGGTGGTCGCCGGCCTGACTGGCGGGCGCTGGCTCGCTCGCTTTCGGGCGGTGGCTGAACTTCCTTCTTGATCGCGCATAAGGCGCGGAGGGCGTGGGCGGTATGCCGAAGTCTGGATCAGGGGCGGCTGGCCCTGAGCTCGTCGGCCGGCCACTAATCGCGGGCGAGAGGAGCTGAAGGAGAAGTCGTGAGGGAGAGGGAGATGATAATCCCCTCTCTCTCTCTTTCCCTTTCTCTTTTATAATAATGCAGCCTCCCTTTATTAAAGTAGTATTATTTAAATTAAAGTACTATTATTTAAATCGAATCATGGTGTGTCCTCTTGACTGTACAAGCACGGGCGATGAACCAAAACCCAGATCAGATCCGTATTTCACGGATCGACATCATTAATTTAATATTTTATTCTCTTGTTATTTAATTTATTCTTTACGTCTTATCAGTAGTCACGAGCCTTACTGTAAGTTCACGAGTCGCAATTACGCTCCCGACCGAGATCCCGATCTTCCGCCTTTTGACTCTGCCAGTCGTGCTTTATCGGGACTTACATTTTGTCCCGTTTCTCCGACTAGATAGTTGAAATTAACAAGCATTTACTCATTCTTCTATTTGATAATCCGGGATCTCTCTCTCTTCAGTCCAACATACAACTACTTACGCGAAAGTGACCCAGCCCAACATGGCCCGCTCTGGGCCCAATAGTTGCAAGGCTGAACTTTTAATCGGTTAAAGTCCCGATTTTTCTTAATTGAGTTGTTAAAGTAATTAATCTATTTTATGTGTTAATTAATCTTAGTGATTTTCTTCGAAAAATAATTCATTTAAATCGTAAAAATTCCGGGGCGTTACACGTCCGCACGACGGAACCAAATTGCGAGGCAGAGCCCGGTCTTCTCCAATGCATCGTCGCCGCGTGCACCGCCGCAGAGTTTATCCGATTCTCAGGAGTTATGAGATAGAATTGAAAATGAAGATAAAATAAAATTTAGAGTTTGAGATAAACTCAAATTACAAGATCAGATAGGATTTCTGTGGCATCTATAAATAGAGAAGGAACTCCCCAGATCGCTGGAGATCGTCTGAGAAGCGGCGACACCTCCTCCGTGAGGCACGGTGAGACAGAGAGAGGGAGAGAGAAAGAGTGGGAGAGACGACGCGCGCACCACCTCTAGGGGAGCGTTGACAGAGAGGCTGATCGTCACCAAAGAAGGAGCTTAATGGACGACAATCTCCAGTGAGTACTTTGATCTCCGTCAGTTGCTTATTAGTTACTATACATACATGTAAAAAACATAGGATGTTGTGAGAGAGAGAGAGAGAGAGGGGGAAGGGGGAAGGTATGGGGACCGTTGTTGTCCTCTATCGTGCAACGGAGTATCGGAGAGGGTCGAATACTCCGACGAGGAGGGAAAGGAGCTTGACCACCCTCTGTCCTGGAGGAACGTACGATACGAGATAGCATCGACTGACGGGGATCAAAGTGCGACAGTGGTCCCGGCCACCCGCACGTCTCCGGCGACTGCCGTGCCTTTTCTCTTCTCCGACGAGGCGGTCTGGACGGAGACGATGAACAGGGACTTGGGTTTGTGTTAGCGGGTTGAACCGGTTTGGGGGAATCTGAACTTTTTGTTTTAATAAAACTGATTTGGTTAGACAAGTGCTTGGGTTTAGTTGATTTGAAATATTTGGGTTGGGTTAATTTGAAGAGTTAAGATGGTTAGTCAAGTTAGATTAGATTTGATCAAGATCAATTGGCTAGTGGATTGAATCTAATATGATCAGGTCAAGTCTGATCTGAATTCAAGTCAAGTAACTTGGTTGAGTCAGCTCCTGTTAGTTGGGCTTGGGTTTAATTAATTAAAGTTGGCTGGTTGGGTCCGATTTAATTTTAAAAACAAGTTGATTTGATCAAACTAGTCTAGATGAATAATGGACTCGGGTCTGATCAATTAATATTAGGTTTGAACCAGTTTCCTTTCAAGTCAGTTGGGTCAACCATGTCTGATGGGCCAAGTTGTGAGTTAGTAAAATAAAAACCAAAAATATGTAAGGGTTGAGAGTGGAAGCCAAGACCCCCACCATCACCATAGAGACTCTTAACCACTAGGCTATGGAGGTCTGTTTAGTAAAATGATGATGTTTTACCTAGAAAAGGGTGAACTTACGACTAAAGCTATGATCAACCATGACCAACAAGCTAAATGAATCAATTTGGTTGGTCCATGGGCCACTAGTGAGATAGACATGTGCATCTAGACATATAAGAGTCATGCATGATTGTCATTACTGATATAGATATTGATATAAGATTTCGACGTAGCGATGTTTCAAGAGGAAATCCAGTGGGATTCCAAACATCATTAATTAAGGTAAGTTACCTCTGCCAAGTTTCCCACCCATCATCTTGTTTCTTGGGTTTATTGTTGCTATTTCTTTTAGCATATTTGTTGTCTATCTGTTTATTGGAATACGTGCACATACTTGTTGTTTGTTTTCCTTCTTTGTATGTGCGTGGTTGATGTGCGAGAGGTAGAATTTTATTTCATTACCTGTTGTTTGGCTTGTTCGTTGGGCACACCGTCTTGTGACCGACATTTGATCATGGACACATGGTCTTATGTGTTGGACAGGTAGACGTGCGCCAGATGGGTTCGTTATTCTGTCGGTTCAATGGAGCAAATGCTCAAGTGGAGCGCTCTGGGCCGAGGATACCCTAACGTTATGATAGTTCCATGCCAGGGAGAGGATACCCTGGCAGTCCAACTTGTCAGTGGGATGATATACTGACCATATCGACACGTACGAGAGGTGGCGCTACCGATAATCGACCGAGGTCAATTCTAGATGAAGTTGGGAGCTGATTGGAGACGTTTGTTGAGCTTGAGGGCTGTTGTTTTGTCTAGGAGTCTCTTCTTTTCTAGTCCCCTAGAACTTTGTTTGTGCGAGGAATGGCCCCGATTGTTTGATTTGATTGACAATTGAATTATGATATACTTTTATCATGTTTATCGGTTTGTTTTCGTTGTGAACCCTACGGGGAACTTACTGAGCTTTCCTTTCAAAAGCTCATCCCATTGTTTTTCTTTTCTTTACAGATCCTAAAGGATAGCTGTTTCAGATTTAGGAGCCGCGTTAGGGGTCAGAACATAGCTTGCCGAGGTTGGAAAATCTCAACTAATTCTGACTTGTAGGACCCTTGTAGAGCCTAGTTATTGTAGGGTATATGAACTCTATATTTAATTCAATTGTAACTCTGATTATTAAATTTTGAGTTATTTGATATTTTTGTTATTTGTTCTTGATTTACTTAGGCCTTGTATCCGAGTGGGGCTCGTCTCTACTTGGATACGGTCGCTCTGTGCACATGCTAGAGGTCCCAAGAATCGGGTCGGGGCGTGACAATTGTAATTTTAGTCAAGGCAAGAGGGACGAAGGGGAAGTGACACTAGGTGGGGTAGTAGTGCCTAAGTGTAACCATTTTAAGTATCTAGGTCTCATTTTCCAAGAGGATGAGATGATTGATGAAGATGTATTCCATAGAATCATAACAGGATGGCTGAAATGTAGAAGTGCTACGGGTGTATTGTATGTTAAAAAGATGCTTATTAAAGTGAAAAGAAAGTTTTCTAGAGCGGTAGTTAGATTGACCATGTTATACGGGACCGAGTGTTGGGCAACTAAAGTTCAACATATTCATAAGATGAATGTGGTAGTTGATTCCCTACGATCCGATAGCAGTGGGATGCGCGGATGTAAGAGATGCCCTCCACTACTTGTTCATAGGAGGGACACACATCCGCGAGAATGTCATAAACGACACATTACTGCCATTGATCGAATCGTTGTCAGCCAAGTATAAAGGACCGGGGAAAGGGAGAGGGGGGATCATCTTATTCTCTTTAGCTCTCTCGAGACCTTTGGAATAACTCATCTTCAACCTCCAACTCCCGTTCACCCCTGGGCGACCTATCTGTTCTTCGATTGCAGCTACTTTTGCTTCGAACATTTTTGGTAAAGATCGCATGGTCTTGTGGACTAGCTTCTCATATGAGTACTACTTGCCGAGTTGGAAAGCTTGATTTGCTATGTCCATCAACTTGGCATTTAATATGCCAACATTTTCATCTTCTTCCATCTTGAGATTCTGAAACTTTATTGTCAGCATCTAGAGTTTAGATATATGTACCCGATTTATACCCTCATTTATTCTTTGTAGAATATCCCCTGCTCCTTTTGCTTACTCGCAAGTTGCAACATACTTGAACTAGTTCTCATCAACTCCTCCAAAGATCGCATTGAGAGCCTTTTCGTTTGCATTTGCTCGATCGCGACGCTTAACCCTGTTAATATTTCCAAACGTGGAATAAAAAATTCAAAAAAAAAATTAAAAAGAGAAAAACTTATAAAACCTTATAAATTTCGCTTAAATTTAATAAAATAAAATAAAATAAAATCTTAAAAACCCCCCTAAATTATAAAAATTCTAAAAAAAAAATCTGTAATCTATGAAATTTGAAAAAAAAATCCTAAAATAAACTTAGAATTTTCCCATAAAAAACAAAATAAACCCCCACAAAACTCTTTTAAAAAACAGAAAAATCTGAAAATTTTGAAAAAAGTGCAAAAAATACCTAGAAAATCCATAAAATCACTTAAAAAATAAAAACTAGAAAAACCTAAAAAAATTTAAATGAAAAAAGGTAAAACACATGGTACTATTTTATATTGTACTTATATTTATATTAATTAATAAAAACCAACCATTGGATCAAAGATCTGGTGGCTTAAAACTAAACCTTAGAACCATGACTCGAAACATTCGATCTCCAACGCCGCCCCTCCCTAACTGAGCTGGCCTTTCATTCACGCGTGGCACCTCCACCCCAAGGGCTAAGGCTCCACCCGGGCCGGAAGTGGCTCCAGTGCATTAGAGTGTGAGACGCCACCTCTCGCATCAACATCCGCATCATCAACAAGGACCTCTCATTCCTTCGTCTTCTCCACATCCCTCTCCATCAAAGGTATGCACATCTAGGGTTGGCCAAAAGGGTCAAATTTTAGGTTTAGGGTTTCGATTAAATTGTTCGTGCTCTCCGAGCAGGAAACGGAAGTCGGAGGGAAGTGATAGCCGAAAATCGAGGTCGGCGTCGCTGAAGCCGGAGAAGGAGGACTGGTTCTTCACAACCAGAGGGTTTCTTGCGTTGTGCATGGAGAACAGGCATGGGATTGGGTCTGAGAAGGGGGGAGTTGGCACCATGGCTGCCATGCCGAGGTTCTTTGTTTCTCTCGCTCACAAATAGAGTGAGGAGGACTTCATGGCGATGAAGGGTTCCAAACTTCCATAGAGAACTTGGAAGAGATCCAAACTCATCCAAAAATGTCTTCTTGTGAGTTTTTTCCTGAAATTATTTTAGAAAAAATAGAGGAAAAGTGTTTTTCCCCCAAAGATTTGATTTTTCAATGATGGTTTCTTTGAAGCTTGTGAGTCCTGTAGTTTAAATTTCATAGTTGTCTAATGAGATGTTTGAGGCGTGAGAGACGAAAAGCTCAAGAAAGGTACCATTTTTCTTCATTTTAATATCTTAATCTTATGAAATTTTGGCCAAAGTTTTGATTTTGATTTTGTTTCCTTCATTTGCTGAGAATAGGATTGAAAGTTGTACAAGTTTGGAGACTGACTGAGTGATTTTATAGTGTAGAAACTTCCGATAAGAGTTTTTGAAGTTTTTTGTTAATTTTTAATTTATGAGATGCTTATATCATTATTCACTTTGGAGAATGAATTTTGGCATTTGATGTTACTGCATTTGTTTGGATGTCGGGAGATATAGGATAAAAACTCAGGCCATTGAATTTGTGCTTTTTTTTTTGTATTTTTTATCTATTTGTTTTTCTTTGTTTTGTTTATGAAGTAAAAAATAAAAGAGGACAAATCTTTTCTTTAATAGTTTCACAATTTTTTTGCTTGTGAAAATTTAGTAGCGTTCCTTGATCCAGATTATGCTTTTGTTGTATGAAAATTTAGTAGGGTTCCTTCTAATGTCTGCATAAATATTATGTTAATGATTGCATCTTTATTCTGTGGGTTTGGTAATGCAAATGTAATAACTATAGTTAGCTGTGAGGTTCTTCTGTGGTTGTTCTCTCTAAACACTAAATGCTGGACAAAGGTAAACTTTTTGTTGTGTCTTCATATCCCATCTTTGATTGCTTTTTGCTCACAGTAATTTGCTCATACTCTTGAGATAACTGCTAGCTGCGTGATTGATACATGATCCACTAAGGTCTATCTGTTACTCATAATGAATTGGCTCTTTCCCTTGTCCACATAGCACATCTTTGATAGCTTCATGCCTTAATTTATTTTATGATTGCTCATAATGCATTACCCTAATTGTAGAAATTTATAATTTTTCTTGTTTTTTGTTTTATGATAGTTTTGTTTTGGTAGCAAGGTATAGGTAACTTGTAACATCAATGTTGTTGGATTTTATAACCCCATTTCCTTTTTTTTATTTTATTACCTTTTTTTTAACCATTGTTAACTCACATCTTAAATATTTATACACGCCTTTCATTTGAATTGCCATGTTATCAAGTTCCATTAGTTCCCACCCACTGCTTGAATATTTCTTTGCGAAGAATGCCAAATAACTAGCGAATTCTAGCGAATCCAGACTTTGAAGACTCGCAGCTAGCGAATCCAGCCTTTGAAGAAATTCAAATCAATAGACGACCCATAAGTACGATCCTTGATGACGTCAAAGAGGAAAGTGCTTAGGGCAAAGCAGAAGTCTTCACCCACGAAATGCTAGAGGAAGATTGGAGGCAACCATTCATAGAATATTTGAAATATGATAAACTTCCAGAGGACAAATCGGAAGGTCTTCAGATAAAACGAAGAGCCCTAAGATTCATCCTCATAAGTGATATATTATACCGCATGTCGTACGATCAACTACTCCTGCAATGCCTTTTATATGAAGAAATTCAAGAAGTCATGCATGATATACATTCCGGGATATGTGGTGCACACCAATCCGGACCAAAGATGCGACTTAAAATTAAGTGCCTGGGATATTATTGCCCAACCATTGTCAGAGATTGCATCGATTATGCTAGAAGATGCCATCTATGCTAAATACATGGTGATTTTATTCATCAACACCCAAATCCTTTACACCCCACAGTGTCTTCATGGCCTTTTGAGATATGGGGAACAGATGTAGTCGGTCCCATTGAACCTCCATCATCTTTGGGATATCGATTCATATTGGCTGCAATAGACTACTTCTCCAGGTGGGCATGAGCTATTCCGCTGAGAGAAGTAAAGACTGAAAATATCATAAAATTCTTCAGGGAGAACATCTTATACAGATTTGGGACTCCAAGGAGAATTATTTCAGATAATGGCCCTGCTTTCAGAAGCTTCAAAATTGGGAAATTTGCAAAGCACCACAAAATAGACTGGAGATATACCTCCATCTATAATGCTAGAGCAAATGGGTTGGCAAAAGCATTCAACAAGACCCTCTCAAAGCTATTAAAGAAAGTTGTGTCCAAAAATAAAAAGGAGTGGCATGAGAGACTCCCGGAGATGCTGTGGGCCTATCGCACTACCTGTATGACTCCAACATAGTGTATACCATACTCTTTGGTGTTTGGAACTGAAGCGGTTCTACCCCTCGAAATCCAAATACCCTCATTAAGAATAGCAGTGCAAAATTAAGATAATATTCGGCTTTGCTTGGATGAGTTGGACTCTCTTGACGATAAAAGGATGGGAGCACAACAGAATCTCGAAGTCTACAAGGCAAAGATGTCTCAGGCCTATAACAAATTGGCTCGGTTTAGGACTTTTACCAAAGGAGAAATGGTTCTTGTCCTAAGAAGACATATCATCACCAATAAATGGGCCGAGGGCAAGTTCAAAGTAAACTGGGAAGGCCCGTACGTCATGGAGATTGTCTACGAAGGAGGCGCATATCAACTCATTGACGCTAACGGAGAAAGACCAATGCCACCCATGAATGGTTGTTTTCTGAAGAAATATTTTGCTTAATATAAAAATGTTTGCCAATGACGGAACGTCTGGTCCCTTATAGGGGTAGACTAGTCATGTACGATCAAATGTACTTCCAGAGGAAAAACATTAATTTTTATATACTTTTGTGTTAAATTCATTCAATGAAATAAAGAGGCATGTGTTTGTTTATGATGGAATGTCCGGCTCCTTGTTGGGGGCAAATCGGTCATGCACAGTTAAATGTGCTTCTTGAGGCAAATACATTGACCCCTATGTTCAAAAAACAAAACACAAAAAAAAAAAAAATTCTCCCAAAAAAAAGGAAAACGAAAAATGATGAAAAAAATGATAACCACATGTCTCCCAAAAAGGCTCAGTTCCTAGGAAGGCTGAGTTGCAAAGATGAAATAAGTTCGTATGTTCATACTTCTCTCTCTCAAACAAATTTTGTGAGAGAAGTATGAAGGGGGCATTTGTTTACACTTAAAATAATAATAAAAATAATAATCTAAAAAAAAATAAAAAAGGGGGAATATATAAAATATATATAAGAGCCATAAAAATACAAAATGTCTCAAGTGCCAATTTGAAATATTTCACATAAATGATGAAATATATATTATGAAATATCCTGAAATTAAGATGGCCCGAGAACACATATCTCGAGGAGATCTCAAATCCCAAGATGGCCCGAGAACACATATCTCTAGGCAATCTCAAATTCCAAGATGGCCCAAGAACACATATCTCGAGGCGATCTCAAATTACAAGATGGCTTGAGAACACATATCTCGAGGCAATCTCCCAGAAATACAAATCTCAGGGTAGCCCGAACACAAATCCTGAGGCGATCCTAAGTTTCATAATAGCCTGAGAAGAAATCTCGAGGCAATTAGAAATTTAAAAAAATTAAAATTAAAATTAATAATAAGAAAGCACAAATCCCAAGTCATCATGAGAATGCCAACCCCGAGGCAGTATTTATCTTAAAATTTAATTAAATTTTAAGATTTTATTTTTAAAATTTAATTAAATTTTAAACTTCATCTTATCTTATCAGCTCGTTATGGGAATCGTGATTTCTAGGGGGATATCTCGTCGTGGGGATAAGAACGAGAAAGCTTTTAAAACGAGGAAAGGAGACAAAAAAAAACAGAAGAAGAAAATTCTTTTGGTCTGGGGGAGAACTTTTGCTCTGAGAAAAAAAAACTTTTTGAGGACCTTTTGTCTTTTTGCTCGCGACTGTCCACTAGCGGCGGAGAAGGCAAACTGGGAAGATCTGTACGTCATGGAGATCGCCTCACCGAAGCCATCATGGCCCTGACTACATGTCCCACTGTGGCGTCCTTTCTAGCTGATCTTCCCACCTATTTAAGTCTCCACCTTAGAGTTTCCCTGAAGCCATGGTCGATAATGAGGGTGATGAAGACATTGATGTTGGTGAGCTTGAACGTCGCATGTGGATGAGCAAGATGGGGTGAAGCAACGACAGTCACAAGAGCAGGCCAGGAGGAAGAAGATGTTGTGCACACAGGGTGATATTCACAAGTACATGTTGAAGATGATGAAGTGTGCAAAGTCTTGGGATTCGCCTGTGAACGGTGCATCCGATGATCTTTGCGAGTGGTGGAAGGAGAAGATAACGTCTGATAGGGATGGTCCTGCAATCATTGCAAAGTATCAGGCTGATAATATCATTACTGGCGTTAACAGTGAGATGAGCTCTGGGGCTTTGAGTCCTTACTCCTTACAAGAGGTTTAGGGCACTACACTGGTGTCTCTTCACAGACATGATGCCAAGCGGGTATTTTCACTCCGCATCAATGTGTAGCTCTACTCAAGAATATATTGTCCTTTGAGGCCCTCACACACATATATATTTGAAACTGATGATGTAAGAAGAGAAATGCTGATGTTGAAAAGGAGATGTTCAAATGAGAGAGAAGCTACAAAGATCAATACTACAAAACAAAAATAGGGAAGATGAATTTGTCAAACCTGCCAAGTTGATGCTGTTGACTATTTCATGTCCAAGCCAAGTCTAAGATCCAATCGCTTACATCTAATGTGGAGAAGCATATTGAATTGATTTTATTCTCCTATATTATTCAGCTTTCTGTGGTTTTGCTGATCATACAATGTGCTTGCCAATTTATGATTGTAACTTTGATAAGAAAGCATTCCAAATCCTATGAAGTTTTGCGCGCAATACATGTATTGGGTTATTTCCAAGTTTTCATTTGACTCTGCAGCAAAGTTAAGAGTCCAATGTTGCTTCTGTTGGGAAGGGATCATAAAGGAGAAATATATATGAAAGTGAAAATGATAAAAAGTAAAATAAAAAAAAACCATGCACTCTAATATTAGACATGAGGGAATATATGACAAATTTAACTTAGGATGAAGTGTTGATGGTCAAAGGGCTAATTAAAATAATAAGAAATAAAGCAACAAAAGTAAGTAGAGGCCCCAATCAACAATCAAGTAGAGAGATGATTCTTGGAGCTCTCATACTTGTTTGGATTTGGGATTTTTTTTATTTATTTTTTAGTCCAAAAATTAAGAATAAATATGGGGACTTTTCTAAAAATTCGGAAAAGTCTACACATATAAAACGAGCTTGAAGTCTTTTGGCGGGAGAAGTGGCGCCAATAACCTGCAGACACTCTATGAGAGGAAGCTCTTTTCGGAACATCAATATACGTCGGACTATGCTGGTCATAACCGAACTGGCGTCCAAAGCGGTGGGGATTGTAGGGCTCGTATAAAACTCTCCATCACATCGAAGGGGGAGGATACCATAGCGAAGACCTATCACATACTCCATGGTGTAAAGATCCAATACGTCGGGTCCCCCAAGATGTCTGGTATCTCGCACTATCTCACCATTCACTACAAGAATCTGATGTATTAGCAACGGAAATTTAGAAACGGACTAATTCCGTTTCTATTTAGCAACGGATTAGAAACGGCTAATCCGTTGCTAAATAGAAACGGATATCTAATCCGTTTCTAATTTAAAAACGGATAGAAAATCCGTTGCTACTTTCGAAACGGATTTTAAATCCGTTTCTAAACTTAGAAACGGATTTTAAAATCCGTTTCTAAATAGTATTTATCATTATTTTTTTTTAATTTTAATTTTTTTAGAAAATTCATTAAAAACCTTAAATATTTAAATAATAATAATAATAATGATTATTTAATAAATACATTTTTGAAATGGAATCGACAATATAAATACAACTTAATTAAATCCATAAATATTAAGTCATGTAATATATAATTCTTTAGAAATATATAAATTGTATGAATATAGTAATTCGTATATTAATATATAATTAGTTTAAAAAATTGCATATAAATATGTCAAAAGTAAACATAGATTTTAAATCCATTTTGTTGACTAATCTCAATGGGACATATATATATATATATATTTAGTAACGGATTTTAAAATCCGTTGCTAAATTAAAAACGGATTTTAAAATCCGTTTCTAATTTAGAAACGGATTTTCAATCCGTTGCTAAATTAGAAACGGATTTGAAAATCCGCTTTCTAAACAAAGATTTTTATTAATTTTTTTTTAATTTTAATTTCTTTATAAAATTCATTAAAACATTAAATATTTAAACAATAATAATGATTATTTAATAAATACATTTTTGAAATGGAATCGACAATATAAATACAACTTAATTAAATCCATAAATATTAAGTCATGTAATATATAATTCTTTAGAAATATATAAATTGTATGAATATAGTAATTCGTATATTAATATATAATTAGTTTAAAAAATTGCATATAAATATGTCAAAAGTAAACATAGATTTTAAATCCATTTTGTTGACTAATCTCAATGGGACATATATATATATATATATATATTTAGTAACGGATTTTAAAATCCGTTTCTAAATTAGCAACGGATTGAAAATCCATTGCTAATTTAGAAACGGATTTTCAATCCGTTGCTAAATTAGAAACGGATTTGAAAATCCGTTTCTAAACAGTATTTTTTATTAATTTTTTTTTAAATTTTAATTTCTTTAGAAAATTCATTAAAAACATTAAATATTTAAACAATAATAATGATTATTTAATAAATACATTTTTGAAATGGAATCGACAATATAAATACAACTTAATTAAATCCATAAATATTAAGTCATGTAATATATAATTCTTTAGAAATATATAAATTGTATGAATATAGTAATTCGTATATTAATATATAATTAGTTTTAAAAATTGCATATAAATATGTCAAAAGTAAACATAGATTTTAAATCCATTTTGTTGACTAATCTCAATGGGACATATATATATATATTTAGTAACGGATTTTCAATCCGTTGCTAATGTAGAAACGGATTTGAAAATCCGTTTCTAAACAGTATTTCTTATTATTTTTTTTTAATTTTAATTTCTTTAGAAAATTCATTAAAAACATTAAATATTTAAACAATAATAATGATTATTTAATAAATACATTTTTGAAATGGAATCGACAATATAAATACAACTTAATTAAATCCATAAATATTAAGTCATGTAATATATAATTTTTTAGAAATATATAAATTGTATGAATATAGTAATTCGTATATTAATATATAATTAGTTTTAAAATTTTGCATATAAATATGTCAAAAGTAAACATAGATTTTAAATCCATTTTGTTGACTAATCTCAATGGTATATATATATATATATATATATATATATATATATATATATATATATATAAATTTAGTAACGGATTTTAAAATCCGTTTCTAAACAGTATTTCTTATTAATTTTTTTTTTAATTTTAATTTCTTTAGAAAATTCCTTAAAAACCTTAAATATTTAAATAATAATAATGATTATTTAGTAAATACATTTTTTAATAGTTTCGACAATATAAAGACCACTTAATTAAATCCATAGATATTAAGTCATGTAATATATAATTCTTTAGAAATATATAAATTGTACAAATATAGTAATGTTGAGCATGTGGGGTGGGGTCTGATGGATGCCCTGATGACCTTGATCACGTCGTTTGCGGGAGTCCGAGGGCGCAGCGCCCCTGGAAGCAAATTTTTATTTTAGGCCCAGGCCCGTGTGGGATTTTAGGCCCGGTTTTCCTGACTCTATATAAATATCTCTGTATTTATATAAATGTTATTTCCACTTTTGAGTTAATTTGATATATAAGAAATAGGATGTTACTTTGAGCTAATAAAGGAATGTGACAATTAAATTGGTTAATCTATCAATTAAAATGAACTCTTGTTATTATTGAATAAATAGGAAGATTGTTGTCACACTAGAGGGTTAATGGAAACTTTCAAACATAATAATAATAATAATAATAATAATAATAATAATAATAATAATAATAATAATAAGAAAAGAGAGAGGGATGAGAGGGACCATCCCTAACCCTTTCCCCTCTTTTTCCCTCTTCGACCCTTTCCCTCTTCAACCCTACCTGCGCCCCTATCCTCCTTTACCGGCGATCACCGCCGATCGGAGCCACCAACGACCCGAGCAAGGTCGGCGCCAGCGAGCCAAGCCCCCCCCCCTCGGCTGCCCCTTGAGAGAGTAGCCGCCCTGCAGCCCGGCCCAGCTCGCCCCACTTGTCCGGCTCCGGCCGTTTTCCCCCTCCGGTGCCGCTTCGGCTCAGCACTCATTACGCCTCGGCGACTCCCATTGCCGCCTGGCTGCGCCCCCGTTCTTCCCTGTGCGAGCTCCAGGCCTGCTGCGCGCCCTCCTCGCCGCCGGCCAGAACCTACAGCCCCGACGCCGCCTGTCTTGAGCCACTCGCCGGTGACAGGAGCTTCGACGCCACCTCTGCCATTCAGCTCCGGCGAACCATTGCAGCCCCACTTGCTACTCCGACGAACTGATCTTCAGCCTCGAATCAAAGTGAGATACCTTGATTTAATTTAGAGTTATGAATGGAGCTAGGGAATCGAATGTATGAATGGATGTATGGTGGATGAGCTTGGGACTTGTTAAGTGTTGATTAAAATTATAACTTTGTTTAATTATGCAAATATGGTGAATGTTTGTATGAGTTTCGGAGCCCTAGAAATAGAGCAAACTCTGCCGGAATTTCTTTAGAAGTCGGTACCGGGCTGCCCCTTTCAGGGATGGATTTAGCCCACAATGCCTTTCCCGATCGGGGAGTATTAGCGATCATTAGAAAGGCCATCGAGAGACCTTCGTGATGATAGCTTGATCGATACGATCGGGCTTTTGGATCAGAAGTTATGAGCTGTCCAAGTTGACTACTCTAAACTAGCGATTTCGAGTTATAAGTTAGAGTTAAGATTTTTATTTTTGAATATGGAACCTAATCCATATTCTGTATTCTTATTTGGTTACTATTACTGATTCTAGGAAGAGACATAGGTTCCGTGGAGGACGAAGCAGGACCAAGCCACTACTAGGAATTTGCGAGGGATATAAGGTGAGGAAACTTCTCTGTATATTAGTTTTGGTTCTTGTATTCATCATGTTTCGTATTCTCGTTTATTTTGATTTGACTAAACATGTCAATGCTTAATGTTTGATTGGAGTCATTAACTGTTGAGGTGGCGTTAATTTATTTTCATGCATATCTATTGATTTGTTCAAGATAATTCGCCATTCTACTTTCAGTGAGCAGTTGGGTCCATGGTTGGGATAATGGGATGCAGTTTTATCTTTAAATATGATATTTCAGTTGTTAGCATTATAATAAACAATATTGACTGATTTTACCCTTTTATAACACAGTGCTTGTTAAAATGGATTCAGAAAGGAGTTGGATGTATGTTAGGCTTAAGGATGGCCTTTTGAACCCTGTTTTTTTGCAAGGTATTGATGAATTTATCGAGTTTGCGAAGAGACACCCAGAATGTATGGATGGAATCAAAATTAAGTGCGCTTGTAATCATCGTAAATGTCAGAATCGTGCCTATCACGATGAAAATACGGTTAGGTATCATCTAATGAAGTATGGATTCGTACGATATTATTACCAATGGATTCACCATGGGGAATCGAGTGAGCCGGTTTTTCATGCCCATGGTAATCAAGAATCTGTTGAATTATCAATGGCAAGTGCTGGTCCGACATCATATAATATATACGAACAAATGGTTATAGATGCTGGAGGACCTGATTTCTCACCTTCTTATATGGAGGAAGCTCCAAATGCAACTGCTCAAAAATTGTATGACATGTTAAAAGCCGCTAATCAAGAGGTATGGTCGGGATGTGAAAGTCATTCACAACTATCAGCTGTCGCAAGAATGTTAAACATGAAGGCAGAACATCATTTATCGGAGAGGTGCTTTAATGACTTTTGCCAATTTTTGAAAGAAGTGTTACCTGCCGATAATGTAATACCAAACAACTTTTATAACACAAAGAAGTTAGTTCAAGGCTTAGGTCTACCGGTTGAGAAGATTCATTGTTGTCGCAATGGATACATGATATACTGGGGGGAAGATAGTGAACTAATGGCTTGCAAAAGTTGTGAGTTTCCAAGGTACAAGCGACGACAAGGTAGCTCAATTCAAAATAGGAAAAATATCCCATACAAGAAGATGTATTACTTTCCTTTAACGGCAAGGCTACAAAGATTATATGCATCAAATGCAACAGCGAAAGAAATGAGATGGCATGCGGAGCATGAGCATGAAGAAGGGGTTATGCGCCATTGTTCTGATACCCCTGCATGGAAGCATTTCGACAACATCCATCCTTCATTTGCAGCAGAAAGTCGGAATGTAAGACTGGGGTTGTGCACTGATGGATTCCAACCTTTTGGGCAGTCAGGTCAACAATATTCCTCTTGGCCAGTGATAGTCACTCCTTATAATTTGCCTCCTTTGATGTGTATGAAAGAGGAGTATATGTTCCTAACTGTAATAGTTCCGGGACCAAAAAATCCAAAAGAGATGTTGGATGTGTATTTGCAACCTCTTATTGCAGAATTGAAGCAATTGTGGGAAATTGGTGTTGAAACATATGATGCAGCAAGAAAGAATAATTTTCAAATGCGTGCTGCACTTATGTGGACCATAAGTGATTTCCCAGCATTTTCAATGTTGTCCGGATGGAGCACTGCAGGCAGGACTGCTTGTCCATACTGTAAGGAAGATTCAGATGCATTTACTTTAACAAGAGGAGGAAAGCAATCTTGGTTTGACAATCATCGCAAGTTTTTACCTCCTAATCATCCGTTTAGACGGAACAAAACTGCTTTTCGAAGAAACAGAACAGTAACAAAAATGGCCCCGAAAACCCAAACCGGTGATGAAATTCTAAAAGAAATAGAAGATTTGAATCTAAAAAGAGTTATAGATTCTGATGCCCATGAGAAGAACAACCGCATTGCTAAGAGTACTGGTTGGAGAAAACGAAGCATTTTTTGGGATTTACCCTACTGGCAAACAAATCTAATTCGTCACAACCTTGACGTTATGCATATCGAGAAAAATGTGTTTGAGAATATATTCAACACTGTGATGAATGTGGAAGGAAAGACAAAGGATAATGCTAAATCAAGAGAAGATCTAAAAGAATTCTGTCGACGGCCTGAGTTAGAAAAAAATAATGCTACAGGGAAATATCCCAAAGCATGTTACACTTTGGATAAACAGTCAAAAACTGTGCTTTGCGAATGGCTTCGAAACATTAGATTCCCAGATGGATATGCCTCAAACATGAGCAGATGTATTGACATGCGAAAGTTGAAGCTTTTCGGTATGAAAAGCCATGACTGTCATGTTTTTATGCAAAGATTACTCCCGATAGCATTCAGGGAACTGCTTCCATCAAGTGTTTGGCGGCCATTAACAGAACTAAGCAATTTCTTCAGAGAGCTCACTTCAACTGTAATACGAGAAGCTGATATGTTAAGGCTTAATGATGAAATTCCTCTTATCCTCTGTAAGCTAGAGCGTATATTTCCCCCAAGTTTCTTTGATTCAATGGAACATCTTCGGTACACTTGGCTTATGAAGCATGGATTATGGGGTCCAAAGATTACAATATAGATGGATGTATCCGTTTGAAAGGTAAGACCTTTAATTTGTTGTTGTACACATGATTCCTAAGTAATTAATGTTCATGACTTTATAAAATATAAATGTAACCTCGTAGGTATCTCAAAAATTAAAGAATAATGTTAGAAATAAAGCTAAAGTAGAAGGCTCCATGTGCAATGCGTACTTGGTCGAGGAAGCATCATCATTTTGCGACATTATTTGAACCACATGTGAAGACAAGGCATCAGAAGGTGCCACGCAATGTTGACGTTGAAGAAGATACTGTAGAATGTCCTGGTAACTTATCAATTTTCACACGTCCTGGCAGGACATTAGGTAAAGCAAAAATCAAATATCTCACAGAAGAAGAGTATTCAGCAGCACAAATGTACATCTTATTGAATTGTCCGGAGGTGCAACCATTCATAAAGTATGGAAATTTATTTTAAAATGGTGATACTTCTAAGTTTGCTTCTAGTTTTATTTACAAGTTTTCCTTATATTATTTTTGTTGTTGTTTTAATATGTGAAGCATCTATGTCGGTGAGTTACGTTCGGCCAATCCACAAATTGATGATAGACATGTCGATGAGAGATTGGAACGTGAATTCGCAGTATGGTTCTACAGGTTTGCTCATGATCCTTCTAAAGATATTTCCAATCAGTTCTTGAAGGACTTGTCAAAAGGACCGCTAAGAAGCTACAAGTCTTACAGTGGGTGCAAAGTGAATGGCTATAAATTTCATACAACAAGTCACAGGCCAGACAACACAACAATGAACAGTGGTGTATGCATAAAAGCCACAAATTATACTACAGATGAAAATGACTATTATGGCCAATTAATCGAGGTTTTATGCTTAGAGTACCCAGGATTACCAATCAAGCGAACCATCTTGTTTAAATGTGATTGGTTTGATCCAACACCAAATGTGGGGACAAGATGTCATCAACACTATAAACTTGTGGATGTCAACCATAGGCGGTTCTTTAATAAATATGAACCCTTTGTTTTTGCAATTCAGGCAACACAAGTTAATTATACGACGTATCCTAGCTTAAAGCGTGACAAAGTTGACTGGTGGGCGGTATTCAAAGTAAAAGCTAGATCTGTTGAAGAGCTTCCTCAACAAGTTTCTGGGACAACACAAGTATCATGTGAAGCACCTTTTCAACAAGATGAAATGGAAGCCCCTTCAATAGACATCAATGTTTTTTATGCAGAACAAACTCTACATGATCCAAGTGGGGTACTAATTGAAATAGATGAAGAAGAAGCAGAAAGTGAAGAGGAGCCTCTGCTTGAATCAGAAAGTAATGATGACGGGGATGAAAACAATGAATTTGATGAAGTTGAAAGTGATAGTCAATAAATTAAGGTAATTCTATTAGTAATAGTTCAAATGAGTAACAACAATCAAAGCACTCTAGTTTCATCACTCATATACTTGATACTTTCATGCATTTTCCAGGGCTGACGTTGGAGGCTTGCAAAGATTACTTCCTTTGGTCCAAGATGATTGTGGGATTGTCACCTCTATTGTTGCTTAAACCTTTGTTGTGGTTATGCTTTCATTGTTGCTTGTTTGCTTGAATTTTTGTTGTTCTGTGTTTTTTTTTTTTTTAATTTCTCTTTCAATATAATTAATCTTGTTCATCAACATTCTAGGTATCATCAATTAACTCATGTTGGAAAATATCATGTTTATGTGTTTGGAAAGACTTGGTCAAGTGTTTTAATACATGTAAATCTTTCTTATTATATTTTGTACATTCTAATAAAATAGTGATGGTACAGTCAAGATGAGAGATATGGGTCGCAAAGGAAGTTCTAGTTCCAGAGGCGCACATGATATTTCTGCACCTATCTCATCACACCATCAGCCACTGTTACATGTTGGTTGTCCAGTTGGTGGCTCGTCCTCATCTTCCGCCTCTATTCCTTGTGCTAGTAGAGGTGCTACTCCTGATGGTGGCCCTACCACGGCTGCTAGTGGAATTCCCACACTACAAGTGGATAACTTGGCCGTTTCTACAAGGTTGGGGAGAGTGCACATAAAATTTGTGAATGGAGTGTAAGTATTAACGTTATGCTAGTTTATGTGGCTTCATTTGTTATAAGTAATTTGTTTTATTTTTCGATTTGACTTTTATATTTGATTGTTATAATCTTTTCTTATTTATAGTTTGCATCCTTCTGATGTTTGTTCTCGACGGATCACAACCATCTTTAAAGAAAGATTGGATGAGAATGGGCACTGTTGGAAAAATGTTTCTATGGAGACAAAAGAATTTTACTGGAATGAATTTCAGGTATTAACTAAGTTAGAAATATTTTTTATCTGGTTTAAAAATGTTTGGAAAATAATATGCGCCAAACTTATTTTCTATCTAATATGTTTTTTTTTATGTTAAAATACAGAAACACTTTATATGGGATGAGTCATCATCTATTATCAAGGTAGCATGGCAACGCAAGGCTGCGGAACGTTATAGAGGAATGATGTGTAGTTTAAGAAGAAGGAAAGATAAGACCATACACGTAACTGACACTATATGGCAAAATTGGAATGAAGCATGGAATTCCCAAGAATTTAAGACTCGAAGTGAGGCGTCTACAAAAAATCGTCTTACTGAGGTTGAAGGAATTGGAACTGGTATATCCCGACACATAGGAGGTTCCATTTCCCACATTTCACATGCAGAGAGACTGGTAAGTGTTAATTTATATTTATATAAATGTCCCTCTACATAAAATTTAATCTAATGTTAATTTTAACTTAATACAAAGTGTTACATTATTTTAGCAAGCAAGCCTTTGTCGTGATCCTCTTCCATTTGAGCTTTTCAAAGTGACTCATACAAAGAAAGGAACCTCTGATCTCGTTGATGCAAGAGCTCAGGCCATTAGGGTAAATAAATTTGGCATTTAATCTTTGTATTTAATTTTTAGACTTTCTTTACACTTTATGATTTTTTTATTCAATCATGTTAACCATAGTTTTCCTTTTACAAACTTAACATTGTAGGATCGTTACTTGCAACTTGAGGATCAAGCATCTCAAACACAAGAAGGGGGCGGGGAGCCTCCTGTTGTAGACAAGGTAGCTCTATTCTATGAAGCTGCGGGAGGGGAAAAGAAACATAGTGTTTATGGAGTTGGCTCTCAAAAATCGGTTTTCTATCCCCAATCATCGTGCTCATCATCTACAGGTATTACTTGGGTTAGAACAATTGTTTGTGCTTCATCTCAAATTACTCGTCTTTGGCATGAAACTTTTTATAGTAGTTAATATGACAAAATATATTTCTAATTAACTGTATCATTGTTGAAGTGGTAAATTTTCTGCTTATTGAGCTTATTGCATTTAAACTTGTAGAATTCAATTAACTCATATATGTTGTTGGATTGATGCTTTTTATAATTCTTAATTTGAAGAAAATATGCATGTAAGCTTTTTATAATGTCAAAAATATGAAATGCATTAGCTGATTGAGTTTTATATGTGGTATTTAACTACTTGAATTCTTTTACAGGTGCATCATCTATGGAGCTACAGGCTAGGATTACACAATTAGAAAATAATAATAAGGAGCTTCAAGAGAGCCTGCACGCGATGAGGATGGAGAGAGATGATTATCATGAACAAGTGAAGCGTAACATCGAGGATATGATGAAGCACTTTGAGGCTGAATCGCGCCACGGTTCACAAATCGGGATTCATGACCCTTTAGTGATGATCATGACATAGATCATCTAGATGACTTGTAGTTTGATCCTTGATTGTTGGTGTTTTAATATTGTTTGAACATCTTGTAGTTTGATTATTGATTGTAGTTTGAACATCTTGTAGTTTGATTATTGATTGTTGAATTAATGATATTATCAGTTGTGATCATTATTAGGCTTATAAATTTATTGTAACAGGTGTTAATTCGTTTGAATTATTAATATATAAATTATTATAATTTGTTTTGGTATTAGGGATTTAGAAACGGATTAGAAACGGAATAATATGTTTTAAAATATATTTTTATATTTTAGAAACGGATTGGAAACAGATTTCAAATTTTTTACATAAAGATTTTTGTTTCAAATCCGTTTCTAAATTTAGAAATGGATTTTATTCCGATGCAAATCAGTTTCAGAATTTAGCAACGGATTGGCAACGGAATAAAATCCGTTGCTACATGCCAACGGAAATAAATCTGTTTCTAAATTAGGAACGGATTTAATTTCGTTGCAGATCCGTTTCAAAATTTTGAAACGGATTAATTCCGTTTCTAACTATAGAAACGGAATTGCAACGAAATCGAATCCGTTTCTAATACATAGAAACGGATTTGATTCCGTTGAAATTTAGCAACGGATTTTTGCCGTTGCAAATCCGTTGCTAAATTCTGCAACGGACTCCCCCTTCCGTTGCTAACAAATTAGCAACGGGCTTTTTAGAAACAGAGTGTTTCCGTTGCTAATTCGTTGCTAAATCGAATTAGCAACGGATTAGAAACGGAAAATGCCGTTTCTAATCCGCAATTTTCTTGTAGTGATTATGAAGGGGATATGAGAAGGGGCGCCATATAAAGTTAGTATCAAACCTAAGGAACCTCCTAGCCTCTAAAGGAGTTAAAAGAGAGGCTGAGGCATTCATATAATACAGCATCACTGGTACCGTCGAAAGCCCATGGATAGTGTGTGTACCATCCTCAATTTTCCTTCGAAGAGACACACGATGAAAATGACAACCGACCCAAGCATACAAAAAGTGAGACGGAAAGATTATAGTAGAATATCCGGGCCCTTTCTGGTTATTCACCATATCATTCAGCCCTAGGTATAAGCGCGCTAGAACTGCTGGAGCAAAAGCTACCTTTCTCCCATGCGCAATGTTACACGCCATTATAAAAACTCCAGATCTAATGACCTTGCGGTTACTCGGCATAATAAAGTAGTAGATCCAGAGGGTTACAAAGGCAGCAAAATCCATGTTAGGAGTAGGCTTCGGAGGGGGATCAGACGTCGAGCCATATTGGGAATCAAATCTTGACTTCCTAAAAAAGTCCACCCAATCCTCAAAAAATACATATTTATTAGTATCCTGTTTTGCAAGCCATTGAAAGACGTCAAAAAGGCTCCTCAATACAGAAAATTCAGAACTTCTCCTATTGCAGAGTATATAATTATGAGGGACGACTTTATCATACATGTCACCGCAATCGGAAGCCCCCCAAGTCTTTTGATTTCCCATAACGAAACTCCCACTTCTCCATACAAAAAGTGGAAGGTGTTGGTCTCCGGACACCACAACTCCACCAATGCTTTGTAAAAATTCAAATCAAGATTATAGAGACCAACTGAGGCCACGATCCCGCCAACTAACTCTACTCGAGATAATTTTTCAGAATAATTGCTAATGATATATTTGGCCCAACTAGCATAACGTGGGAAATCAACTAATTCACTTCTAATGGGATTTCTAGCCCTCCACCCAGGCTGATGGTTAAAAATCTTATGACCAAGAGTTTGAAACATATTCAAATCTCTAATATCCCGCTCAGGCTTCAAATAAATTGCATTGATCATGTTACCTGGAAGCCAACGATTCGCGATCAACCGAGCTGCAGCTATACGGGCAAAGGGCGCTTCACCCACTCCGAGTGTTCCTCTCCTTCATATCTGATCATAGACTTTGACCCGGGACCAAAAACGGGATCTCGGCGGATGAAAACCTAACCTTGGGAGACCTCCTGACAACTTTGATTGGTGTCCCAAAAAGGTTGAGAGATATTGGCCATGACAAAAAGAAGGATTTGGGGATTCCTACTTCTCTCACTCAATAGATTTCGTGAGAAAAGTATAAATAGGGCATTTGTTTATATATAAAAAATACATGAACCAATCCTAATAGGATTTAAATCTCAATTTAAACAGAATTCAAATATATCCTAATCTTGATATATTTAGGATATTTATGATAAATAAACAAAATTTAAATATGCCATCATCTTAATTGATTTGGGATTCTTTATAGACAAATTAATAAATTATTTTGTTGTATCTTGGGCCAAAATACAAATCTCGAGGCAGGCCCAAGCACAAATTCCAAGATAGCCCGAGAACACATATCTCGAGGCAATCTCAAATTCCAAGATGGCCCGAGAACACATATCTCGAGGCAATCTCATATTCCCAAACAGCCCGAGAACAAATCTCGAGGCAATACAAATCTTGAAATGGCCCGAGAACAAATCTCGAGGTAATTTAAGAAAATACAAATCCCGAGGCATATATGTATATATATGAATTAATTAAAAAATTAATTAATTAATTAATTAAGTTTGAAAATCTTGATCTTCGGTCAGAAGGCAATTTAAGTTTCTTTGATCTTATCCGGTAGAGAACTGGTCAAGCGGCGCAATCTTGTGGAAAGATATCCTCGCGACAAGATTAAAAAGGGGGACAAAGAGAGAATTAGGGGAGAGGGAATTGGACAGAGAGAACTTTAGAGTGAAGAGAAAGGACTTTGGCGATTGAGAAAGAAAAAAAGAGAGAGAGAAGGTATTCTTTATCCATACATATATACTTATCATATGTTATATTATATATTATATATATTATACATTATTTGATAAACAAAAAGAAAGAAGTTGCTCCTCTCTGCCCCTCTGCGCCGCCAAGCCACCGGAAGCCTCAGTGCGTCCCTTTGTCCCCGAGTCGCTCATGAAGATAGAAGTCTTTTCCCCCTCGGCTGCCATGTCGCCGAAACCCGATGTCGCCACCAAACCACCGAAGCATCTCAGTTGCTAAGAAGAAGAGCCCACTTACTGTCACCGCCGAAGCCTTTTGCACACCAAGCTACCGAAGTATTAAATATATATATATATATATATACTACTATAAAGACGGTGTTCGTCGCCTCCTATGGCAGTCTCGTTGCCAAAGCTCGACGTTGCTGCTGCCAAAGATGAAATCAAAAGCCCAAGCCTCTGCCGGACTTCCACCGCCACCTGAGGAGGACACTTTATTTTTATAAATATATTATATGATAGTCTTCGCCACTCTCCCCTACTGCCACCAGAGATGGAATCAATAATTGCAAGCCCTCGGCCGATAGCTGCCATATCGGAGACGGATCGTTGCCACGCCACACAACCGCCGAGCTGCTAGATTCCGGCCAAGCATCGCCACCACACAAAAGGAGATAGTATAAATATATCATATATATATATACACGAAATATTTCTATGAAAATGGAGATTCATTGCAACTTTATACATTGCCGACACTCCACGGTACCCCATATCATCGCTATGCCGCCCAACTGCCAAACTCCTGTCAATCACTACCGAGTCGGAGAAGGAAACGGGGGACTATATCTTATTACATATGAATGTATGTTCTGAAAAGAAGAAGAAACAAGGGAAGCCACTCCGTCCTGCATCCCTTCAAGGCCAATGATATGTCAGATCTCGACAACCATCGCCAGAGGACGCAATCGTCTTGAGTATCCTGCTACTCAGCAATGAGAGGGACAGTATCATCACTCCGAGATTTTTCCAGGCCTGGGATTTAAAGATGAAAGACACCCCACTATGATTAGGGACGCCGGTATGTGGTGTGAAGACTTCAAATCGAGGTTCCTAGGAGAAGGATTTTGGGTTCTTGGAGATACCAGCAACCATCAAACCTTCAACATCGCCGCCATCCGGCCGGACCTCGCCGCTGCCAAAGAGGGAGAGAAAGACTACGAAGACGGAAGCCGACTGATCGCTGACGAGCTGCTGCTGGAGAAGATTAATATTTATATCATATAATATATATATATATATATATATATATATATATATATATATATATATATATATATATATCCTTAAGGAGGGGGGTCTGTCTTGCATTCTTTCTCCACCGAAGCTCCAATGAATGTCATCGCCTGAGAAAGAAGCAAAAGCTCAAGTTCTGAGGAAATCAACATTTATATTATATAAAGAAAGATGGAAGTCCACTGCAAGGAGCTAGCTTTCAAAGGAATTCTTGTTTGCATTGAAGCTTCAGACAAGATTCATGTTTGATGTGTTTGTAATTTTTAAGTTAAAGAAGCGACCCAAGGCTATGCTAAATGTTAAGTTATATAGAACGCCCTTCAGATGCTCGATGAAATGCCTCAGAGATGATTTTTGCTTGAAATGGAGTTGCCGACAGAATAGGTTTGAAGGCAATAGATGAAGTGAATGAACTAGAGGTTTGTAAGAGAAAGAAAAAAACTTTGAAGAGGTCACTACATACTTTTGAGCTCTTCTTGAGGAAAGCAGCAGCAAGAAAGCACATCTCTGGATTCCTATAGATACAAAGCAATGGTTTCAGCCTCCACAGATAACAATAATGAAGTCCATGAGCAACGAATCTCTAAAGGTGCAGCTGTTCCTAGCCCTCCTGAACTGAAGAATTTCGTAGAACAAGAATGGCCATGCTAGGTTACTTTTGAACTCAAGAAGCCTCATTTGCCTCCTAGGAGTATGGTTGAGACATGAAGAGTGTGTGCATTGTAAATATGGATGGGAGTTGTTTGAAGCATGAAGCTGGGCATAAAGATAGCAAAGAGACCAATACAACTTGAACCATCAAATGCAATGCTAGCAAGCAGAAATAAGAGTCTTTAACAAGCACAGGTCAATGGAATTTAAGATAAAAAATTCCTTGAAAGAAACTCATTCATTTGTTGGATGAGTCAATCCTGTGTGCTTGTAAATTTTATTGATAAAGTATTCTAAACATAGACCAAATACTTGGTTATATGTGATGCCCATTAGATGTTCACTAAAATGCCTCAATGGAATAAGAATTTCTTTTTATTTTATCAAAATTTATGGCCTGATTAATGCCAAGGAATCCAATTGTTGCTAATGCCTCCATGCACCTAGCCTATTTGGTGATATGCTTCAATTGGTAAACAGGCTCCTTCATCAAAGTCCATAAAAACTCATTCCATTGTCCCCTTTGCAAATTCAAGGGAGCAATGAACTGTGGAATTTAAGGGCCAGCCATCACTCATAAAAGTTGATGAAATATTTACATTTTGAAACCATGGAGGGCGTGATATTGTTGGAAAGGAACTGCTGCAGAATGACATGTTTCAAAAATGTATAAAATAAAATAATAAGGAAAATATTAAAGTTATGCTCCTTGGCTTGGTCCTACTTTAATAAAGTCAATATCTACCACGTCATTGCTCAAAGTGGCCTGCTAAGCTTTGAGTTCATGGGTGTTTACTTTGAAAGGCATTCATACCATTCATGAGAAATATGAAGATAAGCTTATTGGGGCTTATTTAATATTAATGTCTATTTCATTCCTAAAAGAGGTAAATGATTCAAAGATGACATTCATGGAGATGGTGACATGTGACTTTGAGGTTGACAAGGGGACTGTTGCTTATATGTGACAAAAAGGTCATTATAATATATAAATAAATAAATAAGAAATGGGGTCAAAATTCAAGATCTTGAAATAGCATGTATTTCGAGTTGTGGAATACACGTCCTGAGACAGCTAAAAAAATGTATGTCCTGAAATGACCGAGTTTTGGGATGACGGTAAAACATTCATCTTGAGTCAATCGATGAAATATAAACCTTTCAAAATGACATGCATCTCGAGACAACCGGTGAAATACAAATCTTGAAAAGGCATAATTCTTGAAGTGGAGATGAGACACTCATTTCGAGGCGGTCATTAAAATTATAAATGGTGTAAAATCGCAAGGCGGCAACACAGCGGTACAAATCTTAACGGTGGCGACAAGGCATATAAGACATCGTCATATATATATAAATAAAACTTCAATAATATATATACATATATATGATATATGTAATAAAGTCATAATTGGCAAATAAATGAATTGTCAAATTATATTCTCTAGCCTTTACCTGTACTGCTTTGCCCTTAATTGGAGGTTCTCGCAATCTTATTCGGGGTAATTAATAATAGTGGCTTGCCTCTTTTAGGAATGGAAGAACCCACAAATAAAAATAAAATGACATTTGTGACTCGACATGTTGCTTGGTGTCTCTTCACAGACACGATGCCAGGCGGGTATTTTCGATCCCACAAATTCTAATTTGTTTATATAAAAAAAAAATACATGTCCCCATCCTAATAGAATTTAAATCCCAATTTAAATAGAAGTAAAGTATATCCTAATCTTGATATATTCAGGATATTTATGATAAATAAAAAAATTTAAATATTTCCTAATCCTAATTGATTCAGGATTTTTCATGGGATAAATAGATAAATTATTTGGTTGTGTCTCGGGTCCGGGCACAAATCCCGAGTCAGATCCAAGGAACAAATTCCAAGATGGCCCGAGAAAACATATCTTGAGGCGATCTCAAACCTTAAGGTACCCCGAGAACACATATCTCGAGGCGATCTAAAATCCCAAGATAGCCTGAGAACAAATCTCGGGGCAATCTCAAAGTCAAGATAGCCCGAGAATACATATCTCGAGGTGATCTCAAATTTCAAGATAGTCCCGAAAACACATATCTCGAGGTGATCTCAAATTTCAAGATAACCTGAGAACATATATCTCAAGGTAATCTTAAATCTCAAGATACCCGAGAACACATATCTCAAGGCGATCTTTAAGAAATACAGATCTCAAGATAGCCCCGAACATACCTCAAGGCAATCTAGAAGAATGCAAACCCTGATGCAGACCGAGAGCACAAACCCCGAGGCGACTCAGTTTATTGAAAAAAATATATATATATATATGTATATATATATATATATATATATAGATATATATATATATATATAATAATAATAATAATAATAATAATAATAATAATAATAAAATAATAAATGAATAAGTAAAATAAAATAAATTAATAAATAAAATCTGTGGCTATCTATTACCTTGAGGATAAGATCAAATCATATTAATTTAAAATAAAATATGTCTGATGTCTCAATGGACCGGGTCTATGGCATCAATCCCCACGATCACGAAACTATCTGGGATTATGATCCTTGGTCTATAAAATAAAATAAAAAAATGATCAGAGAGAAGAGAGTGAAAGAGGAGAAAAGTCAGAGATAAAAATCAGAGAAAGAGAGAAGAAAGAAAGGTATAGTTTCAGTTTTCTAAAAAAAAAATTCTTTGAAAAAAACTTCTCGTCGCCGCCCTCTTCACCGCTAGGCGTACCAAATTTCGAAAGCGGTAAGCATAGCTCCTGGCTCCTTCACCGCCCATTTGCTCTTTTCACCGCCAGTACCGCCGGCGCCAAGAAATAAGCCATTGTCCGACCCACTTGTCAGCCGCCTCTTCATTGTCGGGCTCGCCTAACTCCCGGTAAGCAAAGACATGGCCGCTAAGACCGCCTCGTCGTCACTCCTTTCGCTGTTGCTACCTACCATCGACGGAGAAAAGGAGGCAAAGGCTATACAATAGCCTTCCTACCACCCTCGTCATCGTCGACAAAGAAGCATAGACCATACAATGGTCTCCCTGCTACCTGTTGTCAACGAAAAAGAAGCATAGACCATACGATGGTCTCCCTGCTACCCTGCTGCCCCTTCATGAAGAAAAGAAGGTTGTAGGCTTATCCCCGGTCGCCATCCCATTGTTGGAAACCCTGAAGATCTTGTCGCTGGTAAAACTAAAGTATCAAAGGGTATGAAAGGTATTTGTACCCTGCCTTCTGAAGAATCAGAAAATGGGAAGGCCAAGGTGAGCAAATGGGATGGAGTCTGTAAAGTGGAAGAGTTGGAAAAGGACAAGGAATTGGTCAGTAGGTCTAGTTCTTTGTTTATGAAACAAGCAGTAAATGGAATTCGCAAAGTGGAAGTTCTAGAAAAGAACAAATCATCTGGTAACAGGTCATACTCGTCACTCTTGAAACAAGCAGTTAATGGAACCTGTAGAGTGGGGGAGTTGGAAAAGAATAAGGCATATCTGTCAGCAGGCCAAGCTCTGTGCTCTTGAGACAAGCAGTAAATGGAAAAGTTGAGAAAAAGAAAAGGGTACAAAATGCTGAAATTTAACAATGAGAGGATGATGCTGTCATGTTGCCACCAAAAAAAATAAAATAAAATAAAATGAATGAAGAGAATGCTGTAATTGAAGCCAATTTTTTTGAAAGAAGAAGCTACTGCTCCTTGAATAGACCGCATTCTTAGTTACGGTCAACCAAAGCAAAAAGCTGGAGGGATACTATAAGAAGAAGTTGTTGAATCATCAAAGATCATATATGAATGCTTGTTGAGAGAATGATTGTAAATTTCATTTAAAGAAATTCCAAATTCATGTTAGATATTCAACCAAGTGAAGTGCACATCACTTGCTTGATAAAATACTTCAATGAGATACCTTCCAGTTTAGAGTAAAGTTTGAAGTTGTGAAACGAGGAAACGTTAAGGGCACCTCACTAATGCACTCACTTATGATTTTATGATCTGCGAACCTTACATTCGTGGGATAGTTAATGGACTTTGTTTTTATTGGTGATACAAAGTTTTGATAATTTTGCTGCTGTGGTGCTGCTACGTTGTTGTGCCGTTGTTGTGTTGCTATGCTGCTGCCTTGCTATGTTACGATGGTGCTTCTACTGCTGCAAAATAAAAGAAGAAAGCATGAAACAAAAGCAAGAAAATTGATGCTGCAGTGATAAGAAGGGGAGTTCATTGGCCCATTGCAGAAACTATGAAAGAAAGATATGTTGCTGTTGCTGCAATTCATTGAAGAGGAGGTGCTGTTGTAGCTATGAAGCATGTATCTGATTAGATTTTGGTATCGATAAAATGACAAGTTCCTACCTTGTTGTTTGAAGTTTGAAACCAGAATGCAGCTACACAACAAGAAATCAATTGCAGAAATCAAAGAAAGAAGATAGAGAATTCAGTTGTTGTCATAAGAAAGCAAAAGAACTACTAGCGATGCTGATATGAAGAAGAAGGTGTTGCTGCTATTACTGCAGAAACAAAGAAGAATCCGAGATGCTATAGGGTTAATATTTGAGTAATGAAATGATTAAAAACTTATGCAACAAAATGTCCTGTGGTGTTCTTCATGTTTGGTTCGGAAATTGGTATTTGCTGCTGCAATGAAGCATAGTGATAGCAAAACATTATTCCATGGCTGCTGCTTCAGTATTTCCCAACAATGTTTGAGTACTTTTTTCCGGATAAAGTATGGTTGAATGCTAAAGAAGCCTAGTCCGTATATTAAGGAGAAGAATTTCTGCAATTCTGCCAGCTTGACCACCCTCCATTTAAATATTGATAACTTTTGCTAGGAAACTCCGATTAAGTTGAGATTTGCGGCATTGGAAACTAGATATCCAGAGCTTTCCAAATATATATAGTACAGTTCCTTTTGATAGCCCAGTCAGTACAGATTTTGATGCAGAAAGAAGTCAATTCCTGTAGTTTTGCCAGCTTGACCACCATCCATTCAAATATTGATAACTTTTGATTAAAAAAAATACTAATTGAGGTGAAATTTGCGACATTGGAAACTAGACATCCAGGGCTTTCCAACCATATATGGTACAGCTCCCTTAGATGGCCCAATTGGTATAGATTCTGGTTATAAGGCTGGCAGATTGTCGTAAAATTATTTGTGGGCCATTAGTAAACGTGGTCGTATCTCTTGACCTGCCCACGGGTTCCAAAAATTCAGTACTTTGTGATTTTGAAAATACTAAAGTTCGATCCAGTGTCATACCAAACATTCGGTTATATAAAATGCCCAAATGAACGCGTTGATACTATAGTTCTAACTTAGATCTTGAAGCGAAATGGTAAGATAAGGATCCCAAAATGGTAAAGACATCATGACTGTAACGAGACACGTATCTTGAGGCGGCAATACAACGACATAAATTCAAAGGGGACGGCAAGGCATACAAGGCGGCGTCATTTATATAAATAAAATAATATATACACATGTCTGACGATATATGTAATAAAGTCATAATTTACAAATAAATGAAATTGTTAAATTTATATTCATTTCCTTTACTTGTATTTTTGCCCTTAATCGAAGGTTCCCAAGACTCGGTCTGGGGTAATTAATAATATAGGCTTGCCTCTATTAGGAATGGAAGAACCCACAAATAAAACAAATATGATATTTGTGATTCGATGTGTCGCCTGGTGTCTCTTCACAGACATGATGTCAGGCCTGTATTTTCGATCCACAAATTCTGGCACGCCCAGTGGGGACTCATTCCACCTCCCATCTTTGAGGCAAAAGTACAAGTAGAGGCATTGTTCTTATATCCTATGTAAGGAAACTAACGATGTTATTATTCTTATTGTAGACAAAATGGCATTCAAGAGCTCAACCGCACTTGGAAGCCCAAAGCTTACCATCTTCCATAGAGAAAGAGCTGAAGTTCAACTGCCCAACTACACCTTTAGTACTGGAGCTGCTGGAGCCGAATTAAGATTCGGCACAATTTCTGAATCTGTGCAGTTCGTGAGGAAGTCTTCACCAACGGAGGAGAACTTGACTGTTCCATGTCTCTTATCCAGGGGTCGTCGTCCGAATGTGATCATCCCGAAGACTGGCGAAGACATTGCTAATGAAGAACCACTAAGAATATATGCTTTCGAAAGGGTATCCTACCCTAAAAGGGTAGTCTCCATGAATGATGATGATGATGAATCCACCTTTACTGTTACCACAAAAGGGCGGGAGAGTGGAATATTCCAATTTGATGAAGACACACCTAAGAAGAGTGTGTTCTCAAGACTCACACCCAGGAAGACAAAGATTCCAAAAAGGAAGCTAGACTTTGTGTCATTTCAAGGATACAAAAATGATCAAATGGGTTCCTTCAACAACTCATTTAAACCACTTAAGCTGGTGAAGAAGAACTCAACTACTGTAGAGCTGCGACCTCAGCAAAATGAAAATAAGGATGGCAGACCCACAAAGTCCCACCATAAGGACTCTTTCAACAAAAATCTCTACGAGACTTACACAGCGTCAAAGAAGCTGCAGTTAGAGAAGATAACACCGAGGGAGTTCTACCAAAAGAAGAAGCAGCTAGCATCAAAGGCATGCAAGACGGTTTTTGATCGAATAGCTTCTACACAGAATCAAGCCAAGATCTCCCTCTCGAAGTTTCAGTGGAGGCGAGAGATGAAAGATGAAGAAATGTCCGATGTCGATGTAGAAATACACACTGTCCGGATGGTTACTGAAGCCCGAGGAGATCCAGCACCTGAACCAGAACAACCAGGGGTATTCAAAAGGTCTCATAGAAGGGCCATAGACTCTCAAAGTGGGGTGGGGGATGAAGGTTCGAGCCAGATGCCACGTACATGAGGGTCAGAGAACAAGGAGCCTTCAAGTGTTTCGTAGGCCAACGAATTACAAGGAAGTAGACCCCAAATGACGAAGCGGAGGATGAACCTGCCTTTGTTTATAGTGGTGATGATATTACAAGGAGAGTCCAGCAAATGGAGAGACTCTGACAAATGGAAAATCGGGAAGCTAAATATCAATGGCTTAATGAAAACATGACAATTATGATGGAGTCAATGCTGAAGATGCAGAGACAAATGGCTACCTTAATGGAAAATCAAAAAGCACAAAGGCAGAGAAGTCCAAATCCACAGCCAAGAGAAACCCCTAGGCCAGTAAAGCAAGGGAGAACCTCTCCACAGCCAAGAGAAGTTCCTAGGCCATGAGAGCAAGAGGGAACTTCATATGCACATGTAAGAGAAATCCCTAGGCCAAGAGAGCAAGAGGAAACCTCATATGCTCCTATTCCAGAGCAGTCAGCTACAATGACTCGGGAGGAGATACAACAAATGGTGGCAGCGGAGTTGAAGCAAGCTAAAGGGAAGGAGATAAAGGTTGATGGAGATAAACCTTATTCCAACTATCATGACCTGGTACCTTACCCCAAAGGATACAATGTACCTAAGTTCAAGCAGTTTACTGGGTTTGGCAACCCTAATCAACACTTAGCTCATATTGTGATGGTCTTTGGAGATACAAGTGCTAAACCATCGCTTCTTCTCAGACGATTTTCTGCACGTCTCACAAGAGTGGCATTTGAGTGGTATGCAAGCTTGCAACCTGAGTCCATTCAAACCTGGCAATAGTTAAAAGATGCGTTCCTGGTACGGTTTGGGGGCGTAAGTGAGAAAATCACGATCGCCGACCTCGCAGCCACTCGTCAAAATAAAGATGAAAAGGTGGTGGACTATATTATGAGATGGAGAAACCTAAGCATCAAATGTGAACAACCCCTTGATCGGCCACAGGCAGTGGGTTTATTGCTCGGGAATATTGATAGTTGGATGGCGCCTTTTCTGAGTACATCCGGTATTATTACATTCCAGGAGTTGATTTCACAAGCAAAGAAGTTGGAAAAGACAAGCCTGAAGATATTCTCCAATTTTCAAGCTCCAAGGAATGATAGAGAAAAGCCCAAAAGGGCAGAAGGTGTCAAGTATACTACTACGACCTTCAACATTGATAAAGGAAAAGGTGTTGCGGAATCTCATAAGCCGGAACAGGTCATGCCACCCACCTTAGGTGCTGCTAGTAATGAATCAAAGCCTCTTCCCTCCTTGAAAGAAAGGATGAATAAGAAATATTCTTTCAGGAGAGATAAGGTATTGAAAATCTTTAAAGATGTTGTGAAAGAAGGTCCGCAACTTCCTGAATGCAAAAAGCCAGAAGAGCAGAACAAAAAAGATCATCCCAGTTATACCCATACCATAGAGTGTTGGGACATACAATTGAAGACTGCTATATTTTTAAGAATTGGGTTGACCGACAATATCGAGAGGGCAAGATTACACTCTTGAAGAATGTTTTGTTGGAGCAACTAGCTGAGCATATCCGCTATGTGACCACCCTATACCATGAGAAATCATCCCAAGGAGAAGTTACAGTAGTGGGAAATAAAGTAATACTCCCATCAGCAAAAGATGATAGAGGCCTCCTGCTATTCCAGAAGGATTGTGGGAAGTATTCATATCCAAGAAGTCAAAGAAGATATTGCAGAAGTTGGCTGGACTCCCAGGCATTACATGGAGATGCTCCCAAGAACCCCCTAAAGGGCTCCCAATAAAACAAATAAAGAAGAAAAACAAAAAGAAGAACAAGAAGTGGGAACAATCAAAGCGCAAGAAGTCTATCATAGAAGAGTATATCGAATCCCTCGACGAATATGAGAAGAAGGAAAGGGTTCTAATTACTCTCAGAGATTATTTTCCCGAAGAAGTCGAAGAATTACTCAGGGAATTAGTTAAAGAAGTTGATAAAGATAATGAAAGTGTGCAAGTGGAAACTTGTAGGGTTATTTTTGGAGAGAATATCCTTTGTATAACCCGGATAATGATGATGATAATGATGACAGCTTCTCTGAGCCAGAAGAGTCGTACGATCATCACGGCTTACCCTATATCAGCAAGAAGCAAAAGAAGAAGTTGGCATTCAGGGAAAGAGTGAAAAAGGCGAACGCAAGACTCTTGGAGCCACACCAACCAAAAGAGCCAAAGAAACCGTATTACACCCCCAAGTCCCCTAAATATAAGGTCTTAAGGAAAGCAATGCATGCTTAAGAAATCCTTGCTTTTATTCAAAGGGTGATGGAGGAGTTAGCTAACAGGCTACTGTAGTTACATATTGAAGATGCTGGGACGAGTCTAGGACATACCCTTCAGAAGCATCAGAGCAAAATTTTGTTTCAGAGGTCGTAGAGTCTTCGCCTCCAACAAAAGCAACCAATGATAAAGGGAAGTCTGCTCTCTAAAGCATCAAGATTTAGAAGAGTGAGAGGAAGGAGCTTTTTGATCAAGCCATGGAAATGGGACTGGAATTACCTAACCCTAAAAGGTCTTGCTTGATGTATCTTGACAGTCATCCAAACTACTGTCCATATCACCGACTCGTGGGACACTCCATAGAGGAGTGCCAGAATTTTCAAAAATGGTTACAAAAACAAGTTTCCAAGGGAAATTTGACACTCACTGATGATTATTTTGAGGAAAAGGGCGAATGATGGGCCATAACTTCTCAAGAAGATTTTGAGGATGAATTGAACTTCCCAGATGAAGAAGATGATGAAGGAGATGAAATACAATATCATGTGCATCAAATTCAGCTCAGAGCTGGGAAGGTACTTCAGCCAAGGCAGGCATCCACTCCAATAACAAAAACAAAGGGAAGATGATTGAAGAAGGAAACATCTCACCAAAGAAACCTTCAAAGAAGCCGAATTATAATATTCTGGCACACTTGAAGAAAGTCCCAACACTTCTCAGTTTGAACGACGGACTTATGATGTCAGCTGAAGTTAGGGAATTTTTAATACATGCCCTACAAAATCCTGAGGAGTATCAGGCCTACTTTGTCGAAGTCAACATGAAAGAGGCTCTGTACGCATTTCATACACCTTCAATGTCCTTCACGGATGAAGATTTGCTGCTAGAATTTGTGGGATCAAAAATACCCGCTCGACATCGTATCTGTGAAGAGACACCAAGCGGCACATCGAATCACAAATGTCATATTTTTTATAATATGTAGGTTCTTCCATTCCTAATAGAGGCAAGCCTCTATTATTAATGACCCCAGACAAAGTCTTGGGAACCTCCGATTAAGGGCAAAAGTATAAGTAAAGGCAAGAGAAATGAATATAATTTGAGAATTCATTTATTTGCAAATTATGACTTTATTACATATATCATCATATATATGTATATATATATATATTATTTTATTTATATGACACCGTCTTGTATGCCTTGCCACCGTCTTCAAATTTGCGCCGCTATAGTGACGCTTCAAGTTATGTGTCTCGTTACAGCCGTGATGTCTGCACCATTTTGGAATCCGTATCTCACAATTTCGCTTCAAGATCTAAGTCAGAACTATAGTACTAGCGCTTTCATTTGGGCATTTTATATAACCGAATGTTTGGTATGACACTGGATCAAACTTTAGCATTTTCAAAATCACAAATTGCTGAATTTTTTGGAACCCATGGGCAGGTCAAGAGATGTGACCACGTTTGCTAATGGCCCACAAATAAGTTTGCGACAATCTGCCAACATTATAACCAGAATCTGTACCAACTGGGCCATCAAAGGGAGCTGTACCATATATGGTTAGAAAGCCCTGGATGTCTAGTTTCCAATGCCACAAATTTCACCTTAATCGAAGTTTCCTGGCAAAAGTTATCAATGTTTGAATGGAGGGTGGTCAAGCTGGAAAAATTACAGGAATTGGCTTCAATCTCTATCAGAATCTATACTGACTGGGCTGCCAAAGGGAACTATATTATATATAGTTGGAAATCTCTGGATGTCTAGTTTCCAATGACAAAAATTTTACCTCAGTCGGAGTTTTTTGGTAAAAGTTATCATTATTTGAATAGAGGGTAGTCAAGATGGCAAAACTGCAAAAATTGGCTTCCCCACATTTGATTCGCCAGTACCTGGAATATCCAAATCATGGCTTCTTCAGTTCCAGCATTTGGAAGGTGTTGATACCAGCTTCTTGCAGATATTTGAATCCATGTCTTTAATAAAATTTTTTTGTTTACAAAACCTGTCTAACGGATTATGGGATGATTTCTTGATCAGTTGCTTTTGGTGATATAATTTAAGCATTTTTATCAAGCCCTATGATGTATTTCAAATAACTTTGGGATGCCTCATGCTTTCATATAATATTTTTTACTTGCCAATTTTACAGCAATACATTGCTCTCTTCTATGAACATCATGCAATTAGCATCATACAATCAACATTGCTTTCACATAATTTCTTTTTGCAACTATACAGTCAGCAACATTTTCCTTTCCCACATTCTTTTTTTTGTTTCTTGTTTTGTTTTTCAGGAGCCCGGTAGCAACAATAGCTAGATCCTTTTCATATTCACAATTTTCTTTGGAGCAATTATATACTGAATAATCTTCATCATTGAAAGCTTCTCCTCTTTTATAGAGACGTGTCACCAAATTGGACAACATTTCACTTGATCTTTCACATATATGGAATTTGCAAATATGAAAGACTCAACAAGCAACATGAATGGTTCGAGATTACTCTTCGGTGATTAGAGAAGGAAACGACCATTCTTGACATTTATTCCAAGTGTAATATATAATGCACCATAGACTCGCACCTGCAACACCTTACCTCCACAATAAAATCATCATGAGGTTTAGCATCCTCCTTCCAAAAGCCGACATAAAATTCGTCTCCATACTTTGGAACAACATATGCCAGAAGTGTAACATAGATTATACCATTGAAATTGTTGCAACTTTTTAGATGAGTTAGGATTTGTGCCGCTAGATGAATCAGCCTCCTCAGAAATGTTGCTATTGTCAACCTTCTATGTAGAGATGTCCAAAGAAGGTTTTTTTAAGGGAAGGTTCGCCATCAACTGGGTGGACTTGGGCTTACTTCACACTACTACCAACTATTGATATTGTAGGTTAATCAAAATAACCAATGGCACACTTCATAGCTTGTTGCAGGTCCTCCACCTTCTCTTCATGTTCTCTTAAGAAGCCACTTAACACATCTATTTCTTCTACAGGATCAGAAGCACCTTATAACTGATTCCCACTTTTGACAATATTAGGTTTGGCATTCAAATCATTTGAAAGAGAGTCTTTAGTGTTAACTGCTTCCTCCTTGAGATTGCACAGTGAAATAGTTTCCTCACAATAGGATATGGCTTCTTGGATCTTTGAGCACACTTTTGAAGAATCATGCTGGCAATGGTCGAGCTTCCGATATCAACGTCGTTCTCCAAGTAGTAGTTCTCGCCACTGTGGTAATTGCAGGTGAGGACGCTGCTCTTCTTATTTTCTGAAACCTTTCTGTAGAACATTGTCACTCACTTGAAATTGCTTTGAATGGTGATGGGCATCTCTATGAGGCCTGGACAACCCTCTGATTGTCTTCCTCTCTTACAATCTTTTCCTTTTCTTTTTTGCATCTTTCTCTCCAATAGCACCAGTTCTTCTTCTTTGAACTGTAGCAACATTTTTTCGCTTTTGTTTCATGCTCTCTTCTTTCTCATAGTTTCTTTCGCATGTCTTCCTACTCTCTTTCAATGTGTAATTACGCAGCTTCCTTTTCATCAAGCAGCATCAATATCTCTAGCACAGCATTAACAGCAACTTGGTGTGCATCTTCATAGTTAACAACCTCTGATGGTAAGAGCGGTATTTTGAAGCCAGTTGAAATAGCCCAACTACTCAAAATTTTAAAATATCCCATTGAAGCATTTCTTCAAACATGTGGAAGGCATGTTTTATAACCAGATATTTGATATATCTTTGAAATACTTTCTCAGCAGAACTTACAACCCAGCATCTATCTTCTTCATCTTCTTTTTTTTGTTTTGCAGCACAGCAACATCATCAGCATCATCATTTTCATTAGCATCATTAGTCAAACTTGTTACAGAGCATTTGGTGTTAATCAACACCATGCTCATTGTAACTCCTACTGAAGTGGAGGCAAACATCAGGATGGATCTCTATATACAATATCTCCTCCTGCTTGAACACAGCCAACCAAGTTGTGTTCTCCTTTGCCATCATCTTATTCCAGAGACACTTAGACTGCCCAACGAGCAGGCGAATCTTCTCAATGTCAGGAGACATATGCTTGATCACCGCAGTGAGGACGCTCATCTTCCACTCCTTGAAATCATGTGGCTTCTTGTAAAGCGGTGGCTCTTGTTCTTTCTTGACACCTAGTTGAGGCCACTATTCTTTGAGGCTAATTAGCCACCACAGCAGTGCAACACCTTCTCCCAAAGAGGAAATGCTGCATCGGAGTAGACATGCAAAAGAGACTCCAGTGTAGTGCCTTGAAGCTCTTGTAAGGAGTAAGGACTCAAAGCCCCAGAGCTCATCTCACTGTTAACGCCAGGGATGACATTATCAGCCTGATACTTTGCAATGATTGCAGGACCATCCCTATAAGACGCTATCTTCTCCTTCCACCACCCGCAAAGATCATCGGATGCACCGCTCACAGGCGAAACCTAGGGCTTTGCACACTTCATCATCTTCAACATGTACTTGTGAATATCATCTTGTGCGAACGACATCTTCTTCCTCTTGGCCTGCTCTTGTGACTGTCGTTGCTTCACCCCATCTTGCTCATCCACATGTGACTTTCAAGCTCACTAACAACAATGTCTTCATCACCCTCATATCGACCATGGCTTCAAGGAAACTCTAAGGTGGAGAGTTAAATAGGTGTAAAGATCAGCTAGAGGGGACGTCACTGTGGGACATGTAGTCAGGGCCATGATGGCTTCGGTGAGGCAATCTCCATCGGCAAGACGAGGGAGGCATGCCACAACCACCTGCACCTCGTTCTTCTTGATTTCATTGTGCCGGTGGGATGAGAAGGTGCTTGTCTTACCGCTACGTATGAGATGATCGGAGGTCCCGTAGAGCATCTTACGGGGATCGTTTATGAGGAGTTTTGTGTAGCATCTTGGGTGTCTCACTGGCAATGAGGCAGATCTCGTCTGCGATGGGTTGGACTTGGGCGCCTTGTCGGTAATGTGGCTGATCTTGGTCGACCTGTCGACGATCAACCGAAGTTTGGCGGCTAGGTGTGGTGAACAACCGTCGGCTAGGGGGGCATGCGATGGAACCTTCAGTGGCTGAGCGGAGAGGCGGAGAAGAGGCCTCGGTGGTGGTGTGGAAACGCAGGGAGACCAGAACGGGAGAAAAAAAAAGGCTTCTTCTTTTTTTTTTCTTTTTTTATACATATATACATTAATCACTCTTTTTTTTTTGCTTATAACTCCCCATCCTCACTCGCCTTCAATCTATGGTTACTTATGTCCCCTAATTCTCCAAGACGAACATGGGTGGGGTTCTAAGGCTTTATTACATATATATGAAATAATAAATAAAATTTTTTTCACCTTCCCTAGTTCCTTCTCCGCAGCTAGTGGACAGTCGCGAGCAAAAAGACAAAAGGTCCTCAAAAAGTTTTTTTCTCAGACCAAAAGTTCTCCCCGAGACCAAAAGAAGTTTCTTCTTCTTTTTGTTTTTTTTTTTGTCTAATTTCCTCGTTTTAAAAGCTTTCTCGTTTTTATCCCCATGACGAGAAATCCCCCAAGAAATCATGATTCCCATAATGAGCCGATAAGATAAGGTCAAGTTTAAAATTTAATTGAATTTTAAAAATAAAATCTTAAAATTTAATTAAATTTTAAGATAAATCATTCTCATGATGCCTTAGGATTTGTGCTTTCTTATTATTAATTTTAATTTCTTTTTTATTAAATTTCTAATTGCCTCGAGATTTGTTCTCAGGCTATTATGAAATTTAGGATCGCCTTGGGATTTGTGTTCGGGCTACCCTGAGATTTGTATTTCTGGGAGATTGCCTCAAGATATATGTTCTCAAGCCATCTTGAAATTTAAGATCTCCTCGAGATATGTGTTCTCAGGCCATCTTAATTTCAGGATATTTCATAATATATATTTCATCATTTATGTGAAATATTTCATATTGGCCCTTGAGACATTTTGTATTTTCAAGGCTCATATATATACATTATATGAAAACAGCGAACACAGAAAATAAAATTTTGTGTGCGAGCCTTCACAAATTGTGTGCCAGGCTTCACAAGTTGTGTGTTATCGCACACACATCGAGGAAACTTTTATTATGAACACAATCAGGAAGGTGTCACACACAATATCTAGGTATGCGCGCACGAAAAATAAAATTTCATGTGCGAGTCATTACAAATTGTGTGCGAGGCTTCACAAGTTGAGTGTTGTGGCCCACACATCGAGGAAACTTTGATTGCGCGCACAATCAGGAAGGTTTCGCACACAAAATCTAAGTGTGCGTACACGGAAAATAAAATTTTGTGTGCAAGCCTTCACAAATTGTGTGCCAAGCTTCACAAGTTGTGTTGTGGCCCGCACATCGAGGAAACTTTGATTGCACACACAATCAGGAAGAAGTCGCACACAATATCTAGGTACGCGCAGACTGAGAATAAATTTTTTTGTGCGAGCCTTCATAATTTGTGTACGAGGCTTCATAAGTTGTGTGCTGTGGACCGTACATCGAGGAAACTTTTATTACGCACACAATCAGGAAGATGTCGCACACAATATCTAGGTGTGCACACTCGAAAAATAAAATTTCGTGTACGAGCCTTCATAAATTTTGTGCAAGGCTTCACAAGTTGTGTGTTGTGGTGCGTACATCGAGGAATCTTTGATTGCGCACACAATCAGGAAGGTATCGCAAAAAATATCTAGGTGTTCGCACACAGAAAATAAAATTTTGTGTGCGAGCCTTCACAAATTGTGTGCCATGCTTCACAAGTTGTGTGCTGTGGCGTGCACATCGAGGAAACTTTGGTTGTGGACCCAATCAGGAAGGTGTCGCACACAATATCTAGGTGTGCGCGCATGGAAAATAAAATTTTGTGTGCGAGCCTTTATAAATTGTATGTGAGGCTTCACAAGTTGAGTGTTTTGGCCTGCACATCGAGGAAACTTTGATTGCGCACACAATCAGGAAGGTTTCGCACACAAAATCTAGGTGCGCTCACACGAAAAATAAAATTTTGTGTGCGAGCCTTCACAAGAAAATCTATGTAGTAAAGAAGTTAGTCCAAATGAGAGTAGGATTAGGATTGGTAGTTGGGATATAGGATCCTTGACAGGAAAATCTATGGAGTTAGTTGACACTCTAAAAAGGAGGAGGATAAATATAGTATGTTTGCAAGAGACTAGATGGATGGGAAACAAGGCTAGAGAGATTGGTAACACAGGTTATAAATTATGGTATTGTAGAGGGGATAAACATAGAAATGGTGTTGGTATAATTATGAAACCAAAAATGAAGGACAAAGTGGTTGAAGTGAAATGATAGGAGATAGGATTATACATTTGAAACTAGTGTTGGAAAAAGAAATAATTAACATAGTGAGCGTGTATGCCCCTCAAGTAGGCTTAGGAGAAGAAGATAAGGTCAAGTTTTGGGAAGATTTGGATATGGTAGTTCTAGGGATTCCAAGTGAACAAGAGCTTTTTATTGTGGGTGATCTTAATGGACATGTAGGTAGACTTAGTGTTGGCTACGAGCAAGTACTTGGAGGTTATGGATATGGCAACAGGAATGAGGAAGGAAAATCTATATTAGATTTTGCTTTTGCTCATGATTTGGTGTTGACCAACACTTGCTTTAAGAAAAGGGAATCACACTTGATTACCTTTAAGAATGGGGGTAATTGTAGTCAAATTGACTTTCTTGTTACAAGAAGAAAGGATAAATCTATTTGTAAAGATTGCAAGGTTATACCTGGAGAAGCATTAACCACACAACATAGGTTGGTGGTGTTGGATGTGAAGAAAAAGGGCATAGTAAAAACAGAAAGGAGGGGTAAGCAAAGTAGGATTAGATGGTGGGTGTTAAAAGGAACCAACCAATTAGCATTTAAGGATAAAATATGGGAAGAAGGAGGCACAAATGTGAAAGATGATGCAAACACCTTATGGAAGGAGATATTGAATCGTATTGAGAAAATAGGAAGTGAGCTCCTAGGGGTCTCTAAGGGACTGTGACCTCGACCATAGGAATCATGGTGGTGGAATGAAGAGATTCAAAAGGCTATTAAAGAGAAAAGATATTAGTATAAGAAATTACCTACAGCTGAGGATGGAGAATTCTTTGAAAGGCAAAAAAGGAGGCCAAGAAAGCGGTTAGCGAGGCCCAAGGTAAATCCCTAGCTGATTTATACCAAAAGTTAGGGACACGAGAAGGGGAAAAGGAATTATACAAGATAGCAAGGCTAAGAGATAAAAAAGGGAAAGATTTGAAAAAATCAAATACATTAAGGATGAGTCTCAACAGGTCTTGACAGGAGATAAGGAAATCAAGGAGAGATGGAGAAACTACTTTGATCACTTGTTCAATGCAAGTCATGAGGATAACTTTACGGATTTTTATGCATCAACGATAGAAGGGAACCTTAGCTATACACGTAAGATCAGGCCTAGCGAAGTCAAGGAGGCACTTGAAAAAATGAAGGCTGGAAAAGCTTGTGGCCCAGATAGTATCCCGATTGATGTTTGGAAGTGCCTTGGAGAAGTAGGGGTAGAGTGGTTAACCAAACTCTTCAACTCTATCCTAAAAGGGGGGAAAATGTCAGAGGACTGGAGAAAGAGCATTTTGGTTCCTATTTATAAGAATAATAAAAATATTCAAAATTGCACCAACTAGCGTGGTATTAAGTTAATGAGTTATACGATGAAACTTTGGGAGAGGGTAATAGAGCATCGACTCAGGTATATCACGAAGATGTCAGGGAACCAATTTGGTTTTATGCCAGGTAGATCCACAACAGAAGCCATTTTCCTATTAAGAAACTTGATGGAGATCTTACAGAGAAAAGTGAAAGGATCTCCATATGGTTTTTATTGACCTAGAGAAAGCATATGATAGGGTACCAAGACAAGTCCTTTGGTCGGTGTTGGAGTGGAAGAACATCATGTAAAATATATAAATATTATTAAGGATATGTATGAGGGAGCGGTTATAAGTGTGAGATCAGTAGGAGGCGATACGGAGAAGTTTCCTATAACAGTGGGTCTACATCAGGGATCGGCCTTGAGACCATACTTGTTTACCCTAATAATGGATGAATTAACTAGTTATATCCAAGATGACATCCCATGGTGTATGTTGTTTGCGGATGATGTTGTCCTAGTGGATGAGACTAGAGATGGAATAAATCAAAAGCTAGAATTATGGAGAAACACTTTAGAAAGTAAAGGCTTTAGGTTAAGTAGAAGTAAGACAGAATATATACACTGTAATTTTAGTCTAAGTAGGAGAGATGAAGGAGAAGTGAAACTAGGGGGGGTGGTAGTGCCTAAGGTTAACCATTTTAGGTATTTAGGTTCCATTTTCCAGGATGATGGGCTGATAGATGAAGATGTGCCTAACAAAATAAAGGGAAAATTTTATAGGACAGCAGTTAGACCGGTCATGCTATACGGGAGCGAGTGTTGGGCAACTAAAGTTCAACATATGCATAAGATGAATGTGGCCGAAATGAGAATGTTAATTGATTTGAAAGTTCAACATATGCATATGATTATGCCTAAAGCTTAGGTAGACTTCTAGTCAAAAACCTTAAGGCCACGTTTGGTACGTAGCATAGGATAGAATTATTATTTTGGATTAGATGGGATAGGTTGGGATGTGATAATATTATGTTTTCCTATGTTTGGTAGCGCTGGATTAGAAACCAAGATTAGAAATCCCGCGTCTGGTGGACGTCGGATGGGACTATTTTCTTGTTTATATTTTAATATTTATTTTTTATGTTATTATTTATGTCATGTGTCACAAATTAGTTTGTAAAAATTGTTTATAAATACATATTAACAATTATTTGTACAAAATTTTTGTAAATTATTGCCCTTTTTCTTCCTTCCAAATACTCTTTATAAAAATTTAATTAGTAAAACAATATGGAATTTTGATTGTTAAAATACTATGCAAATTTAATATATTTTTGCAAGCACATTTTAATATAATGTTAAAAAATAATTGAAAGAAAAATAATAAAATGAAAGTTATAGCATAATAAATAGGTTTTGTAGAATTCCACAGTTCTACTTAAAAGCAAATTACATTGCAAGGAATGATTTAGGAAATTCAATCTTCTCATCATTAGTGTTAATTATCTTGAATACCTCTATATTTGAAGAGTAAGATCTCATTGCCTTAGGTATTTTTAAGTTGTCATGGACTGAAAAAATTAACATATTTAGCTTTTCGGCTAAATATTTAGGATAATTAACTTTAGATTTGTCAAATTTCTCAGCAACGTTCTTGAACAACTCAGATGCAACCTCACTAAAGCCTTTTACTATATCATCCTTTCCGCTTGTTCTCTTTCTACTAACTATATGAGATGATGTAGCAGGTTGAGAGTTCCAATTGGCTGACAAAAAATCTACAACAATGTATGAAAAATAAACCAATTTGTGTATGGGTTTCATTTTTTTTATAGGTTTTACAAATATACAAACATGTAATATCAGGTAAATATCAAGATTTTCTAGAAAATTTGTCAAAAACAGGGTATGGAAGGATGGGTTGTAAAGTCTTAACAATGGGTTTCTCGATTGACAACGGTGATGGAGAGGAATATGATGGCGACGGTGAAGGAGATGATGACGGGGACGACGATGGCGAGGGTCCGCACCGGGTTACAAGGCTGAAGGGTTGAATACTTGAGATGGAGACAAAAGTCAAAGATAGGTCAATGTTTCGTAACAATATGACGTAATCCTCCAGAAATTCTTGGATAAGATTAGTGAAAAAACCCAAATCCTAAGATTAGAAATTTGAGGATAACACTTGCATACCAAACACAGGATAATGAATTTTGGATAACAATACAATCCAATCATATGTAATTTGGTGTACCAAACACGGCCTAAGAGTTTGAAAACTCGCTTTGTGCTCTAATCATTTTTTCTTGTATTGGAATAGAGAACTGTTAGAAAGTGATCCATTTTCTAGAATCTTCAAAGAAGTCCAACATCAACTAGAATCTTCTTCATCAAAGTAGAAGCTTGGAGGAGCTTGAATATACCCTTGAATATTCTCTATAATGTAAATATAGAATGTCCTAGAATATAGTCTAGAAGTTTCTAAAGGTCCCTATATAAAGGAGTGGGATGTAACACTTTTGTAACAAGTCCAAAAGTTTCAAAGTGTAATACAAAGTTCTTCTTCAAACTACGGCTCTTCTCAGTCATCTATACTCCCAATCCAAACACTAGCCTCTCAAATCCTTGTGTCCCAATTCTAACAGTGGTATCAAAGCCTGGTTTGGTTGGTAGAGGGCGTTTGCCCTGATCCCCCACTATCCACTATCCTCCAAAAATCATGTCCGCTTCTACCCCCTTCAGTATTCAAATTCCCATTTTTGATGGTATCAAATATGATTATTGGAGTCTTAAAATGACCACATTCCTAATGACCAAAGGTTTATGAGGTATTGTTGAGAACATGTACTTGACTTCAAAAGAAGAAGGAAGCAGCTTCTCGAATCAACTACAAAAGGATGCAAGGGCCCTTTGTATTATTCAACAAGCTCTTTGTCAGAGGATATATTTCCCAGAATTATTGGGGCAAAGGCATCTAAGGAGGCTTGAAAGATTCTGCAAGTGGAGTTCCAAGGCACTGAGCAGGTACGAGCCATTAGACTACAATCTGTCAATAGAGAATTTGTAAATATAAAATTAAAGAGAATAAAACTATTCAACAATACTGCGGTAGAATAAAACGACTAGTAAATCAAATGAGAGCCTATGGAGATGATATTACTGATAAAAGAATAGTATAAAAAATATTAATAACACTTACTAAAAAAATAACTTTTTAGTTACTGCTATAGAGCAATCTAAAGATATAAAATCTTTATCAGTATGTGAATTAATTGGTTCATTAGAAGAACATGAAAAAAGATAAATAGGGCAAGATGAAGAAAATTTAGAAAGTGCCTTCAAAACAAAAATAAATTTTAAACCTCAAAATTTTAAAAATGATAGGAGTTTTGGAAAAAAATATAAATGGAGGAGATATCCACCTTGCAAATTTTGCAAAAAAGAACAATCACTTAGAAAAAGATTGTTGATTTCATAAAAAAAGGCAATGCAACTTTTGTAAAAAATATGGTCATATAGAAAAAGATTGTCGCTTAAAAATAAACAATCAAGCTAATTATGCAGAAAAAAGGGAAAGTACACAAAATATGTTTTATCCTAATCAAGAAACAACTAAAGATACTAATGATATTTGGTATATAGATAGTGGACGTAGTAATTTTATGACTTTTAATGAGTCTATATTCACTGATATTGATACTTCAGTAAAATCTAAAGTAAGAATGGGAAATGATGCATTAGTTGAAACAAAAGGAAAAGGAACTATAATACTAGAAACTAAAAAAGGTTCAAAACTAATTAAAGATCTATATTTAGTTCCTAGTTTGGCTCAAAACCTGCTCAGTGTGGGACAAATGATAGAGAATAGATATTTTCTATATTTTGAGGAAGATACCTGCACTATTTATGACAAAAATAAAGTTCTTGCCTCTATCAAGATGGAAAATAGAAATTTTTCAATTCAACGGAGATACACAAGAGACATAGCTATGAAGACTCAAGTTGATGAGTCATGGCTATGGCAACGGAGAAATGACCATCTTAATTTTGTAGCATTAAGGCTACTCCATCAGAAAAACATGACGAGAAACCTTCCATATATCCTAGAAACTTCAGATGTGTGTGAAGGTTGTCTACTTGGAAAACAACTGCGACAATCCTTCCCATCTGGTAAAGTATGTAGAGCTAAGAAGCCACTGGAGCAAGTACATACAGACATCTATGCACCAATGAAAACTCCTACACCCAACCATAATAGGTATTTCATTTTATTCATTGATAACTATACAATAATGACATAGGTATATTTTCTCTGAGAAAGATCACAAGTTATCTCTATATTCAAGAAAATCAAGAATCATGTGGAGAAACAAAGTGGTCGTAGCATCAAAGTTCTCAGAAGTAATAGAGGCACCGAGTACAACTCTAATGAGTTCACGAAATTTTGTGAAGATGAGGGAATTCATCACCAACAAACAGTTGGCTATGCACCTAAACAGAATGGAGTAGCAGAAAAAAAAAAAAAGAATAGAACTGTCATGGAGATGACAAGATCAATGCTAAAGGAGAAAGGAATTCCAAACTCATTTTGGGCTGAAGCTGTTTATACAGCAGTCTATATATCTACTGAACAGCTGTCCAACCAAGGCAGTGCGAAACAAGACGCTTATTGAAGCATGGAGTGGAATGAAGCCTTCTACAAAAAACCTCAAAGTAAGGTAGAGGAGGAATCCTGTGATGCTCCTTAGATGCAAACAGATGGAAGAGGAGAGCCTCCAGGACTACTTGGATCGATTCAACAGGGAGACTTCCGGAATGTCTAACCTTGATTCCATGATGGTTGTTGGCATCGTGATGGATGGGCTTCGAGAATGCCCTTCCTTGATGTAATTTTCAGAGCGGTCCCTAGAGATTTTCCCGAACTAATGAGCAGAGCACAATCTTATATTGCCACTGAAGAGTTCAAAGCTGGCCGAAGGGAGGAATCCTTGCAGAGGATTAGAGAATTCCAAAGGAAGGAGTCTCGACCGGATAAGTACAAAGGTCCGAGGTGGGGAGAACCAAGGCCTCGGAAAGAGCCAGACCGAGGTCGGGATCAACCTCCACGACGGACTGATTAAGGCCCCCAACCAAGGAGGCCACCGTTTCCGGGGAGGTACAACACCTATACCACCCTCAACACTTCCGGAGAAAATATCTTGATGTAGATACAACATAAGAAAATCTTGAAGCAGCCAAATCCCATCAAGGAATCTGGAGCCATAAAGCACAGTAAAAAGTTCTGTGTTTACCACCAAGTCAAGGGTCATACAACTAAAGATTGTGTCCAACTCAAGGATGCAATTGAAGATCTCATCAGAGCCAGGAAGGTTGATCAATTCTTGCCACAGGAGCGGACCCCCAAAGAGGACCCCCCGCTACAGCAAGCCACACCCGAGGAGGATGTCCCCTACTCTTCATTGCTGGAGGCCCAGAATACGGAGGGGAAAGCTCCTCGTCAAGAAAGAGTTAAGCCCGTATGGTGGGAGCAGTTCATGAAGACTACCCTCGGAAGAGAGGCCGCCCTTTGGAGCTTATATCTTTTTCAGACGAAGACCTCCGAGGAGTTTCCCAGCCGCATGATGATGCTTTAGTAGTAGCTGTTAAAGTGGGGGTCTTTATGTTGCACAGGGTGCTTATTGATACCGGGAGTTCGGTTGACATTATCTTCTGGGCCGCTTTTGATTGAATGAAAATTGGCGCAGAGAACCTGAAGCCAACCAAGTCTCCATTAATGGGATTCAATGGAAGTCCCCTTCAACCAGAAGAGGTCATAGCCCTTCCAGTCACCCTCGAAAAACCACCCGAGCAGTTTCTTCCATGGTTAATTTTATGGTTGTTCGGTGCCCCTCCAACTATAACGCAATAATGGTTAGGCTATCTTTGAATATGTTCGGATTTGTCCCTTCAACGTACCACATGATGCTGAAATTTTAGACCGAGAATGGCTATGGAGAAGTAAAGGGCGATCAAGAAGCCTCCTAGCAGTGCTATGTGAATCACTTGAAGTATCAGGGGGGAGAATCCTGCAAAGCATCTGAAATACTAACTCTCGAAGAACTCCTCCCAGAAGATGAGGAATGAGAAGCTCGCCGGCCAACACCAGTAGAAAAACTAAAGGTGTGCCAGTTCGACGCCCCGAGCGAATAGTGTAGCTCGGGAGTGAACTCTATCCAGGACAGCAAGAAGAGCTCCTCGAACTACTAAAGCGCCAGCGGCGTTTTCGCTGGGCTAGCTGAAGAGATGCCTAGTGTGCCACGCAGCGGCGTCGCCGACCATCACCTTCGGGTAGGCCCTACTTTCAAACCAGTCATCCAAAAGAGAAGGACCTTTGCTCTGAACAGTCTAGAAGCTGTCGAGGAGGAGGTCAATAAACTGCTAAAGGCTGAGTTCATTTGGGAAGCCTAATATCCCGAGTTGCTCTCTAATGTTGTGTTGGTTAAAAAAATCTTCAGGCAAATGGAGGATGTGTGTAGATTTTACCAACCTTAATAAAGCATGCCCAAAAGATTGCTACCCCCTGCCTCTCATAGATAATCTCGTCGACTCTACTTCGGGATACGAAATGCTTAGCTTCTTAGACGTGTTCTCAGGGTATAACCACGTTTGAATGGCGAAGGCAGATGAAGAGAAAACTTCTTTCATTACCTCCCGAGGAACATATTATTACAAAGTAATACCCTTCGGACTAAAGAACGCAGGAGCAACATTTCAAAGACTGGTGAACAAAGTCTTTAGAAAACAAATTGGGAGGAATGTTGAAGCCTGTGTGGACGACATCCTGGTTAAGAGCCCCAAAGCTGAACACCACGTTTCCGACCTCCAAGAGATTTTCGAGGCGTTGCGGGCCCACGGCATGAGTCTTAACCCAAGCAAGTGTGCTTTTGGCATCCGATCTGGCAAGTTCCTCTGTTTCATGATTACACAAAGGGGATCGAGGCCAATCCGGAGCAGATTCGAGCTGTTATGGAGACTAGATACCCGAGGAGTATTAAGGAGATACAATGCCTCAATGGGAGGCTTGCTGCGCTCAGGAAATTCATCTCATGATCCGGAGAGAAGAACCTTCCCTTCTTCCAGGCTCTTCGAGCAGCACCAAAGTTGCAGTGGATGGAGGAGTGTGACAAGGCCCTCACACAACTAAAGGATTATCTATAATCACCCACCCTTCTTTTTAAACCGAACCCAGGGGAGGAACTTTATATCTACTTACTGTTACAGACTTAGTAATTAGTTCGGTTCTCACAAAAAAGAGGGTGGGGCACAGAAACTGGTCTACTACATCAGTAAAGTGCTTTCAGACACCGAATCAAGATACCTCCCGCTCGAGAAACTTGCGTTTGCCCTAGTTGTCTTAGCTCGAAAGCTTCGCCCGTATTTTCAATCCCATAAAATCAAGGTACTCACTGATCAACCATTGAAGCAGGTACTTCATAGACAAGATACTTCGGGACACCTAACAAAGTGGATCATTGAGCTCGAGGAAAATGATATCAGCTATGTGCCCCGTACAGCTATTAAGGCGCAAGTATTGGCAGATTTCATTGTCGAACTCACTGTCGCTAATACCGAGGAGCCCATGGTCATGAACCATCCAGGATACAGAACACTTCCCCTTCTCAGTGGGTCCTACACACTGATGGTTCGGCAAACGCTGAAAACTCCGGAGCGGGAATAGTCCTTTGATCACCATCCACTTGGAGTACCTCCATGATTCTGAAGTTTAACTTTAAAGCTACCAACAATGAAGTCGAATATGAGGCAATAGCAAGTCTGCAGCTTGCCCGAGGCCTTGGAGTTCAGGACCTGCAAGCCAATACCGACTCACAGTTAGTAGTAGGCCATATGTCCGAAGAGTTCGAGGCACGAGAGGAGAATATGGTAAAGTACAAAGCTATGGTACAACAGCTCATGAAGAGCTTTCAAAACATTCACATCAACAAAGTACCCAGAACCAAAAACAAGGAAGCGGATCTCTTTCCAAAGCTAGCCACATCTGACGGGGACATCAAGCAGCCCATTAATATCCAATACTTGGCAGCAAAGACAATCGAGTGCTGACCCGCCAAGGAGCTGCTTAATATCGAGGAAGAGCCTTGTGGATAGATCCCATCATGAGTTATCTCAAGGAAGGAACCCTCCCATCGGCCCCTAAGTTAGCTCGCTGAATTATTGTTCGGTCCACCCCCTTCACCATAATAGATGGGCAGCTTTATAAAAAATCCTTTTTTCCTACCTCTTCTGAGGTGCTTATGGCCTACCGAAGCGAACTACGTTCTCCAGGAAATCCACAAAGGAGTGGCAGGAGATCATCTGGTTGGCAAAGTGCTCAGTCATAAGGTTCTTCGGCAAGGCTATTACTCGCCAACCCTGTCTAAAGATGCTATTGAGTTCGTCTGAAAGTGTGACGCATGTCAAAGACACTCAAATATCCAGAGGAGACCCGCTCCCACCTTACACCATCGTAAGTACAAGGTCGTTCGCCCTTTGGGGAGTTGATGTCCTTGGCCCATTCCCAGTGGCGACTCGGCAGATGAAGTTCCTAATAGTCACAATTGACTACTTCATTAAGTAGGTGAAAGCGGAACCGTTATCCTCAATCACGGAGAAGGCTTGCCGATCCTTTCTTTGGAAGTCAATTGTCTGCCGGTTCGGAATTCCCTTGACCTTCATAACTAATAATGGCCGCCAGTTTGCCAACATCATATTTAAGGCTTTCTGTGACGAGCTCAGAATTGAGCATAGACTCACCTCGATCACTCATTCTCAGGCGAACGGACAAGTAGAAGTGACCAACTGAACTCTCCTCCATAGTTTGAAAACACGGGTTCTTAGTAATGGATCCTCATGGGTAGAGGAGATTCCGGGGGCCCTATGGGCATATCGAACCACTACTTGAACACCCACGGGAGAGACTCCCTTTGCCCTGGCCTTCGGGGTTGAAGCCGTGATTCCGCCTGAGATTGGAGTGCCCACCCCTTGGACGCAAACATTCGATCCCATGACCAATGAAGAGCAGCTCAGAGCCGAACTGGATCTCTTGGAGGAAAAAAGGGATGCAACCAACTTTCGGGCAGTTGCTTACCGCCAGAAGGTTAAGCGGTTTTATGACACCAAGGTGAGAGAGGTCACCTTTTAAATTGGTGATCTAGTCCTACGAGAGAACAAATTTCAGGGTAACAAAAGTAGAATGGGGAAACTAACTCCAAACTGGGAAGCAACCTACGTCGTAAAAGGCATTGTAAAGCCAGGTACATACTGGCTCACCAGATTTGATGAAAAAAAAAAACTGAAGCGTCCATATCATTCCGAGGCACCCAGGAAATATTATCAATAAAATTTGATTCTTCTTCATTAACTTGTCTCAATAAAAATATTCCTCCTCGGAATTGTCTCTGCACTTTTATCGGAGACACTAAAATTCCTCCTCGGGATTGTGTCTCTGCTCCTTGACCGTGAGCCACTAATTTTCTCCTTGGGAAATGTCTCAGCGCCTTGATCAAAAGGCCATAACCCCCACTCCTCGGGAAGTGACTCTGCGCCTTGATCGCGAGCACAAAATTTCCCTCCTTGGAAAGGCATTTTCGCGCTCTGATCATAGGACTGCATGTTTCCGTCTCCCGGGGAAATATCTTCATGCCCCGATCTCAAGGTAAAAATATCCGTGCGGAAAGATTTCTCTAACGCCTTTATTGTGAGATCGTAATCTTCCCTCCTAAAGGAAACATCTCTACCCCCTAAGTATGAAACCACCCCTTCGGAAGCAAAACTCCATGATGCTGCTCGTTTGGCATTCTCCTTCTCACAAAAACTCGTGTGGATCCAAAAAATTCCATTCACAGAAGGCGACATTACGAATTCAAAAGAACTAGATGAAAAAGTTTTCATACATACATTTGGATCTAAGGTTATAAAAACTCTTGTTAAAAAAAAGGAGGGGGGGAAGGAAATACAAATATGGTCAAATCACATCAGAGCGGGAGTAACTAAAGAACCTGCCTGATCCCCTCCCACCACCTCTACACTTGTGGCCACCTCACGACCAACCTCCCGAGGGCCCGTTGCCGAAGCGTCTTCCGACAAAGGCACCTCTTCAGCCGGGGCAATCTCCTCACGACGAACCTTCTGGGAAGATTGTCCTCCAATAATTAAAGGAGTAAGTCACACAATTCCAACAATAAGAAGAAATATATCAAGTCCCTACCTCCCTCCGTTTCGAGTTCATCCAAAGAGGATTCCTTATCTAGGAGTTCATCGTCAATCTCAGCGTTTAAGTCCTCTCCAGCAAGGATTTTGAGGGCTTTTGGTATGATAAAGTGTTGAAGGACCAATAAGGCCTCTTTGCCACCCTTGTGAAAGCCGGCCCCGTACCCTTTATCTTTATCTCCATAAAAAGAAGAGATGGTCTCTAGCTCCTGTATCCTATCGTAGCAAAGGTTCAGGGTCTCCTGCATGGAAGCCATCTCCTTTAAAGCTCGATCCTTCTCCTCCAGAGTAGCTTCTTTTTCAGTATCCGATGCGGATAAGGGAGCTATTATTTTCCTCCAAGTCCTTCAAGAGCTTGTCATTCTCCTGTTGTAGAAGAACTATTTCCCCTTTCACCAAATTCAAATACGAGAGGAACTTCTCGACTTCAGCCTTGAAAGCAGAGAGACTCGTTTCAGCTTGCAGGCACCTATCTTCAAACGATTATTTAGATAACACGACCGCTCCACTCCTTCACGAAGTTCTTCAACCACCTCGGAAAGGATCTTGACACGCCCCTCTAGCCTCATCTTCTCCTGCAGCAACCTTTGGCACTATGTTGTTGAAGAGTTAAGGGAGCCTTCAATTCTATCCCTTTCTCCTTGCAGAAGGGAGAAGTTAGCCTGAAGCCTGTGCTTCTTAGGCTCCAAGGTCGAGACCGTGGTACGGAGGCTACGTCCCCTCTCCAGAAGGCTAGCGCTGTGCGAATGATGCGGACTGCTTGAGTTCCAGATACTTAAAGATCTTAAAAGAATTAGAGGCCGCAAAGACTTACCGAAATTGCGGACAAGCGAATGTGGGCCGCCAGTTTAACCTCCTTGAGACACTGCAACTGAGACTCGATCTCGTCTGTTCGAAGGAGCTCTAGAGAGACGGCCGCCAACACTAGGTCGTGGCATAGGAGGCCATCAAACGGATTAAACCTAAGCCCCGAGGAGCTTCCCAAGGCCTGGCCAACCTCTTCGGGTTCGGTTGCAGGCCCCTTCAGTTTCGCGACTGTCGTGGTTGGGGCGCCTGTAGGGTCGTCACCCTCGAAATGAGCTACAGCCTGGCGTTGGGGTACTTCGGAAATAACAACGGTACTTGCCCCCGTCTCCTCGTTCCGGCAAGACATGTATAATACCCTCTCGATCTATTGCAGTAGAAAACCACCCGAGTCGAGCGGCTCAGAAGAAATGCTTACAGGGGAAACGCTATTCTCCACGGGAATCCTGTAACACCCGTTCCCAAAACATGAACAGATGCTACACAAGCTGGGCCGAGAGTGCACCCAACCCATAAGCTGTGTAATTTAAACCTCATAACAATGATAATCAAACTAATAAACATAAATGATAAACAAAATATTTAAAATCTTATACAAAGTTTACAGTTCTTGTGGAAGCGTTATAAAATTCTAAACCTCTAACACAAACAGCCTATCCTCATCTGTTATGTCAGAGCCATCTACAGGAACACTCAATTTCGTATACCTGCACAGTTCACTTGAGTGAGAATCACTATACAAGGAGTATATGAATTTAATATCAAATATAAATGAATCTCAATGTAATGCTAATAATATGCATTATCTTCAATTCGTATAAACATGCCAAACAGCATAAAGAACCCGGATAAATCCAAATCAAGGCAATCACTATCACGCCCTGACCCAGAATCCAGGCCTCGAGTGCGTGCACAGACCGGCCGTACCCGAGTGGAATCAAACTCTACTTGGACACAAGGCCTAGGTATAAATCAACAGATAACAAATAGCAACATAAACATGAGCATAATCATAACAAGTCAAAAAGGAATAAAATTATAAGGGTCCATAAGCCCTACTTAAAACTTGGCTCTATAAGGGTCCTTCAACATGTGTCTCTCACAGAACAGAAATAAGGCAGACCCTCAGACCTCAGCTAGTACCCTGATCCTCTGGTCGACTCCTCAGCGCAAACGCTCTATACCTCAGGATCTGAAAAAGAAAAGAGAAGCAAGTGCGTGAGATTTCAGATGGAAAGCCTAGTAAGTACCCCTGCGGGGTTTACAAGGACATAATAAAACAATATGCCAAATAATGGGGCCACACCCCTAAGATAAGCAACACTAAGAGTCTACCACAAGCGAAGCAACAGTACGACTCCTATTTACAGTAGCCCTTAAGCTCTGTGATGAGCTTCAAAGAAAGCTCAAAGATCACCCTCCGGTCAGCGTAACCAGCTAATCGTTGTAAACACGACCCTCCGGTCGTAAGTCGATAGCGCCACCTCTCGTACGTATCGACAAGGCCAGCGTACCATTCCCACTGATGGGTAGGACAACTAGAGTATCGTCCCTTTGGCGTGGCAAGCTGAAACGCCAGGGTGTCCCATCCCTGAACGTTTCCCTAACAGAGCCCCCACGCTCCACTGAGTCCGGGCAGTAGACCATCAACAATCCAGGGATACCAACATCCCGAAACAGTCAAACATGCTCAACAGGAATGAAACAAAAAAGAATAGCATGTATGAACTCAATAAAGCAATCATTAACATGATAATAGCAAAGCCAAGAAAACTCCGAAGAGTGGGTACAAGGCAAGTGTACTTACCTTTAACAAAAGCTGGGGACCTCACTAGTTTCCTCCTGACGTGTCTCTAAGTCTTCACGACAGTATCTGGTAATAAAGCCTCTATTAATGAAAGAAATGCTGGTAAATCCTACATTTCTAGATGCACATGTATCACTCTCTCACTTGGTGAATTATACTCCAATTATCGAGTCCTGAGGTATCCCATTCGGTTACCGACTCATTCTCTTTAGGGTTCTTTCCCTAATTCGACCCTTAACCTTTTACTTGGTTAACCAGGTCCACCGTCTAACTTTGACGAGCCCTCTTTGGTGTCGTAAATATTTATCTTGCCTCTATTTAGACACTTAGGTTAATTGAGCCCATTAGCTAAGCCCACTAGGCTCATTAGTCCTCACCTGGTCCAATTCTACTTATTTAAAAAAGGTCCAAGCTTTATCACGTGGCTAGCCATTCCCCCAAGGGTTAAGGCCCAATAGCTTGGTTTGGGTGGTCTTGAGTTCGACTCCCACCACCTAAAACCCTTTTTCCAGCTTTATTCTTTTGTTTTCTTTTATTCTACTCTTATTATTATTATTATTATTTTATAACTTGGCTGAGCCCACCCAAGTGCTTTTAGTCAAATTTATTGAGCCCAACTGAATTGGACCTAGCTTAACTCATCTAAGTTAACTTAATCAAATTCCATTAGATTAATTAACCAATTCATTCTAGATTTGGATTTAATCATTTTACCAATTGACTAATCCTAGTCATCAAGCTTAGTAGAATCAATCAAATTAGTTAATTTGATTAACCTGGATTGATTCCAAGCCCACTTGATCAATTTAACTGATTGGCCCAAATAATGGGTTAGACCTAACCTATTTAATTCACCTGACCCAATCCATGAACCTAACCACATTAGCTAATCATCTGGGCTTAGACAAACTTAATTATTTATTTGGTTAAGTCCCACCCATTCATCAAGACCTAACCCAACTTAGTCACATACTTGATTAGACCTTATTTAAATTATTAAACTGATTAATTAAACCATGTTTTACTAATTAAGTTATTTAAATTAGTTATACATCTCCTTCTTCTCTCTCTGTCTCCGCCTGAGCCTCGTCAGAGCATCACCGGAGAAGGCGATTCTTGCCGGCGTGTCTACAACCGGCCGGCCACCTACTGCGCTGGGTTCCATTCGCCTCGGGAAATATCCCGTGCATCTATTTCCTTTTCCCGAGCGATCAACGGCTCCTTTTGTGCTCCCCGAAAAAGTGTTCCCTCCCGGCCGGCTTCCTCCTTCTCCGGCGAACTCGATCAACCAATATAATGCATGTCATTACCCTTTAAAGGTACTACAGAGAGAGGAAAACTAACCAGAAGATTGCAGAAGTCTCCCAGCACCTCCAGAGGGTGTTCCGGTGGTTGGCAAGGGCTTTCTGGTTTTTTTTTCCGGCGAGCTTGGCTGCACCGGTTGACGAACAACAACGCCACTCCATGTCTTCCGGCCACCTCTTCTACTCAAGACCTCAACAGTGGGCGTGAGCTCGACAGACGCTGGCAACCTGCTTCTCAAGCACTCTCAGATAGCCAGGGCAGGGAATTTTTCCTCCACTGTGGCTCCTCCCTTCTCTCTTCTGTCCTTGCACGAAGCCGCGACCATCGTTCTTATAGACGAGGGGAGACGAAGCAATGGGACGTTTGCGCGACAGCTCCGCCGGTAACGGCCGATTTTCGCGCCCGTAATGGTCGGGGAAGACGGCTGAGCGCGCGGTGGGGCTCCAGGGCGGCTGAGGGAGAAACGGCTTTGCCTCGGGATGAGGATTCATAGATGATCAATGGAGATCACAAGGATCCCAACCAACGGCCATAACCCAACTCTTTTGCCTTGGATTTGACAACGCTCAGATCGAGAGCTGGGATCAAAAGAGGACCAATGGCCATATTACAACAATCCACCTCGAATCCAGCACTAACTCGGATGGAAGCTTCACGGTGCGCCGCGTGGCCACCTTGATCTCCATTGTTGTCTTCTCGCGATTAGCCCCCATCAGATGTGCGCTTCTAATAGCGCCACGTGGCTTCACAGATCTTCTAATAACTCCCCGAGATCAGCTAAAATCTGAGAGGATCTAATCTCAGCCATCCATTCTTTTGTATTAGGGCCTTTCTTTGTACTTTTGCACAGAAGTCCCCTAGCTTACTAAAATTATAACTAAGTCCTTCTTCTGTGAGAGGGACAAATTCCCTTTAGGTCCTCCATACTTTAATTAATTACCCAAAGGTCCATACAACTCCCAATTATCCCTAATTAGGGTTTCAACCTTTTAAATTCCCTCTTCTTTTTTTTTACCATTTAAATACTTGGGGGGTTTCTTTTAATAAATCAATTAATCCAAAAAACATTTAAACACATTTTATTCCATAAAAAATCTTGGATTTTACAATCACAATGTCAACTCATGAGTACAATGAATGATCCTACAAATACTCTGGGCAATCTAATCATTACCCTAGCCCCCCAGGTGTAGCAAACTCACGACAGTGGCAATCAGGTATGTTACGGAAATAGTTGGTAAAACACGCGTCGCCTGCCTAAATAGCCACCTGTCATACACAGGGCTACATTTCTTTTGGCCAAAAGACAGTCAGTCACCACCAAATTCATTAGCATAAATTCCGTCCGGCAAATAAGGAGGGCTCACCCCTACAGAAAGTCCGTCGGAATTATACAAGAAGCAAGAAGGTGATAGCCATCTGGGTAAGAGCATATCTAACGCCTCTACAGTAAGTAGATCTTATCCACTTGCCTCTACAGTAGGCAGATATTTTCTACTTACACACGTAGTACCTACACGGTAGGTAGATATTTTCTACTTACCTATGTAGCACCTACACAGTGGGCAGATATTTCCTTACCGCCTTAGAAGATATTTTCTTACCGCCTTAGACGATATTTTCTCATTCACCGCCTTACTCTACCGTCTTTCCTAAACCGCCTTTAAGTTGCTATAAAAGAAGAGCGATAATAGGAAAAAGGGGGGATCGGAAAAAATCATCACACAAAAGATCTAACTCATGTCTAAGACTGCCTTCTTACAGTTTTTCTGACTTAAGCATCGGAGCTGAATCCGGGCACAAAGGCCCAATTTCGACCGCCCTTTTCTCCCTCTTACAGATTCATCCCAAAGGAAAGGAAAGCCAGGGTAATTCTGAGCGGATTTCCAAAGCATTTTCCATGTTCTCCGTTCAGAAGTTGAAGTAAGCGTCCACACCTACTATAAATTTCAACCGTTTATCGAAAGCTGAGACCAGATCACGAGGCCACAATAGCCAAAGCGTGAGGTGAACCAGTTTTTGGCATCAACAGTTTGGCGCCGTCCGTGGGGACTCTTACAAAAAGCCAAATGATTACTACCAGAAGGTCAAAACGGATCCAAGAACAAGGAGCACCAAGTAATCTCGAAGGACCTGGCGAAGTCCGAGGGCATGAGGAGATTCCGTTGGATAATCCACCTATCTTACCTCCATCGGAAAATCCTTCCGCCCCACCCCAAGAACCCATCCCGGAGTTTTACCTTAACATGCAGCAGCAATTGGAACAGTTAGCTCAAACTGTTCATACTTTAACCCATCCGTTACTTCCTCCCACACAAGTTCCACCAAGTGTGCCAACAGCCCCACCAGCCAATTCTGAAAGCAGAGGGAGGACAAGGACTCGCACTCATGGAAACAGAAGAGAGAAAACTGCTTTCTCTACTAGCTTGGAACCCCCCTCCGTTCGACGTCGAGAACAAGCTGCCACAAGAACAGAACGGCATACGAGAACGGAGCGGACAAGGACTGAACAGAATAGCCCATCTGTTCCAACTGTCGACAGAAGAACACAGTGACAGGATCCTTCACGGGGAAACAAGAAATCCGAACGGTATGTTTTTAACATATGCTCGCCTTTCATCAAGGAGATATTGGAAGAGCAAGTTCCTGACAGTTTTCGACCACCTGCAATGATTGCATACGAGGGCAAAACTGATCTGTCTCGTCACTTGAAGTCTTTCCGATCGAAGATGCTTCTTTCTGGAATTACCGACGCTCGTATGTGCCGAGCTTTTCCCGCCACTTTAGAGGGAAAAGCGCAAGACTGGTTTGTTGATCTTCCATCTAGCACAATTCCTTCCTTTCAAGTTCTAGCAGATAGCTTTCGAGCTTATTTTGCTAATCACTCAAAGCAAAAGAAAACACCATCTACCCTTCTGCGTGTTAAGCAACGAGGGGGGGAAACACTCCAAGCCTATTTAAACCGTTTCATAGACGAAACAGCAAACGTTGCGGATCTTATTCCGCGCATGGCTGTAACCTTCCTGATGGAGGGTTTGCTAGAATCCCCTTTTCGTTTTTTTCCTCACCTTGGATGCACCAAAAACCATCCCCGCACTCATGATCCATGCCCAGAAATACATCAATTCTGATGAAATTTATACGGGTTGGGAAGAAGAGGCTCGACGCGCCCCTGTTGAACTCCGGAAGGGAAAAGCCCATCAAAATGTCAACAGAAGGCCCCCGAAAATACGAAAAGAAGGCCGGCCACGCAGGGACAGTAAGGGAGGACAGTAAACCACAACACGCCCTCAGCGACATGTGCTGCAACCTAGAGAATCTTCAAAAGAAGAAAAAATTGTCAGATACGAACACCATATCCCACTAAATCAGACCAGAAGCCATATTCTCATGAAAATCCACATTCAACAACTCTTGACATGGCCAAAACCTGCAAAGAATCCCGAGCGGCAAAAGAATAGTAAAAGATATTGCAAGTTTCATCAAACTAGAGGACATGACACGGAAAAATGTACCCATTTGATGAACGCCATTGAAGATGTCGTTAGAAGGGGACAATTGGAGCAGTATATCAACATTGATATCCAAGAGGGGCCCGAAACTTCACAGCCAGAAGAAGAAGAAAAAGGGGAGATTGTCGGATTTATCAGTGGTGGCCCTAGGTGTGGTGGTGAAAGCTCCGCCACTCGGAAAAGCTATGCACGAATGGTAAGGGCTGCGCAGGAAACGGAAACGCCACAAAGAAGATCACGGCCTACGGCTCCCATCATTTTTATGATAACGATGTCAGTAGGGTTCGCCACCCCCATGACGACGCCTTAGTCATTGCCATCATGGTTTCTAGTTTCCAAATGAAGAGAGTTTTGATAGACAGTGGAAGTTCGGTTGACATTCTCTTTTGGAGTGACTTCGAACGAATGAGATATGATGTAGATAATTTGCTTCCAGTAAAATCATCCTTAATAGGGTTTTCCGGAGGAGTGATACAGCCAGAAGGAATGATCTCTTTTCCAGTTACAGTAGGAAAGTCGCCTAGATCATCAACAGTGACAACAAATTTCCTGGTCGTACGCTGTGCTTCAAGTTACAACGTTATTCTTGGCAGACCAACCCTCAACGCCTTGAAGGCTGTAATTTCTACTTACCATCTTCTCCTCAAATTTCCGACAGAGAGTGGTAGTGGAGAGGTAAGAGGAGATCAACCCTTGGCGCGGCGATGTTATGTTGCAACCCTCAAAGGAAAAGCTTTAGGCAGAGGCAAAACAAAAGTTTCGGAAGCCATGTTGATCAACAAAATAGCCGAACGGGAAGATAAGAGCTTCGACCCACACCAGTTGAAGAATTGCTTATGGTTCCTCTAGACACAACTAGGATGGAACGCACAGTGCGGATTGGTGCAGATCTAACAACAGTGCAACAAGAAAATCTCATGGTGGTACTAAGGACCAATTCTGATCTCTTCGCCTGGTCATCAGAAGATATGCCAGGCGTAAAACGTGATGTCATTGAGCACCGCCTCAACATAGATCAGTCGTTCAAGCCTGTCAAACACAAACGGAGAAATTCCGCACCAGAGAGGCAGAAAGCCATAGAAGAAGAAGTATCAACCCTTTTAAAGGCCGGGTTTATCCGAGAAGTGCACTATCCAGAATGGTTGGCCAATGTGGTTCTAGTAAAAAAGCCATCCGGAAAATGGAGGATGTGTGTAGATTTCACGAACCTAAATAAAGCTTGTCCCAAAGATTCATTTCCTCTACCTTCAATTGATGGCTTGGTTGATTCCACGGCGGGGCACGAAATGCTGAGTTTCCTAGATGCCTTTTCAGGCTACAATCAAATTCGAATGGCCAAAGATGACGAAGAAAAAACATCCTTCATTACAAGCACAGGAACTTATTGCTATAAGGTAATGCCGTTCGGTTTAAAGAACGCCAGAGCCACCTTCCAGAGGCTCATGAATACGGTTTTCAAATAACAACTTGGCAGAAATGTTGAAGATTATGTGGATGACATTCTGGTGAAGAGCCGAAAAGCCGACGAACACCTCTCAGATTTACAAGAGGCCTTTCAGTCACTTCAGACTTACAATATGCGCTTAAATCCGAACAAGTGTGCTTTTGGTGTCCGGTCAGGGAAATTTCTCGGATTTATACTGACCCAAAGAGGAATAGAAGCGAATCCGGAAAAGGTCAAAGCCATCCTTGATATGGGATCACCTAAAAGCCTCGAAGAGATACAACGGCTTAACGGACGCCTAGCAGCTCTGGGGAGATTTATCTCTAAAGCCGGAGAGAAAAACCTCCCACTCTTCCGAGCCTTGCGAAAAGCACCAAAAATGGAGTGGACAGAAGAATGTGAGAAAGCCTTTCAAGAGCTTAAAGATTATCTCCGATCTCCTCAGTTGCTAGCTAGGCCACAAGTAGGGGAAGAGCTCTACATCTACTTGGCCGCTGCTCCTCGAGCGGTCAGTACAGTACTTTTGAGGGAAGACAAAGGAGTTCAGAAGCCAGTCTATTACACAAGTAAGATCCTTAACGATGCGGAATCAAGATATCTACCACTTGAAAAGTTGGCTTTCGCTCTCATCACATCCGCACGAAGATTAAGGCCTTACTTTCAAGCGCACAAAGTTACGGTGCTAACGGATCAGCCCTTAAAGCAAATCCTCCATAAGCCTGAAAATTCCGGACGTTTAGCCTGAAAATTCCACAATAGAGTTGGGTGAGTTTGATCTCACCTATAAACCCCGAACTGCAATCAAGGCTCAAGTTCTGGCAGATTTTATTATGGAATTGACCATTCCCGCAAATGAGGATGAAGTCCCGCCAGAATATCTAGAAGAAAGCCCTAGCATCCCATGGTCCTTATATGTTGATGGATCAGCAACTGAAGAAAGGTCAGAAGCCGGCTTCGTCCTTTATTCTCCTTCCAAATGGAAAATTGCAACAGTTCTTAAGTTCCAATTCCGAGCAACCAACAACGAGGCCGAATATGAAGCCCTCATCGCAGGATTGCGTTTTGCCCGAGGGCTCAGAATTCAACGCCTACATGTATATTCTGACTCACAGCTAGTCGTTAGCCATACATTGGGCAACTTTGAAGCAAAGGAGGAGAACATGGTCAAATACCAAACAGTGGTAAAGAAGATAATCCCCCACTTCGCTCATTTCCAAATTGAAAAAATCTGTCAGGCACAAAATGAAGAAGCGGACGCTTTATCTAAAAAAGCCACTGCGCCCAACGGCGATACAGAATCTCCCTTCAACCTACAATACCTTCCCATAAAAACTATTGAGGGATTAGAAGGAGAAGTACAAAGTACAACAGAAGAGTCAAGTTGGATGGATCCCATTAGAAACTACCTGCAAGGTGGACCTACACCATCCAACAAGACAGAAGCCAGACGGATCTCTTACAAATCCGCTCAATACACCATCATTGGCGAAAATCTATACAAGAGGTCCTATACGCAACCCTTCTTACGGTGCTTGCGTCCCACAGAAGCAAACTATATCCTTCAAGAAATTCATGAAGGTATTGGAGGGGGACATATAGGAGGCAAAGCCTTAAGTTACAAAGTCCTACGACAGGGTTATTACTGGCCACCGTTAACTCGAGATGCGATGGCGTTAAGCGAAAATGTGATGCACATAGCGGCATTCCAAGATTCAAAGACGACCACCAACACTGCTCACGCCAATTATTAGCCCTCGCCCGTTTGCTATCTGGGGAGTTGATCTCCTAGGGCCAATTCCCACTTCAACTCGACAAATGAAGTTTTTGATAGTGGCTATCGATTACTTCACCAAATGGGTAGAAGTTGAGCCCTTGGCCAAAATCACGGAGAAAGCTTGTCAGGGGTTCTTATGGTGAACGGTTATCTGTCGATTCGGAATTCCGGTCGCCTTCATTTCTGATAATGGGCGACAATTTGATAACAAGGCTTTCAAAAGCTTTTGTTCAGAGCTCGGAATTGAATCCAGGTTAACTTCTGTGACATATCCCCAAGCCAACGGCCAGGTAGAGGTAACCAATCTCACCTTGCTCCAAGCTCTCAAAACCCGGGTCTCTAAAAAAGGAACTAACTGGGTTGAAGAAATTCCGAGCGTTCTCTGGGCTTACAGGACAACCACAAGAACCCCTACAGGAGAAACTCCGTTCTCTCTCACTTATGGGGCAGAAGCTGTCATCCCTGCAGAAATAGGAATGCCTACTCTACGGACACAGCAAATTTTCTCATCAGAAGAAAATGAGAAGAATCTCCGAGCGGAACTTGACTTACTTGAAGAGCGAAGAGAAGCTGCGGAAACAAAGGCAGCCATCTATCGCCAAAGAGTAAAAAGGTTCTATGACACAAGGGTAAAAAGAGTCTTCTTCCAAATCGGCGACCTGGTCTTAAGAGAAAACGAGTTCCAGGGAAACAAAAGCCGAACGGGGAAGCTAACTCCTAATTGGGAAGGCCCTTACGTCATACAGAAAATTGTCCGAGCAGGCACCTATTATCTGGTAAATATGGAAGGAAAAATGCTCAAGCGTCCGTTTAATGCTGAACACTTGCGACGCTATTATCAGTGAATCCTGTAATCGTCTCCTAAATGTTCCATGAAATAAAGCTTAAGCCCTTTCTACAAAAATGAGGTGAAAATCCCATTCCTAAAAGATGAGTAGGAATTATCCTACAAGGAAAACGATAACTCTCATCCAGAAACAAGGGGCAAAAATCCCGATCGAAATATGAGGCAACAATCTCATTTACAAAGGCAAGGATCTTACTCAACAAATCAAAGTCCTCAGATTGGACTAAGAAGAGAAGAACCTGCTATGAAGCTTGACTTACAAGCCAAATGATGGAAAAAAGACCTTGCGAAGGACTTCTTAAAATGGTTAAAACCATCACTCGGAAATAAATCTTCACCAAAGAAAAAGGTTTGTGTTTCATTCATACAAATTGAAATTACATTCCAAAATAACTAGGTGTTTATAAGAACATGTCCTAAAAAAAAATCCCTAAGAACTAGGGCCCTCAGGGCGGTTAGCCGCTTCTGGAGGAACTTGGGTTGGAGGTTCGGAAGGGAATTTTGGGGCGGGGAGCCTCACAGGAGTCTTTATAAGTTGCAACTCTTTTAGCTCCATAAACTTCTTCAAGACTCCAGCAAGCCCCATAGATAAAACATCCGCAGGAGGAACATGGTGACCTACCTGCTGCACTATAGAATAAATGCGGGTGGCCCCTTCTTTGGCTTTCGCCCTAAGCCGAGCGACCTCTTTCTCCAATTTATCGGGTCGTTCAATTAGGTCTTTCATCTCTTGCGAGTCGGATTTAGGGGTCCTCTGTCTGGAAGCCAAGTCTTCCTTGAGTGTGTCACGCTCCCCCTTGAGTTCCTCTAACTCAACCTGAATGGCGGCGAGTTCCGCAACCTTCAACTTTAGACTCCATTGGGCGTCAGTGCGCTCATCTTGAGCAGATTTAAGTTCCTTCTTCAAACTGCTAGAGTCATCCTGTAGTCTTTTGATATCCTCCTTAGCAGCCTGAAGAGAGCCCTCGGAACTCGCCAGCTTGGCCGCTAAGTCATTTTTCTCTTTTCTATAGCGGCCAACTGTTGAAGCTGCTCGGCTTTATCCTTCTCAAAAGTATGGATAATAGCGAGCTGCTTCTTTTCTTTTTCCTTCAAAGCCTCCACTTTAGAGTTTAGTTGGGCAAATTCTGCCCTACTTGCTTCCATCTTTGCTAAGTCCTCTTGACAAAGATTGCCGACTCGATCCGCCCAATGCGCAGTCTACGAAATAACAAAGGAGTTATAGACGATACCAAGTTTAGGAACAAAAGGAATGTGAGAGCGGTCCTTACCAACATGGCGGTCGGAAAAGGCGGCAAGTGGCCTCTTCCCTCCCGGCTCCCGTAGCTTAGTGGAGAGTCATTGGGCCGCATGGCCATCAAAACATTTTTCACGAAGCGGCATCCGAAAGGGATGTCTTGAGGGCAACTCCTTCCTTTGAGTTGCTTAGGTCCTCTTAAAGCGAGTACGCCACCCTCGGTTTATCCAAGAGAGCCGCTTCTCCCGCCTCACTTTGTAAAACAAAACCTAAGTTAAAAAAATTATTGCAGAACAATGATACCCTTAAGAAGTAAATCCTTACCTCCTTGAGGAGGATATCTTCTAGTTGACTAGAAGAGGGCCCTTCGAAAATTGGCGATAAAGCCGGACTAGCCTCTTCCACAGGTGAACTCACCTGTTCAATCATAATTCCGGGACCCGATGCGTCCTCGGAATTCTTCCTCTTCGTCCTCTTCTCCCGTGAGGACCCTGTAGCGGGGTCGCTTTTGCCCCCTTTCTTGGAAGAGTCGACCTCTTTTCTCTTCCTCTTCTTTTTCTCCTCCTTGGAGGTATCAACACCTTTATTAGAGGCAGCTTCCTTCTTCTTCCGCCCACGAGGTAAAGGCGGATGAACTTCACCTTCATAGGAAGCCAGGAGGCCCTTAACGTAGCTCAAGTCTTCATCCTCCATTGGACTTTCTGCAAAATAAAATTCCGAATCATGTTAGATATCGCGATTCATGATCAAACTAAGATAGATATACGAATAAATCCTACCAGCAGATACTATTAAATGACATTTAACGAGGTTTTCCTTGGTCAAGAACTCATCCATATAAACTTTGGATAGCCCCGTCATTGACTTAAGAAGAACCTCCTCTTCTTTCGTCATTTCCTCACAAACAATATCCGTTCGGGGAACTTCCCACTTGGTTTGGACATCCCACTCGGATTTATTTTTGACAAAGAAAAATTTACTCTTCCACAGCTTAATGGAAGAAGGAACTTTCCCTAAAAATTTTCTTCCGGAACGAGCCGAGAAGTAATACCAATCGGCATTAGACTCTAAACATAGGCTAAACAACATACGGAACCAACGGACGGTCGGACTTACTCCGTAATTTTTGAAAACAATGACAAAGCCGTTCAGTAATCTCCAAGAATTCGGAGTCAGCTGTGAAGGACACAGATGATACTCCTCTAGAATTGCCTTAGCAAAATCAGAAAAAGGAAGCCTAAGGCCACCCGATAACGCATCTTGATAGATAGCTATCGCTCCTTCCATGGGAGAACTCGCCCTCTCCCTAGAACAGGGAACCCTAACCTCAAACAGAGAAAGATCTATCTCATATTTCTCTGCCAGGTCATCTACATCCTTCTGCCCAAGAAGACTTATGAACGTACCAGACCCCTACCCATGGAATATCCCTAGGTTCACCTAGAATCGCGACGGAGACTGTAGGGTTGGACGGAGAAGGGATCAAAGACCCGTGACAAGAACTAGAGGAAGAAGAGGTAGCACTAGCCATTACCATAGAAGAGAAAAGGATAAGAAAAAGACACAAAAAGCTTAAGACCAAGTCTCGCCGGAGAAGAAGAAGTTTTCAAAAGACGCAATTCGACTTTTGAAATAAAGCCCTTTTTTGCCTGTACGATTCCGCTTATATGTAAAGGAGATAAATCCCTGGCCGTTAGATCCCGGAGCTACATCCCAATCGAACCGTTTAACCAAGGGTTCCTAAATGCGGGCGATTCGGATATCCATCATCACTTTTCCTCAAACAAATCAAAATTACATCCCGTCGCCAAACCAAATGCCGCCGACACATAGAAAACAGCGCTTATCATGATGTTGACAAACACGCGCGCCCAGCGCACATCGCGCCACTATCTCCCTTTAATGCTAAATAGTATGGGAGACACGTGTCATCTCGAGGGGAATAACGGTATGTGTAAAGCCCGCATCATAAGAGACAAAACGCACACATCCCAACATAGGATCACCAGTGATCATTTCTTCATGAAGAAATCGAAGACTTTATGAGCAAATTAATAAACTTTATTCATGTTACAACGACAGTAGTATTAAAAAGCACACAACAAAGCAACATGGCAAACCCTGGTAAACATATTCTCCGTCGGAATTCCCTTGTTAACAATCCACAGATCCGTCCGAGGACCCACTCAGATAAGATTCGGAGGAGACGCACGGACTTCCATAACCGTCGCTGTCCTCGTTATCGCTAGGAAATCCCGGCAAAGCGCGTGGGCGAAGATGGGGACCCACTTCTCTACGGCAGGAGTCGCTCCCAAACATTTCAACTTCAAAGCGCACATCCCCTGCATAAGTAATAGCTAAAGTGATAATTAGAAGATCCCCTGCCTCTACGTCATGGTCAACGTGGAAGGTTTCCGACCCTTCCTCAATGCTGATCTCACCCAATCCCCTATCAACAACCAGCATTGATGACCATACACAACCGTTCGGACTTACCAATTGGATAACCCCAGTTCTCAATTCCGATAAATGTTCGTGAAACGAGCTTGGAATTCGTAAGTGACGAGAACACTGGGTAAAAGTAAAAAACTTAAAAAAGGACAAACGCTGAGCCATTTACCAAAACGCAAAGATAGCAGCGGAATGGATAAAAACACTATCCACGCTAGCCCCTTAAATAGTAAAACTTGGTGACACTATAGAAGAAAATTCCGGAGAAAAATCTACCTCGATTCAAGACAACAAAAGGACAACACAACAAGTGTCGGTTACCTATTAAAACACATGTATCTAGAAAGAAACCTACACCCACATAGACACGCCAGCTAAGGAAAATACTTGTTCTCGAACCAAGCGAAAAGTGCGATTTGACTCACTCCTCCCTCAGATTTTTCGAACAAGTACACTCTGGGGGGGACTAGTGTTACGGAAATAGTTGGTAAAACACCGGTCGCCTGCCTAAATAGCCACCTGTCATACACAGGGCTACATTTCTTTTGGCCAAAAGACAGTCAGTCACCACCAAATTCATTAGCATAAATTCCGTCCGGCAAATAAGGAGGGCTCACCCATACAGAAAGTCCGTCGGAATTATACAAGAAGCAAGAAGGTGATACCCATACAGTAAGTAGATCTTATCCACTTGCCTCTACAGTAGGCAGATATTTTCTACTTACACACGTAGTACCTACACGGTAGGTAGATATTTTCTACTTACCTACGTAGCACCTACACAGTGGGCAGATATTTCCTTACCGCCTTAGAAGATATTTTCTTACCGCCTTAGAAGATATTTTCTCATTCACCGCCTTACTCCACCGCCTTTCCTAAACCGCCTTTAAGTTGCTATAAAAGAAGAGCGATAATAGGAAAAAGGGAGGATCAAAAAAAATCATCACACAAAAGAGCTAACTCATGTCTAAGACTGCCTTCTTACAGTTTTTCTGACTTAAGCATCGGAGCAGAATCCGGGCAGAAAAGCCCAATTCCGATCGCCCTTTTCTCCCTCTTACAGATTCATCCCAAAGGAAAGGAAAGCCAGGGTAATTCCGAGCGGATTTCCAAAGCATTCTCCATGTTTTCCGTTCAGAAGTTGAAGTAAGCGTCCACACCAACTATAAATTTTAACCGTTTGTCGAAGGCTGAGACCAGATCACGAGGCCACAATAGCCAAAGCGTGAGGTGGACCAGTTTTTGTCATCAACAAGGTATAATATCATATCAATCTAACATGCACTCATGATCTCAATGTCACCATCATACATTATAATCTATGCAGAGCGGAGCTCCCTCCATGTCCGTAGGATCCCTACGGACTGTGCTCCCACAAAACCGTAGGAAAAAACTGGTATGAAGGAACATATATTGTACAAGAACTCTGGTCTCTACGGACTGTGCTCCCACAGAACCGTAGGACTAATCTGGTAGTCGATCCCTACGAACTGTGCTCCAACTGAATCTTAGGACTAATCTGGTGGACGGTCCCTACAAACTGTGCTCCCATAAAATCGTAGTACTAATCTGGTAGGACAGAACATATATGGTAAATGGAGCCTACCAATTTTTATTTCTAACTCATCTGTGGTCCTGTTTCTGTTCTTTACTTCTACATGCAAAGAATTTACTCGTTTGCAATACACGAAACAAATCTGTTAGTAAAATAATATGTATAAAACCAACGGCACTACACAAATCTCGATACAAGCTCAATGCAAAACCATAAAAATAAAGCCATTGATAAACCTCGATTATAAAATATCCAAGTATAGTGAAATCACTCACCTGTAGTCCTTCGCAAACTTAAGCGTGACTAGGTCCTTGCTCTGTTTCCACGTGGCATTTTTCCTCTTTCTAATAATAATAATAACTTAATATGAATTTCTAAGATTCCTTAATCGGCTTATAATACATGCTTACTTCAATGATAATCTAAGCAATGTAAGTTCTAAATTAGAATGCAGGAATTTTCTGCCAATTATGCGCAGTCTGACCGTTCTGTCCATAACTTTCATTCTAGAAATCAAATTTCTCCAAACTAGCTTGTTAGAAAGATAATTTCAAGATCTTTCCATTGACATATTACACACCCCAAACGGAGATGTACAGAGAGCGCAGCTGTCCCTCGAAGAAGATAGCAATCTGTAGAACTGTCAACAGATACATCTATTTGAGGCATTCAGACTAGTTAAACCCATTTAGTAACCTAATATTCTCCTTTTTTTGTAACTACAATTCAGGTTTCTTAGAGAGCGACAGTGGGTCATTAGCTATCTAAATGAAAAGCTCCACTCAAGGTATTAACAATATACTGCAAGTTCAGCTGGGCATTATAGCAACACATGCTGAGCATGTCTTAATCCTATGCCAATATTTGATAGCACAACCTTGGGTGTCCCTATATACAATCAGGTATAGGAATGGAAGTGGGGCGGGGAACCCCCGCTACTGCTGAGGACCCACTGCAGCCGAGTGGGATTCCCCGAAATGTCCCCCCCGCGGGGCGGGGAGCGAGGAAAAATCCCTCCCCGCCGAGCGAGGCGGGGCGGGGGCGGGGATAGCACTTCCCGCCCCGCTCCACACGAGGTTCCCCACGGGGATTCCCCGCGCCCCGCGGGGAATCTCCACTAATATATTTTTATTATATTTATTAAAAAATATTTCAACATAAATATAATATTATTATATATAAAATCACCAAGTATTTGATTTTTTAAAAAATATTTATAATATTTTATTAATAATGTTTTTGTAAATAAAACTTTCATATTTACTAGGAATTTACCCATGAGGCTTTTTCATTAATATATAATGCATTCCAATAATAAAAGCTCGATTTAAAAAAAATTAATTTTGTAATTATGCCTTAATCTCCTTTGGATCCATCTCAACTCAAGTACTGAGGTACCTCCTCCTCTTCTCCTCCTTCTCAGATCCCCAAATCCTCCCTCTTATTCCTCCAAAACAAATCAATTACTTCAATCCAAGAACCATTTCCAAAGTCAGGAGAAGTGAAATCAGGCCTTATCTTCTATTTTTTCCTCTCTCTTTTATTTCTTCTTGTTTTGGAGATGCTTTTAGGGTTATCATAATCCTCTTGTGCTTTTGGTTTCATCTCCCGATTCTCCCCCAAATCACAAAGGTCGACAGCCTAGCAACATCGACGGGGAGCTGGACGGCAGAACGACATAGGTGATTCACTTCTCTTAATTTTTTTTTTTCTTTTTTGATGCAATTGATGCTGTTAGAGATGAGTGGATCAAGCTCTTTGGGGAGAACAACACCCAGGCTTTTTTTTTCAGTTAATTGCTTTTTTAGTATCATAAATCGAATAAGTGATTAGAGCATATCGTTGAATCAAGAATTATTGTCATTTCAAGTAACACCATTGGTTAGCTTAATTTTTCAACAACTGTGAGTGAGTAAAACTATGTTTTAGAGCTTCTTGCACTTTTATTCCCATATTTCCATTTTGATCAAGTGACTAATTCACTGAAACTATACATGAAGCATTCACCCAAATGAAAGATGACTTACAAAAGAAGAAAAACTTGACATACATACCATCCTTTCTCATCTCAGATAGCAAACCCAATGCATGCTTCTCCACTATCTTCAAATATCCATCAGCTTCATGATCAGAAACATTGAAAAGAACACAGAACCATATTTTTACCCTTGCTTTATTTACTTATAAATTTATTCTTTATAAGTGCATGGTTAAGAAATCATTTGCTCTTATTTATCTAATTTTATAAGATTCTTGTGTGAATGATGCAATTATTGATAGGTAAGAAATGGCCGACAATGCTACTCATTCTACACAAAATAATGATTCACCAATGCAAAGTATTGCACAATCTACACCAAGAGAAGAAGATGCTTCAACTACAGCTGGATCATCAATCGATTCAATCCCTTCTACATGCCAAAATGAAGAATTAATCTTGAGTGGTAAACGAGGGTTGAAATCAGAAGTATGGAATCACTACAAGAGACAAAAGATTGATGACAAGTGGAAGGCTATATGCAATTATTGTGAGAAAAAACTTGGAGGAGACACAAAAAATGGAACAAAGCATTTACATGATCATTATTCTATATGCTCACGAAGGAAAGGACAAGACATAAGACAAGCATTGTTGAAATCTAATGTCGATGCTAGTGGCAAACAGTCACTTGGAACTTATGTTTATGATCAAGAAGTTGCGAGGAAGAAGATGGCTACAATGATCATCATGCATGAGTATCCTCTACAAATGGTGGAGCATGTTGGATTTCGAGATTTTCTTAGTTCTGTTCAACCATTGTTCAAACCCATTTCTAGACCTACATTAAAAAGCGATATAATGAAGATTTATGAGCATGAGAAATCAAGAACAATGAAGTTGTTTGATCAAAATCGGAGTAAATTTGCCATAACTACGGATATGTGGACTTGCAACAATAAAGGTGTGATTCATGGCTGTCACTGCACATTACATAGATGATGATTGGATTTTGAAAAGCCGAATTATTAGGTAATAAGCATTGTCTTTTAATTATTTTTTAATTATGTTTTAATTATTTTCATAAATAGGTTCATTTATGTGCATTCTTTAATTGTGTGCCATGTCCACATACTTTAATTATCTTTGTTATTTGTTAATTATCTTTTAATGATTTTCATAAATAGGTTCTTTGTTATTTGCATTCTTTAATTATCTTTTAATGTTTTTCATAAATAGGTTCATTTATGTGCCATGCCCACACACTTCTAAAGTTTTGTGTGAAGTACTTGTGAATTGTTTGATGGATTGGAATCTAGATAACAAGTTATCTACATTGACTTTGGATAATTGTTCTACAAATGATTTACTTGCGAGCTTAATTGTGAATAAATTGTCAAGTACCAATCTTTGGATGGATGGAAAATTCTTGCATATGTGATGTTGTGCACACATTTTAAATTTGATTGTTAAAGATGGCTTAGATGTGATTAATGATGCAATTGAGAATATTCGTGATAGCGTTGCATTTTGGGTTGCTACACCCAAAAGAATTGAGAAGTTTGAGGAGACTGTGCGTCAATTGAAAATGAATTTCACTAAAAAATTGGTCTTAGATTGCAAGACCAGGTGGAATTCAATTTTTTTTATGCTTAATGTTGCCATTGGCTATAAGGATGCTTTTAAACGTTTGAAACAACGAGAATCTCTTTATAAGTGTTGTCCATCAGATGATGAATGGGAAAAGGCAAAGGAGATTTGTAATAGATTGAAGATATTTCATAGTGTGACAGAGTTATTTTTAGGGACCAAGTATCCTACGGCTAACCTATATTTTCCTAAAATTTGTCAGATTAGCATTGCTTTGACAAAATGGGTTAGTTGTGGGATTGATTATATTGAATCAATGGCATTGAGAATGAAGTCGAAATTTGAAAAATATTGGAACAAAATTCATGGTGTTATGGGTGTGGCAATTGTTTTGGACCCAAGATTCAAGTTGATGTTATTGGAGATGTATTTTCCCATGGTTTATGGTGAGGATAAAGCAAAAGATGAAATTCAAAAAATTTGAACTTTTTGTTATGTTTGGTGGGGGAATATTCATCTACATCAAAATTGAATGAATCTAGTAGTTTTGTGGATAATTCTTCACAACTATTGGCTAATGAAGATGATGCGGAATTCATCAATAATTATCAACTATTTGTTGCTTCTCGTGGGTGTCAAATGGAGAATGTGAAGTCAGAATTGGATGATTATTTAGAAGAGTCTGTATTGCCAATGAAAGCTGATTTTGATATTTTGAGTTGGTGGAAAAATGCTTTGAAGTATCCTACTTTGCAATTAATTGTAAGAGACATTTTGGCAATTCCTGTGTCTACTGTTTCTTCAGAATCGGCTTTTAGCACAAGTGGGAGATTCATAAATCCACATCGTAGCAGACTTCACCCAAACACAATAGAAGCATTGATGTGCACACAAGATTGGTTGAAAGGTATTATTAATATTATTTCTGGAATTTATTTCTATTAAGTTAATGTTATATATGAAAAAACTGCTTGTTTATTTATGTATTTATTTATTTTTGAAGATTCTTGTTTTTGGTCAAGAATTCATCCAATTTGTTCTACATTTGATGAAGAGGATGATGAGAATGATGAGGTAAATATGTTTTTCATATAATTTTATTTTTAATCTTGATAAGATTTATGATTTTATTATATACTTACAATTTTATTTATTATTGAAGGAGGGGCTATTTTGTCAAGATGCTAGTGGTATTGGATCGGATTCTCAACCTAAATTATTTGAAGATAGAAGAAAAAAATTGATGGAAACATGAAATTATTGTGTTAGTTTTGAATTATATATTTTGTTAATGGAGTTGTGATTTTAATTTAGTTTTAAACTTATGTTATTTGTATTACTTAACTTGCACTTTAATATTGTTGTTTAATTATACATTATATTATGATTTGTTAGGAGAAATATTTGTGTGAATGTTTATTTTATATATAGGATGTTGAAAACAAATTGGGTGATAATTTTTATTTTATTTCATCTTACATTATAATTATTATTATTATCAATTGTATATAGGATTTTTTTTATCAATGTTGTAGGCGGGGCAGGGATTCCCCGCCGGGGCGGGGATCCCCGCGGGGAAGTGACCAGGGGGGATTTCTCCCCCGCGGGGAATTTTGGGTTGGGGAATCCCCGCCCCGCGGGGAGCGGGGATGGGGATGGGGATCCCATTCCCCGCCCCGCCCCGCCCCACTTCCATTCCTAATCAGGTATTTAGTCGATTAATTAGAGGAACATTCACTAGACATAGGAAGATACCCCGCCCCGCCCCACTTCCATTCCTAATCAGGTATTTAGTCGATTAATTAGAGGAACATTCACTAGACATAGGAAGATATTACAAGCCCGTACTTGCGCAGTTGGAAAGTATTGGTCAAACTTCTAAACCGTAAATCAGAATTCTCTCATCTAAGGCTCTATAGAAAGATGCTTTCGAGGCCTTCCATCAACGTATTACACACTCCGAAATGAGTATTATACAGTGGGTAGCGGTCCCACGAAGGGGACATCAAACTGCAGGTTGTTTAATCTTATCAGATTTAGTTCTATTTACCCTAAGTAAATCAGGTGGAATAGTAGGATTCTAGAATTTAACAATCACTAAAACTATCATTACTGCTATGGTTTCAAACACAACATTTCACAAAGGTATTATGATGCCTGGAATGATGAATTTGAGCAAGAGAATTTATAAAAGAGCCCACTGCTCTAAAAACTTTTCATTGAGATATTTTACCAAACACCTTGCAGGCATGTTCCTCTTTCACAACTTAACATGATCACTTTCTTATCCAATGTCATCTTGTAAAGCCCACGAATTTTAGGAATAATTTTTTTTTTATATTCCATAAAATAAGATTCATAATTTATTTAATTCCTTAAGCTTGAAGGATGGAGAATTAAAAAGCTTTAAAAAGGGAATTAAATTAGATTTTGAGACCAATTAGGGATAATTGGGAGTTCAAGGACCTCTAAATAATTTTGTCAAGTATTGAGGACTTGAAGGAAATTGTCCTCTCTCACAGGAAAGGGACATGTATGTGACCTAAGAAAAGTCAGGGACTTAAGAGGAATTCTCCTCTCTCACAGGATGGACTATTATGTAGCCTAAAATAGTTATGAGGACCCCTGAATAATTTTCCAGAGAAGAAAATACTAATACAAAGGAATCAACCGCTGAGATTAGATTATCTCAGACCGTAGATGATCGCGAGGCATTATAAGGGAATCCGTCGCAAGGAGACACGTCCATCTAATCATGTTTATGGATACGAGGCATTGAGAGTAAGGGCAATGAGATGACCCCCACGATGCGGGCGCGTGAGGACCGTCCATCTTGGGATGTGTATCCAATTCGAGACGTGATTTGATCAGGCCGTTGGTCACAATTGGATCTCAGCCGATCATCCAATCGAGTGTTGGAGCCGAGACATGATGAGGAATGGGAACCATTGGATGGAATCCAAGTAATCCACACCACCCATCTCTGGAGAGGCGATCCCGAGGCATGATGCCTCCTCTCTCACCGCTGGAAAGTGGAAACCGTCGCCGGCGCCCGAGCCGCATGGCGTTACCATGGCTTCGGCCATCGCCGGCCGACCGTTCCGAGGAGTTCGCGAACGCTTCAGCTTTCTCCTCCATCTATAAATACCGAGGTCCCCAGGGCAGTGAGGCAGTGAGCTCGAGAGGAACTTGGAGAGGGTTTTCACCGCCGGCGAGCTTGATCGGAGAAGGGGAAAACGGCCGCGAGGAAGCCTCGGTCGCCACTGGCACCACTAAGAGGACCGAAACTCAGGTACGATTCTTTTCCAGGGTTTAATTTTCGTTTAGATGAGGATTTAGAGAGGGTAGGGCTCGCCGGAGGGGGTGAACGGAACCGTGAGTAGAGTGGCGCCGGGAGAGGGAATTGGGGACGGTTGGTGCACGCGAACGATTGGCGGGGCCGAGACGAAGCTAACGCGGGAGGTGGTCGGCCGGTTGCAGGTGTACCAGCTAAGTTCGTTTTTCCGACGAACTTCCTCCGGTGAGGCACGGCCTGGAGAAGAAGAAAGAATAAAAAGAAAAATAAAATTAATTATCTTAATTAATTTAATAACTTAGGAATGGTTAAAAAAATCCTAGGCAACTTAGAAAGTGTGACAAAATAATTAAAATGATATTTTCATATGAAATCTTAGGTGGTGTGACAAATTGGAAATCAAATTAATTGATTTGAATAATAGATGTAACACCCCCTTTTTACAAGGAGACCAATGTCACACCAGCTTGGCCGGGTGTGCATCCAACCCATAAGCTGTGAAATCCAGACTCAATATATAAGGAAATACTCTAAAACACAGTCATAATCATAACATAACTTGCTCCCTATTGGGAGTCCTAACATGACCAAGATCATGTCATAACACAAATCACAACAAGTCTGGGCGGCAAAGCCTCAAATACAACCATAATCCAAATTACATAGCAAGTTCTCAAGAACACAACATAATATAAAACAGGTAGTCAAGCCAGAGCCATCTAGACCTCGACCCTCGCCCGTAACACGACCTACTGTGCGGGCCCCTGCCTAGGTCCTGCAATGTAAAAAAAACCACAACCGAAGGCTGAGCTATGTGAGCTCAGTGAATTGTGAACAATCCTGCCAGGTATTCACATACCTGTCCCGTACATCCAAATCTCAAACTAAAGTAAGATACTAGCATGCAAGCTATTCAAAACATGGTAATCTGTATGTTATCTTAGAAACAGGAAGAAAACCCGTGAAAACATATATGCAAATCGCAATCATACTTTGCATAGTATATGCAACTATATGGGTATGCAAGACCTCCTAAAGTTCTAGCATGCACCCCTAGCTTCGATCTCCCCGGAAGATACAACCATCAGGGGTATGTCCTACCACACCTGATCCTAGGGCGCAGAGCACCCAACCTCGACGATCGGTGGTATGTCCTACCAGGCCTGAATCGTCATGCAAGATGCACCTCGCACTGATATAGGCTTCTCGGAGTCGGGATGGAATTTCATGCTAAAACAGTTGAAAGTATGAATTTTAGGAAACCATTTGAAAACCTCTCCATCCCTAACCCAACATCAATGCTCCTAAATCTATCCTCGCTGAATCTTCCGGCCTGTCTAGTTAGGGTGCAACTTATCTTACTAACTCCTCATTCTACCGATTTAAGGTATTTCTTTATAAGAGAGTATGCCAGTTCACCTTCTTATTAGTGCAAGCTTGAAGACCAAAATACTAATATGGAAATGACAACCATCGGCAAAACACAATTCAACTCAAAAATCGTATAAATCACGAGAAATTCTAAATGCGTTGAAATCCTTGCACAAAGCATAATGTGCAGAAGTCCACTCACTGGAGTCCGTCTAGGATTCTATGAATGGCTTGGTCCTTCTTCCGCGTCCGCGGGATCTCTTCCTCTTCCTAACATTTATCAAAAACAACTAAATAAATGCACGATTCATGTTCTCCATAATTTAGGTATATCGCTATAAAATACGGAGCTTTAAGGATACGGATTTCATATTCTTAACTTGAACTCAGATTTTTACTCAAAGAAGCATACGAAATATATTAGACTCATAAATACATGCTTCCTTACTCAACTAACATTATTTGTCCTCCAACTTCTTAGAATGCCCTTGATCATGATCGATTAGTAACTTTGTTAATCTAAAACATGGACATTAAACAGGGCTATCATGGGAGCTATTCTTACTTAAGCAAGTTAACTAGCATGCTTCCTAGTACCACATATTCTCATTTAACTCCTTACTACGAAAGCATGAGCATTAGAAGTTAAGAGCATGAATTCATATGATTTTCTACAAAAATCGGGCAGCATCTCCCCTATATTTTGGGCCCCGAAATAATACAAACAATCACTCAACATTAATATAATTATCACATATTTACCATGGCATTATCATCTACTATCTTACAACTCATAATTAACACATATATCCCTAATCTCTCCCATTCCCAAACTAAATTTCTCAATCAAGCATTAGTAATAGGGTTATTCCCCAAGATCTCACAGCTCACAGGGGTAGGGCTGCACGTCAGCGATGGAGGTCGTCAAACGCCACTGACCAGCTGCTCAGTCCACCGGAGAAAACAGGGAGAAGGAGGAGGTGAGGGTGCTCGGCCGGCCTGCAGGCGGCACTCGCGTCGCAGCTCACCGGACAGGCTCGGACGCACTGCCGTGGGGCGTCGGGTGGCGTCCGGTTGCGGCGGTCAGAGCGCGGGCGGGGTTGGCAGAGACATGGGCGGAGACATGGCGGTGGCCAGCAGCCGGCGGCGAACTCCTGACGGCGTGAGCACGGGCGCGGTGTTCGTGAGCGCGAGGAAGAGAGAGGCAGGGGCTAAGAAGAAAATGAGATCTAATCTCATTTCATCCCTCTTTTAAGGCCCTATGTATAATACTGTCACATTTACTTTATTTTTATTTATTTGGTTTCTTTTTCTCATTTTCCTTTACTTTAATTACTTTTCCCCCTTTTTCCTTTGTGTCATATCAACTTTAATCGATGAAAGCTGCCCCCCTCACTTTATGTCCCGTCACCTTTAACTAGTCTCTCCTTTTAATGATTCACCGATCTAGATCCGGGAATCCCGGGTCATTGACCCAGTCGTCATGGCGTACTGTACCCTCATGGGTCTGCCTCCCGTCGGACCAGATCCGCGATTACCGGTTTTTCTTTGACTCGCCCGATCTCCTACATCGGAACTTTATCATTTGTCTGCTTCCCTCAATTAATCTTGGTTAATCATCACTTAAGTAATTTATCAACTTAATAATCTAGCCTCCACTATTATCCCCTTCCAGCTATTTCAAATCAAAGTGGCCGGACCCAATAGTCGCGAAGTTGGATTTCTAGCCCCCCCCCCCCCTAAATTTCCGATTACTCTAATTGAAGTTTTAAACAATCGATCATTATTAATTTTCTAAACCATCTCATTGTTTATTGGAAAATTAACCAAAAGATAACTCAGAATTTTTGAGGCGTTACAGTAGATGTGACAATTATTAGATTAATTATTTCGTATAGTTGAGAATAATTGTTAGGACTTTGCTAGTGTGATAATTAAAATAATTGGTCTCTAACTATAGTAGTGTTACTATCAAATAGTTAAGTTTGCATAGTTACAAAGACTATATGGAACTATAGTGGAGTAACAAAAAAATCAGTTTATTAAAATCATTGAGAATAAACTATATGGGTGTGACAAATTAAGTTGATTAATTGTCTAAGGTGATTAAAAGGATTTAGTAGGATTACTAAATACCTTGAATGAAGTTTGATTATGAACTTGGGTGTTGTGACATTAAACTATTTGATTAAGGTCAACCAAATAAAAATAAAGTGTTTAATCAAGCCATGAGGGTTAATTGCATAAAACACCTAAGTCAACGATGAACCAATTAAAGGGGAAATTGGGTTCATTATTTTGGAGGCCTAATGGGTTGGGCCCTAATAAATCAAATTTATTCTTAAGTTATTAAGAGGGAGAATTTAGGGAACTGTAAAGGAACTAAGCCCTAAACAGGATAGGACCTTAAATCTTAGAGTCATAAATTTCCCAAATGACCAAAATGCCCTTCCTTTGTTAAAAAGGGGGCTAAGGTCAAGTTAAACTGTGTAATGGGCTTGAAACGGGCCCAACTCAACTAGAGTGACTAGAAATGATTAAATAGCGTTTGGACTCAACAAGTAGAGTAGAGTTGACTGGGTTTGACCAAGTTGGGTCTAAGGTCAACTAGAGGACATGGAACAGGGGAAAAGGACCAGAAACCCGTGAGAAGGTCCTTAGGACCCATTAGTGGGCCTAAGCCCAACAAGAACAAGAGTCATGCATGTGCAACTAGTAACATAGGGTTTTATTAGAATTTTAACTCTAATAGAAACTCTATCTGTTAGATGCTCTCGGGGAGTCCAAGGGGCGTTTCAAGAGGTGACTAGGAGGGCTTCCAGTTCCAGTGAGAGGTAAGTACTTTTGCCTAGCACCCACCCAGTTATGGCTTTTGTTGGCTTTGCCATTACATGATTTCACGTAAGTACTTCTGCCTAGTACCGTTATCATTGTTTGATCTTTGATACTTGAGTAAGTTACCTTGCCTAGTTGCCACTCTACGGAGTGTTTTAATGGCTTTGATGTTGCCATATTTGTTATTATTTTCTTGACTTCGTGCTTGTGCACGTTACTTTCATGCCTTGGATGTTTGATTCCATATTCGTGCATGCTTGTATGCCCTTTTGGGGGTATTGCTTCATTGATATCATAATTTGATATGATTGCATACACTCGTGTTTTGTTCTCCTGGATATCTACTTCAATATTAGTGTATGCTTGTTGAGAGGTTAGCATCTTGTAGGGTATGCTTGTGAGTGTTGAGTGTGCCTACCTGTTGACCGGTACGTGGCTGTAGAATCACGTGAGCTTGTGCGCTGGCCGGGTAGGTATACATCAACTATGCTATTTTAAGGATTCTCCCGCCCTCGTAATCTTCGTTTCCCGCCAGTAGGGGTAATACTGGTACTCTTTGGGGCTGTTTGGTTACCTGTAAGTGGTTGTGATGTGATTCCACTTACAGGTAAATTCCACTTTTTCATGTTTGGTTACCTGTAAGTGAATGACTTACATGTACAATCTTTTACATTTCAACCCTAATAACATGTATTCCAACTCACAGCTGAATTGGCCGTGAGTTGGAATACATGTAAGTGGCCTCTTACAATCACCCTCTCTCAGCAGTCAGCCCCCGATCCCTCTCCCTCCAGCCCCCCCGATCAGCCCCCTGCTCAGCCCCACACTCAGCCCCGCTCAGCCCCCGTTCAGGCTCCACTCAGCCCCGATCCCCCCGCTCAGCCCCCTCAGCCCCCCGATCCCTCTCATCTCTCTGCCCCCCGACCTCCCTGAGCTCCAGGATCCCTCTCCTCTCTCAGCCCACCGACCTCCCCGAGCTCCCGGAGCCCTGTAGTTTTTCAGCCCCCCGACCTCCCCAGGCCCTCTCATCTCTCAGCCCCCCGATCTCTCTCGTACCAGCCTCGCCGAGCTCCCTCTCCTCTAGCGGCTTGCGCAACTTTGGCTCTCAAGGACTTCCTTCGATTTCGGAGTTCAATCGATCATCTTTGAGGTATGATTCCCATATTCCTTTATCTGTTATTTGTTTTTTCCTTCCTTTTTACTCTGTTTTTTTTGGTGATGAAATGTTAGATTAGGGCTTTTCCTGGGGACAGAATCATGTTTGCTTTTCCTGGTAGCTCTTTGCTCTTGGTTACCTGTTTTATGTTGTATTTCTGTTGGATTTCTTCTCCTTTTTTTCTCTCTTGAATGAGAATTATGTGGAAATTGTGACAATTTAAGAGTGTGTTAAGTAGCTTCTGAAATTGTTTGGTTATCTTTGTTTACATTTGGTTTTTCTCCAGTTTTTTATCAGTTTTGTCCTACTGTTCCAAGTAAAAGTTGAGGAATTCCTGCTGTTTTATTCAGTTCTCTCCCAGTTCTTTTGAGTATTTTTTTTCTTTTTTAAGTTATGTCTTCAGTTTGCTAATGTTTTCTGCTGTTTGTCTATTCTGTTTTTAGTTCAGTTTTTCTGCAGATTTTGGTACATTTTCCTTGTTTTTTCTGCTGCAGTTTACAAGTTCTTAATAATCAAAGAGCAAACTCTTGGTCCTTAATGCATCATCTGATTCTGGCACAATGCTTTCAGTAATGAAAATGCATTATTGGGTTTGATATTTAAGCAACTTGATTCATTGTTTTTCTTTCTCTAATGGAAATTATTTTGATTTTATTGGCATGTTCTTGAAGATGCTTTGCTTTAAATATATTGGATTGAATCATTCATAATAATCTGATGATGTGGAGCACACCCATCTTGGCTAGCATGCATAAATGACTTGTTGGTCAATAATATCAGCAAACAATTTCATAAGTAATATTATATCAATTGACTTGACCACTGTTTATATTAATTAGTAGTCTTGGATTATATAACATAGAATGGACTTGTTTCAAATGCGATAGACTTGTTTCCAATCAATGCATCTTGTTGCCAATTTCTTTTTTCTGCAATTTCTTTTATTTCTGCAACCTTTGAAACTTCTTCAAAATAACTACCATTCAAAGTTGCATGACCTGAAATTTCTTCTATGATCCATCTAAATTCATGCAACATGAACTCAGACTGTATTCTATTCCCATTCAATTGCATGTTGTGATGATATTTTCTCAATTATAGCATCTTATATAATATTATTCTAATGTTTTTTTTTTCTTTCTTTCTTCTGCAATCATTCAGACCATGCAACTTTTTCAGAAATTATTTGAAGTTGCAGAACATACACTTATGGAACATGAACACAAACTCTAGTTAATTTGTTTCCATTCAATTGCTTGTTGTGATGATATTAATTAATTTTATCTCAAACATTTGCATCTTATAATTATATTAAACAGAAGATGAAAAATTACTTTCACGATCCATCTAATAAACTGATGCAACATCATGAACTCCATCGAATTCATGCCACAAAGGTTAGATTTGGTACATCCATGCATGATGGATGCTTCCTCAACTCTATTTAAACATGAAATGATGCAAAGGAGGGAGTCTTGTCCACTGGGACCACCAGTCATACATTCATATGCATATGCTCATAGTCCTACCATTAACATCAGAATCCAATGTTGTATAATAATATTTTTATTATTATATATATATGGTATACTTGTGTCGTCTCATGCAATGGAAATAAATGTTTACAGATTATAAAATGAATGACTTTTCTGAGGAAGAAATCTCAGCAGCTAGCTCTGCTGTTGTTGTTGGTGTTTGCGCGTTAAGGTGGCATGCAAGAAGAAGAGCAGTTAACGTACCGTGGGAGCCTTATTATAATAGGGATCAACAACGTACAAATTATATTTCAAGAATAATACATGGATCCGAGGAAGCTAGTATAGCAATGTTGAGGATGAAAAGGGTGGTATTTTTCGGGTTATGTGATTTATTGAAGGCAACGGGGCTGTTATGCAACACCCTACATATAAGTGTCAAAGAGCAAGTAGCAATGTTCCTTCACATTCTTGGTCATAATGTGAGAAATAGAGTGATTGGAGTAAATTTCCTACGTTCAGGAGAAACCGTTAGCCGATATTTCAATCATGTATTATATGCTATAGGAGAGCTTCGAGGTAAATTACTACTACCGCCTAGCACAAGTACTAGTCCCATCATCGCACGCGATCCAAGGTTCATGCCACATTTTAAGGTAAATAATTTAGTTTAGTGAATGAACCCAGAAATTCATGATCTATTTACTAATTTTATCCATTATATAGGATTGCATAGGAGCGCTTGATGGTACACATATTCATGCATCCGTGAGTAATGAAATTGTAGGTCGTTTCCATGGAAGAAAGCCTTATCCCACCCAAAATGTCTTGGCCGCAGTTGATTTTGATTTAAGATTTACATATGTACTAGCCGGTTGGGAGGGCTCGGCACATGATGCCCTTGTCCTCCGCAATGCTTTGGAAAGAGAGGATGGACTCAAAGTACCCGAAGGTATTTTATAGTTTGACAAAATTTAAAATCATTAATCTATTGTAATGTTGGAATAACTCATAAATAAATTATTGTAGGTAAATATTACCTTGTAGATGCGGGATACTCTACACGTCCGGGTTTTATATCACCATATCGTGGTGTTCGATACCATCTCAAAGAATATAGTGCCCGTACTCCATCAAATCAGAAAGAATTATTCAATTATAGACATTCTCAGTTGCGTACTTCGGTGGAACGAGCATTTGGAGCTTTGAAGAATCGTTTCAAAATTATCACATCCAGGCCATTTTTTCCATTTCGAACTCAAGTTGAAATTGTGGTTGCGTGTTGCATTTTGCATAATTTTATTTTACGAGGAGGCAGTGATATTTATGTACCCGAACTTGAAGAATGGGAACCGAATGTTCCAGTGCCTCGAACTCAATCAGAAGCACGTGACGATACAAGGGAATGGGTGGCAATAAGAGTTGCGATAGAGGAGAGCTTGTGGAGAAGTAGATAGAGTTATTATTTGTATCTTGAACTATTTGTTTGTTAGACTTTTGGCAATGTGGTGAATGGTTGTTATGTTAATGTTCTTTGCGGAACATTTTATTTGTATCTTGAACAATTTCATCTTCGAGCAATTTAGTTGTCTCTTGAACTATTTGTTTGTTAAACATGCCGCAATGTTGTGATATTGTTGCTTTGATTTGCCTGTTGCTGTTGAGTTGGAAATTACTGTTGTTTTGTGGTGGTTTTTTGTGTCTTTGATGTAGTTTTTCTGCAGGAAATGCTGCAGATTTTGGAGGCGTAGCTGCCATTTTTTCCTCGCTTTTGCAATGCTTTTGTGTCTTTGAAGCTGTTTTTTCTGCAGGAAATGCTACAGCTGTTGTTGCATTTGCTGCCTTTGTTTTATTTGCTATTTTTGTGGTTGTTTTTGTGTCTTTGATGTAGTTTTTCCGGTTTGAAATCTTTACTTGATTTTGGAGGCGTAAATTTGTCATTTTTTCCCCTGTTTTTTGCCATTTGTTTTTGTGTCTTTGAAGGTTTTTCTTAGGAAATGCTACATTTCTTTATTGCATTTGCTGCCTTTGTTTTATTTGGTGTTTTTGTGGTTGTTTTTGTTGCCTCCAATCTCTTATTTGTTGAGTTTTTTTTTTTTTTTTGTAGATGGATTCTGTAGAACTGACACAGGAGAGCCAAGATGGTGTTGGAAGGAAAAATTCATCTAACTTCAGATGGACAGCGGTCATGACATCATTTTTGCTCAAATGCTTAGTTGAGCAAGCGAATCTTGGTCTTAAATCTGACAAAGGTTTCAAGAGCACGGCAATCAATGCTGCTACAAGAGCTGTAAGTGCGAAGTTTAACTTGGTTGTGAGTGATACATAAGTCAACAATTGTCTTCGCCATGTGAGGAAGATTTGGCTAATAATTAAGAAGCTTAAGAGTTTAAGTGGGGTGTCATGGGATGATTCGGAGAAGAAAATAATTATGGGCGCGGAGGAATTCAGCACATACATACAAGTAAGTATTAGTTTGTGATTACCATTCTTTAGTTGATGATTTCTTGTATATTTTCCTCACTTATGGATTGTGTTTTGTTTGTATAGTCGCATCCTAATGAAGAGGTTTATATCAATAAACCAATTGAAGACTACGAGGAGATGGCTATTGTATGTGGAAATGATCAAGCAACTGGGTCCTTTGCAAGAACAGGTTGTCAAAGCTCTAGAAGTATGGGCATTCGCATGGATCTACCACCAATACCGCCGGCATCTGATTCCAATGACCAACAACAAGATATTGATGATTTTGAGGATATCGCACAAACGCAACCTCCTATGGTCGACATACCAACTAGCTCAACTACCAAGACCAAGGAGGTTAAAAAGGGAGCAAAGCGTATTAGGGTCGAGGAGTTGGAAGTCATGCGAAAAGTTTCAGATGGATTGGACAAGATTGGAAATGCATTAGAGGCGGATAAAACTATAAATTGGGGTAAGAAATTATGCAGCGAGGTTATGACGTTGACTGAGCACTACAACAAGTTTGACCTTGGGTTAGCATATGATCATTTGCATGCCCAACACAATCTTGCAAGTGCCTTCATAAACAAAGATCATGACCTTCGTTGCTTTTGGATGGATGGTTTCATTAGACAGTTGAGGGGGGATGGTGGGATATGATGTGGTGACACATTGTTGGATGTTTTGAACCTTTTTAGATTTAATGTTTTGTGGCTTTTAAAAACCGATGAACAACTTGTGTTTATGTTATTCTTGTACTGAAACTAAATCAGATTCTATGTTATCTTGTTGGGATCGATGCTTTTATCTTGTATTTTTTTAGTTGATTATTTATTTTATGGTGTTTTCAAATGGATGTTCTTAATATTATGTTGGAATGGAGTTTCCAAGTGATGCGAATATGTATGTATGTGTGTATATATGTAAGTTGTAAAATTAATTTTATGTTGTATCTACCACCAAGATGTAAGATTATATATGTGTTCACATTTTATTATGTAATAATTTAAATATAAATATTTATTATAAATTTATTAGAATTTATAATTAAATATAAATATAAAAAAATGAATATGGGGGTAAGCTCACCACTTACTTCACAGGGTAACTCTATCACCCAACTTACATCAAACCAAACAAAGAAAAAAGAAATACAGCATTTACAATTACGGGCAACCAAACAACCCTTGAAGTAAGTCAAAATACAGTGAATCCACTTACATGTGAATCCACTTACACTGTGAATTAAAATACGGGGAACCAAACAGCCCCTTTGTTTTCCGCCAGTGGGGGTAATACTGGTAATCTTTGTTTCCCGCTAGTGAGGTAAAACGCTGGTAAACTTTGTTTTCCCGTCAGTGGGATGATACGCTGACAAGGTATGTCCATGTTTTGGATAGTAGCACTACTAGACCTTGGACCGAGGGTCGTTATCAGCTTAGGCTGATAGCCGACTAGGAAGATGACTTGTGAACTCTTATGAGTACTTTGTTGAGATCTTATGGCTAGGAGCCCTACTGTTGTTGTGGTAAACTCCTAGGGTTTGATTTGTGTGGGGCGTGGCCCTGTTTGCGTGAATTGATGATCTTTGACTTGCTCATATTTGACTTTTCTTATATCATCTGTACTGTTTTGGTATCATTGAGATCTCTGCAGGGTACTTACTGAGCTTTCCTTTCGAAAGCTCATGCACCTCTTTCCTTTCTTTATGTTTCAGGTCCCGAGGAGTTGGTGACTCAGACTCGGGAGCCCTGCGAAGGGTTGGGTGGACTTGTTGAGGTTCTAGGACCTCATTCTTCTTATGAGAAAGATGTTTATATTGTAGGACCCTTATAGGGCCTTGACCACATGTAGGGCATTTAAACCCTTATTGATTTTATTTTCGTTGTGACTCTGATATTATCTGATTACTAAATTTGAGTTATATGTTATCTGCTTTTGGTTACTTAGGCCTTGTATTCGAGTGGGGTTGGTCTCCACTTGGGTACGGCCGATCTGTTCACGTGCTCAAGATCCCGAGATTCGGGTCGGGGCATGACACATCTAATACATCATGCTCCCAATTAGAACCTAACAATCTCACGTTACCACATGATTAAGCTTACTAACTACAAAGGATATAACAACTGTCTCACTGCCCCACTGTGGCAAAACATCAAACACCTTAAAGGCATGAGCATGCTTAGCAGGATTCTACAACAGAACAGCATGGAATTTCTGAAATTTTACATACTTCACATCATATCATGCATTCATGCTTTCCTATATCGAGACTACTAATATACAATCATATACAAACATTCCTTCGACATTGGATTCATGCTTTCTAAACTTAACAAAACAAGCATTCAATTAAGTTACAATACATTGATTATCATCTCAGATTTCACACACTCTCATCATTGCTTAACCGAAAGAAATAATCTCACTCCTAACCAACCTGAATACCAAGAGGTTTGAAGCTCGTCAAAAATTGGATCTGAGAGGAAGGAGGTGTTGGGATGTATGCCCTAAAGCATATGATGTTATGAATATTATTTAATTACGAATAAAATAATATCATTATTACAAGTGCATGTATTGTCTGAATACTTTATGAATATCACAAAATTCCATAATTATCTACGTAACCTTGAATAAATATATATAAGTGTTATATATATGGGAGGATGTTATTTAAGGATGATAATTTAATTAGTCCGTGAAAACTAGTTAATTGACTTAACAATTAAAGTATGGAATCTTTAATTGATTTTCACTAGTGCGGCTCACTATCATTAAGAATAAAATGGTTTTATCCAAACCATTGATGTAGAGGGATATCTAATGAGGACACTATACATAATGAGATTATGTGGGACTGGGACACGATATGATTTGAATCATTGATAATTTTTGTTAAAATATAATGCATTCAAATTTTGTCACTGATGGTCGAATATATAATGATCTTAATCTTGAGTGGTTAGCAGACTTCTATTTATTGTGTTACATCTTTTGATTTACTCAGTACGGATTATAAGATCATAATCCTTAAACTTCGTATTTTGGAGGTGTAACAAAATAAAAAACAAGGAATGTTAACATCACAAGATGGAATCCATTCCTTCTTTATAAGAAGTAGATAAATAATTCCCTTGAGTGATGATTCGGGGATTGAATGGTATGAGTACTCAGATTCTAGATTTGTTCTTTAATCTTATCATTCATTAGAGAATCATTGGTACTTGCGGACAAAGATGTAATTAGAGAGGTTAACGGATCTTTACTTAACTCTAATTATGAATTATTTATCGAGGATCAATATATAGGAGATGACTATATCATATGGACGACTCGAATCCTGAGTAATTTTATATCTGTAATTTCGGGAGTGCAATTCCAAGTTTTTAGTGGAGTAACTTTGGAATTAATAAAACATATTGATTAATTAAAGAGTTTAATTAATTAATATAAAGTTTTATTAGAGCCAGTGATTATAGGTCCATAAGTCCCCCTCCGGACAAGGAACTCTGATTGGACAAGTTTAATTTTATTTGTTGATAACTTTATTAATTTGTAGTATTTATTAATAATAAGATTATTTGTAAATAAAATAAATAAATATATAATTTGATTATAGATTTATTTATGGACTCATTGGATAATGTGAGCCAAGACACATGTGTTTAAATTTGAGTTAAAATTAAGATAAACTCAAATTAATTTGAATTTAGATAAGCTTGTGAAGCATATGTCTAAATTCAATGTAAGTGGCAAATTGGTTGCTAGATTTGATTTTGAATTTTGAATTTAAAATCAAATAACTAAACACATGAAAAAAGATAAAGATAAGAGATATATTTTTTTTTTAGCTTGCCCTAAAATCTCTCTTAAATTTGTATAACAAAATTTCATTTTGAATTCAAAAAAGATATTTGAATTCAAATCGAAATCTTATTATAGTTTAAAAAGGAGAGTTATTTTCTCTATAAAAGGAGTAGGCTTTTTTCTTTCATGAGTGTGTCTATGTGAGATAGGAACCCATTGAGGAAACCTAAGAGAGAAAAGAGAGAGAAAAGTTCTTTCTCAAAATTCCGAGTGTCAATTGCTCATTAGATGAGTTCTAGAGAGAGACAATAATCAGTCGAGTGATCTTATTATTAATCTTGAGTTGTGACCACACCCAAGTCGATCCCGAAATTTTGTTAACGGAAGGAAGACTATGGTTTCGGGAAAATAAGATCTACTGATCTTGAAGCATTCAAACTTCTACAATTTCAAGGTACGCTAAGAAAACTGAAAAATAGCTAGGGAAAATATCCCTCACTAAATCATGAATTTTTGTCGGTAAAATAATTCAGCGAGGAAATAGCGAGGGAAAATTTTCCGTCGTAATTATTATTCTCAATCTAGTTTTATTAATTAATAAGTAAAATTAATTATTATAATTTACAAAGTATTCATAAAAAGTGTTTTTGATGAAAACCGATCCAAGATATGTGTTTTTTATGTGTTTATTCACGCTTCTACATATCTCGAAAATTGTTTTCCCAAGATCAAAAAAACCAACAACTAGTATCAGAGCCAGGTTATAAATTATATTAATTAATTCATTGATTATGTGATAATCTACTTATGAATATTATATTAAAATAATTATTGGTAGGCATATGCATACATTATTATATCATGTGATGATATGAATTTTTTTTTTTTTTTTGTAATATGATTGAATGAATAGAACTTTGGTAGTTAATTACATGGTGTCTCTGGATTAGGTTTTGTTTATAATTTTTATTAGATCAAATTGTAAATTCATGTCTTCATGATGGATGAAGAAGGAGCCCGAAGCCCCAAGAAGAATTTAGGAAATTTTAGAAATTTTCTTTGATTAATTTTTCATAGGTTGTACTGTTAGAAATATCCAAAGACACCCCCGTCAAAGTCCTTTTCTATTATGCCAATTATCCTATTTGTTTTATGTGATGTTATAAAAGTATGATGATGCATTATAACATGTCATCTATGATAGTGTTCCTACTCATATACAATCACATGTTATTTGATATACATGTTTATTAATTATGCCTATGACTTAATGAGATTAAATCTTAAATGTTCATGATGCAATTAAAATTTTAAGAGTTAAAATTGATTTCATATTATTTTTTTATTATAAAGTTGAAATTGTTTTGATTCTATAATATGAAAAATATAATAATTGCACATTTGAAAATAATGAGTGGGAGAGGGTAAAATGACGATTTTACCCACGAGTCTCTATTGTTGGTACAACAAATGCTCATTTAAATAGCGCCTTGAGACGCCATGATTTCGTCCTCCCTATGGAGGGTGTCCATTTAATTCATGCTAGGGTTGACCTCCAAGAGATAGGATGTAATTATGGATCTCTTTAATGACCGACCCTACCGCGGCATTCTAGAGTGAAGTAATTGGATTCCGAAACAATGGGCTACACTCATAAAGACGCAATTAAACGGGTAATTGCATCTTGACCCGAATTACGATAATTAATAAATATTTGAAAAATATGAGCTATATTTTATGAGTATTTATTGATTGAAAATGTTTTAGTTCAATTTGAAAATATGTGCCGTACCCTACGGCGGCATAATATTTTTGGTAGATTGAATCATCTTTGGGCAATTATTATTGTTATTTTTAATACTATACTATGCCCTAAAATTAAATATATGTGATATTGATACACTTGTAATTTTTCTTTAATTTTTGGCATGTCTAATCCATTAATCAGTCTGCTATCACTTGAACAATTGACTGGTGAAAATTATACCAAATGGAGAAGTAATATAAACTTGCTGCTCGTCAATGAAGACTATAAGTTTGTACTCCTGGAGGAATGTCCTCCTGAACCAGCCAATAATGCACCTAAGTCTCAAAAGAATGCTTATGATCACTAGATTAAGGCAAATAATAAGGCTAGGGTCTATATACTAGCGGGCATGGCTGAGTTGCTCCGCAGGTAGCACGAAGGGATGGAAACTGCTTATGAGATAATGCAGTCCTAGATGGTATGTTCGGACAACCATCAGAACAGGATCGGTTGGATACTGTTAATGCATTTATGAATGACAGGATGAAGGTTGGGACTAAGATCCGACCCCATGTGCTGAAGATAATAAATCATCTTCATGAGGCTGAGTTGAATGGAGCAGAGATTGACGAGAAGACTCAAGTAAGCATCATTCTTTAGAGTTTGACCCTAAGTTCCAGCAGTTCAAGAACTATTATGTTATGAACAAAAGGGCTTACAATCTCACTCAATTGTTGAATGAGTTGCAAGCTTTCGAATCTGTCAATGACGGAAAGAATGGCGAGGCAAATATTGCCGAGGATTCTTCTAACAAGAACAATAAGAAGAAGAAGAACAATACTGGAAAGAACAAGGGAAAGTTCAAGAAAAAGAGCAACCCTCAGAAGAATGCAAACTCCAAGAAATCCGGGAAGGCCTGGACATTGGAAAAGAAACTGCAAGCAGTATCTCGAAGAATTGAAGGAGAAGAAAAAGAGGAAAGGTAAATATGATTTACTTGTCCTTGAAGCATGTTTAGTAGAGAGTGACATCTCAACCTGGGTCATTGATTAGGGAGCAACTAATCATATTTGTTTTTCTTTACAGAGCCTTCACAAGAGTAGAGAGCTGCAAGATGGCGAGTACACGATAGTCGTGGGCAATGACGCTAGAGTTTCAGCTAAGGCAGTAGGGGAAGTACGACTTCAGTTTCCTGGAAATAAATTTCTTGTTTTGAACACTGTTTATTTTATTCCCAGTTTTAGACAAAATTTGATTTCGATTTCTAGATTAAATGAACAATCATTTAAAGTTACTTTTGAGATTGAAACAGTTTCTATTTCAAAGAATGGTTTAAATATTTGTTCTGGATATCTCGATGATGGTCTTTATTTTCTTAGACCAATTTATAAACCACTGCTTAATACTAAGATGTTTAAAATAGCTAAACTAAAGAGTAAAAGTCAAAAGGTTTCTGATCAAAATAAGACATATCAATGGCATCTCAGACTTGGCCATATTAACCTGAACAAGATTGAAAGACTGACAAAGGAGGAAGGTCCGTTAAGGGAGCTAAAAGTTAGTGACCTACCAGTTTGTGAATCTTGTTTGGAAGGTAAGATGATCAAGAGATCCTTTTCTGCAAAAGGAGAGAGAGCTAAGCAACCTCTAGAGATGATACATACTGATATATGTGGACCCTTAAATGTCCAAGCTAGAGAAGGCTATGAGTATTTCGTCACCTTTATTGACGATTATTCAAGATATGGATATGCATACTTGATGCAAAGGAAATCTAAAACATTTAACAAGTTTAAGGTTTTCAAAGCTGAAGCTGAAAAGCAACTTAGCAAAGAAATCAAAATTCTTCTATCAGATCGAGGAGGTGAATATCTTGACACAGAATTTACAGATTTTCTTGTAGAGTGTGGTATTGTATCACAACTCACTACACCAGGTACTCCGCTGCAAAATGGTGTTACAAAGAGAAGAAACAGAACCTTGCTTGATATGATGAGATCAATGTTGAGTTACTCTTCACTCCCCACTTTTTTCTGGGGTTATGTACTAAGAACTCCAGTTTATATCCTAAACGTGGTTCCTTCTAAATCCATACCTAGCACTCCTTTGGAGATGTGGAATGGTAGAAACCCAGTTTGAAACACTTTCGGATATGGGGATGTCCGGCACATGTGTTGAAAAGCAAATCTGGGAAGTTGGAATCATGAAGCGAGTTGTGCATGTTTGTGGGTTATCCTGAGGGTACTAGAGGTGGTCTTTTCTACAATCCTCAAGATAAGAATGTATTTGTATCGACAAATGCTACTTTTCATGAATATGACTATATTAAGGACTATAAACCCAGGAGCAAAGTTGTATTCGAAGAGATGCTATCACAGCAAGCAAATCCACCAGTGCGAACAAGAGTTGTTGAAAGGCAAAGTCCGAGAACCATAGTTCCGAATGAGAATCCTCTGGTTCTTTGTCATAGTGGGAGGGAAATAAGATTACCTGACCGATATAGACAAGAATTGAATCTCGTCACGGTTGATGACGGAATTCAGGATCCACTGACTTTTAAGTCAGCAATGTAGGATGATGATAAAGATAAATGGCTTGAAGCTATGAAACTCGAGATGGATTCAATGTATTCCAACTCAGTTTGGGAACTTGCAGATCTTCTTGATGGGGTAAAACCCATAGGGTGCAAATGGATCTACAAGAGAAAGAGAGGGGTGGACGGGAAGGTGGAGACTTTCAAAGCAAGATTAGTGGACAAGGGTTATACCCAAAGAGAGGGAATCAATTTTGAAGAAACTTTCTTGCCGGTCGCTAAACTCAAGTCCATTAGGATACTCTTATCCATTGCTGCATATTATGACTATGACATATGGCAAATGGATGTCAAGACAGCCTTTTGGAAGAACCATCTTGAAGAAAGCATCTATATGTTGCAACCAGAGGGTTTTATAGTTGAAGGTCAAGAGAAGAAAGTCTGCAAATTGCTAAAGTCTATTTATGGACTCGAGCAAGCTTCAAGATCATGGAACATAAGGTTTGATGAGGCTATCAAGTCTTATGGGTTTGACCAAAACCTTGATGAACCATGTGTCTATAAGCACATCAAAGGGAATAGTGTTGTTTTCCTAATCCTTTATGTCGATGATATCTTACTCATTGGGAATGACAAGAAATCAATGATTGAAGCAAAGGATTGGTTAGTAAGCCAATTCCAAATGAAAGATTTGGGAGAGGCAAGCTATATTCTTGGGATCCATATAATAAGGGATCGTAAGAATCGGGTGTTGGTTTTGTCTCAGGCATCGTACATTGACAAGGTGCTTGTCAGGTATAACATGCAAAACTCCAAGAAAGGTTATTTGCCCTCCAGGCATGGTATACACCTTTTCTAAAGAACAATGTCCTATGACTCCTCAGGAGGAAGAAGACACGAGACAGTATCCATACACGTCTGCTGTTGGGAGTTTGATGTATGCTATGCAATATACAAGGCCATATATCTATTATGCTGTGGGAAGACTAAGCAAGTTCCAGTCAAACCCAGGATTCGACACTGGATGGCGATCAAGTGTATTCTTCGAACGATTGTTGATCGAGGTGATGTAAACGTCCTGAAGATTGCTTCTGAAGACAACCTAGCGGACCCATTCACAAAGATATTACCAGCTAAAGTTTTTGAGAAACATTTAGAGAGTTTTGGATTGAGAGACATATCCCATCTGCTTTAGTGCAAGTGGGAGATTGTTGGGATGTATGCCCTAAAGCATATGATGTTATGAACATTTTTTTAATTATGAATAAAACAATATCATTATTACAAGTACATGTATTGTTTGAATACTTTATGAACATCACAAAATTCCATAATTACCTACGTAACTTTGAATAAATATATATGAGTGCTATATATATGGGAGGATATTATTTAAGGATGATAATTTAATTAGTCAGTGAAAACTAGTCAATTGACTTAACAATTAAAGTATGGAATCTTTAATTGATTTTCACTAGTGCAGCTCACTATCATTAAGAATGAAATGGTTTTATCCAAACCATTGATGTGGACATCTTATGAGGGCGCTATACATAATGAGATTATGTGGGACTGGGACACGATGTGATTTGAATCATTGATAATTTCCGTTAAAATATAATGCATTCAAATCATGTCACTGATGGTCGGATATATAATGATCTTAATCATGAGTTGTTAGCAAACTCCTATTTATTGTGTTACATCTTTTGATTTACTCAGTGTGAATGATAAGATCACAATCCTTAAACTTTGTATTTTGGAGGTGTAACAAAATAAACAGTAGAGAATGTTACCATCACAAGATGGAATCCATTCCTTCTTTATAAGAAGTAGATAAATAATTCCCTTGAAGCATTCAATTAACAATACATTCCTTCGACATTGGATTCATGCTTTCTAAACTTAACAATACAAGCATTCAATTAAGTTACAATCCATTGATTATCATCTCAGATTTCACACACTCTCATCATTGATTAACCGAAGGAAATAATCTCACTGCTAACCAACCTGAACACCAAGAGGTTTGCAGCTCGTCAGAAATTGGATCTGAGAGGAAGGAGGTGTTGGGATGTATACCCTAAAGCATATGATGTTATGAACATTATTTAATTATAAATAAAATAATAACATTATTACAAGTGCATGTATTGTTTAAATACTTTATGAATATCACAAAATTCCACAATTATCTACGTAACCTTGAATAAATATATATAAGTGTTATATATATGGGAGGATATTATTTAAGGATGATAATTTAATTAGTCCGTGAAAACTAGTCAATTGACTTAACAATTAAAGTATGAAATCTTTAATTGATTTTCACTAGTGCAGCTCACTATCATTAAGAATGAAATGGTTTTATCCAAACCATTGATGTAGAGGGACATCTAATAAGGGCACTATACATAATGAGATTATGTGGAACTGGGACACGATGTGATTTAAATCATTGATAATTTCCGTCAAAATATAATGCATTCAAATATGTCACTGATGATCGGGTATATAATAATCTTAATTCTGAGTGGTTATCAAACTCATATTTATTGTTTTACATCTTTTGATTTACTCAGTACTGATTATAAGATCATAATCCTTAAACTCTGTATTTTGGAGGTGAAACAAAATAAACAGTAGGGAATGTTAATATCACAAGATGGAATCCATTCCTTCTTTATAAAAAGTAGATAAATAATTTCCTTGAGTGTTGATTCGGGGCTTGAATGGTATGAGTACTTCGATTCTAGATTTGTTCTTGAATCTTATCATTCATTAGAGAATCATTGGTACTTGAGGACAAAGATGCAATTAGAGAAATTAACGGATCTTTACCTAGCTCTAATTATGAATTATTTATGGAGGATCAATATATAGGAGATGACTCGAATCCCGAGTAATTTTATATTTGTAATTTCGGGAGTGCAATTCCAAGTTTTTAGTGGAGTAAATTTGGAATTAATAAAACATATTTATTAATTAAAGAGTTTAATTAATTAATATAAAGTTTTATTGGAGCCCAGGATTATAGGTCCATAAGTCCCCATCCGGACAAGGAACTCGGATTGGACAAGTTTAATTGATTTTTTGTTGATCACTTTATTACAAATTAATTGAGAATTAATTTGTAGTATTTATGAATCATAAGATTATTTGTAAATAAAATAAATAAATACATAAATTGATTGTAGATTTATTTATGGACTTATTGGATAATGTGAGCCAAGACACATGTGTTTAAATTTGAGTTAAACTTAAGATTTGAGATTTGATTTTGAATTTTGAATTTAAAATCAAATAACTAAACACATGGAAAAAGATAAAGATAAGAGATATTTTATTTTATTTTTTTAGCTTGGCCTAAAATCTCTCTTAATTTTGTATAACAAAATTTGATTTTAATTAAAAAAAAAATATTTGAATTCAAATCGAAATCTTATTATAGTTTTTAAAAAGGAGAGTTATTTTCTCTATAAAAGGAGTAGGTTTTTTCCTTTCATGAGTGTGTGTGTGTGAGATAGGAACCCATTGAGGAATCCTAAGAGGGAAAAGAGAGAGAAAAGTTCTTTCTCAAAATTCCGAGTCTCAATTGCTCATTAGATGAGTTTTAGAGAGAGACAATAATCAGTTAAGTGATCTTATTAATCTTGAGTTATGCCCACACACAGGTCCATCCCGGAATATTGTTAAAGGAAGGAAGACCGTGGTTTTGGGAAAAGAAGATCTACCGATCTCGGAGCATTCCAACTTCTACAATTTCAAGGTACGCTAAGAAAATTGAAAAATAGCTAGGGAAAATATCACTCGCTAAATCATGAATTTTCGTCGCAATTATTATTCTTGATCTAGTTTTATTAATTCATAAGTAAAATTAATTATTATAATTTACAAAAAATTCACAAATAGAGGTCGCAGGCTCACAGGATCTCAGTAGTCAAGTACTTATCAACAGGAATATCAGAGCACTCCTTAAGCTTTACATACTCTAATGCCTCCTCAGGCGAAAACTCCTTCTTATCAAGGGGAAGGAGCCTAGGAGAACCCCACTGAGTCTGAACCCCCAAACCCTCTTTGCTAGAAACAAAAAAGAACTTTGTCTTCCATCCCTTTATAAAAGAGAGAACGGGACCGAGGAACCTCCTATTCGGCTGAGCCTCGAAATAATACCTGTAACACTCATCTCCTTTTTCAAGAGATACGTGTCACACCAGCCAGGTCTAGGGGATGAACCATAAACCTAAGGTTGTAAACTGCTGATTAACTGTAAAATTAATAACTTGCGGAAGCTAAGTAAAGCAAACTGAATATATTATAACTCAAACTTCAAATATGGTTTAATACAATACCACATAAATATTGTCTTAAGCTTAAAGGTCTCAAAAACACTCATAATCAAAATAACATAATATCTAGAAACGGGAGTCAGAGCCAGCTACAGGACGTCTCCATTAGACTCGCGAGACAAACCTTCTATACGGTCTTCTGACTATCGCCTGCAATCACAATATCAAGAGCAAAAGGACTGAGCTACTGTTTAGCTCAGTGAGTTGGGAATATATCTGTCGGGTGTAAACTGTACCCGTATAAATAAGTAAAATAATAATCTGAAGTATAAAACATGTATAGGAAATAATTGAATCTAAATACTGAAATCTGAAATAAATACTGAGCAAATATATGTTGGTCAATGTATTCTCTTTAATATGCAAATCTGATTTCCTGTTTCTCTGTCTTGTGAATTTTATTTATGAATTCGACATTCCCCCTTGGTAATCTGTACTTGTGCCTCCTCTCTCCGAGATAAAACTCAATCTCTAGAAGGTGAGGAATGCGGAATCATCTGATAATCACAAGACTAAAATCTCTGACTACACATCTACTTCAATACAGTAGAACCAGTGACCAACTGGTAGATCTGCTATGCGAGGTCATCTATATACGTACACTAGGCATTCAAGAGTATGGAAAGGGGGTTTTGATTTTATAAAATGGAAGTGTTTTAAAAACAGATAGTTCGGTATTAAAAACAGAGATTTAAGTCACCCCTCTAAATCCGCCTATGCGAGCATAGTTGGTCCCAAGCCCGGATAAAGGATGAGGGTTGCGGTAGGTTGACAGCCAGCGTAAAACTTTGTCACTCTTATGATATGTATTCTCTAATATATACCATTGGGACGTGCTCACCTAGGCACGCGCTATATCGGCACCCGGATGTAGTGTTAAATGAGCAAGGGGTTTCATCACATCGTCGCCCGGGTGTGATGGAGTATAGGCAAGGGTTCCCACATCATGGACGGGTGTGGGTAAAGAAGTTAGTCCCGCCACATCGGCGCCCGGATGTGGTGTTAAATGGCAAGGGTTCTCGCATCTTAGTGGACGGGTGCGAGTAAAGAAGTTAGTCCATGAGAGTGAGAGTAGGATTATGATTGGTAGTTGGAATATAGGATCTTTGACAGGAAAATCTATGGAGTTAGTTGACACTCTAAAAAGGAGGAGGATAGATATAGTATGTTTGCAAGAGACTAGATGGATAGGAAACAAGGCTAGAGAGATTGGTAACACAGGTTATAAATTATGGTATTGTGGAGGGGATAAACATAAAAATGATGTGGGTATAATTATAGAACCAAAAATGAAGGACAAAGTGGTGTGCGCCAACTGAGTTTCTTCTTCCGCCCGGATTCAGTGGAGCAGGTGAGCTCCGGATGTTGCGAGAGCGTTGGGGACGGGACACCCTGACGTTCCGGCACTCCTGGCCAGAGGGATAGTACTCTGGTTGTCCCTGCCAGTCAGTGGGGTCGATCACTGACCATGTCGACATGAGAGAGAGGTGGCGCTACCGAGGAGCGACAGGTTAGTCGCTGGCAGCAGATGCTGTGTTGCTGACCGGGGGAATCATTGTTGAGCTTGTTATTGGAATTCTCTCCCAGAGCCCCGAGGGCTGTTGTCGGATAGGAGTCGTGTCGTTGCTCATATTTGTGGTAGACTCCTAGGATCTGTTTGTACGGGGTGTATCCCCATTGCTTGGTGATTCTTTGATTTTTGATATCATGTTTCATCTTATGTCTTTGAGATCCTTGCAGGGTACTTACTGGGCTTTCCTTTCGAAAGCTCATCACTTTTTCCCTTCTCTCATTTCAGGTCCTGAGGAGTAGGTGACTCGAGCTCAAGAGACGTGCGAGAGTCGGGGTGGGATATTTGCTGAGGTCGGAGGATCTCCCTAACTTTTGTTTCTGAGTGAGGACACTTGGCTTAGGACCTATGTAGGGCCTGGATTTGTTAGGGCTTTGGACTCTAGTACTTTATTTTCCGCATTAGCACTCTGATTTGTATTTGGTATTATTGGATTAATAAACTTTTGAATTTATTTTGTTATCTGCTACTGTTTACTTAGGCCTTGTACTCGAGTGGGGCCCATCTCCACCTGGCTACGGTCGGCCTGTGTACTTGCCCGAGGTCCCGGGATCCTGGTCGGGGCGTTACAGATTAATATGGTATCAGAGAAATGCATATAACCGACAACCTAGTTGCCTTAGTGACATAGACAATTAAGTTGACTGAGTGTTGGGTCGGGTAGATCAGGACTTTGAACGGATACCTGATGCGCGGAGGTTCCAAGGCCGCAAGCAGCGGGCCAAGACTAAAGGGGGGGTAGTCCCCATTACTCTAATAAAGTTGAGGCGTGAGGTTGTGGGTCTGGTGTGACCCCATGTGTTGCCCAGGAGGCGGGCAGAAGACTGTTAGAGTTCTGGAGGAGCGGTGAACCAGTGTTAGCGAACCTTAGGTCCGAGAGATGGAGTAAACGTTCGAGGTTTGGGATTGAATGACTGATAGTGATATTTGAGGATAAACCCCTACTTACATGAGTTATTAGAGGGTGAAAATTTTGAGGACCTGAGGAAGAATTTTCCCGGATTAGTTTGTTACTAGATGAAAGTTATGGGTTGTTTGATTTTAAATTTCGAGGACGAAATTCTTTTAAGGGGGGAGGATTGTAAGACCCAGGTTTTTATGAGTACTCCGGGTGTTCATTTTTCTTTTACTAGTTTTAATTATTTTAATAATGGAAGGAATTTCCTAAAGTTGATTACTTGGAGTTTAGTGGTGTTATTGAGGACTATTTTATAATTTCAGGAATGTTTGTGGACTTAATGAAAATTTTACTTATCTCATAGGTTTTAAGTAAACAGGGACTTGTACGTGATTTCAAAAGAAACCTGGGCTTAAATAAAAATAAAAATAAAATAAAATAAAAAAATCATGCATGTAGAGTGAACGAACGGTGGAGATTAAGAGAGGAATTGATGAGTGGATGAATAGAGGCCACGTGGGAGGATGTGGAGCGTCCATCTATTTGATGGGTTGGATCCGAGGCAAATGTAGAGTTTATACATGTGACCTCACCGTGCGGATGGATGTGTACCGCTCATCTTTAGATGTGGATTAAATTCTAGGCATCCAAACAGATCAGAGCCTTACATCTACTCTCATTAGATGAGACCAATCCAGACCGACCATCAAGATTTTGGGATAAGCGTGAGGCACGGGATTTGATCTGAGCCCTCATCTATTCTCATCACACAAGAGCAAACCCTAGCCGCCACTACTCAACACCATGAGCTCTTTAAAGGACATCATCCCCAAACCCTAACAGCCGCCGTTGCCATTGGGAAACAAGAAGAGAGGTGAGAGGAAAGAAGAAAAGAGAAAAAAAAACTTGAGAGACTAGGATTTTTTGTTCAAAGGTGTGTTGGGCATGCTCTATGTCCATTGCTATTCCGACCCTTTTCACCGTTGGATCGTGCTGATTTTTTGTGAGATTGTTCGTGACCCTTAATTCTTCATTTTGAACGGTAAAGATTGTTTTTCGTGGCCGGGAGAGTAGGGTTCTAGGGTGTGAAACAAAACCTATCGCTGCTGGTTTCCTGCACCGACCAGTTTCATCATCTGCTTCAATCAGATAATCATTTCTAGTCTGATCGAGCTGATTTTTGGTAAGCGTGGTGAAGACTTGTCCTTCTTCAATCGGAACGGTGGAGATCTGGTTTGGACGGTCAGTTTGTCTTCAGTGTCTGTCGACATCTATACTCGGTGAGTTTCTCAAAATTCCTGCATCTCAGCTGTGTGTGTTGTTATCACATGGGGGGGGATTGGAGGATTTTCTTTGGAAGGATATGGGTATTGTGTAGATGTGATCTTTTGTGATTGATATTATAAATTTATGTTAAATTGATAGCCATGATTTCATGTGCATTTGATAGATTTGTTAAGGCTTGGAGGAATTAGAAGTTGGAAATGGACTTGTTGGGGTTGTTGTGTAAGTAAAAGGTTGAAGAAATCAGAGTTTCATGTTATGTGTGGGCAGTGGAATTGGTTTGAATGAGATTGTTATGCTTTGTATTTGTAGGCTTGGTTCACTACCTTACAAGTGATGGGCTTAGACTTGATTCGTGTATGATTGAGAGTTGAAGTATTGAGTTGACTCATTAAGTCTAGTTGAGTTCATTAGTGGGCCGAACTTGTTAATTGAACTTGTTTAGTAGGTATGGTTACTCATAAGTGTGTGAGCACTATTTGAGACCGAGTTTATGGTTTCCAGGTGTTGATTTGGAGCCTTGAGCTGCATCAGGGGAGACGCGGGGTCGCCGGTTGGTTTTATCAGTTGAGGTAAGTTACTCTTGCCTCGCTTTTACCCATTGTTTGGGGTTTCTTGGTTTGATGTATGCTATTTGTTGGCATGTCTTCTTTGTGGTATCTGTTTTTCTTGGAAGCATGCACATACATGTTTGTTTGTTCTCTTTCCTCGTATGTGTATGATTGATGTGCTTGTGGTAGTGCTGTTACTACCTGTTTGTTTGGAATGCTCTGTTGGGCTTGCCCACCCGTGGGCCGACACTTGGCTGTAGGCACTCGTGGTGCTTGTGTGCAGCTAGGTAGGTATGCGTCAGTGGAGTGAGCGGGCTCGCTGAGTATAGCCTCCTGTTGTCTGGCATGAAACCATAGAGATACGCAGTACTTGTGTGCTGGCCGGGTAGGTGTGCGCCAACTGAGTTTCTTCTTCCGCCCGGATTCAGTGGAGCAGGTGAGCTCCGGATGTTGCGAGAGTGTTGGGGACGGGACACCCTGACGTTCCGGCACTCCTGGCCAGAGGGATAGTACTCTGGTTGTCCCTGCCAGTCAGTGGGGTCGATCACTGACCATGTCGATATGAGAGAGAGGTGGCGCTACCGAGGAGCGACAGGTTAGTCGCTGGCAATAGATGCTGTGTTGCTGACCGGGGGAATCATTGTTGAGCTTGTTATTGGAATTCTCTCCCAGAGCCCCGAGGGTTGTTGTCGGATAGGAGTCGTGTCGTTGCTGATATTTGTGGTAGACTCCTAGGATCTGTTTGTACGGGGTGTATCCCCATTGCTTGGTGATTCTTTGATTTTTGATATCATGTTTCATCTTATGTCTTTGAGATCCTTGCAGGGTACTTACTGGGCTTTCCTTTCGAAAGCTCATCACTTTTTCCCTTCTCTCATTTCAGGTCCTGAGGAGTAGGTGACTCGAGCTCAGGAGACGTACGAGAGTCGGGGTGGGATATTTGCTGAGGTCGGAGGATCTCCCTGACTTTTGTTTCTGAGTGAGGATACTTGGCTTAGGACCTATGTAGGGCTTGGATTTGTTAGGGCTTTGGACCCTTGTACTTTATTTTCCGCATTAGCACTCTGATTTGTATTTGATATTATTGGATTAATAAACTTTTGAATTTATTTTGTTATCTGCTACTGTTTACTTAGGCCTTGTACTCGAGTGGGGCCCGTCTCCACCTGGGTACGGCCGGTCTGTGTACGTGCCCGAGGCCCCGGGATCCGGGTCGGGGCGTTACAACAGGAATGAGGAAGAAAAATCTATATTAGATTTTGCTTTTGCTCATGATTTGGTGTTGACCAACACTTGCTTTAAGAAAAGGGAATCACACTTGATTACCTTTAAGAATGGGGGTAATTGTAGCCAAATTGACTTTCTTGTTACAAGAAGAAGGGATAAATCTATTTGTAAAGATTGCAAGGTTATATCTAGAGAAGCATTAATCACACAACATAGGTTGGTGGTGTTGTATGTGAAAAAAAAGGGCATAGTAAAAATAGAAATGAGGGCTAAGCAAAGTAGGATTAGATGGTGGGCGTTAAAAGGAACCAACCAATTAACATTTAAGGATAAAATATCGGAAGAAGGAGGCACAAATGTGAAAGATGATGCAAACACCTTATGGAAGGAGATGTCAAATCGTATTGAGAAAATTGGAAGTGAGCAAGGGACTGGGACCTCGACCACAGGAATCATGGTGGTGGAATGAAGAGGTTCAAAAGGCTATTAAAGAGAAAAGATATTGGTATAAGAAATTACCCATAGCTAAGAATGGAGAAGTCTTTGAAAAGTATAAAAAGGCAAAAAATAAGGCCAAGAAAGCGGTTATCGAGGCCTGAGGTAAATCCTTAGCTGATTTATACCAAAAGTTAGGGACACGAGAAGGGGAAAAGGAAGTATACAAGATAGCAAGGCTAAGAGATAAAAAAGGGAAAGATTTGAACCAAATCAAGTGCATTAAGGATGAGTCTCAATAGGTCTTGACAGGAGATAAGGACATCAAGGAAAGATGGAGAAACTACTTTGATCACTTGTTCAATGCAAGTCATGAGGATAACTTTATGGATTTTTATGCATCAACGATAGAAAGGAACTTTAGCTATACACGTAAGATCAGGCCTAGCGAAGTCAAGGAGACACTGGGAAAAATGAAGGCTGGAAAAGCTTGTGGCCCAGATGGTATCCCGATTGAAGTTTGGAAGTGCCTTGGAGAAGTAGGGGTAGAGTGGTTAACCAAACTCTTCAACTCTATCCTCAAAGGGGGAAAAATGCCAGACGACTAGAGAAAGAGCATTTTGGTTCCTATTTATAAGAATAAGGGAGATATTCAAAATTGCACCAACTACCGTGGCATTAAGTTAATGAGTCGTATGATGAAACTCTAGGAGAGGGTAATAGAACATCGACTCAGGTATATCACGAAGGTGTCAGATAACCAATTTGGTTTTATGCCAGGTAGATCTACAACAGAAGCCATTTTCCTATTAAGAAACTTGATGGAGATCTACAGAGAAAAGAAGAAGGATCTCCATATGGTTTTTATTGACCTAGAGAAAGCATATGATAGGGTACCAAGACAAGTCCTTTGGTCAGTATTGGAGAGGAAAAATATTCATGTAAAATATATAAATATTATTAAAGATATGTATGAGGGAGCGGTTACAAGTGTGAAAACAGTAGGAGGCGATACAGAGGAGTTTCCTATAACAGTCGGTCTACATCAGGGATCGGCCTTGAGCTCATACTTGTTTACCCTAGTAATTTATGAATTAACTAGTTATATCCAAGATGACATCCCATGGTGTATGTTGTTTGCGGATGATGTTGTCCTAGTGGATGAGACTAGAGATGGAGTAAATCAAAAGCTAGAATTATGGAGAAACACTTTAGAAAGTAAAGGCTTTAGGTTAAGTAGAAGTAAGACAGAATATATGCACTGTAATTTTAGTCTAAGTAGGAGAGATGAAGGAGAAGTGAAACTAGGGGGGTGGTAGTGCCTAAGGTTAACCATTTTAGGTATTTAGGTTCCATTTTCCAGAATGATGGGATGATAGATGAAGACGTAACCCATAGAATCAAAGCTGGATGGTTGAAATGGAGAAGTGCCACGGGGGTGTTATGTGATAAAAAGATGCCTAACAAAATAAAGGAAAAATTTTATAGGACAGCAGTTAGACCGGTCATGCTATACGGGAGCGAGTGTTGGGCAACTAAAGTTCAACATATGCATAAGATGAATGTGGCCGAAATGAGAATGTTAAGATGTATGAGTGGTCATACAAGATTGGATAAGATTAGAAATGAACACATCCGACAGAGGGTCCATGTTGCACCAATTGAAGATAAAATACGAGAAGGGCGTTTAAGATGGTTTGGACACGTACGCTTGAGACCCCCAGGTACTCCAGTTCAAAAATGTGATAGTTTAGTTGTAGAAGGTAAGAAGAGGGGTAGAGGTAGGAATAGGATTACGTGGAGAGAGGTGGTGTCTAAGGACCTATGTATGTTAGATATTGAGCCGGATCTTGCTTTTGACAGAGCGACATGGAGACAATGAATTCATATAGCCGACCCCGCCTAGTATAGGATTACCGATAAGTCGGCTAAGGACACTTAGCCGACTTATGTATGTTAGATATTGAGCCGGATTTTGCTTTTGACAGAGCGACATGGAGACAATGAATTCATATAGCCAACCCCGCCTAGTATAGGATAACCGATAAGTCGGCTAGAAGGTTTTCCTTCATTAGCTTAGCTTTGTTTGTAAGGATACTGTTCTGCTGCTAACATCCCAATCTTCATAAAAATTATCTTTTGTTATTATTATTTATTTATGTATTTTTATATTTCATTTTATTTCATTTTATTTCAGTTTATTTCATTTCCTTTTATTTTATTTTTATTTCATATTTGAGAGCGACATGAAACAGAGAATCCATATAGCCGACCCCATCTAGTATGGGATTAAGGCTTAGTTGTTGTTGTTGTTGTTGTGCGAGCCTTCACAAATTGTGTGCCAGACTTCACAAGTTGTGTGTTGTGGCCCGCACATCGAGGACACTTTGATTGACCACACAATCAGGAAGGTGTCGCACACAATATCTAGGTGTGCGCACAAGAAAAATAAAATTTTGTGTGCGAGCCTTCACAAATTGTGTGTCAAGCTTCACAAGTTGTGTGTTCTGGCACACACATCGAGGAAAATTTGATAGTACACACAATCAGGAAGGTGTCGCACACAATATCTAGTTATGCACACATGAAAAATAAAATTTTGTGTGCTAGCCTTAACAAAAATTGTGCGAGGCTACAAAAGTTGTGTGTTGTGGCCTGTAAATCGAGGAAACTTTGATTGCGCACAAAATCAGGAATATTTCGCACACAATATCTAGGTGCGCGCACACGAAAATAAATTTTTGTGTACGAGCCTTCACAAATTGTGTGTCAGGCTTCACAAGTTGTGTGTTGTGGCCCACACATCGAGGAAACTTTGATTGCGCACACAATCATGAAGGAGTCGCACACAATATCTAGGTGCGCGCACACAGAGAATAAAATTTTGTGTGCCAGCCTTCATAATTTGTGTACAAGGCTTCAAAGGTTGTGTGCTTTGGCCCGCATATCGAGGAAAATTTTATTGCGCACACAATCAGGAAGGTGTCACACAAAATATCTAGGTGTGCGCACACGTAAAATAAAATTTCGTGTGGAGCCTTCACAAATTTTGTGCAAGGCTTCACAAGTTGTGTTGTAGCGCGCACATCGACGAAACTTTTATTACGCACACAATCAGGAAGGTGTCGCACAAAATATCTAGGTGTGCGTACACAGAAAATAAAATTTTATTTGCGAACCTTCACAAATTGTGTGCCAGGCTTGATAAGTTGTGTTGTAGCGGGCACAATCAGAAAACTTTGATTGTGGACACAATCAAGAAGTTGTCGCGCACAATATCTTGGTATGCGCGCACGAAAAATAAAATTTTGTGTGCGAGCCTTTACAAATTGTGTGCAAGGCTTCACAAGTTGAGTGTTGTGGCATGCGCATCGAGGAAACTTTGATTGCACACACAATCAGGAAGATTTCGCACAAACAATCAAGGTGCGCGCACACAAAAAAAAAAATTTGTGTGCGACCTTCACAAATTGTGTGCCAGGCTTCAAAAGTTGTGTGTTGTGGCCCGCACATCGAGGAAACTTTGATTGACCTTACAATCAGGAAGGTGTCGCACACAATATCTAGGTGCGCGCACATGGAGAATAAAATTTTGCGTGCGAGCCTTCATAAATTGTGTGCGAGGCTTCACAAGTTGTATGTTTTGGCCAGCACATCGAGGAAACTTTGATTGTGCACACAATTAGGAAGGTGTTACACACAATATCTAGGAGCGCGCACATGAAAAATAAAATTTTGTGTGCGAACCTTCACAAATTGTGTGTGAGGCTTCACAAGTTTGTGTTGTAGCGCACACATCGAGGAAACTTTGATTACGCTCACAATCAGGAAGACGTTGCACACAATATCTTGTTACGCACACACGAAAAATAAAATTTTGTGTGCGGGTCTTCACAAAAATTGTGCAAGGCTACAAAAGTTGTGTGTTGTGGCCCGTAAATCCAAGAAACTTTTATTGTGCACACAATCAGGAAGGTTTTGTACACAATATCTAGGCGCGCACACACGGAAAATAAAATTTTGTGTGCGAGCCTTCACAAATTGTGTGACAGGCTTTACAAGTTGTGTGTTGTGGCCCGCACATCGAGGAAAGTTTGATTGCGTACACAATCAGGAAGGAGTCGCACACAATATCTAGGTGTGCGCACATAGACAATAAAATTTTGTGTGCGAGCCTTCATAATTTGTGTACGAGGCTTCACAAGTTTGTACTGTGGCCCGCACATCGAGGAAACTTTTATTGCGCACACAATCAAGAAGATGTCGTACACAATATCTAAGTGTGCTCACACGTAAAATAAAATTTCGTGTGCGAGCCTTCACAAATTGTGTGCAAGGCTTCACAAGTTGTGTGTTGTGGCGCGCACATTGAGTTAACTTTGATTGTGCACACAATCTGGAAAGTGTTGCACACAATATCTAGGTGCGCTCACACAGACAATAAAATTTTGTGTGCTAGCCTTACAAATTGTGTTCGAGGCGTCCCAAGTTGTGTGTTGTGGCGCGCACATCAAGGAAACTTTGATTGCGCACACAATCAGGAAGGGGTTGCACACAATATCTAGGTGCGAGCACACGTATAATAAAATTTTGTGTGCGAGCCTTCACAAATTGTGTGCGATGCTTCACAAGTTGTGTAGTGTGGCGCGCACATTGAGGAAACTTTGATTGCGCACACAATCAAGAAGGTTTCGGACAAAATATTTAGGTGCGCGCACACGGAAAATAAAATTTTGTGTGTGAGTCTTCACAAATTGTGTGCGAGGCTTCACAAGTTGTGTTCTTTGGCCCGCACATCGAGGAAACTTTGATTGTGAACACAATCAGGATGGTGTCGCACACAATATCTAGGTGTGCGCACACGGAGAATAAAATTTTGTGTGCGAGCCTTCATAAATTATGTGTAGGGCTTCACAAGTTGTGTAGGAGAATGTATATTTAAAAATTTTTAAATTATTATTTAACATTAATAAATGTTTAATATCAAAATTGAGTTTTAATATAATAATAATTATATTTTAACAAATGTTATTTGTTATGTGGAATATAAGTAAATTATTTTATTAAGTTTCTAAATATTATATTAATATTTTAATATAATAAATTAAATTTAAAAGTGTTGTGACCAGTATTGGCTGGTTACAACACCCCAAGTAAGATACCTTGCGGTAACCCCCCAAGGTATCCTAGAACGCACCAATCAGTTCCCTTGCATACTTCCCACGTTATTTAGCAAAAAAGCCCCCTACATCTCCTATATTTTCATTCCAACTCTCAACACCCATATTATTTCTCATGTACTTTTAATAAAGAAGCCATCAACTTTCTAATATTCGCAAACAAGTCTTTCCTATAAATGAGAGAGTCGATTTCTATTTAAACCCTGTTTGTCTTAGAAATCCCAAATACGTCCCTACTTGTTTTTAACTAGAGAGAGGGTGCAAATTTCATTTTAGTCCTCGACCTTTCTGTAATTAACAAAGGTCCTTATGGCTCCATTAAACCTAATTAAGGTTTTAATCCATTTAATCTCTCTTTTCCAACTAGTCCAAGTTTGAGGAATTCCTTCAATCAAATAAAAAAATTTAAAGAGAAATAAAAATCATTTATTCATAAAATTCCTGTATTTTACAACCCCGGGGGTGGCCCATAAGGACCCTCTGTATGCCCCTTCTACTCCCTTAGGGATGACAAGTATTGCTACAACACTTCCTTCCATCTTGCCTTTCTCGATCGAAGACTCACGGGGTCTAAGCTAGGCTGAGGGGGCCTGACCAACTTTTGGCACGCACATCTCGGTTGGCCATGCGGCCCTGCCCCCCTGTTCAGGTGCATCCGAATTGATCATGCTGCCATGCTCCCCTGGTCAGGTGCATCCGAGCTAATCATAAGACCCTGTCCCCCTTAGTCGGGTGCATCCGAGCTGGGTTGTAAAGCCCACAAGTAGCTCCATGTCACCCTTTAATTGTTAAGAGTTTAAGGTGGCATTTAGGTGCTCGTCCCCAAAGGAGTGGTGAGGTCACTCTTTGAGCCAAGAGCCACCCTTGGTGATTCTTCGGTCGTGTTCATTTTGCGCCTCTTGGGTGACAGAGCGGCCTTTTCCAAGGGGCCTTAACAGACGACATAATAGGGTCTGCTCCATCTTTTTTGAGGGATAGGGTTGCGCCGCGGATTCTAGGTTCTATCTATCAGTTAATGTGTGATGTGTCGAATAGCCCAACTGATGTATCACAAAATCTCTATTTTGTTAAACAAAGATCGCGAGGTGTGTTTCTCCTTTAAGAGACGCATCTCATATTGCAGAAATTTGTTTCACCATAGTACGAAGAATCCAAACTGTCGTATTATTCATATGGCAAGACATATGCACAATTCAACTTATAACTGCACCAGGTATTCCTAAAATTGTTGATTATCCCAATGAAACCACAAAAGTATTTTTTATCCATCTAGCACTATGAGCTTCTGAAGTATACTTCGCTCCCCTTAAACTCGCATTAAGCCCTATGTTCATGACTACCTCCGGTTTGATTCCTACATTAAAAGAAAACTGTGAAAACATGGACAAACAAGATGACCTACCTGATTTAAAATAAATAACCCCTAAAGATTGAAAATGCAATTTGTGAAAAATCTATTGCCTTGGTTGCCTCACAAGAAGCGCTAGTTTATAGTCCCAAGATGGACTCCTCGTCGATGTCTTGCAGTGATCGCGTTGTCTTGTCCTGTTCAACCTATCCTCCTCTGTTGAACCCATTTGTTATCATGCCAAATGTTTAACCTTCTCCTTGGTAGCTTGGCATTCTCATACGCTTGTATCCGTAATTCATCTAACTCATTCAATTAAAGCATTTTTTTTTGCATGTTGCCTACAAATCCAAGTTCAACTGTCTTGTTGCCCAATTTGCCTTATACTCCAACTCGAGTGGAAGGTGGAATACCTTCCCAAACACTAGCTTATATGGAGACATCCCCAAAGTTGTCGTCGTTCGATAGGACCATAGAGTGTCATCCAATTGGGCGGACCAATCCTTCTGGGTGGGGCATACTGTTTTTTCAAGGATTGTCTTAATTTCTCTATTGGATATTTTTGCTTGGCCATTACATTGTAGGTGATATGGTGTGAACAACTTATGAGTGACCCCATATCTTGACAGTAAATTATTGAAGCTCTTGTTGCAAAAATGTGACCCCCTATGACTAAGATGGCTCTTGGCGTACCAAAGCGTGTGAAAATATTCTTCTTTAAAAATTTGATAACTACCTTTGAGTTATTTGATGGTAATGTTACTGCTTCCACCCATTTGGACACATATTTCACAATGACCAAGATGATGAGTGCACAAAGAAATGTTTTTAGTTGCTTAAAAGGGAAGGCATCAGGCGCTCTCTCTCTCTCTCTCTCTCTCCAAATAGTAGCGGTTACAATCTAACGACCTTCAACATTTGATGAAAAGTTGCCTCCTCGATGATTGACACGTGGGTCATGATCTCTCCAATGCTTTGAGATGATTGCATAGAGAATAACATTCATCATGGTATCCGTCGACTTCTTTAGAAGAGGGCGTTTCGCCGAAAAGTTGTGGGTTCAGAAACCAAGAATCATGCAAAGTACTGATTTCGTCAGCTCTAGTTTGTTTCAAGGAATAGATCGTAAGAAGACAACGAAGTGCGGACACCTAAGTTAAGTTGTTTAAGCCAAATAAAAAATTTGCTTATTTGAGCCGGTTGAACCAGTTTCAAAAAACAAGTCATACTGTGAGTAGACATCCTAATTGATGAGTGCATAATTATACATATTTTCTTACCATATTTCCATGCACTTTTGCATCCAATTTAGCATAGTTTCTCCTACTTTTGTGTGATTTTGGGTGTTTTGTGTAAATTGGCAGATAATTCAGCACTTTGGAGAAAAGAAGAAAATTCTGGAGAAATTCGGAGCGAGAAGTACCAAAACAAAGCACGACACGCCCACTGACACGAGCATGTCTATGGGCGTGTGAATTCAAATCAAAATCAATAAAGAAGCCCACTAAGATTGTTGAATACATGGCCATGTGACAGATGACACGGCCATGTGACAAAAAGGACATGGCCGTGTGACATATGACATGGGTGTGTGGCGCAAAGTTTGAAACTTATAAAAGACCATCGATTCTACTTTTGAGGGAACTTTTTGGTGTATCCTGGAATTGACAGCTAGGGTTTTGAGGATAAGTTGAAGACGGAGCGAAGCATCTTGCCAAGGAGTCTATGAGTCTTCTTATACTTTCTTCCTTAGTTATTGTGATGTCTTTCATTAGCCTGAAAGGCTAAACCCCTTTATGGTGCCTCGGGTCCTTGAACTCTTAGATAAACTCGTGAATCTTTCTTTTTAATATTAGTTTCATCTTTATTTATCTCTGATAATTATCTATTTATGTTTAATATGGTCTTTTAGTGTGAAAGCGCCGGCCATACTATCATAATTGTTTGATGCATAACGAGGGATCGCGGTCTAACTAGGTCTTAGCATAGACAATAAGACAGGGGGGGCATGCCGAGGGACCGAGTGGCCGCTTGGGTTGCCTTGCAACCTCAACTCACTTTCCGGATTAGGGTAAAACCGAATATAAAGAACCATAGAACACCAGTAATGATGCAGTCGTACGTCGAGTAGCTCCATGCGGCTAGGGTTTGGTTGTCGAGGGATCGGGACCAAACTAAATTAGGGTTCTTCACGGTCTAAGAATAAATAAATCAAGAAACTAATATTAAAGGATTAATCATGAGGGATTCTTAGAGGGATAGTGATCCGAGGTGCCATGCCCTTCTGATTGATAAATCTCAACTTGCCAACTATCACTTTAGTTTAGTTTGATTAGGTTTTAGGTAAGGACAATTCATCAACCATCTTTTCCAGGCTAGATAATAAAGTCCTAGTAAGTACTAGTGCCGGTCCCTGTGGATTAGACTACCCTAACCTACGAGTACTTTACTACTTGAGCGACCCCGTGCACTTGCGGCCTAACAGCACTCATCAAATTTTTGGCGTTGTTATTAGGGATCAGCCTTCTAGGAACATTAAGGTTTTGTTACTCTGGTATTTTAGGTTTAGTTTTAATTTTTGCTCTACCTATCCTATCTTATCCTTTCTTCTTTATCTTTAAAAAAAAACCAAAAAAAAAAAAAAATTGACTTTTGAATTTGATTTTGCTTCTTTCCGTAGAGGTACTAGTGCATGACAAGAAGTAGGGCTCCATATGCAGTGGAAGTACCTGACCCAGATTTTGAGTGTCACCTCCGTCGTCAAATACAAGAAATCATTCTAAAAAAGACAACAACAGCAGAATCTAGTACAAAAGTCAATCAACCAGTAGTGATGGCGGCACCAACCCGTTCTATTACAGTCTTGCGAAGCCAAGCCTTGACAGCATTGGCTCAAGCATCAACCCACCACCCAATGATGGACATGATTTTGAATTAAAACATCACATCATCCAGATGATTCAAAATCAAAGCCAGATTGACGGATTCCAAAATGGAGACCTGTATGCACACTTATCAACCTTCTTGGAGATCAGTAACATCACAACAGTTAGAGGAGTACCTACCGATGCAGTCCGTCTCAGGTTATTCCCATTTTCGCTAAGAGGTCGAGCCAAACAGTAGCTAAAGTCATTACCTCCAGGATCGATTACCTCATGGGGAAAGTTAGCTGAGAAATTCCTAACAAGGTACTTCCCACTGTCGAAAATCACAAAATTGAGGAGTGACATATCATCCTTCAAATAACTAGAGTCAGAAACATTATATGACACCTTGGAAAGGTACAAGGAGATGCTTAAGAAGTGTCCATAGCATGGGATAGAAGACTGGACACAAGTCCAGACTTTCTATAATGGACTCAACATAGCTCCAAAATAGTTGTTGGATGTAGCTGCTAGTGGATCTCTTTGCAACAAGGAACCTGAAGCGGCCAAGGAGCTGATTGAAGAGATGGCAGTTAATCAATAGCAGTGGAGCTCTGAAAGAAATAATACCAAACCAAGACAATCCGCAGGGGTCTCTCAGATTGATGTATTGACTAACTTGGTAGCAAAGGTGGATGCGTTGAGAAAACGGATAGACAATATGACTCTTCAGCAACAAGCACCAGTCATGAATTGTGGAATATATGGAGATCAATCAAGCATAGAACCAGTATGGTACCCGTGGAACAGGTTAACTTCGTAGGTAGTCAAAATAGATTTTAGAATAATCCGTATAGTTCTACCCACAACCCTGGATAGAGGAATCATCCAAACTTCTCATGGTGCAACCTAGGACAAGGTCAAGGACAACAAAAACCAACTCAACCACCCGGATTCCAGTAACTCTCACAAGACAAGAAGAGCCCAATTAGCATGGAGAACATCTTCACACAATACATACGAACAAATGATGATCGCATGAATAGAAACAAAGAATACATGAGGAATTATCAGGCATCATTGCAGAACTTGGAGCACCAGGTGACCCAAATTGAAAAATCTTTGGCCGACGACCGCTTGGCTCTCTCCTCAGCAATACTGAAGTGAATCCAAAAGAATCAGTGAAAGCCATCACCCTCAGGAGTGGAACAGAATTATCCCTACCTCCAACCAAAGATCAGAAGAATACAACAAAAGAAGAGGAAGGGGAGCGATCAGAGGAGACAAGGGATACAAACCTGGGAAAGGAAAAGCAAGCTCTAATGGTGTGAGAATACCAACCAAAACTACCTTACCCTGCCAAGGTGAAAAGGGACCAATAAGAGAAGTAGCTCAAGAAATTCTTAGAGATGTTAAAACACCGCACATCAACGTCTCATTCGTGGAAGCTCTCTCCCAGATGCCAAGATATGCAAAATTTTTTAAGGAGCTTCTCACTAACAAAAGGAAACTGGAGAAGGTGTCCAAAGCAACTCTGAGTGAGCAATGTTTAGCAATCCTCAGCAACACAATCCCAAAGAAGAAAAAAATTCTGGAGGCTACATAGTCCCATGCACTATAGGGGGATTGGTGGACGAGAACGCATTAGCGGATCTTGAAGCAAGTGTCAACCTCATGCCATACAAAATTTTACATAAATTATAACTCGGCGAACCCAAGCCAACGAAGGTAACACTACAGATGGCCGATCGATCAATCCGTCATCCACGAGGAATCATTGAGGATGTATTAGTCAAAGTAGATAAGATTATCATCCCAGTGGACTTCATCATACTTGACCTGGACAATCAAGTAGAGGTATCTCTCATCCTTGGGAGATCGTTCCTGAAAATAGCACAGGCTTTATTTGACATCAAGGACGGACAAATAACACTAAGAGTCGGAGATGAGCGAGTTGAGTTCAAGCTTCAATCTGCTATGCAACACCCCACGGAGTCTGACGATTCCTGCTACTTTGTTGATCATATTGACAATCTCGTTTCTAACTTTGTGCAGGATAAACTGCTAAAGGACCAACTCGAGGACATCTTTTCGGATGAAACACTCCCTTGGGGTGGAGGAAAAGGAGGACGACCAAAAACATGAACAACCAGGTCCTTTCACAAAAGAGAAAAATTTTGTGGGGGACAAGGTAGAGGTCAGGCAATAAGAGCAACCCACTACTGGGATCATCCTGTGAGTACGAATTCATTTTCTATTTAAGCATTCAGGCCTTGGAGAACTGTCCTCCCAGCTAGGAAGTTGAAAGGTACACTTATTCAAACCCCCATGAGTGTGCAGGTACGTTAAGCTAGTGACGTAAAACAAGCGCTTCTTGGGAGGCAGCCCAAGCTTAGTAATTTTAGGTAGTCTTTTAGTTAGCTTTCATGATTATGATTATTTTATGTTTATGTGTAGGTATACATTAGTGTTGACACTATTATTTTTTATGGCGCTCAATAATTTTATGATTCCGAAGTGTTTTACCGACTAATTTTTGTCTTTGGAGTCTATAACATTTTGGTGCAGGTGAAAACAGAGCAAAAGCCACAAACGTAGGAGGTTACAGGGCAGTACACTCCCTTCCACATGGGCGTGTACCAGACCGTGTGGTTCACGGGACAAAAAGAAAACGAGCGCCAGAAGACAAAGACCCACACACCCATCCACACGGGCATGTAGCGGGGCGTGTCGCGCTTAGCAAAACGCGATGAAGCAGAAGTCCATATACAGAGCGCCACACGCCCAGCGACACGGGAGTGTCGCGCTCGGGAAGAAAACATAGAGAAATAAGATGTAAGACAAAGGGCCACACTCCCACGCACGCGGGCGTATGACCAATCCACACGAGCGTGTGGCCAATCCACACAGTCATGTTGGTAACGACACGGTCGTGTCCCGCCTAGAGATTCAGAAATCTGGGGTGTTAATCGCAAAAGGAGGGGCGCCGCTGCCACAAATAGCGCCCTTCTCTTTTTTATTCTCCTCCAAATGACGATACCTGACTCCAAATATGCCGTCCCACACTCTAGCCAAGCAGCCACCACCAACCCGATTTGCCACCTCTGTTCATCAACACCACCGTGTCACGCTCACACACGCCCATGTCCATCACTAACACCGACGAGGCATTGGGTTGAAGAAGCAAGTTCCCGATCAACCTCCAAAGAGGAAGAGGGGAGAAGGAAGCTCCCAGGACCCACCTGCGCAGAGCTTTGGATCAGAGATCCATAATAGGAGGTATGCAGTCCTACGCCACAAGAGCTTTGGGGAAACACTAGCTATTAACACGATTGAGGAAACGGCGTACCTGGAGCTCATATTAGAGGTCCTCTCCACCTTCACGATTACCCATAGAGACTTGCTGCTCTCATAGCACAAAGCCGATCAGATATAGTTCCAGTTAAGAGGGGCGATGCACATGATGAGCTATACCGAGTTCGCCCTCCACCTGGGACTGTACTATGAGGAGTATAAATGGACCGATGAATACAGCACCCTCGACATCCGCAGACCACCCACGAGGTTAGAGCTTTGACTATTGGTTGACGCTCAGCACAAAGGCGAGGTACGACCCGACGCGGTCGAAGGCCAATACTCTTAGGACCCTCGACCTCAAATTTATCCACTACGTCCTCGTGCATTCCACTACAGGGTGAGGCGACAGCACGGGGGTAGTCAACACCCGAGACTTCCTCTACCTATCGAGCATGGCAAAGGGATTCCTGATCCACCTCGGGTGGGTTGTCACCCAGTTCCTGCTCCATCAAGGCACCTATCCCAATATCCAGACCATCTTTGCGGGCCCTTACATCACTAGACTTGCCCGGAGGATGGGTTTGTTGGTAGGAGGAGCCACAGAGAGACAGACGATGGCAGGAGGGACCGTGGAGATCACGTTGGAGACACTACGGGCTCTCAGGATAGTCTGACCGATCTAGACCTCCAGAGGGACCATTTACTGAGTTATCGAGTCAAACAAGACTTCGAGGCAGGAGCCAGCAGACTCGGCCATAGCAGGACCGAGCACTACGCCGCCATCTCCTTCATCGCCGCTACCAGTACCTACACTAGCTCCATGACGGACCCCAGTCTAGCACGATACACAACTAGACTGGCTGATGGGGGTCGTCTACTTTTTTATCCAGCAAGGTGGTCACCAGTACCCACCCCCACCACTTGCACCTACACGCACCACGAGAGACTTAGGAGTGGAGGTCAGCGATGGCACCAATACCGCTGGTGACGAGGATGAGGAGCACGATGACTGAGCACTAAGAGTTTTCTTTTTATTTTATCACCACTTTTGTACTTTTCTTTTATTTTCAAAAACCGAGGCACCACGATTTCGCTACTTCTATATATTATATTTCGAACATCACTTTCGTGCTTCTTATATCACATGGTACATTGGAAATCATGCCACAATAATTTGTCAGGAATATTCACACGAGCACCACCACTCAGTTAAGTAGAGTAATCCCTTCTTCCTTTGTTTTTGATTTTGTATGCCATATTCTCTTGATTATGTATACATTGCGTACATTGGGGACAATGTATAGTTTAAGTATGTGGGAGAGAGTAGCTATACTTATTTGATTATGATGAGTACTAGTTTAAGATGATCCATGATAGTTAATGATTGAGAGTCCTCTTGGGATCTAGGTTGACATTAGCATTAGGTGTCAATTTTTTCAAAAGTATATATATTTAGTCTTACTTTTACTTGCCACCTCACAAAAACTTGAGCACAAACCCAGACTTTGTGGTCACTTACCCACTTAGATTTGGATTTCAGTTAGTCTAACCATCTAAGAATTAGTTTTTTAATTTCATCTTTATTTAAAAAATAAATAAATAAATAATAAATAATCCTGGAATAAAGGAAAGTCTGATCCATTAGGGATGCCCTACCAATGTGAGAAAGATGGTAGAAAGAGCTATCACCATTGAAGCGTGAAAGCCGCTCTTAAGTAGTCGAATATTGGGCATCACAAATGTTCACTTGATGACCTATCGAGGGAAAAGGTTATCTTATTGGATGTATGAAGCTGCTACCCCCAACTAAAAGAGTCAAAAACAGTAGGTTCAAACTAGCTTGGCCAAGCCTGAGCTAATAAGTGGCACCATAGAAATTGTTACACATACACAAGTAGGGAGTTCTAGTATAAAGTAGGACCTATTTACAAATAAAAACTTTCTTGCACCGGACACTATGCTTCCCCGGATACCAGAGGGACTCCCAAGTATTTATGAGATCGAAGATTAGGCACTCATCATCTCGCTTATATTCTATATTTTTCTTTGCTTGTGGACAAGCAAACGTGTAAGTGTGTTGGTATTTGATGAGTGCATAATTATACATATTTTCTTACCATATTTCCATGCACTTTTGCATCCAACTTAGCATAGTTTCTCCCACTTTTGTGTGTTGTTTGGTGTTTTGTGTAAATTGACAGATAATTCAGCACTTTGGAGAAAAGAAGCAAATTATGGAGAAATTCGGAACGAGAAGTACCAAAACAGAGCACGACATGCCCACCCACACGGTTGTGCCCATGAGCGTGTGAATTCAAATCAAAATCATAAGGGCGCTTAGATTGTTGAAGATATAGCCGTGTGATAGATGACACGGCCGTATGACAAAAAGGACACGGCCATGTGATAGATGATACCCCCTGTAGCGTAAAGTCTGAAACTTATAAAAGGTCGTCAATTCTACTTTTGCGAGGACTTTTTGGCATATCCAGGAATCAACAGCTAGGGCTTAGGGGAGAAGCTGAAGGTTGAGGAAGCATCGTGTTAGGGAGCCAATAAGTATTCTAATGTTTTCTTCCTCAGTTATTGTGACGTTTTCATTAGGATGAGAGGCTAAACCCCTTTTGGTGCCTCGGCTCCTTGAACTCTTAGATGAACTCGTGAATTTTTCTTTTTAATATTAGTTTCGTCTTTATTTATCTCTGAGAATTGTCTATGTATGCTTAATATAGTTTGTTAGTGCGAAAGCACCAGTCATACTATCAGAATTGTTTGATGCATGACGAGGGATCTCTGCCAAACTAGGTCTTGGAATAGACAATAAGAGGAGGGGGACGCTGAGGGATCAGGTAGTCGCATGGGTTGCCTTGCAACCTCAACTCACTTTCCGGATTAGGATAAAATCGAATATAAAGAACCATAGAACACCAGTAATGATGCAATCGCACGTCGAGTAGCTCCGTGCGGTTAGGGTTTGGTTGTCGAGGGATCACTGTCTAAGAATAGATAAATCAAGAAACTAATATTAGAGGATTGATCATGAGAGATTCTTAAAGGAATAGTAATCCGAGGTGTCATGCCCTTCTGATTGATAAATCCCAACTTGCCAACTGTCACTTTAATTTAGTTTGATTAGGTTATAGGTAAGGGAAATTCATCAACCATCTTTTCCAGGCTAGATAATAGAGTCCTAGTGAGTACTAGTGCCGATCCTTGTGGATTCAACTACCCTACTCTCAGGGTACTTGATCCGATACAACCGCAAGTGTACGGGTCGTAACAAGTAATAGAGTGGACTTGAAAGTCGGGTTATCAATCCTCAGGGAGATGGAAGTACTAATACCCACTATTCATCTACTATCTAGTCTATCCAAAGGTGGTTGATTATAATAGTTCTAAACTAATCAAATGAAAACACAAACAAAGGAATCGAGTTGCTCTTAAGGTTGAACAATCATAAAAGGGGGATGCTCGGACAATTGAATACCCTTTGGACTTCTAAAGGGTGAATGCTACTCTCTATCTCGACATTTGGTTGATCATTGGCCAAGGGTTCCTATGGTGCTTTCACTCCCTCTCTCGAGGCAAGTTACCAATCCTAGTGCCCTTACCGATGATGTTCTAGGGAACCTAATTCTTGGAGGGATTATGGGAATAATACATCTAAAGGACTCGCTCTCTTTAGTACCCGGGTTCCCTGTATACTCACAATCTCCTCTATTGGAGATGGTCTACATTCGCTTCTTCCCCCATATGAACTACGGAAATCCCTCCCGGCTCTTACAACGTAGAGGGATTAACTTACATTAAAATATCCAATAGACTCAATGAGATTCAAACAATCAAAGATAGAGAGATAACATTAATTAAAACATGTCCAAGGGTTCATCAATCATCCAAGCATCTATAAGATTAGTCCTCAATGAAAAGGGGGCAACAATACAAAACAAAGATGAAAGCAAACAAGAAAATCATAATGAATGACACTAATAAATGCACCGTTGATGGCTTCCTTGATCCTCTTCTAATGATTCCCTTCTTCTTGCTCCAATAGCTTCAAGATGACAATCTTCAAGCTTTCCCCAAGATTAGACTCTTTCCCCAAGCTGCTTCCTCCTCCTCTAAACCCTCATTAGTCATCTTTTATACCTCTAGGGTTTTAGGGGTTAGATTTACCAATTTACCCCCTTCCTAGGTCTGCAGATTCGCTAAACTTGACGATATACGGGTGTATACCAGCTCGTATATGGGTCACTCACCTCCATACGGTCTATCATACGGGCTGTATATCAGCCCGTATACGTGCCAGCCACATCGATACGGTCTATCATACGGGCCGTATACTGGCCCGTATTCCCTTCAGGTGCCAGTATACAGCTGTATATCAGACCGTATAAATGCCCATATGGGCCCTTCTGGGTGCTCCGCGGTCCCAGTTTCTCTCGAAATGCTTTCTTTCCTCCGAGGTTCTGGTATTCTACCCTGTTGATCAGAATGAATACATTTTGAGTATCGGTGGGCAAAAAATCTTCAAAATTACATGCCAAGTATATAAGAATATGATATAAAATTATGCTCAAATGAACACTTATCAGTACTTTACTACTTGAGCAACCCCGGGCACTAGGGGCTAGCAGCACTCATCACTGACCAACATCAGCAACTTGGACCTGTTCTAAGAAACAAGTCGTACTTAAGGAAAAAGAGTACACCCTCAACTCGGATCATGTCGATAACTGATGAACAGATTTACTAAGTCAACTTAAGATATGATCTTGTCGACCTAACAAGTCGAGGGCAAATGTTATAAAGGAAAATCCAACCGTACACGTGACATGATCCAAAGGGCTTAGGGAACTATAGTCTAGCAGTTAACTACCAGTTGTTGGAGGCTTTTCTATAAAGCACTCGAAGGCTCGCGGTTAGTTAGCCATAAGCTACCCATAACGTCATAACGACCTCTGGAAAAGGGATAAAGGGGGAGAAGGAGAGAGAAAGAGGGGTCTTCACCCCTCTCTACAAGATCAAACACTCTTAAACTCTCTCCCCCTCTCTCCATTCTCTCCCTGATTTTCTCTGAGAATCCCTTCTCTCCCTTTCCTTGACCTTCTCTTTCTTCTCCGCCGATAAAACCCCCTAACTTGATCGTCGGAAGGTCCAGGGAAAAGCCCTCGGACTTCCCTTGCAGGAATGTGATCAAGATTCAAAGATCCCTTGCCTCTTAAGACACTGATCACTCGGAACCAGTGATCTCAACTCAGTTTCCCGCTCAATCAATCACAGTTCATTCTCTCCACTAAGATTTATTTGTTGATCTAGATCTATCTCAATCCCGAGGACACTCAAGATTCACAACATCAACATATAAATAATTGTCCTTTGTTTATCTATTGAGAAACGTAAAAATCTTTGTTGGAGAGGGACATATATATATATTATTAAAATGCATAGATAGGTAGGATAATAGATTGGTTGGCAGATGGATGTAATCATAAACTTAACAGGGGCATACATGTAATGGTGAGATTGTAGAGGTGTAAAACTACAAAAGCCCTAGCATTTAATCCTTACTATAAATGGCAATGGATAAGACTTTGCAACGCACAGACTCTGAGAAGCAGTTGTTGTCTTGTGGACATTTCCCTCGTTGCCATTAATGCTTGGTGTTCTCAAATGTATCTCATTAAGGTGGGTGCTAGCACAAGCCAGGATCTTCTCTCAAGACCAAATACTGTGAGCACTAGGTCTGTGAGAATCTTGAAGATAGTGCCATTCTTCCGATATCTTACATTTACTCCATCCACCTCTCCACCATGCTTTCCATACTATGCATGCTTGTCACACTCCCAAACAAACCAGTTTTAAAGCGGTGTGGTAGCAAAGAGGCCAAGATAAGAGCCTCATCCTCTATTTAAGTCCTTCTCTGCCAGTACTTGAGAGTTCATCAATTGTTCTATATACCTACCACAGCTGTGAAGATATAAGGAGCGAGCTAGCTAGCCATGGTTTCTGCTGATGCCATTAGGTCTGTGGTTGGGATCCTTGGTGAGTTTTATTTTTAGTTTTAGAATTAGTTTTTGATACTTGTTTCTATATATATTCACTGGCAGTAGTAGCAGAAGAAGTACAGGTGGTGGTGGCGGTGGTGGTAGTAGTAGTATAATATATATCTATATATGTTCAAAACCTTATGTGTTTGCTATGTTCTAAATTTGCAGGGAATGTTATTGCGCTTGTTCTGTTCTTATCGCCAATGTAAGAGACAACCTAGCTTTAAAATTGATATCCAAGTTAGATTTTCAGGTTAACTATAATATAATCTCTTACTTTGTTTGTTTCCTTCTCAATCAAGGCCTACTTTTGTGAGGATATGGAAGAACAAATCCGTAGAGCAATTTTCTCCAGTTCCCTACCTGGCAACACTTCTCAACTGCATGATGTGGGTGGTGTATGGGCTGCCTATTGTGCACCCGAAGAGCATGCTTGTCATCACCATCAACGGCACAGGGACTGTGATCGAGCTCATCTACATACTCCTCTTCCTCATCTTCTCTAATGGAAAACAAAGACTTAGGGTTTTCATGATGCTGCTGGCTGAGATCATCTTTGTTGTCGGAGTGGCACTGCTTGTGATTGCCTTGGCTCACACCTATGAGAAGAGATCGATGATCATCGGCATCTTATGCGTCTTCTTTGGCACTATGATGTACGCTGCTCCTCTTTCAGTTATGGTATGTCGTGACAACATGCATGAGTTTTGTGTTGCGTTTAGTGTTTCCCTCTTTCTTGTGCTTTCTTGGTGCAATGATCAATATGTGTGTTCATGTCTTTTCAGAGGCTGGTGATTCAGACAAAGAGTGTGGAGTTCATGCCACTCTTCCTCTCACTCGCATCTTTCTTCAATGGTGTCTGCTGGACCACCTATGCCCTTATCCGTTTTGACCTCTATATCACTGTAACTCGATCCATCTCTTTAATTAATTAATTAATTAATTAATTAATTAATTTTCCCATTCTCATAATTAATTTGCAATCATTTCTATTTAATTAAAAAAGTAAATAGTTAAAAAAAGGAAATTTAAAAACATGCAGTACTAATAAATAATATATTTTAACTTTGAACTTTGTCCTGTTGCATGCAGATTCCAAATAGCCTTGGGGTGATGTTTGCAGTTGGGCAGCTTATACTGCATGCCATGTACTATAAATCAACAAAGAGACAGATAGAGCTGAGAAAGAGGAAGGGAGAAGTTGGGCTCACAGAGGTGGTTTTGACCAGTGGGGATCCCACCCACTAAGGTTTCAGATTAATGGGGAAACAACTGATCCAATATATATCTAGCTACATAATTATCTATAATATATCATATGCTGCTGGACTTGGTTAATGTTGCTCTTTTCATGAGTTTAGCCTTCCATATATAGCTGAGAGTGCTTTTTAATTCATCTGGGGCAATTAATGACCTCACTTGTGACAAGGAGATGTTTTAGCTGGCTTCATTTATAGATCTCCCATGTTTGAACAACCCATATATACTCCTCATTACCTTTGTTTGTTTTCAATAATGCTTAAAAATGACTAAAAAGTTCATATGCCCAAAACACTAAAAAAAGGTTTGAATTTGACTTTATATAACTTGTCCGAATTGGAGTTCAATTTTTAGAAAAAGAGTGTTTATATAATTGTCCATCCACATGGGTTGTGTGACTCCCTACCTTGCCTTATTATTTCATACAACTAAAATGACATCGTGTCTTTCTTCTGCCCTTTGCCATCATATTATATGGTAGAAATTAAGTGTTCTCAGTTATATATTTACTTTTTTTTTTTTGAAAATATAGATAAACCACTCTCATTGAAATAAGTATGAGAAAAATACCGATACAATAGCAGATAAATCAGTTTAATAGCAGATTTATCTGTTTGGACCCTTTCACAAGACACATTACATTAGAAAAGGAAAGAAAAAAAACCTCTTACATGAGTGCCGGTCCGGCCATGCCATGGCTTGGCCCGCCGCTCCGGAAATAGAACCATAGTTATCAGAACCGGACCGGACATTAAACCGATCAAGTCCCGGGTCACCGGTTCACCGGTTCAACCGTCTGGTCAATTGGGTCAATGTCGGGTCAATATAAATATTAATAATAAAAAAAGAGCAAATTATCTAATAGTCCTTTGCACTATTATGACACTATTTACCTTTTTTCCTACCCCACCCAAAACCCTATTCACTTTAGATCCCCAAACACCCCTACCCAAGGACCATTTAGCAATTTGGGCACTATTTAAGGGATAAATAGTGAATTATCTGATAAAAAAAACTATATTAAATAATTTATAATAAAACTATTTTTTAAAATTATTATAAAGAAAACTATTATAAAAAACTATTTTAAATTAAAAAATAAAAAAATACTATTTTAAATAATTTAATATTTGAAAAATAAAAAAATAAAAAATTGACCGGTTCAACCACCGGTTTAATGACCGGTTCACCCGGTTCAACCCGGTTCAGTCCGGTTCATCCCTGTTCAATTACTTATCTGGGTTAATTACAGAACCGGACCGGTTCCATGGCCGGTTCAACGGTTCACCCGGTCGGACTGCCGGTCCGATTCGGTTATGATAATACTGAATAGAACCATTTATTAGTTATATATTTACTAATATAACTATTTATTATTGTTGAAGTAGAAAAAATATTTTAATTTTTTAAACTCATGTTCTCTAGACACAGGGTAATAATTAGATTAACCCATTTTCACTTTTCTAATTAACCCTCCCATCTCAATTGTCTTAATTGGAAGTGACCTCTTCATCTAATAGTTTCCATAACTAAATCCCCCCATCATCATTTCCGGAAAACATCCCATGATCATTATTCTATAACTGATTCATCACAACCCTGTGGGCTTTATTTTTTAATTTAAAATTAAAAAAAACAAGAAAAGAATAATTCAAAAAAAACCTTATAATATTTGTTTTTATACTTCCATATAGTGTTTTTGGTAGAAATGAAATGTTGTACAATTACTGAAGTATAGATTTGATTGTTTGCTCATGGCTCATGTTTGATTATTGACATATTTCTACATCATATTTTTTTTATTACAAATAATATGATATAACTTTATAAAAGAAAAGTGTTAACACATTTTTTTCATAAGGAAAGATTAAGAATTCAAATCAATTTAGTGGTGTGTTTTTAGTGGGTTGTCAATATTTATAAAAATTTAAAATTTTAAAAAATTTAAAAAAAAATAAAAAAAATCAAACCAAATGCTATGATGTCATATGTCAAATGCAAAAATAATAAATAATAAATAAATAAATAAATAAATTGACATGAGATAACATCGTTGCAATATGTTGAGGACCTCCTAGTCTTCAGCTCAAGAAACCTTAGTCACATGAGAACCCTGAAGCTCATCTTCTATCTTTTTGATCTCTATATCAACTATTCCAAGAGTCATCTGATCCCCTTCAGAATGGATGCGACAAGAGCAGAGGCTTTGGCAAACACCATCAATTGTCAAATGAAGGAATTACCAAAAAACTACTTGGGCATCCCGATCTCAGGCCGGATGCCCAGGCGACCGGAATGTGGGATCAGCTCATCGAATAAATTCGAAGGAGGATTGAAATATGGAAGGGCCAACTATTGTTAATAGCAGGCAGAACACTCTCATCAACTCGGTCATATCTGTCCCTAACTACTGGCTCGCAATATACAAATTACCAGATTGGGTGATTAAGCGGATTGATAGCCTCATAAGAGAATTCCTTTGGTACGAGCCGAAGCTAAGAGGGATAGCATATAGGTTGGTTAACTAGCAACGCATATGTCGACCTAAGGAATATGGGGGATGAGGGATAATGGACCTTCGAAGCTTCAACATGGACATGATCAGCAAATGGTGGTGTGATAGCTCTTGGAATTGAGCTATTTCTAGTAGAGGGGGCACGGGCCGGTTTTGGCCCGGAACCGGCCCTGGAAAACCCACCGGGTCAACTGACCCGACGGGTCGGGAACCAGAAGCCCGCTTCGATGGCGGGCGGGCGATTCACGGGTCCATTTATTTGGACCAGCGCGGCGGCGGGTCAACCCAGCCGCCGTCAGCGGTGTGGACCCACGGTTCAACCTCGGTAGGGTTGAACCGGCGGGTTATTGTTTTTTAATTAAAAAATAATAATAAATAAAACTATTGTAGAAGCGCCATGAGAGAGAGAGAGAGCTCCTCTCTCTGTTCATACCAACCAACGGCTACATGTAGTTGGTTGTTTTTTTTTTTTTTTTTTTTAATTATTTTAAACTCTATATATACTCCTCTCCTTCAATATCACTCCTCACTCTCACATCAAACTCTATTCTCTCCTAATTTCTATATTTCTCTCAAGTCTCAAGACTCTCAACAAGGCTCTCAACAATTCCCTTCATTGGATCGGGGTTCGGCACTTAGGCTTACTCAAGAGAAATGGCATCACGTGGTGGTGGAAGCTCGAGGGGAAAAGGCATTGTCGGTTCGGCCTCCTTGCCTACTCAAGAGAGCAATGAATGGCAAGAAGAGTACGAAGGTGTAGCCGATGCACCGACACCGTCCACTGCGCCCTCAGAAGCTGGAGGAGGAACAAATCCCATTTCGGAAACAACTTCAAAATCCGATATTTTTAAAGTCCATTTTACAAAAGTGTATGACAATGATGGCAACGTAACTCATGCTAAATGTAAGTATTGTACTTCCGAATTTAAGCATAGCAAGGGAGGAGGGTATGGCACATTTGCTAGACATATGGAGAAGAAGCATCCGGACAAAGTAGGAAATCCTCGAAATCAATCTCAAATTCGATTAGCGTGAGCGAAGATGCGGGTTCCCACTCTTCGTTATTTACATTTACTAAACCGAGATATAGGGATACGATCGCGGAGCCCCTTTCTGTGGAGCACTTGCCATTCCACTTTGCGGAGCGATGCCAAGTGCAAGAGTACATCAATGAGGCGTTGCAGCCGGCATACAAAAGGTATCAAGGAGGACGATTCAAAGAACGATCTTCAAACAATACAAACATGGAAAAGAAAATCTTTGTGAGTATTTTCGCTCTTGTACCTCCTCTGTTTCTTTATGTTCTGATATATGGACCGATGTATTCCATGAAAATTCTTTTATGGGTATTACGGCACATTGGATTGATGACTCGTGGAATATCCAAAAGCGAGTCATTGCTTTTAGGGTATTCAACGAGTCTCATACAGCCGATAATATTTATAGGATGATTCGTGGGATCATCGAAGAATATGGTTTTAGTTTTAGGATTTTTTTCAATTTCATTTGATAATGCCTCTGCTAATACGGCCTCGATTAGACCTTTGGAAGAATATTTGAGGCCTTCATGCGGGGGCAAATATTTCCATATTAGATATGCTTGTCATGTATTGAACTTATGTGTACAAACCGGATTAGAGTCACTAAAACAATTTGTAGGACCGATTAGGGATATAGTATCATATATAGGAAGGAACATGACATTGATGAAACAATGGGGTCAAGTTATTGTAAAGCAAATAACATGAGGCCTAAAAATTCCCAAAAGACGTTAAAACTAGATGGAACTCTACCTATAGGCTTCTTAATGCGACATTTCCTTATAAGACATTGTTGGTACTTGTGTTAATGAAGCTTTGCCTAATTTTAGTTTATTTGAATACCAATGGAATATTGCTACTAGAGTTATGGAATTGCTTTCTGTGTTTAATACATGTACAAATTTATTTTCGCAAGTTTATTTTCCCACCGCACATTTATTCTTGTATGGTGCTGTTGATATTGCTGAACAAATGTGGAACTTTAGATTAGATGCTCAATTAGTTACGGACCTTCTAGAGATGAAGGCAAAGTGGTTGAGCTATTATAGAAATATACCTCCTATTGCTTTAGTTGCATTTGCTTTAGATCCTAGGCAAAAATTAGAAGGTTTAAATGCATATTTAGAAGCTTATTACAAGTTCTTAGGGTTTAATGGAGGTCAAGATAGTCAACAATGGGTCATGAGTGAGTTAGACTCTCAATGGTATGGACCGGATTCTGACAGTTTTACGGTTGTTAGTGTAATTGTTAGTGAAGTTAAGTTACAACTCGTTGAACTGTATGAGAGCCTCTTGCTCTCGTTATAGTCATATAGTTCCACGAGGTTATGGCGAAGGTAGGGACAGTCTAGCGGTAGTGGGGAGATTCATTTCGACAAAGGCAAGCGAAGAAGAAGCCTAGGGGTTCTCAATACCACGAGAGGTCGACACGTATTTGAATACCACCTTCGGTTCTCACGAGGGCGTGAATGTAGATATGACTTTTGATATTCTTCATTGGTGGCAAGGTAATGGAAATCCGTATCCTATTCTTTCATTACTTGTAAAGGATATTTTTGCGTGTCCTATGTCTACTGATGGCGTCTGGCAGACTTTAAGTGCAAGTGGAAACATCTTTGGATTCAACACGTTCATTATTGTCACCACCAAACATTGAAATTCAAGTTTGCACAGATGATTGGAAGCGTGCACAACGACGACAACAAGAAGCAGAGCTGGGAAGTCCAGAAGCGAGTGACTTCTTCTTCACCGATAACATGATGAGCACAACAACGGCCCCCGATACCGAGCAAGAGCCAGAACCTGACGCCGATGAATAGGTAAGTGGGTGACAACTCCAGTCCAGTTTAAGGTAAGAGAACTACGTCGGCTTTGATTCCTCTTATACCCAAGAGGATACGTAGGCAACTTAATTCGATAGGTAAACGAATTAAGTGCAAGCCGTAATTATAATGTCATAGTTTTTTTTTTACATTTTTTTTTCCATTTTTGCATTCTATTTCTATATATCATAATATCATTAAATTACATTTTTTTTGATAATTTTCAAATTACATTTTATTTTTTTTAAAAAAAATGAAAACCATAATATTATGAACAACTATGAATCTATGATACCATGAGTCTCTGATATATAGTATGAATCTATGATTATCATATATCATAGTTTTCAAATTTTTTTTACATTTTCTTATTCTATTTCTAATTTCTATACATAAAAGCATAGGTTTGTTTTTTTTTTTTTTTCATTTTTTCATATTTTTAAATATATATTATACAATATACAATTTAGATTTTATTATGAATTTTATAGTTTTCAAATTTCTATACATAAAAGCATAGGTTTGTTTTTTTTTTTTCATATTTTTAAATATATATTTAATTATACAATTTAGATTTTATTATGAATTTTATAGTTTTCAATGTTTTACAATTTTTTCTCATTATATTTTTATATCAAAATATCATAGTTTTTTTTAAACATTTTTTTTTCACCTTTTTTGCTATTTTTTTTTTCAATTTTTAATGTATATATTTTGTATATTTTAAATAATTTTTAAAAAAATAAAAAAAATAAAAGCCGGGTTGGGCCACTTGGCTCTCATGGCGAGGGCGGGATTCACGGGTCACCCGAAGGTGACGTGACTGGTCCATGAGTCAACCCGGCCCGGCTGGTTGCCCACTGGCTGGGCGATTCGAGGTCCGGATTTGGTAGGCCGGAGCCGTGAGTTAGACCCATCGGGCCCGGTTAACCGGCCCGTGCCCATGTCTAGAAATTACATGATTGTAAGGATTTTAGAGTTGAGATGAGCATTATCAAATAAATTATAGATGTCTTAGCTTTAAAATGCATTATTTGTACATCGGTGTTATCTTGCATGCCTTTACAGTGTTTGACACCTGTTTGTAAAAGATAAATACTAAAACAAGTGAATTATTGATGCAACAGGTAAACTGAGCAACTCAAGGTAAAACATCGCGATGTACGAATCTTACATCGCGATGTCTCTAGTCGACTGATCGCCAAAATCAACCAAATTAACGATCGCGATGCTCTCCGCGATATCGCGATGCAAGAATCCAGACTAGTCAAAGGGAACTATAACATCGCGATGTCATGTATCTACATCGCGATGACTTGAATAGGATGGATGCAGTTTTAAAAGGATAACTCAGATCGCGATGCTCAACATCGCGATGTCACCACAACATCGCGTTGTCATTTCCCGATATCGCGATGTCAATCGCGCTGGGTATAAAAACAGTGGACCAGCTAGGGTTTTGGGTACCTTTTGTTTGTGGCGGCTGCTGGCGACTACAACTGGTCTTGAAGGCAATTTTCAGCCCCTTGGAGCTGGAGAGGAGTCATCCATAAGGGGGAACCTCTAGTTTCTTTTGCTTATCGCTTTAGAATATTTACTAGTTCATTATGGAAGCTTGTATGAGAGTTTTCATTGCTATTGATGTTTCATTTACAATGGTAGCTTAAACACTTTATCTAGGATTGTATGGTTGCAATGACTTAACACATTTATTATCTTTGGTTTGCTTATGTTATCTTGTACCTGGATGTGTCTTTGAATCTATTCTCTTCATTCCTCAATTGTCGAAAGAGATTGAGTTTCCTTAACTCCATGAACTATGAGAGATCTAGGCTTGTGAGTAGAATAGAGGATTAGGGTGGACGGAGTAACACCGATTTGACCTATTGCTGAGAGATCAGGATAGGCAATTCCAAGGTGGTGATATAGTGTTGTCCTATAATGTATCTAACGTACCATAGAGATATGGACTTAGTTGCATGATCCTTAGAAATAAGGTCCTGTATGATACACCAGGAGTGCACACAAGCACATGCTATGTCACATACACACCCACATCCACATTCAAGTAACCATAGCAATCCAAGGAGAAAATAATTATAAGTCTAGCAACCCATACAATCCTAGGTCTTCCATCTTGAGAACTTCCTCCTCTGAACCTTCTATTCATCACAACTCACTCACAACAACACACACCTTACACACTTGTTACTAAAATCATCTTGTTAACTCATTCATAAATAGAAGAATTCACCTCCGTTCTCTTGGGATTTCGACCCGGTACTCACCGGTTATCACTTACCATCATTTACGCTTACGTGCGGAGGCTTGAGTTCTTGCACTCAAGTTTTCTGGTCAACAAGTTTTTGGCGCCGTTGCTGGGGAACGGTGTAGAATTCTTTTACGGTGTCTACAGTAGGAAATGTTGTATAATTATAGAGTAATCCCTTAGCATTTGTATAATCATGCTTTTACATTTTGTATAGGGAAGTCTGAATACCGCTAACTGAAAGAATTGTGATGTCTACCAGGTCTGAAGCGATTGAAATTGGTCATACATGTAACACCCTATCCCGACACAGGGACAGAATGTCACACCAGCTGGGCCGGGAGTGCACCCAGCCCATAAGCTGTTTAATGTAGACCTGGTGATGAAAATAATTCAACTACTTAACATAATTGAATAACAAAATATTCGAAATCTTATACAATTTTACAAATCTTGCGGAAGCGTCCTAAAATTATATACATCAAATAAAAACATTCTATTCTCTTCTGCTAAGTCAGAGCCATCTAACGGAGAACTCAATCTGGGCTACCTGCACATTTCACTTGAGTGAGAATCACTATACAAGGTACATCTATAATTTCAAATAAACTAGTATTGAAATAATGCTAATTAATTCAAATGCATTATCTCTATCAATATTATGCTAAAAGCTCATGAAACTCAGATAAATCCAAAACATGAAAAATCTCAATGTTAACACATGGACATGTACATGTTCTTACAATTATTTTAGCAATGTAATCATATTCCAATATTAAGAAATCTGATGCATGCGACCGTGCTCCCACGTAACCGTAAGTCTAATCTGAACCGGTCTCCTGAACTGTGCTCCCACGTAATCGTAGAGTGCGAACTTAGTAAACCGGTCTCTACTGCTCCACGTAATCGTAGGTCCGACCAATAAAAATCGGTCTCCATGAACTATGCTCCCACAGAACGTAGGTATGATCTCATAAACCGGTCTCTACGAGCTGTGCTCCCACAGAACGTAGGTCAGATCTCTAGTAAACCGATCTCCACGAGCTGTGCTCCCACAGAACGCAGGTCAGATCTCTAGTAAACCGATCTCCACGGTGCTCCCACGTAACGCAGTCGACTGTCCAATCTCAAGGCCCAGGTATGATACCAGACAAGTCCCGGGCGGAACGTATCTCTGTCCCCAGCAACCCTCTGGTAAAAACCTGTTTCTCTTAATTAATGTGCACGTCTGTCATTAATTGAAATTTCTCTTTGTCTTGATCATATTCTCATTCTTCATTTCTTTTATTCACATATATTTTCATTTACAATGCACGTAGTAAACAATGAAGATGCTAATATGATCTTAATATCAACAGTAACATTGCACAAACTTCGATGTAAAACTCATGAAAGATTCGGATAAACAAATCCGACGATCAAATCCGATCATAAAAACCATACCAATGTATAGTGAAACCACTCACCTGAGTCTCGAAGATTCCTATGACTTGCCTTTGCCCTTTCCTTATCCTGATGTCTCAACTCTAGCTCTCCCGCCGGGTCCACGATGCCTTAACCGCGTCCTTAACATATTAATTTATCTTATATTAACATCTCACAACATTTAGAGATGACATACTTATAAAAACATGTTATTCTATCTAAGTCTTAGAAAAAAAAATTCGACATCTTAATCTATAACCGACAAAAATAAACTTTTATACACCTGTCTGTACTACTTTCCTTAGATTAAACATACCCCCAAACTATGGGAATGATCGGGGTTGAATTCTGAGCCTTTTGAAGGCATTGGAATTTTAGTTCATTCATAAAGCCGCAGCTACAGTAACTAAGAAAATCTTGAAATCTAAACCTCAATTTGAAGCTCAAGATCTTTACTATCACCTCCCAAACTTCTAGTGTATTATATTTCCAATATTATCTTTCATTTCCCCATAATTGGGCTCATTATAATCTCTCCATACTCCGTTAAAACAAAATCAAAAACCATTACTCTGCAGTGCTACAGTAATTTCTGCAGTGAGGTTTTACACTTAAACTTTTAAATCGAAGCTTTGAACCATTACATTAAGGCTTACTTATGTTATAACAACATCACAGAACTGCAGTTATATGACCTGCTCTATTTTCCTAAGGTCTTCAAAGCTATTCTCAGGTATGTATGTGAGGTGTATGTCACTAAAACAATTTATTTTGAAATTTCAAAGCTGCAGGTAGTCAAGATAGCATTAAAATAAGAGCTAAATGAATTGTATATCCATCTTACTCAAGTTCTGAAAATTCTCCAGTAATGGTTAAATACATCTCCACAGTTAACTCCTGCTACTTTTGAAAATGATAAGGAATAACTATAAGCATATCAAAGTATAAAATAACTTCGTTTGAATTTCTCTAGTGTCTGAAGGATTGTACTATCTAATTCCTAAACCAGATGCTTAGCAACAGTTTGTATCTTACAAGAATGACAACTCTAAAACAATCCATTTATATCCAAATTTAACGCTAAATAGAACACTTACCACGTACTATGATTTGGTCATGCTCACTCAGCAGACCAAATAGAATGCACACAAGCAAGAATTTAACACACCACCATGTCCAGTATACATCTCCTTTGGTTACTTATCACTATTATATATATATATATATATATATATATATATATATATATATATAAACATTTCAAGAAGTAAAGATATAGTTATTCTTGGGTTTACAATGGCCTCATACCCATAACAGTCTAATTCTACTCAGAGTTAGTTCAGAAGGCATATGAAGACATTTTATCAAATGTCTGATGTGCATATGTGGTAAGAAAATACTTCAACTCGTCTGCAATTCATTTGAGCATTTCAACGAATGGTTGACGTGCATGTTAATTTCCCTAACTACACCATGACAGTTAAGTTTCAAAATTCCTACATTTATACATCATGAAATTATTGGCTCTTAAATACCATCCTTACATCTAATTGATACTCTAACATCAACACCCTAACTCAAACTTGTCAACTAAATTCAGAATGCACTGAGTGACAAACAGCAAAGGTACCGAGATCAAATCTAATTCAAAATTCCTGCTTTTACCAACCTGTTTCCGGTGATGTGGTGTTGCAGTCGGTGAGGAGAAGGGAGAGATGGAAGAAGGCGGGGGTCTGTGGGGTTGTGAGGCCCATTGGAAGACAGAGCTCCCTCTTAAGAGCTATGCACACTCAGCTTGGCTCCCCTGTGGCTTCACGGGGTAGCTGCACATCCACGAGAAAGAAGGAGACCAGATCCTCGTTTCTCGGAGGTCTCCATCGCGCGCGCACAGCGCTCTGTCCCTCTCTCTCGCGAGGGAACAGAGAAAGGGGAGAGAGTTGACTGACCTCTCTCTCTCTCTCTCTCTCCCTTATTTCAATTTTTATTAGATTAAAATCAATCTATTATTTCCTTAACTTAATTACAATAACTAACCTCCTCTAATCATACCCCCTTTCTAATGCTTTCATCACTGATTTAAAATAAAAGCTAGTTTCTATATTTAATTAAATTTTATTATTGTCATTTTGTTTATTAAATTCTTTTAATAACTCACAAGGTATTATAATTAATTATTAAGGGTTACGGCGAACATTCAAAACCTACCGGGTCCATCACTTTTAGCTTTCTGGCTTGGCCCGATCTACTTTGTCGGGACTCGTAGTTTGCCTCGTGTCGCCAACCATATATTTGAATTTCGTTAAAACTTAGTAATTCCTTGTGGGATTTTTCAGAAAATTCAAATTTAACATAAAAAGGTTTTGGGGCGTTACAATACAGGAGCTTTAGACATGGAACCTGACATGATAAACCTGATTTGGGAATCTCTGAATTTTGAAGGACATTCTCACGAAGATCCTTATCAGCACATTCATCTGTTCTTGGAGTTTAGTGATGTGATTACTCACGGTAGTGAACATTCAAGAATACTGAGAGCAAGACTGTTCCCATTCTCATTAAAGGGAAAAGCGAAGGATTGGTATAGATCACTGAAAACCAAAGTGACAAACACATGGGAAACCATACGGAAGACATTCTGCTGAAAATATTTTCCATTGCAAAATTAAAGCTTGTGAACTTGAGAGCAGATATCATTTCCTTCGCACAAACCTCAGCCGAGACTATTTATGAAGCATGGAGAAGGTTTAGAAAGATCCTCAGAAGCTGTCCTCGTCATGGTTTCGAGCAGTGGATACAGCTTCAGCACTTCTACCATGGACTAAGAGATGATTCCAAAAAGTTTGTGGATATGGCAGCTAGGGGTGCATTGCTGGAGAGATCTGTACATGAGGCACTCTCACTGTTCAACAACATCGAGTACAATGAGCAGAGTTGGCATCAAGAAGGAGTAATCTTGAGAAGTGAAACAAATAGATCAGAAGAGTTGAAGCTTATTGAAGCAGTTGACACAATTGAATAGAGGATAGAGAGAGTGGTGGTCATGGTACAGGAGAAAGCAAAACAAGCATGGAACATTGAACAACAAATTATAGGAAAGCAAGACAGTCGGCATCAGTTGAGCACACAACAACCAGACTTATCAATGTGTCCAGAGGGAGAGATGATCCCCTATTACCAGAACGAGTGGAGTTTCACAAGCGACCTCACTGACAACGGAACGTCCATGGCAAGGTTGAACTGGGACAGTGACTCGGAGGGGGAGCAAGATCGAGCAGAACCAACTATCATTCATGAAGCCGTGGTGAAATCAGTTGATACATTAAGGATGGAGGACATTATGCCCTCAGAAATCAAATCGTCTTGGGAAGCACCTCCTCAGTTAGAGCTGAAACCCTTACCAGAACACTTGAAATATGCATTTCTGGGAGAAGGTACATCCTTACCTGTCATTATATCCAGCGCAGGAGAAGGAACACCAGCTTCTCAAGGTACTGAAACGCCACAAAAGAGCATTGGGATGGTCCATTAATGACTTAAAAGGCATCAGCCCATCCTATTGCATGCACAAGATACTCTTAGAAGGTGGAGCAAAACCTTCAATAGAACACCAAAGGAGACTAAACCCGGTCATGAAGGAGGTGGTGAAATAAGAGATTGTTAAGTGGTTAGATGCTGGAATCATTTACCCTATATCTGACAGTGCTTGGGTCAGCCCGATTTAATGTGTTCCAAAGAAAGGAGGCATCACGGTAATTACCAATGCAGAAAATGAGAGTATAATCACAAGGACAGTAACGGGGTGGAGAATTTGCATGGATTACCAGAAATTGAACAAGGCCACACGGAAGGACCATTTCCCATTACCATTCATCAATCAAATGTTAGATCGGCTAGTCGGACAGGATTATTATTGCTTTCTAGATGGGTATTCCGGATACAACCAAATTGCAATAGCACCCGAGGATCAGGAAAAAACAACTTTCACATGCCCTTACGGGACATTTGCATTCAGAAGGATGCCCTTCGGGCTGTGTAATGCACCAGTAACTTTTCAGAGGTGTATAATGGCCATATTTGCAAACATGATCGAGAAGAGCATGGAAGTGTTCATGGACGACTTCTCGTTGTCTAGTGAATCGTATGATTATTGCCTGGCAAATTTGGAAAGGATACTAAATAGATGTGAAGAAACCAACTTGGTACTCAACTGGGAGAAATGTCATTTCATGGTAAAAGAGGGAATTGTCTTGGGACACAGAATCTCACATTCAGTTATTGAGGTAGACAGAGCCAAGGTGGAAGTAATCGATAAGCTACTGCCTCCGACCTCAGTGAAAGGAGTCAGAAGCTTTCTTGGGCATGCAGGATTCTATCGGCGTTTCATAAAAGACTTCTCCTTGATAACCAAACCCATGAGCAAGCTGTTAGAGCAAGATGTCCCCTTCAAATTTGATGACAAATGTTTATGGGCATTTAATGAAATTAAGAGCAGGCTTACATCGGCACCAATCATCATTAACCCAGATTGGACGATACCCTTTGAACTGATGTGTGACGGCAGTGATGTGGCAGTGGGAGCAGTATTGGGGCAACGACGAAATGGAATGTTTCACTCTATCTATTATACGAGCAAAGCCCTGAATCACGCTCAAACCAATTACACCACTACCAAAAAGGAATTGTTGGTGGTAGTCTATGCTTTTGATAAATTCAGAGCATATTTGGTAGGCACAAGGGTGATTGTTCACACCAATCATTCAGCAATCAAATATCTGATAGCAAAGAAGGACACAAAAGCCTGACTGATGCGTTGGGTTTTACTTTTATAAGAGTTTGATTTGGAGGTGAAGGATCGAAAGGGAACCAAAAATCAAGTTGCCGACCATTTGTCTCGGTTAGAAACCGATGAACATTGTTCCAACTTTCCGGCCATCAAAGAAGTGTTTTCGGATGAACAATTGATGATGGTGAAGTCACGGAATTACCGATGGTACGCGGATGTGGCAAACTACCTTGTTAGCAACATTGAGCCGGAAGGTCTCACATATCACCAACGCAAAAAATTCATGCATGATGTCAAGGAATATATTTAGGACGAACCGTATGTATTCCGAATCGGTGCAGATCAAATAATTCGGTGTTGTGTACTGAAGGAAGAGCAGCAAGGCATCTTGTAACAATGCCACTCATCACCCTATGGTGGACATTATGCAGGTGACAGGACCGCAACAAAGATTTTTCAAGCCGAGTTTTACTGGCCAACATTGTTTAAAGATGCTCATCACTTTGCCAAGTCTTGTGACCGGTGCCAGCGTACAGGAAATATATCACGCCGTCATGAGATGCCCCTGAAGAAAATTATAGAGGTGGAGGTTTTTGATGTGTGGGGATTGATTTCATGGGGCCATTTGTGTCATCTTTCAAGAACACCTATATTTTAGTAGTTGTTGACTATGTTTCCAAGTGGGTGGAGGCTATAGCGGTGCCGTCTAGTGATTCACAAACGGTGCTTAAATTCCTCAAGAAGAACATTTTCACCAGGTTCGGAACACCAAGAGCCATCATTAGTGATGGAAGATCTCACTTCTGCAACAAGAGTTTCAACAAACTCTTGGAGAAATATGGGGTGTCGCATAAAGTCACTTCACCGTACCATCCGCAAGCAAACGGGCAAGCATAAGTATCCAATCGGGAAATAAAAAGAATCTTAGAGAAAACTGTTAGTCCATCTCAGAAAGATTGGTCACTTCGATTAGATGATGCCTTATGGGCATACCGAACTGCAACTAAAACACATCTCGGCCTGTCACCGTATTAATTGGTGTTTGGAAAAGCTTGTCACCTTCCCGTGGAACTTGAATATAAAGCATATTGGGCTATAAAGCAATTGAATCTGGACCCACAGCTGGCTGGGGAGCATAGACTACTCCAGCTGAATGAGCTGGATGAATTTCTGCTAAAGGCTTATGAGAATGCCAAGCTCCACAAAGAAAAGGTTAAGAAGTGGCACGATCGTCGCATCATCCATCGTGAATTTACGCCGGGACATTCTATGCTACTATTCAACTCAAGATTGAAGCTATTTCCAAGAAAGTTGAAGTTCCGATGGTCAGGTCCATATCGAGTCTCGCAAGTCTTCACCAACGGTGCATTGGAATTGGAGGATGCGAATTCAACTACCACCTTTGTAGTCAATGGGCAACAGGTAAAACCGTATGTGGGTCACCAGGTGGAGCGAGATAAGATAGTTGTGGACCTTGAGTCACTCCCCCCGATGTCAAGCTTAAGACCCAACACCTAGTGCTGCTTGGGAGGCAACCCAAGAATTTTAATTGTTTAACTGCATTTCTATTCGCAAATAAGTTTCCCCTCTAACTCATAAAAACTGAATCGTTTTCACTCATGTACAGGACACATTTGGGATAGTCAAGGCACAAGGAGGCAGACCAGCAGCAGACTGGTAAGTGGGGGATCCGCTAAAGGGGAACCAGTCTGGAAGATATCAACTGCCATGTATAACATCGCGATGTCATATTTCACCATCGCGATGTTAACATCGCTGTATGCAGGTAAGTAAAACGACACTTGAGTGCTCCTGAATAAAATACCTCTTACTAAACATCTTCAACATTGATTTGTGTTGATGTAGTTAAAACTGATTGATGTAGTTAAAACTCAAAGTCTTCGGATCTCTTTTTCTTTCAATTTTCTTTTTTTGTTTTGAAATTAAGGGGGTGTTCACTTAGGCGTAAGTGTCTGGGGGAAGTGGGGAAGTGATCCACTTCGACGTTCTTTGCGCGTAGTGGCTTGACTAACGATTGAAGTGCCACTTCCCCATTTTGTACTAAGGCCAGCCGGTATAAAATGCAGAAGTGGTAGAGCTTTGGAAGTGGGTTATTATTATTATTATTATTATCATTATTATAATCATTATTATTATTATTATCATTATCATTATTATTATGATTATTATGATTATTATTATTATTTTGATTATTATTATTATTATTATCATTATTATCATTATTATAATCATTATTATTATTATTATTATCATTATTATTATGATTATTATCATTATTATTATTATTATTATTATTATTATTATTATTATTATTATTATTATTATTATTATTATCATTATTATAATCATTATTATTATTATTATTATCATCATTATTATTATGATTATTATCATTATCATTATTATTATGATTATTATGATTATTATTATTATTTTGATTATTATTATTATTATTATTATTATTATTATTATTATTATTATTATTATTATTATTATTATTATTATTATTATTATTATCATTATTATCATTATTATTATTATCATTATCATTATTATTATGATTATTATGATTATTATTATTATTTTGATTATTATTATTATTATTATCATTATTATTATTATTATTATTATTATTATTATCATTATCATTATCATCATCATCATTATTATTATTATTATTATTATTATTATTATTATTATTATTATTAATATCATTATCATTATTATTATTATTATTATTATTATTATAATTATTATTATCATTATTATCATTATTTTTATTTTTATTTTTATTATAATTATTATAAAACATTTGGAGTGGGCACTTCGATTCCCCTTCACTTCGGTGGAAATGAACACCAGAAGTGCTTTCATATACCTTGAGGAGCTGGGACTTCACCACTGACCACTTCGCACTTCCCTGCACTTTCCCCCAAGTGAACGCCCCCTAACATGGTATCACAAATCACGTCAAGATTGCATCTCTCTTAATAATTTTAATAATTTTAATAATTTTTTATAACCTTCCAACTATATTAATTTGACTTTAATTTATTATCCGGTCAAATCCTATGAATTTAAATGTTTTTTTCAAAGACCATTTACAACAACAACCAAGTCGTAAGCTCATGCAATTGGTTTTATTTCCTTTATAGACCCTTTATCACAAATAATTTAGAAAACTAGCAATGTTCAGCTCAAAACACTGGTTTTATTTTTTATTTTTTTTAAAAGAAAAATCATCTACAGGAATCAAATATGTTTGACAGACCATTCTAGTTTTTCCATGCAAAAATAAGTAGTTTTTATTGCAAAAAAGAATCAAATATGAAGATAAGATAAGCGGGTAAGTATTTTGGTGGGTCACTTAAATATGTATAGATTTCATTTCAGTTACCGAACTTCAATTTATTTCAAAACAGTCACTTAATTTCAAGTTAAATTCAACAAGTAGTCATCCGAGAGATTCCGGTGCCCCTTTGCTGATGTGGACGCTAGAGAAGCCATGTGGAGCCTAATTAAACTAAAATATTATTAAAAAACAATTATGTTTAATTAATTAATTTAATTACAATCAAATATAACCCTAACCCTAACCCCTCATCTCCCTCTTCCGAGCATCGTCGTATTCACCGACGACCTCTTCCGGAGCAGCGGCAACAATTGGCCAGTCGATGATGTGCGATGGGCGGTGGGTGGTAGGCGAGAAGCCAGTGGGCCGATGGACGAGAACCCTAACCCTAATCAAATGTCGATTCTCCACAGTCGGAATCTCAGATAACAGCGATTGGCCGGTGGGCGAGAAGCCCAATATCGGAACCCTTCCTAACGATACTATAATTACCAAGCTCTCAGTGATCCTACGAGCAAGCCTGAGAGTGAAACTGCTTGCAGCTGGGAACCTCCAAAGCCATCAAACCTATATGTTTTTTGCCTCACAGAGCTAGGGAAATTATTCCTATCAAGATGGTTTGCTATAATAGGTGTTTCATCATAGGGATCATCATTCACCACTCTTCCTTCAGCTTTGCTCTCCATGGACACGAGCTTCATCAACGAATCAACACAAAAAACTTGCAACTTTCCACATTTCCAAAACCTATTTCCCTAAATTTTGCACCTTTGAATCAAAACTCCTCAAAATTCAAGAAAAAAAAAATCACCAATTTGTGAATTTCTCAATCTATCAACTTTCCCATTGATTAGAACATCCCACAATCCAAAACATGCCAAAAAAAGCCAGAATTCAATAGATTTCAACTTTCTACAATCATCATGAAAGACTTGAAGAATGGTTAGGGTTAGAGTTCTAAACTACGGCTTCAAGCCGGCCAATAAACGCTCTGCATCCCAGGGAAGAAATTAAATTAGGTGGCTATGGCCGGTGCTTGGAAAAGGGAGATGATGGGTTAGGGTTATATTCGATTGTAATTTGATTAATTAATTACAAATAATTATTTTTTAATAATATTTTAGTTTAATTAGGTTCCACATGGCTTCTCTAGTGTCCATGTGACGCAGGCCAGAGTAGTGATTAACCTGCGGGCGGTGGTAACCAAGGGGAATTGTCAAAAGTGCAAGAAAGGGTAAGATCTGGATCCATGCCTGTGGCACTATGCATGCAAGGTAGCAGTGCATAGACTACATTGCCCATCTCGATCCTGCTTAAAAATCTGGACATAAAAAGTAGGTTAGTATTGGTTACCGGGGCAGGATGCATTTCTTCCCGGCGGGGTGCCAATACGATCCTTTTTCCCTTGATGCTGAGGGAATAAGTATTCTTCCTTCCATTGTGAACTACGCTCCGATCATACTGTCATAGTCGGCCCAGTAGTAGGTAACAAACATCCATTGACACGACGTCGCACCATGCATTGTTAAAGTACCTCTGCCCAATGGAGAAAGACAAGAGACATCGCCGATCTACTTTTACCTCGGTGCCTTTTCTCAGCCATAATAGATTGTAGGGCTTCGGATGTCAATCAGTCTTCAACTGTAACTTCTGGACAGCGTCTTCAGACACCACGTTCTCGCAATTACCGCTGTCGATGATCACCTTGCAAACCTTGTTGGCCACTATGTAGGTGGTGTGGAAGATGTTGTTTCTCAGCCAGTCATCTCTTGATTCATCCTTGGGTGCCAGCAGACTCTTGCGAACAACGAGGGTCTCATGGCCATCCCCAATCAGCACGTCACCAGCCTCATCATCATCTCCATAATCATCATAAACTGGTTCCTCATCCTCCTTAGCCTCGATCTCTTCAATCATCAAGTTCTTGCCCTTATGACTAGCAGGTTTCCGATACTCGGGTGATTTATATCCCTACTCACCACATCTATAACAATGAACGGCAGAGTTAGAACTACCTGACGGTGCTTGCTAAACTGAGGGTGAGCTATCCGGCTACTCTGATCGCTCCTGATTGGTGGTCTCTATTTTGCTACTTTTCAGCAGTGAGGGCGCGCTGGTATGCCTCCGAAACAGTCTACAGTGAGTGTAGACTAAGAACATCCTGCAGTGGTTGGCGCAGACCTCCTAGATAACGAGCCACCAGTTGCTCCTCTATCTCGGATAAGTCGTTCCGCGCGATCAATTAGTAGAAGTCCTCTGTGTACTCATCTACCGATCTTGCGCCCTGTCTCAACGTATGAAGCCATTGAAACAAGGTTTGGGTGTAGCCGAAGGAAAGGAAGTGCCCCTTCATCTTCTTCTTCATTTTGTCCCAATCTGCAATCTTTGGTTTGCCTTGCTAATCTCGTGAACGCCGCAGCTGCTCCGGCCCTTAAACTTTATGGCAACTACCTTCACTTTCAGACAATCAGGGACCTCCTTGTACTCAAATATCTTCTCGACCTCGTTCAACCAGTCAATGAAAACTTCATCATGTAGGGTTCCAGTAAATTCGAGCAACTCCACCCAAAAGCCGAGATCTCCGTGACGCTCCTCTCGAGCACAGTGCTCTCTGGATTGCCCAGGCCGGGAATAAGGGTTAACAAAGGTGGACTCGGAGTAGTGGTTTGAAACCTCACGATCCCACAAATCTCGCACCGCCAACCGTTGGGTCAATTCCGCTACTTGTCTCTGTAGATCCTCGTTCATCTCTTCCAAGGCGATTGGGTCTCTAGACGGGAACATGTCCACCACGACGACCACCACGGCCACCACGACCTCCAGCCATTGATGCCGAGGCCACAGGAAGAAAATGATCTCTGATACCAACTAACGCCGCGCAGGGTAGTGATTAACCTGCGGGCGATGGTAACTAGAGGGATTGACAAAAGATCAAGAAAGGGGAAGACAAACAAAGAAAAAAAAAGTCTCTGAAACTTCAAAGGTGAAAATATAACTCAATAATCAATAAATAAAATTCAACCCACAAGCCGGGTTAAATAGCTAAAAACAACTAACCTAGATAACCTAGAAATTCTATATTCTTATCCAAATTTGCCCAAATCGGCAAATTTTTTGTTCAATAGAAAAACTTATCTAATTTTAAAATAACTAAACATATCAGATAACTCTTAAAAATCCGAGTTCAAATCGGATTCGTATCCTATCCAAAATTGGCATACGAAGTATTATCAAAAATGAGAAGAAAACACCAAGAAACGAAGAAACGACGGGGAAAATAGTGGAATTTGAGGATGAAGGAAGAGTCCATCAAGCAAAGCTTGATGGATCCTACGTGCACGTCGAGACGAGCTTTCTGAATTGGGGTTGAGCCCGCGAATCCGATATCGGTAGCCAAAGTTATGGCCAAAATACCAAAACGTGTCCAAAGTGCTCCCTAATTCCGGACTTGGCTCGATCACTTTCTGCCTTTACGTCTGTCCGCCAAATCGTGATATGCCAAAGCTCTCATGGTGCAGTCAGACAGCTCGGCATAGTCTGAGTCGGGCTCTCTCCTGTATCACCATGTCAGTAAAGGGGCACCGGGATCCTTTAGAAGACTACCTGTTGAACTCAAATTGAAGTGGAGTGACTGTTTTGAGACAAATTGAAATTCGGTAACTTAAATAAAATCCGTACATAATTAAGTGACCCATCAAAAATTTACCTTAAGATAAGTTTATAGACTTTGTTGGAAAATGTTAAAAACAAGAAAATATTTTTCAAACGAAGTTGGTGTTGCACATGGTGCTCCATAAATTTTTAAAAGAAAATTGGAATGCTGGTTACATAATATATCTTTTTTTAAAACAAAAATTGTGAAGGTAGTTTGTTAAATGGGAGCTTTAGAAGCCAATTGAAGTACGGATGCTAACATGACAAAAAGGCTCTATTTGAAAAACCAGTTTGACTAAAACATGGTCATTTTCAAAAGTACTTTTTTAATAAAGAGGTTTATTTTCACAAATTTTTTCATTTTTTTTCTTTTTTGAGAAAATCATGCACACATAGTCGCAAACACCAACCATTAATGGCAACGAGGGAAATTTCTGCAAGATGACATCTGCTACTCATGGTGTGCGTTACAAAGCCTTATCCATTGCCATTTATGGCAAGAATTAAATGCTAGGTTTTTAGTTTTTATTTTTTATTTTTTATTTTTACATTGGCATCTGTGAAATCTCACTTATATCCACCATCAATCTATCTTTGTATCCATGCATGTCAAGATATATCCCTCTCCAATTTATTATTTTTAGGTAATAATGCACTTTTCAATAAATAAATTTTTTTAAAAAAAATTAAAAAATATTAAATAACTCATTTGTATTTTAAAATTTTAGATGAAAGCGTTTTAGATGTTGTATTAAACTAACATTGAACTTTTTTATATACATTTAAGGTAAAGACAACCATTTTAATAGTTGGGTTTGCCAGTTTCTTACATTAAAAAGTTGACTACCGCCTTTCATAAAATAAAAGAAAAAAATTATAGAATAGACAAAAAGTTTAGAGAAATTTCAAGCATGCATCTATTTGACCAAGTAATTTAAAATTTGTATGGATCGTTGCTACTCAATTAAAATTTCAAAGATGAAGATAAGTATAAATCGTAACAGAGATAAGCGTTTTATTTGACCACAATGGTTAACTTGATTTTCCACACACGTCACATATGATGCTGTTTAAACTCAATTTCCATCTTTAACAAAATAGTTATGTTTGGTTGGAGATATCCCATTTGAGAATAGGAATAACTTTTAAAAAAATTTAAATTTTTTTATTCAAACATTTTAAACCAAATGTGTTTGAACTTTGAAGATTCTCTATTTGCATATAGATGAAATATTCTAGTAAATAAAATTTGGCCTGATTTTGTTTAACTAGGCTTAAAAAAAAAAATTCACAACTAAAGTGCTATAATTTTGAAATTAACCATCCAACAACGTATTTTTCTTCATAACATAAACATAATAAAAATATAAGTTTACACTTAATAATCATAAAATAACAAAATAACAACTATTAAACCCTAAACACTTATTCCCTTACAACTCTGAACTCTCAAAAAATAAAAATATAAAACAACTAGCTAAGAACAACATTACTTCCCTTGAACTTGTTAGAGATATTAGAGATATTAAAGATATTAAAAAATAGTTTCTTTATTTAGATGATTGTATAACTGTAATTAGATTTGTATAGCTAAAGAATTTAAAATTCTCTAGATTAGAGTTAGTTTCCAATTTTAAATTATTGTTTCCTGATTCTGTTTGTAACCTATTTATACTCTTCTTCAATCAGTAGAAAAGCTAAGCCATTATTTCCTCAATTCTAAAATATTATAGAACTAACCTAACTAGTTAACTACTCTCATCTAAACATTTTATGTGCTAGATATCCATTAAACACTCGATAATTAAATAATTAAATCATGAAAATTTTAAAATATCATATGCTAAAATAATAACGAATGGTATATGATACAGGCAAATCATGCTACACGCACATGGCTTCATCTTAGGACATCCGGGAAAGCGGCTCTGATCTCTAGGTTGCCCATCCCCCTTGGACACGATAATAATGACTTTGATCAAGGAGAGGTATGGTAGGATGACAGAAGAAAATGATAGCCTGGGATACGATGAAAAAGGACCCGAAACTCGAGGTAACTATTACTGGGGATCAGAGTCAAAGAAGAGGAGGTTTTGTAAAAGGATGGTAAGTCAACAACTAGTAGAAAGAGAAATTTTTTCCTTCTTCTCAGGCGAAAAACCCCATGGCTAACTTGGCGCTGAAGCTATCCCGGGCACGAGGCCTGTCCTCACACTTGTTGTTTTCTTTCTCACAGGTTGCTTGATCGTCGAGGAGTACTCACCGGGAAAGAATCTACATTAGAGCCCTAATCTGACAGGACACCCCAACGGCTTTTGTCCATCTCTTTCCTTTCTGTTCGTTTACCTAAGGAAGATCATCTAATCCGTTGATCATGATTGGTGCGGATCCCCAGGAGAGGCCTATTATTGCATCAATAGATTACCACCATTTGTGGGAAATAGAAAGAGAAGTTGTGTACACGATGGGGAGACCTAATCGAAGCCAAGTGCAACACCAAGCGGATGACGATGTATCAGGGTGTCGTGGTGCCCAGGAAGTCGAAGACGGTGGTCGTAGCCAACCTCATAATGAAGATACCCAGGGTGTACAATAACGAGCCCTGGAGGAGAAGATCGAAGCCCTCACACGAGCCTTACATAGGGTAGAGCAACAGGTCTCACAAGGTACCCCGCCACAAAGTATCCCACCAAATGCCTCAGAGACGAGACGAAGGTCAGATGCCTGCTACCCGAGGTTCAAAGAAAAGAGAAGAGTGAGCAAGGAGAAAGCGACCCCGTCATTAAGCAGTTTAGGGTCACCCCAACCCTGGCAGATGTCCAAGACCTCTCTTAAAACCCAAGGTAGGGCTATCTTCGGGAGAGGAGAGAGCAGAGAAGACACACCCCCGAGAAGATCTCCCCCTATGTTATGAAAGTCTTAGAAGTACTCCTCCCCTCCAGCTTCCGGGCTCCCGCCTTGGAGTCTTATGATGGCAGTTCCGACCCATTGGACCATCTGAGGGCTTTTTGAATGATGATGTTAATCCATAGAACCCCAGAAGCTACTATGTGACGAGTCTTCCCGACAACCCTATGCAGGGTAGCATAGACTTAGTTTAGCAAGCTCTCCTAAGAGTCTTCAATGTAGAGACGCTTGATATCCTAGACCTTAACCCTTCCTTTTCGGTGGTTGTGCTAATGGAAGGACTTCGCAAGTTAGCTTTTCGTTTCTCTCTATGTAAAAAAGAAACCAAAGGACTTATTCGAACTCCTTGCTTACTCTGAGAAGTACATCAACATTGAGGAGTTCAGGCCGGCTAGAAGGAAAAACCTGACGAGACAGGCCTAGGAAAGAGTATAAGCTGGTTAGGAAATTCCTAAGGCCAACACTAAGGCAGATGAGAAATCTGAGGCTTCAACCTTAGGAGCCCCCAAGGTATCGGAGCTGATGAGGTATCGGAGCTATGCCCTGCTCAAGGATAACGGAGTCAACACCCTGATGCAAGTCGAAGACAAGAGTATCTTATGATGGCCTACCAAGACAAAGAACCCATCGGAATGGAAAGACAACAAAAAGTACTATCATTACTACCATGCCCGAGGTCATGATATTGTAGAGTGAATCTAACTAAGGGATGAGATTGATGATTGAATCCGACGAGGTCACCTCAGGCAATACCTCAAGAGCGACCAGCAGAGAGAAGGGTCGTCCTCCCCAAAGCAGATTAGAGCTCCTACTAGGATCATTCACTACATCGCTGGAGGACCGGGATGTGGAGGTGACAACACCGCATCTCGCAAGCCTTATGCTGGGATGTTTAGCTGAGCCGACCAACTGAAGAAGAGATCTTGAGCAGAGCCTCCCATCACCTTTTTCGACAACAACTTGGGAGGGGTTCACCAAGCCTATGACGAATCACGGTTACTATTGCAACTATGAGGTGAGGAGAGTCATTATCGATAATGAGAGCTCAGTTGATATCATCTTTTGGGACGCGTATGAGCAGATGAACCTTGGCCCAAAGTGACTACAATAGGTGAAGTTCCCACTTGTAGGTTTTTGGGAGGAACAGAGGGTATGGTCACACTCCCAATCACTGCCGGAAGCTATCCTCGGCGATCAACTATTAAAGCCAACTTCCTTGTGGTTCGGTGTCCTTTTAGTTATAATGTCAATCGTCCTTGTGAGACCTACATTGAAATCATTGAAGGTGATTGTCTCCACATGCATTTGTTGATGAAGTTCCCCACTGAGCATGGGTTTAGAGAGCTCAGAGGAGACAAAACTGTGGCTAGACAATGTTATATTACCCTCCTTAAAGGTAAGGCACAAGAGACCCTGGCAGTGGAAGCGCCGGAGGAGCCCAAGGAGAAGCCATTGTTAGCTCTCAAAAGAGAGATATTTAGAGAGTTTAATATGCATGATTGAGAACTAAAATGGACAAACAATGATATTTATGGTGAATTGGTTCATTTGCATACATTCGTTGTGTAAAGTGACAGAGACACTTGCTCTAGTGAACTTTGACCTGGAATGGATAAATTTATGCACTAATGCGAGTTACTTTAGTGTTGATAGATGATGACCAAGCTAGGTATGATCTAGTTTCAAATAGATGGGTGTTCTATGACAGAGGAGCAACATGAGAGGAAGGAGAGAGGGCTGCAGACAATTTAAAATTGTAGCAGAGATCAGAAATTCATTGGAAGAGCTAAAAGACTTCAAACCCGATCTGGATTGTTCATATTAAATAAGGGGAAGTTAAGAATACTTGGCTAAAATTTCAGGTCCATCCAAGTCAAAATGGTCATTCGATTGTACACTTGACGGAGACTGCGCAAGAGCAGAATCAATCAGAAACAATGTCATGACGTCATAAAATAACTTCGTGATGTCTATTGTCAGAAACCTGAAAAACTCTAAGGAAAATTACGTCATGACTTCCAAAAGTGAACGTCGTGACGTTGATTCAGGTTTTTCATAAAAAAAGGTTGATTTCTAGGGTTGGATTTATCTCGTCTTAGAGCGGTGGACTGGTGCTTTAATGTGATGATCCGGACGGTTCCAAGGCAAAATCTAATGGAGAGAAGTTCTAAACAAAGGGGGAAAGTATTTCTTATTGTTTTATCTTTGATATATCTCTTCTTTGTATCGAATTTTGGATGTTTGTTATGAAACTTGCAATACTTTGTATCCTATGATTATGATGTGTGACTAAACGCTTTTATCTAGGTGTGTATAAATGCTATGACTTGATATCAATTTATTATATATCTTGTATGAATGTTATAAGTGGATATGCATATTTTCTCATGTTTTTCGAATCATACGCTGGAAGACGGTGATAAATTTGTTGTCATTTATGCATAGGCATATGTGTGGTTGGTAGTATTGGGAAATAGGGTGGAAGTCCGGTGTGATAGACTGGAGTAATTGCAATATAGGCATATGCCTGTATGATCCACGGTAAGCGCATAGTCTAGGGATCAGTAACGACTCATCCAACCTACAGCCATATACTGAAGGGATTGTAGGCATATTCCCTAAGCATAGGGAATTAGGATCAGTGCCTCCGGTACTTGAAGTCCCATACTAGCCACTGATTAACCCTCATCCATAGTAACACAGTCTTGCAAGACATAGGAGAAAACCTTTACAAGTCATAGGAGACATACAACCCTGGATTCATTTATCTAGAGAAATCCCTTACACCCTTTGTTAATTTATTTTGCTTCCTTAGGACTTAGGCAATCTTCCATTGAATTGATTGACTAACTAACAAAGCAAATTAGTAGGTTAGTGCTCATCTAGACCTAGCAAGCCTTCCTTGTGGATTCGACCTAGTACTTACCAGAATTATTACCTACGACTATGTACACTTGTGTGTGGAGGCTCAAGTGCTTGCACTTGTAGCAGCTGGCCAACAGCCGTCACCCAAAGCAACATTTGTCGAAGAGTTGGATACATGGTGTAGGTCGAGAATGAGCTGTAAACTGAGTCTAGGGAAGAGCTGATTTGCTGCCTTCGGAGCAATGATGATATCTTTGCATGGTTGTTTGATAGGCCTAATGCATGCTTCGCAAGTGCAAGGGTCAGATAAGTAATACAGTGGACTCTATTAGCCGGATATCGATCCTCAGGGACTAGAAACTAAAACTAACTAATCGTTTATGAACTTGTCTAACAAGAGCTAATGTTGTTGGTTGTTAATCTAAACCCCAAACCTAGAATACAAGATGATGTGGAATGTGGTGAGTTGAGAGACAATCAATCAAGAGAGGGATATCCGGGCGATATATCACCCTCGGACTCTTCAAAAGATAGATGGAGAATATTTGATAAGTGTTCATTTGAGCATATTTTTATATCATATTCTTGTATGCTTTGTATGCAATTGTGAGGATTTTTGGCCCATTGATACTTAAAATGTGTTTATTTCAATGAACAGGGCAAGATATCAAGACTCCAGAAGAAAGGAAGCTTTTCGAGGGAAATTGAGGCCGAAACGAAGCATTCCTGAAGGAATAACCTAGGCATACTGGCTCCCATACGGCCCGTATGGACCTGGAGAGTCGAGGCCTAGATAAGTGGCTTCTTTTGGAACGGTATAGCTCCTTGTATGGCTCATACGGGCATCCATACGGGCTGACATACTCCTGTATGGAGGTACCTGGAAGCTATACGGGCCCGTATATGGTCCGTATATGGGCCCGTATATCGTTAGTTTTTAGAGATTCTGCAGACCTAGAAAGGGGAAAAATGGTAAATCTAACCCTAAAAACCCTAGAGGTATAAAAGGCCGACTAATGAGGGTTTAGGGAGAGGAGAGAAGCTTGGAAAAAGGTTTGGGGTCTTGAGTAGAGTTTGGGGGATTTTTATCTTCAAGCCATCAGAGCAAGAAGAGGGGAAGATATTGAAGAGGAAGTCATCAACGATGTATGAAAAAGTCTTCTCCGTTATGATTTCTTTGATTGCTTTCATCTTTGTAGTGGATTGTTGCTCCTCCTTTATGAAGGGCTAATTTTGTAGATGTTTGGATGATTGATGAATTCTTGGCCAAGAATTAACCAAGTGTCAAGATAGAGAGCATCATGCATCCTTTAGAAGTCCAAGGGGGATTCAATTATCCGAGCATCCCCCTTTTATGATTGTTTGATCTCAAGAACAAATTGATTTCCTTATTTGCTTTTACAATTTCTTAGTTTAAAGTTTAGTATAATCACTCACATTTCGGATCGACTAGATAGTAGACAGGTGTGGGTACTAGTACTTCCATCTCCCTGAGGATCGATAACCCGACCTTTTAGTCCATTATTACTACTTGATTATGACCCGTACACTTGCGGTTGCATCGCATCAAGTTTTTGGCACCGTTGCTTGGGAGAATTGTACTACTAGTAAAATTAGGAGTTTACTAATTTAGTCATTTTTATTATTTTTTTTATTTCTTTGTTCACTTTTCATTTAATTGAAATTTTGGATACTAATCTTCGTCTCACTAAATCTTGTTGCAAGGTATCGATTGTATGACCCACAAAAATTCTAAATGATTGCTTGAAGTTGATAGTGAGATTGAAAGAACTTTGCACCGAAGATTGGAAGAAGAGGGAGGAGTACTTTCGGGATCCTCTTTAGGGTCAGAAAACTTCACTCCTGTTGAAGCTCTTGGTGAATTAAGAGAAGTGCCCATTATGGCCGAGAGAAAGCAAACACTATCAGAATATGAGAGATCTCACTACACAGGGGAGGAATTCAGTATCCATCCTCCCAATGTTAATATGAACAATTTTGAGATCAAGGCAAGTACAAAGAACATGATTCAGAATTCAACTTAGTTTGATGGGAGACCCGATGAAGACCCCCATGCCCATCTGGCAAAATTTATCCAAATATGCAATATATTCAAAATCAATGGAGCTTCTGATGATGCAATTTGCTTAAGGCTCTTCCCGTTCAGTTCAAGAGAATGAGCTTATAGATGGCTTACTTCATTACCTTCTGGCTCTATTCATACTTGGGCCGAGATGCTTGATAAATTTTTGGGCAGCTATTTCCCACTGAAAGGCAGCAAAGTTGAGGTTAGACATTTCAGCTTTTAAGCAAAGCCCTACCGAGACATTCTTTGAGGCTTAAGAGAAGTATAAGGATTTGCTCCGACGTTGTCCACAACACGGTTTAGACCCTTGTGCTAAAGTTCAAACATTCTATAATGGATTGGACAACTCCACTAGGCAATTGTTGGATGACACCGCCAGCAGGTCATTAGGGAACAAATATCTAGAGGATGCCGAACAAATTTTTGAAGACATGGCTAGTAATGAAGCCCATTGGTCTACAAAAGGAAAGCAAGTGAAAATAGTCGGGTCCGTTGACGAAGCAACAATTTTTTTATCCCATTCTTGGTGAAAAGTTAGATACGCTAACAAGGAAGATTGAGCTACTTACATCCAATAATAGCTTAAAAGCGTCTACGGTGATGTTTTGCAACACTTGTGGGAGAGGACGTGAAGCATCAAATTGTCCCATTGTGAGCATCGAAATGATCCCCATGGAACAAGTACAATATATGGGAAATGCTCCAAGGCAACTGGATGGTCAATATCGACCATATGCCCCTAAATGGACCCATCCGGCATTGTCATATGGAAATCCACAAGCGGTGCAATACCCCCGGCTTTCAACACCCTCTAAAGCCGCAAGAAAGGAAACCCAACATGGAGGATTTGATCTTGAAGTACATGCAGAGCAATGACACTACAATTCGGAATCTACAAGCTACAGTTCATAACTTGGAGAATCAAGTTGGCAAATTGCAAAGGCCTTAGCCGAAAGACCACAAGGTAGTTTGTCGGGCAACACAGAGGAGAACCCTCGGGGAGAACAATGCAAGGCCATCACATTAAGATGTGGAAAGGAGGTGGAGCTCCCCATCTCAAAGCCTCAAGCAACTACTCTCATCGAAATTGAAGACTTCGAGCCCATTATTAAGTTCGAAGAGGAGAGAAAAGAGAAAGAGAAGCCCGTAGAGATACCATCAGTACCCCCTTATCAACCTCAAGTTCCCTATCCTACGAGGCTGAAGAAAGACAAGGAAGATGCCAAGTTAATGAAATTCAAGGGGATGTTGAAGCAACTACATATAAACATACCGTTGGTAGAGGTCCTAGCTCAAATATGCAAAGTTTATGAAAGAGCTTCTCTCCAACAAGAGGAAACTTGAAGATGTAGATGCTGTGACATTAAATGCTCAATGTTCAGCCGTTATTCAACAAGTTATGCCAAAGAAATTGAAGGATCCGGGCAGCTTTGTGGTCCCTTGTGTATTTGGAGAAGGGGTCACAAAGAAGGCATTGCAGACTTCAGGACAAGCATCAATATAATGCCCTACAAACTATATATGAAACTCAGCCTCGAAGAACCAAAGCCTACAGGAATGACATTACAGTTAGCTGATAGATCTGTGAGAAGACCAAAGGGAATAACTGAAGATGTACTCGTCAAGATCAATCAATTTGTTTTCCCAGCCGACTTCATACTACTAGATGTTGATAATGAGGTTGACGTCCCTATCATTCTTGGGCGTTCTTTCCTCGCCATCGCTCAAGCTCTCGAGGACCATGCACAAGGCAAGGTTGCATTGAGGGTGAGAGATCAAGAGGTTGTGTTTCAATTACTCGATGCAATGCTGCATACAATGGCTCAAGATGATACCTTATATTGTCTTGGCGAGGTAGACATGCTCACGTCCGAGTGCATAGAAGACTTATTGATGGTAGATCCATTATACCCTTGTTTGGGTAAACAAGAGGGGCAACCGGAGGAGACCCAGGAAAATTCCACTTCATCAAAGGTGGAATAGTGAAAGTAAAGAAGAAGAAGCAAAAATTCAATCTCCCTATGATATGCCGGAAAAAGGTAAAAGAGAAAGGAGTAAGCATGAAATCTCCAACTCACAACACTTCTAAGGAAAGCTCAAGTATGGATGGTAACAGCTGCTCAATTTATGCCAACTTGGGAATATATTTATTTGGAGGATGCTTCAAGGGAGGGACCTATCAGAGCTTCAAGGTATTCGAACCCCCATAAGGTAAGGTGAAGGTACGTCAAGCTAGTGACGTTAAACAAGCGCTCCTTGGGAGGCAACCCAAGTTCTTCGAAATTTCTTTCTCTTTAGTTGTGATTTTTTTTTTATTAGTCAGATTGTGTGTGTTTGGAATAAATGAATGAGATATTTTCATATCCGTTTTCGTTATCTTGTATCATCCTGCTGGTTTTTGTTCATTCATATCCCTAGATTCATAATTGTTGTTAGGTAGCGCGAGGAATGTTCGAATGACATCCTGGATTGGCTGCATAAGCCAAATCCAAGTCCATACGGGATGTCACACGGGCTGTCATACGGCCGTATGAACCCACCGGTAAGCTATACGGGATTCATACGGCCCGTATACAGGCCCGTATTGGGTCAGCCAAGGGCCCAATTTGGGGCTATAAAAGGCACCCCCTCCACTCCTTTTTCAAAACTTAGCCGACCCTACCCCTCTCCACGTCGATCCGAACCTCTTCCTCGTCGACGCGACTAATTTGCTTGATTTTGGGCTTTCTTCTCCATTAGGTATGATCTCTAATGTTTGGATTTGTCGATTTAGTCATCTTCTCCATGTTTAGAACCTTAGGGATTGAATGAATGAATCTTGAATGAATGATTGATGAATTTATGTTCTTGCGTCAAATCTTTGTCGTAATACTTTAACTAAAGGCATGTTTAAGGTTTAGGATGTGAAATGGGTGTGATTTGGGTGTAAATGGGGCAAGAAATCGCCATGGTCATCGGCACCACCGCGTCCAGGCGCACATGGGCCGTATACATGCACGTATGGCTCCAAGGCAGAGTGATACGCGCCGTATATCAGCCCATATGGAAGCCCGTATAGGGCTAATAAAGGGCCGTAGTGCGCATTCTTCGTTGTTTTTCGATATTCTCTTTCGCACTAACACCCCTTTCAATTATTTTACAAACATGCCTCGAAAGCTCACTGCCTTGAAGAAGCGCAAGACTGGAGAAGGTTCTTCCTCCGGCGTACCACAATTTAAAAAGGAGCACTTTTTCCACCGCTACCACCGTTTGGCCGCCAAACCCTTCTGACGCACACGTCTTATCGATTGGGGGTGGCCACTCAACTCGGGATAGCGGATCGCATTAGAGGGATGATTTCGGATGTTGGTTGGGACAAGGTGTTCTCCATCAACCATGAGGTGTTCCGCGAGGCCACCTTGGAGGTCCTAAGCACATTTGAGGCCGATAGGAGCGCCATCTCAGAGCGATCCCTCACTGCCATATCTTTTCAACTTTTCGGGGAGCTGAAGACCATAAGCTAAACTCGGTTCTCCATGTACATGGGATTCTACGATCACAAGGCCATAGACCCTCGCAAGTACAGAGAGCTCCTTACCGTATTCCCTGAGCACACCATCACGTCCATGAGATATTGGCTTCAGCTTAGGGGACGCCACGTGAACAACAAGGCATCCCGCATGAGCGATCCTGTTCACCGCTCCATTCACGCCTTAGTCAGCCACACCATCGCAGGGAGGGATGATAGTAATAGTGTCGTCACTCGTCACCCACATAGACCTGTTCATCCTCTACAGCATCTTCGAGCGAGTACCTATCCATTTGGGGTATGTACTCGCTGATTATTTGGTACATCAGGGGATCCACACCCGCCTCAAGTCCATTAATGCGAGACCCTACATCATCTGCCTCATCAATGGGATGGGCCTTGAGGAGAAGATGGAGCACATGCAGCGGCTCCAGCTTATGACAACACTAGGGATGAGCACATTATGCCAAATGGGGCTCATCCAGCACTCCGGTAGCCGCTACACCCTTATTGGCCAGTGCTCAGATAGTTCTAAGGATGAGGAGTCCGGCTATAAGGACTCCGATCTTCTATCACTTGCTGGCCAGCTCCCTCCCTCAGAGCACAGGAGCCGCTTCGAGCGATTGGAGGACCAGATATCTGAGATCCGCGCAGTACAAGACATCATTCTTACATAGTAGCGCGAGATGCGGACCTAGATCCTCGCGGAGCAGCATCACCTGAGAGACTAGTTCGCGGAGTTCTCTCCCTTCATCCGAGGACAGGCACCATTTGCACCTTCTCCATCGCAAGGACCCACAGGTGCAGCACCCGAGGCACCAGCAGATGACCCTACGTTCTGAGGATTGAGATTTATCTTGTTCTTGCCGTTTATGAGTTTTATTTCCTTGTGTTTCTTTTATTTTGGTGATCTTAGGACTTATCTTTCTTATTCATGCACAGTTGTATCAGTTAGCAAGGGCATCACCCTGCTAAACTTATCTTTATTTTACTTTCTGTGGATTCCTTTGATTTCCTATTATCTCTTTCATGAAGTTATGATGATTTTCCTCTCTTGCAGATTCGAAACTCCCCCCCGCGAAATCAATTAGCATATCAAATTCACCGGAGAAGTTTTAGTTCACCTTTCTCCATGCAATTTAATTTTTGCATTATTGCGTACATTAAGGACAATGTATATTTTTAAGTATGGAGATGGGTAGGTACCTATATCTTTGTGCATTCATAACAAGTCTTTAAGTGTGGAGATAGGTAGCTATTAGTGAAATTCATTGCAAATCGTTATTCATGATTAGCATACCTCGATAAAGGCCCTAAGGAAACATGTTGGCACACTATATTTCTACGGCACCATCTTGGCACAAAATTTTTTTAAATTCTCTTATGAAACGCCATGGGCACTTAGAGAACATCTTGTGATACTCATGATCTTTAGAGATAATAGATAACCCATTGCCATGTTCTCTTAACTTTAATAGCTAAGCATAATCCTCAATGGCTCCAAGAGGCTTCGTGGCACTAGTTCAATTCTCTAACCCCTCATAATATGATCTAGTGGACGAGTAAGGGGAGAATAAAGTAGCTGTATATATTAGTCGTGAAGAGATAAAGACAGTGTTCCGTTGCTCGTTGTGATGAAGTAGTTTGGGGTTCTGGCTCCTGATAAGAGTGTTCCTTAATTCGAAAAATCACTACTTAGCATGAGCACAACCATGCAGAGTTGTAACCATCTTAGTAACTAAGTGCTCCTGTGGCTAACCAGAATGAGCACTCTGCGAAGAGGAGGAACTACACTCTACATTGATCCTTAGTATAGGAAAGTCATATCCATTAGGGATGCCCTACCCAGAAAAAAAAAAAGAAGTTAACTTAGTGTCCGTCAAACTTGTCTACTACTTATTTATCCAATAGAGGGGTAGTCTCCTCAATCTTAAGACCTCAAGGATTCTTTAGAGTCCATTGAGGGTATGCTTGTCTTGCAAGGATTCTTAAACATAGCATGTGGAGTGAACAAGCTTTGTCTAGAGCCATATTGATAAATGTCACTAGACCTGTCTAAGCCCTGGTGTGGAAATATGGGAACAAACAATTTGATGGTGAACTTGAAATGGAGTTGAGTCATGAATTCTATGGCCCGAGGATGAACACTTATCATCTTTTGCTAATTTTTTTTTTCTTTTCCTGAGGACAAGCAAACCTTTAAGTGTGGAGATATATGATAAATGTTTATTTGAGCATATTTATATATCATATTCTTCTATGCTTTGCATGTAATTGTGAGGATTTTTGGCCCACCGATACTTAAAATGTGTTTATTACAATGAACAGGGCAAGATATCAAGACTCCAGGAGAAATGAAGCTTTTCGAGGGAAATTGAGGCCGAAACAAAACATTTTTGGAGGAAAAACGTAGGCATACGGGCTCCCATACGGCTCGTATGTACCTGAAGAGTCGAGGCCTAGATAAGTGGCTTCTTTTAGACCGGTATAGCTCCCCGTATGGCTCATACGGGCATCCATATGGGCTGATATACGCCTATATGGAGGTACGTGGAAGCTATACAGGCCCGTATATAGTCCATATATAGGCCCGTATATCGTAAGTTTTCAGCGATTCTGCAGACCTAGAAAGGGGAAAAATGGTAAATCTCGACCTAAAAACCCTAAAGGTATAAAAAGGCGACTAATGAGGGTTAAGGGAGAGGAGAGCAGCTTGGAAAAAGGTTTTGGGTCTTGAGTAGAGTTTGGGGGATTTTCATCTTCAAGCCATTGGAGCAAGAAGAGGGGAAGACATTGGAAAGAAATCAAGGAAGTCATCAACAGTTTGTGAAAAAGTCTTCTCCATTATGATTTCTTTGATTGCTTTCATCTTTGTAGTGGATTGTTGCTCCTCCTTTATGGAGGGCTAATTTTGTAGATGCTTGAATGATTGATGAACCCTTGGCCAAGAATTAACCAAGTGTCAAGATAGAGAGCATCATCCATCTTTTAGAATTCCAAGGGGATTCAATTATCCGAGCATCCCCCTTTTATAATTGTTTGATCTCAAGAACAAATTGATTTCCTTGTTTGCTTTTACAATTTTTTAGTTTAGTATAATCACTCACATTTCAGATCGAATAGATAGTAGACAAGTGGTGGGTACTAGTACTTCCATCTCCCTGAGGATCGATAACCCGACCTTTGAGTAGACTATTATTACTTTATTACGACCCGTACACTTGTGGTAGCATCGCATCAATATTAATGCCGGTAATTGCTACGTATCGGACCAAGGATTCCTAAATTGCCTTCATTCCCTCTCTCAAGGCGACATACTACTAGTACCCTCACTGCACTATGTTCTAGAGAATCAATAACTTGGAAGGATTATGGGGAATAATTAATAGAATTTCACACTCCTAAATGCCCAATTTCTCGGTGCATACATAATCCTTTCTATTGGGGTATGTCCGCACATAGGGTGGCTCTTCCCCCAGTTCGTCAGATTGAATGATCAGGGCTATCACAATGTAGATAACCAAAGCAATGAATGACTTACAATAAATCTCAATAAAGGAAGCAACTACTTAACATTAATATCCAACATCAAATATTAAACATTAGTCTAAGGGGTCCACATACCCGAATACCTAGGAAAGTTAGCTCTCCATAGAAGAAGAAGACAAATACAAAATAGTATAGGAATTAGAAGTATTTATGATGGAGATTAATGCTCCCTCCACTGTCGATGATGTGAGATGACCGTTGAGCTGGCCCCCTCCAAGCCTCGCCGTCACGAAGGTGGAAAGATATGTTCGCGCTCTCCCCCAAGCTCTTTGATGATGTCCTAGAAGATAGAAGATGGTGGTGGATCAATGGGAGAGCCTCCAAGAGTATCTCAAGAACCAAAGATATCTTCCCAAACCCTAAACCCTTGTATTTATATGCCCCCACGAGAATGAAGTGATTTTTTGCTCAAGTTGGGTTGAATCAGTAGTGCAAGTTAGGCTCGAGCTCGAACCAGACTGTTCTATTTCGTTACATAGTCCCGTCTGGGTACTCTGGCGGTTTTCTTCGAAGTAGACGATTTCATTCGCCTAGTAGACGAGTCCGTTTGTTAAATCAAAACTGTCTAGCTTTGAGGCAGACGGGTCTCCACACGGTCGTCTATGAATCCGTCAAGTTTTCTAGCAATTTGAAGGGTCAAGTTCAAGAATTCCTCTTGTTAGACAGTTCCGTCTGATTTCCAGACTAAACCATATTGTAGTACACTTCAGCTTGTTTTTCCTTGAATTTCCTCGAAATCGCTTCAAATTTCATACATGCTCTAAAATCACCTCCGGTATATCCTAATGAGTAAAATAAACATGAATTAAGTACCAGAAGGCTGCAATTCATCCAAATCCCATGCTATATGTGTGCCAAACTAATACAAGAATATGACAATTCAGACACTTATCATTATTCGAGGACATACCGGGTGCCAGCAGGAGAGTCAGTGAGCATTACTGTAGATCCCACACATAAACTAGTAGTCCAAAAGCGGTGGAATTTTTCTCCTGAGCGACAATGGGTCGTAGAAGAAGACATTGAGAAGCTCCTTAAAGCAAACTTTCTCAAGGAAGTCCACTACCTCGACTGGTTGGCAAATGTTGTGCTGGTGAAAAAAAGCCTCAGGAAAGTGGAGGATATGTATAGATTTCACTGATCTTAAAAAAGCTTGTCCAAAAAACTACTTCCTTCTCTCAACGATTGACAAACTTGTTGACTCTATTGCAGGGTATGAGATGTTGGCCTTCTTAAACATTTTCTCTGGCTATAACCAAATTCGAATTGACAGAGCCGATGATGAGAAGAACTCATTCATTACTTCCAAAGGTATATACTATTATAGAGTGATGCCTTTTGGATTGAAAAATGCAGGCGTTACTTTTTAAAGGTTTGTGACCAAGGTCCTCGAGAAGCAACTTGGGAGGAATATGGAGGCATATGTGGATGACATATTGGTGAAAAGTAAGAAAGCCATCCAAAAGATAGCAGACCTACAGGAGTTTTTCCAGGCCCTCCAAGAATACAGGATGAGCTTCAACCCGAGCAAGTGTGCTTTCAGAGTTCGGTCTGGCAAGTTCCTTGGATTCATGGTAACCCAACGTGGTATTGAGGCCAACCTTGAGAAGGTTAGAACTATCTTTGAAATGATGTCCCCAAAGACCATCAAGTAGATCCAGAGGTTGAATGGGCGGTTAGTTGCTCTGGGGCATTTCATTTCGAGGTTGGGGGAGAACCTCCCCTTTATCTGAGCCCTCAAAAAAACACCCAACATAGAGTGGACCGAGGAGTGTTAAAAGGTGTTTTCGCAATTAAAAGAGTATCTCAGCTCATCGTAGCTCTTGGCTAAGAATTAGCTCGGGGACAAGCTCTACATGTATTTGGCCTCAACTTCCTCGGCGGTTAGCTCGATGCTCATAAAAGAGGAGAAGGGGTTTAGAAGCCTATCTATTACACCGGCAAGCTGCTGACCGGCCCTGATTCCTGGTACCTTCCCCTAGAGAAGTTGGCCTACGCCCTAATCACCTTTGCTTGCTGGCTGAGGCCATACTACCAGGAGCACAAGGTCACAATCCTCACTAGTGTATACAACCATGTTTTCCTGGATGAAAAAGTTCATCTTTAGAAAAGAGGGCACTACAATGCTCCCCTCTATGTGCGGGGTCTGGGGAAGGGTGGACCACTTAGGTCTATTGTATGTGGTCTTACCTTGCTTTTTTGTAAGTGGTTGTTTCCATGACTTGAAGCCATGACCTCCAGGTCACATAGCGACAACTTTATCGTTGAGCCAAGGCTTCTCTTCAATGAAGTTAATCTTTATAAAAAGAATTTGAAAGTCTGAAAATTTGGCTAAAACTGAATCATTTAATGTGCACAAGATCAGATTTTGTAATAAGGGAATCAAACCTTGCCACTCCTGTGGATTTCAATAAGAGCGGGTTTTGTTGCCCAAAACCATTGTATTGGGGTTTGATAATCTCTGAAATGAACACAATAGGTCTAAATGGTTCCAAAAAACACTTGACTAGATCAAACTATAGTTAGATGGATGTTAATAATTAATTGAACTGTTACTAGACATGTAATTAACCTGTTATAGCTACTTATGATTTTTATTGTTTTTTTTTCAATTAAGTTAACTAACTTGGCATCTTACACAATTTGATGAAAACTCTGACTTTGGCTGTTAATAGAGTGAAATTAACATCAATGATTAGTTGAATAATAGGTTCCATTATAGTTAGGAATTCAGTTATTTGGGTTTGTGTTAGACTTAAGATCCAAAAAGTTGGCCAGACTTGGTCCATTACTGCTGATAACTATGAAATATGAGTTTTACTTATTAATTTTATTGATTATCTGCTTATCCTGGTATTTTCACAAATTTTAATGGATGCTTATTCCTAGCTATGTCTAGGGCTGGCAATGAGCCGAACTCGAACGAACTGAGCCCAGCTCAAGTTCGGCTCGAATGCTTATGATTCAGCTCTAGTTCGGCTCGAGTTCGAAAAAGCTCGACATATTTGGATTCGAGTTCGACTCGATATTATTATCAAAGCTCGAGTTCGATTCGAGTTCGAAATTAATATATAACTTTAAAATTATAATAAAATGTTTTAGTTTGCTCAAACCGATCGAACCCACTCAGAACCAAACCCAGCCAATTGACCGACCACGGTTTATGTCTATTTTTTAAGTTTCATTTGATTTTAACCACAAATCAAAGAAAGCTATTAAACCCAATAGAGCCCAACCCATTTTATAAGCAAACAACCCCTCTCATTTGGTCTTCACAGCCGATGTGGGACTAAAAGTTTCTACAAACTATTTTGCTAGCCTCACAGTCACAGGCTGTCACTCTCTCACTCTCTCTCTCTCTCTCTCTCTCTCACAGACTTACACACATTGACACATAATATATATATTATATTATTTTCTCTCTCTCACAGACTCACACTGGTCACACACAATATATACATTATATTATACTCTCTCTCTCTCTCTCACTCAGACTCACACACATTTATACGTATATATACATTTATATATATAATATATTTTATATCATTATTATATATATATATAATTATTTTATATATATTAATAATTATATAAAATATATACATAGTAACATAAATACAAATATTATATATATATATATATATATTCGAATTTCGAACCGAACTCAAACGAGCTGACTCTGGCTTGAGTTCGACTCACTTATTTTTCGAGCTCAAATTTAAGTTCAAGTTCAGTTTGTTATTAAAATAATCGAATCGAACTCGAGCCAATATAGAACCGAACTCGAGTTGCTCGCGAACAGTTTGATCGTTTGCCAGCCCTAGCTATGTCTCATACTGAATTTGCCAATAATGGACTTAAATCATTGGGTTTATTGTGTTTATTGTGTTTTCTAAATGGACTTAAATCAAAATCATATAGAATTTGAGAGCAAGAGACTATTGATCATATACTTAGTTTAAACATGTTTTTATGGACAGTGTTATGCTGCGGCCAAGCCTGTCATTCTGGAACCTGTAATGTTGGTTGAGTTGAAAGTCCCTATAGAGTTTCAAAGTACTGTTACAGGGGACATTAATAAGTGGATTTATTCCTTTTGTTTTTGGTGGGCAGTGTTTGATACTAGCTTCAATCGACGGCCTCTACCTGATACACTGAACTGAAGTTCTACATAATTAATGGCAGGAGGAAATTGATCATTGTGGGGTATGACCAAGATGGTGATGATACAGTGATTGCTGCACATATATGTTAAACATCACTTCTCTTTCATTTTAATAATGAAAAAAAATGCGGTTCTATTGGTCAATATTTCAATGTTGATGACTAACCGAAATTAGCTACTAGGCCAACACCATTAATGGCAATTGGCCATATACTTTTATTTTAGAGGTTTTTGATAAAATCTTTTAGATCATGCACTTCATATCACAACTTGAGTTCAAGATTTTACAACTTTTCACAATTAAACTACCGAAGGTTTGTGGAGGAGCAAAAAGTGTTTTATGTTTGGTGGTTATCTAATCACCTTCTCTAATTGTGGAGTAAAAGGACCTTGTTTGTAGTTAAAAAATTATAACTGAACAAATCAAAACTTAATGAGTTAATGTCTAAGTCCAGAAGGCTATTCCACTATTCTCAAACTTGACTTATGGAATTATACAGAACTCTTTTGTGTGTGTGGTGGTTCATACATACAAATATAGAATTTAGAGCTTTAATATGTCCATAAGTTATCACTAAGAAATATGCTCGAGTCTTAGTTTTTCACTTAGTTAATTTGATCTTAGAAATGAACAAGTAATTCTCTAATTTGTTCTACTCATCCACAAATAATAAATCTAAGAGAAATTGAACCAAACATGAAAATTTTGGCAGAAATTAGGTGTAGTTTCTGACCTCTCTTATGTGAAACAGTACCCCTCTCAACCCAAGGCTACATTGGTTCCTTACATAGTATGGTGACCTGAGCTGGTCTATTTTGGATTGGATTTGGACTCCTCTTTTATTCCTAAGAATAACACTTACTATTTATGGTAAGTTTGTGTTTTATCATAGTGAATGTGCTGAACATATTAAAATTGAGTTGTCTATCGTGGTCAGAGCATCATGTCTGTATAAATATAATTTTTTTTTAATCTTTTGAAGTTATTTCAGTTTTTGTGCCAATTAAGATATACTTGGTCAATCCTGGCTTCAAAATTGTTATACTCTGCCTTTGGGGATTCAAATAGCCTTTAAAATATATGACACATGGTTTGTTGCCATGCTCTCATCCTGCTCATTGAGGTGGATTTTTTAAAGAAAAGAACAACAACAAATTTAATATGTGAAAGATAGGTAATGAATGATTTAATAAGTGATCCAGACTAGAGTTTCTATTCTTCCTATAACCTCTTGGAAAGGTCTGTATTAATGTAAATGTACAATAATCAGAGAATTAATTCTAAGTTGTGTTGAACTGCAATAATGTAAGGCATCAGTGACATATCTTAGAGGGCAGTGGGTTGGAGCTCTTTGATTATTCATTATTATGGCGACAAAAGGTACGAAAAAAACCCCTTATACTTTTCACAAATGTACATATAAGCCCTTATGGTCATCTTTAGCACAAAAATCACCTTGAGGTGTTCGAAAAGGGTACAAATAGGCCCTTAAAAGTAACACCGTTAACTTGCTATTAGTTTTAAGGGTCTATTTACACCCTTTTGAGCACCATAGGGTGATTTTTGAGCCATTGACCACCATAAGGATACACATCTCCATCCAAAGTATGAGGGATTTTTGTACGCCAAAAAGAAACCTAAACTAGAAGCCGGATGAGAAAGATCCAACTCGGCTCTATTTCAGAAAGATTTTGAGAGCGAGAGAGGTTGCTCTATTTGAAAGAAGTGAGTCTCGAATCTGTTTCTTTCTTTTCTCCTCACAATTTCGATTTTTTTTTACTTTCTCTCTTCTTCTCATTGTTTGAACTCTCAGTGGTTGATGATCTCTTAGAAGAAACTAGAAAATCTTGAAGAGTAGATGTTAAAATAAAAGCTTGGATTGATTGGGAGATCTTGAAGAGATGTTGAGATTGATCGATTGATCGGATCTATGATTAATTTATCGGAGGCCTGATTCGCCATTAATGCTTGTTAGGTGATGTCTTCAATAGCACTCTTCTACTTCCATTCCTTGAAGTTGCTAATTCTTTTGATCAATTGTGGATGTCGTGATTGATTCTTTTGTTTTGAAATCATGTTTAGGGTTTAGGATTTAGGTTTTAGGGTTTAGGATTTAGGGTTTGTGTTAGTTTATGGGGCTTGGGTGAATTATTATTAAATTCAATTAATGCATTTTTTTGGATTTAGTTAAAGACTAATTGATTTTGGTGTTTTTGCAAAATGGTAGAATGGATAAAAGTATTTTGTTGCCTTGGCATAATCGACAAACAGATGATAATGTACATTAGGGTAAGGGTGAAGGTCATAGTAGGGGTGAAGTGTAACACCCATCACCAAATAGGGGACAAGTGTCACACCAGCCAAGTCAGGGGGATGAACCCTGGGCCTAAGGCTGAATAACCTGATAAATTAAACTCATAATCAAGCTCTAATGTCATAGATAATCATATTGTTGAAGTACAATTCCGAAATAACTTAAAGTTATACAGACACAAATCTAACAAAGAGTTCACATGTCTCCTAAATCAAGTACACTAATAAAGCTTAAATGCAACAGTCGGTCAGAGCCAGCTAAGGGTAGACAGGACCCTCTTCTCTACTCTAGGAAAGATCATGGTACCGTTTACTACCTGCAATTACACAAATAGAGGGATGGGCTACTCGAGCTCAATTAGGAAAACAATACTGTTAGGTAATACTATACCTGTGTGAAATCAATAAAAGTAATCTTAAATAAATTCTTAAAATGTACAAGATATATAAGTATGAAGAAATAATGCATTGCCAAAGGTGTCACAGCCGAGCGGCAAAGGTCCTCTGCGCATGGGAGACGAGCCTCGGTTCGAATCCCCGCTGCGACAGAGTTGCAAGGATGTGGTTGTGTAGCACACCAGTGCGGTGGCCTACACACGCGTGCGAGGTTCCTCCACGTGGGCTTGAGAGGCTCAGGTTTATCCTGACTAGAGAGCTGCCATGTCCCGTCCTATCTTTGATTTATCCTCTGGAGTGCGCTTGTCGCATTGATCAAAAAAAAAAAAAAAATAATGCATTTCAAAATAATATGCCAACCAATGCATTATCTTCCATCAGATATAATCATGCCAGATTTCATAAAAATCTTAAGTAAAATAACATGCATGTTCATCTTATTCATTTCATCATCGATACCATGTATGATTCTGTAACTTCCCTTGGTGGATAAATATCGACACTAATAGCCACCACGGTCCGAATATGGCTCCCGTGAGGTTGGATATATAGAAACATATATCATATCTCAATAGTATCAATTACACCTACACCTCTACTTCAATAATTGTGGAACCAGTGTGTAATCAGGATGAACCCTCAAAGTCCTCTATGACTCCCGTCGGGGTACCATCTCTGCCCTTATGGCTCCTGTGAGGTGACTATCTCTAGGATAGGATATACGCGTACCATACACTCTACGAGTATGGAAATGGGATTTTATTTCTTAAAAATGGGAACTTTTAAAAACATATAGTTTGGACTTTAAGAAATGCAGAGTTTAACAAATCACCCCTTCCCTACCTAGTACCGTACTTTCTGGCTCTATCAGGGAACCACCACTGGTGCAAGCAAGTATGAAAGTACGGTGCAGAGAATCAATACCTCTAAATATTATCTTTTCTATATCATGTTTATTTAATTGAAACATTTTCATGAATATCTCAAAATTCATTTCCAAAGCAGAAATCTATCAATCAATATAATACGGCTTCCAAAACTTAGGAAATCTCATATAAATTCTATTTCATGCTTTTCAAAATATAAACAAATACTTCGTAGAATTTATACGAGATTTCTTAAGTTTTGGTGAAAATACGGGTCCATTTTGGTTCCCTCACCTAAGTCTTAGAAGCTTAGGACTGGCTCGATCCTTCGGCAGCGGCTGACTTGCCTTCGTCTTTCCCTTTTTCTTTTCTTGATAATCGAAATATGAAAATTTAGGAATACAGAAACCATATCCTTAACTTGTACTCTTACTTAGACTCGAAATAATACAATAATGTCATTAGCTTAACTAAAGCATGCTTCTAATCATCATACATTTACATATTTCTAAAGAGCATAAACAAAATACGGAATTTACTCGAAGCCGAAGACTTCGCTATCTTCATCCTTAGAATAATTGAAGGATCTAATATGCTCTTAAAGATTAATCAAATGCTATATATAAACATGGTAGCTTAATCCTATAATTTCAAGAAAAATTGGGCAACATCTCCCCTATTTATGGGCTCCCGAAATTATACAAACATTCCACAATACAAATTAGGATTTAATCCATCCATCATACATGCATTCTATGGCTTCAAACCCACCCCCTTCATAACCCTAAACCCTCAAATCATGCCATGTTAATTTCATCCACTAATTAATGTGTAAATTCCTCCAAAGTTAGGCTCACAATCGCAAGGGTGATGAAGTGGCGGCGTAATGAGTACTGTAGGCGGCAAAGGGTGGGGTGGTCAGTGAGGCTGGGGGAGGACGAGGGGAGTCTGCAGGTGTTGGTGAGACCAGTCGAGAAGAAGCGGCGGCGTGGCCTTCGGCCAGCGGAGGCAGCGTTCTTGGCGCGCATGTACACGCGAGGAAAGGGTGCAGCTGGCTAGCGAGCTTCGTTGGGAAAGAGGGGGCTGCGAGTTTGGGCTGCGCGCTCGCGTGTGCCTCTCGGCCAGAGTTGGACGATCGCTAGATCTCGCCAGTGAGGAAAGCTTCAGACCGGCGTAGGAGAAGAAGGAGGGGAAATAGATGGAGGAAAGTTAGGGTTTGGTTCATGGGTGAAGATGAGCAAGAGAGAGATGAGGGATTCCATCTCTCTCTTTCTCACTTTCTCCTATAAAAGTATAAGGTATTTGAAAACTAACAATATTTTAATCAAAATGTTATTTAAATCAATTATCATAGGGTCACGAGTGAAACTTTTAACCCGATCAGATTTGTTTCCTTCGGATATGTACAATTACGATTGATTAATTAATTAATTTATTAATTAATTCATTCATTACTTCCTATCGGTGAGTCACGGACACATTGTAACTTCACGGGTCGCATTTACTAACCTGTCATAGATCTATATTTTTTCAGCTTTTGACTCGGCCAGATTTACTTTACCGAGACTCTAACTTTTTTCGATATCGTCATCTTAATTAATCCATATTAACTAACGCTTAATGATTTCTCTATTAATTAACTGGGATTACCCTTTCAATCCGCCTCCAACTATTTCAAGTATAAGTGGCCTGACCCAATATGGTATTCTCTAGACCCAATAGTTGTGAGGCTGGTTAGATCCATTAATTCCTGATTTTCCTTTAATTAAGGTTTTAATTAATTTATTTATTTTATGTGCTAATTAACATCATTGAAATTTTTGAAAATTTTCTGATTATTTATTTCAAAATTCCGGGGTGTTACATGAAGTTTGTGGAGAAGAAGTACGTATAGCAAGTTACAATGAGCAAACAGAGGGCAATAATAGTATTGGTGGAGAAGAGATAGGAGAGGAAGTTAGTAGGGATGGAAACAAATACGATTCAAATCTACCATGTCCGTATTTTAGCTTGGGAATAAGTTTTGCAAATGCAAAGGAGGCTAGAAAAGTAGTGGCAAAGTACTCAGTTGCAATGGGTAAATCACTATGATATAAAAAAAAAATTAGCATGATAGATTGAGAGTAGTTTGTGAATATTTCCACTTCATTTTGTATGCTAGCAGAGAAAGGAAAGAAGAACTATTGATGGTGAAAACATATAACAATGAGCATACCTGTGTAAGGAAATTTGATAATCCAAGAGCCAGTGCAAGCTTTTTAGCTGACTATTTTTATAAGAGACTGAAGAAAGAACCAAATATACTGATTAAGGAGTTGAAAGGGCCTGCAAAGGAAAAGTTGCGGGTAAATGTATCATTGGCTAAGTGCAAAAAAGCGAAGCACGTTGTTAAAGGACAACTTGCTTTAAGTTATAAGACAAAATATTAGAGATTGGAGGCTTATGCAACTGAGATTAAAAGAAGAAATCTTGGCAGTTTTTGTGATATTCAATTATCTTCTGAAGGATTGAGGCAAGGGAGAAAAATATTTTGGCTTATGTTTGTATGCTTTGAGGCATACAAGAGAGGATGGCTAGGGGATGCAAGCTCATAATAGGGATAGATGGGTGCTTTTTGAAAGGAATATGTAAAGGACAGATGCTTTGTGTTGTGGGTAAACATGGAAACAATCACATGTTTCCTATTGCTTGGGCTATAGTGGACATTGAAGATAAGGTAAATTGGAGGTGGTTCCTTGATTGGCTTATACAAGACTTGGAGTTAAGGGATGGCATGGTGTTGACCATAATATCGGATATGCAAAAGGTAAGCTTTGTGTTTTATTTTATAGTTTATTGCATTTGCTTATTGACGCTGGGCGGGTAGTGATTATCCCCCGGGCTAGCCGGATCCAAGGACCACAAGGAAGAACAAACGAAGAACCAAAAGAACCAGAGAAAATACTATGAAATTTAGGAAAATATTTTTACTCAAATTTCAATAATCTAAGACCAACCCACAAGCTGGGTTAAATAGCTTTAAAAGAATAACCTAGAAACCATATCATCTTATCTAAATTGCCAAAATTGGCAAATTATTATTTAAAACTAAAACTTATCTAAATTTAAAACTCTAAACAAATCAGATAACTTCTAAAAATCCGAGATCAAATCTGTAACACCCCGAATTTTCTAAGTAAATAAATCAGAAAATTTTCGACAATTAATGAGATTAATTAGCATAGAAAATAAATTAATTATTTTAAAGTCGTTAAATAAATTTAAATCCAACCTCGCAACTAATGGGTCTAGAGAAGGCCTTATTGGCCCAGGCCGCTTACACTTGGAATAGTTGGAGGTAGACGGTAAAGATAACATAGATTAATTAATTGGGAGATTTCGTAAGTTTTAATTAATCAAGATTAATTAAGTAGGCGAACCAGACAAATGTTCGAGTTCCTATAAAGTAGATCGGGCGAGTCAAAAAGCCGGTATTCTCGGATTTGGCCTGACGAGAGACAGACCCCACGATACTACAGTACTCCTGTGATGACTGATATCATTGACCCAGGATTCTCGGATCTGGGTCGATGAATTATTAAAAAGATAATATTAAATTAAATGGGTGATGGGACATAAAGTGGGGGAAATAATTTAGATGATAAGGTTTAAATAATTAAAGGTGATTGGAGATAAGTATTGTAATGGAATAAATAATATTAAATCCTTTTTAATATATTTATATATATGCCTATCTTCAGAAGAGAAACTCAGGTATTAAGTTTCAATTAAAAGTTCAATTGAAGAGGAAGAGCTCGTGCTCTCCCTCTCCCTTCCTTTTCCCTCTCGCGACTGAACGTGCTCGCGCCTCTACCTGCGCTTGTCGCCGGTCGGACCTCGACAGCTCCCGCCCCGGCCTGGAACCGCGCCGCCCCACCACCCGCCCTCACCTTCCCTCCCGCGCAGCCTGCAGCCGCTCTGTATGCGCGCGAGACCGCAGCCACACTGCCGCCCCCAACGTTGAGCCTCCATCTCGCTGTTGCTCTCCGCCGGCCAGATTCTCAGGCCGCCGGTTCCCTCTGCTTGCCACCGCCCCTGTCTACGGCTTCCATCCTTGCTATCTTCCCCTTCCGGTGAGCAACATCCTAAGGCCGGCCATCTCCTCTTCTCCAACCAATAGTCATCTCCATTCATCGAGAGAGCTCGTGCAAGAGCTTCGAGGGTTCCCACATTCAAGTAAATCTCTTGCAAGCTTCAATTGGGGAAAACCCTAGATTAAGGGCTTGGTTTGTGTAACACCCTGATCCCAAATAGGGACACGTGTGACACCGACCGGCCTGTGTGGGAACTCCCGAGCCCAAGGTCATCCAAATCGATCTAAAAATCTGCGGAATAATCTGGAGATAGTAATAATAAATCATAATAAATCTGGAACTCTTCCAAACAAAAGAGACAAATCGTCTGATCCCCACAGGACTACATATGCGGGTCTAGTCTCCAAAAGTCAGGTATAAAATAAACATATAATCTACAGAGTACACAACGGAAAGGCAAATGTCTGTGGGACGCCAGAGCCAACTAAGTCCTCACATCTCACCATGCCTAGCCTGTACCCGAACTTCTATTTGCTACCTGCACAAGGTGAGTAAGAAAGAGGGACTGAGCTACAGAGCTCAGTGATATGTGACCCCTACTGTCACGTCAACTAAGACCCGTGCATCTGAAAATATAATCTTGTACATGGAAAGTAATCTCTACTCATATACATGCGGAAAATATAGTAAATCAGGACAGTCTATGCATTGTCTTCGCAGTTAGGAAGATCATCTAATGCAATGTCCGAGAAAACCCGAGAAGTCATCAATCACTAACATGCCTGTTTATGTCTCATGAGATGTCTAGATATGTGAGCGTCTATCGATAAGAATGCAACTCTGTAAGATCGACTTGCTAAGATCTCAGATAATTAGCCGGCGAGGTATCCCCCGATCTGGGCTGTATGTGAAGCCGCGAGGTTTCCCCCGATCTGGGTCTTCACTCGTGGTACCGAGCACTCCAGAGAGTCGGAAAAGGGTTTTAAGATAAATTCATTTTTAAAACAAGGTTTTGATGCTAGAAATTCATTTTGAAAACAAGAAAACCTTTCCCCTACTCGGTATCACGTTGGTCTTAGCTCAATGGAGCCGCATCTGCATAGCAAGGATCGTCTAACAGGAAGCAAAGATCGATGCTCACGTCCTATATCTATCTCATGTCTATCTCAATGATCTACAGCTAGTCATATGCAGAAAACATCAATCTACAATAGCTGTAAATAATCGAAAGCATTACAAAACCGGGAACAAATCTTAGCCGAGGAACATAAGCTGAAAACACGGCAAAACCCGATCAAAACACGAGAATATACAGTAGGTCCACTCACCTGTAGTCCTAAGCAAGTCAAGCCTGACTAGAACCTCCTGGAGTTCCTGACTTGGCTTTCCCTTTCCCTAATAAACAAAATCATAACTAAATTAAGCTCTAGTTCACAATACATCAGCTCTTAGTTAACAATCATCTTCTAATCAATCATGGGCCCAAGTCCATAAAGACTACGGCCCAACAAGCAAATCATTCCATTTCTATGCATGACCTTAGCTCGACACTTTTACATTGTAGTCGGTTTCAACTTCCCATAGATAACAAGCCAGAAGTATAACAAGGTATGAATTCTCTTTATGCCTTAACTCATTCGAGCATCCGAACCACAGAAGCAAAGGAGATGTTCGCAAATCGTATTCCCTTAAATAATTATTTTCTTCTAAACTCTCATGGCCCAATTCAAAATACCTCAAGGCCCATTATTCAAGCATTGTTATAATTTATACAAGGGACCAACTATAACCTAGGATCAAAATATGAAGCTCTTACTTAGGCAACTCCAAAGACCAGTTGACTGCCACCATACCTCAATAACTTACAATACACTAATCCAATACTCAAATACTTAACTAGGCATCACAATGTGATAACTAAGAATTACAATATAAGACTTTAATAAAAGTGTTTCTTAAATTTGATCATTCATCAAGCAAAGTACTGAAACCTAAGCAAATGACTTGATTACTCTAACCCCATGAGTCTCTAAAAAGCATTCACAAGCCAGTCTTCTTCTTAACATTTCAGTGAACACTTGCTTGGCATACTAACTTCACATGGGCATTCCTTCAAACACCTTGCATGCATGATCAAGAGCACCAAAATCCTCTTTTCTTATAACTACGAATTCTCGTTTCTTTACAACCAGTCAATACACCAACAATAACAAAACACTAAGCACCATTAAACACCAGCAATCACACTATAGGAACAACAACAATACATAAGGACTGCAGCACCAAAGTCGGACAATAACAACAGCTAAAACACAACAGCTACTTCACAATCAACCACAACAACCAGAACAAACCTTAGCATTCAACAAACAGCACCCAACCAAGCTTGAACCCTCCTTCTCCAATTAACTATATACCTTGCAGGACTTGAGCTCACCGGACTGAGCTTAGACAGAGAAGACAAGAACAGCCGGCGCTCAGACCTCCAGTTTCACCCCCAGCGATCAAAATCAGAGGCCTGCTTGAGGAGTTGGCGGAACAGATTCTTTGGAGATGGTGCGGATGTTGGTTTGGAACATGAGGAGCCGAGAGGCGAAATTTGTCGGTCACGGGCTGGTGATCTGTATGATGAAGCTCACCGGTATAGGGACCGGGACTGAGAATGAGAATGGTTGCGCTCGATCTTGTCGGAGTACAGCACAGAGAAGACAGTCAGGACCTCCCCCTTTCACCGAAGCACACCCTACTCTGAAGACCTTCACTGATCTCTTAACACCCTGGGCTGACATCTGGAGATCCTCGTGGCGTCTTCACCTTCAAAGCAGCATGCAGAGCGCCACCACCACCACCACCGGACCCACCATCGCCAGCTCCTCCTTCTCCAAAGCCGACAGCGGACCAGCTCCTTTTTCCCCCCTTCTTTTAACCCCTTAAACCTATTTCAGCCCAGCCCCATACATGGCAGCCTTCTTACATTGTTTTGAGCCCAGTAAAGCTTTAAGTTTATATTGTCATCTATTAAGCTGATTAATTAATCATTAACACATTTGATTAATGGCTACTAGCTTCCAATAGTTTAACTAATTATTATTGAAGTCTTTTAAAAATTAAATATTCTTTTCTCATTAAACTCCGGTATTTATATCATATTTGCAAAGAAAACATAACTCCGGCATTTATTGAATATATATTATTCGCAAGGAAAACCGGGGCATTACAGTTTGCATGAATTTTTATTAAGTGTTAAAGAAGTCATGAAATGCTATAATTGGAGTTTAATTGCTGAAATTCAGTAGGAGGTTAAGGAGTGGGGGATTAGTTGAGATTAAGATTGTGAAGTGGCTATGTTTTGATGTCATGTGTATCCATGAATTTAATTATAAATTCTAATGGGAATGTTTGTATTAATTTTGGGGCCCTATAAATAGAGGAGGTGCCGCTGAATTTTTCATGAAATCCCTAAGTATACCCTATTAATGATCTTGTTAACATGCTTAAGTGTGATTAGTCTCCATGATTAATATGCTTAATGGTTTCATGCTTTAGACTAATTAATCTAAGTTAATTAAGCATGCTTAGGGACATTCTAGAAGTTATGAAAGCATGTAAAACTCGTTATGTAAGGAAGCATGATCTTATGAGTTTAATGTCTTTAATATGCTCCTTCGAGCTTAAATAGGAGTTTAATTAAGTTAAGAAATACAATTTCCATATTCTTAGATCTCGTATTCTAAAGCTATAGAACTAAGTTATGTAGAATACGAATTTCGTATTTACTTAGTACTATTATGGATTCTAGGAAAGGTAAAAGGTCCCTCGGGAGCTTTAGCAGGACCCAACTAGACCTAGACAATTTGCGAGGACTTAAGGTGAGGGGACTTCATGGTAAATCTAGAGTTATTTCATGTATTTATCGTGATTTCTGTTTCTTGTATTCTTATGAGATTTATATCGGTTTGTGGATGCCGGTGGATTTCTAGTCGCCATCTTAGTATTGTGGTTTTCATGCTTGTTATATGCTATGAAATTGAAATAGCATGATTAATTATAAAGTGAAACCTTAAATGGTAGATATTGATATACATCGGTGTCGTGGACTTCTCCCCAGCTAGACATAGACAATTGATCTAGCGGGGCTCAAGATAGAGCCCATAAAGGATAGCAGATGATATCAGGTTAGAAGGGATTTGTTTTTATCCATTTTCTTAAATAAAAATATTTGCGAAAGAGTTTTTTATATAAAACCCTTCCTGACTCTTTCGGGTGCCCGAATCAGATACTAGATGTACGCGTGACGATTGATATAGTTTGGTTGATTATACCACTGGTCGTCATGCCTCTGGTACTGGATCGGATTATTCCGCTGTCTCCCGATCATCAAGATCTGGTTATCCGGCTGATGATAATTGGGTTCATTCAGAGTATTGAACTAAGGTTGCACATTGATACTATATGAGGCCATTGCATATATATGTTTACTATATGCATGATATGATATGAGATTGCTTGTGTTTTTTCTTCGGATTTCTGATTGTGTTAGCATGTTTATCCAGATTTAAGATAATTTTGCTGACCTTCATGATTTATACTTGCACTGCTTTTGTACTAGTGTTTTAGTACAGATGACAGGTATGTATTATACCTGGCGGAGTTGTTCTTACTCACCGAGCTTGTATAGCTTAATCCCTTTCGATACTGTTTTTCTGTTACAGGATCTAGACTTGGATCAGGATAGTAACTCTTGTCTTGAGCATGGATTGAAGTCTAGCTGGCTCTGGTATATCTACCTTGTGTTTAATTTTTTTGGGTTATACTAGACTTTAATTATGTTTTCATTCCACTGTATTTGGGGCCATAGTTGCCCATAACTCTGAGTGTTGTACTCTATTTATGACTTGGGTTTGAATATGACTCTTAGTGTGTAACCGGTTATCTTTATGTCATATGTATTTTATTTAGAGTACATGATTGTTATCAGGTTTAAACTACACAGCTTATGGGTTGGGTGCACTCCCGGCCCAGCTGGTGTGACATCTGTCTCAGTAAAGAGATGTGTGTTACAAAATCGGATTCAAATCCTATCCTTATTTGATAAATAATTTAATACTAGAAACAACAAAAATATCTTAACAGTGATATGGCGGGAAAACAACAGAATTTGAATTCGAAGATGACACCCACAGAGTCGATCTGGGGGACAACGTGGTGCGTGCCAAAATGACCTTTCCGGATTGGGTTCGAACGCGTGATTCCGACATCTGTAGCCAAAGTTATGGCCAAAATACAGAACCACCCCCAAAACTTCTCCAATCACGGAATTGGCTTAATCACTTCCATCCTTTACGTTGATCTGCCAACTGGGCACCAACTTACTTGAGCCTCCTGCATCACCTATTGTTTATTATGTTGTGTTGATTATGTATATATGAAACTGTATATTATTACTATGTAGTTTATAGTTTATAGTTTATTCTCTTTGCTTATTGTATCTATATATTGTGTTGGGTTGGCTGTTTGTGTATTTTTTAGAGATTATTGCCAACTATTAAGAAAGCTTTTCCAAAAGTTGAACATAGATGGTGTGCACACATCTATGCAAATTGGAGTAAATGATGGAGAGGAGGTGAGCTAAGGGAGAACTTTTGGATATGTGCATGGATCACATACGAAGAATAATTCAAAGAAAATTTATTGTACAGTTACTTGCAAAGGAGCAAGGAGAGTTGGCAGTTCAAGATCTCTTGAACTATAATCCTCATTTTTGGTGCAGGGCATATGTGAGTGCTAGGTGTAAATCTGACATAGTTGATAATAATGTCTCCGAGACCTTTAACTCATGGATAAATGAGTTTAGAGATAGACATATATATTATCACATTGCTTGAAGAAATATGAAAGAAAGTAATGACAAGGATCGTTGACTTTAGAGATGTCACAAGAAGATAGAATCATGAATATTCACCAACTTGCATGGAGAAATATGAATCAAATTTTCTAATTAGCATTGATTGTGACATATTGTTTAATGGAGATTATCGATATGAAGTGTCTCATGGAGAAGACCAGCATACTATCTTGCTCGAGAAGAGATCATGCACTTGCAAAATGTGGGACATTAGTGGAATTCCTTGTCCACATGTGATTGCAGCAATTCACCATGTGAAAAAGACTACTTTGGACTTCATTTCTAATTGCTATAGTAAAACTATGTTTTTGAAGGCATATGAGTTTGTCATGCAACCAGTGAGGGGTTACAAGTTATGGAGGTATAGTGAGTATGCCTCGATTGAGCCTCCAATTGTCAAGCAACAACCTGGTAGGCTAAAGAAGAATAGAGTGAAGGACAAGCATGAACCAAAGAAGGTACCAATTCGTGGAAAATTTCCACGGAAGGGTGGCAAAATAATTTGCAGCATATGCAAAAATAAATAGTAATGTAAAAATGTAGGCCAATTATCAACTCCATCAGGTCAACCTGTATCAAAAGCATCATCACATGTGCCAGGATTTTTTGAGTCTCAAAATAAAAATATACTAGAACCAAGTGTTTTTTCTGAAACAACATCTATAGCAGTTGAGGTACCAAACTTATTGAGTTTTATGTTTATTTATTATTAATATATTGCATTTTTACTAATGCATGCAATTTATGCTCTTATGTTTCAGGTTCTAATTACTAAAGCATCAAAACAAAGTGGAGAAATTGGCAATAAAAGAAATATTCAAATGTATTCAAAGAAATTAGCTAAAGAACTTGCTAGGAATTATGCCAAAAAAAGAAAGACAAATGAAGTTACCGGATTAGGGGTAAGGATTGATGAAAGGACTAGGAGAACAACATGGCATGTAAGTATTTGTGAATTTCCAATTCAAATACATTACCTTTCTAATCATTTTAGTAACTATTTATTTGAGTATGCATTTTTATGTTAATTTTTGTCATTTAGGAATCCCTCTCCTTAGGAAGGTGATTAACTATGGAAATGCAACTTCTTCGTCAGAGGCACATATAGAAGAGTGGTCTTTTAGATATGCAAAGTCTCAAAAAGTTAACGTGCAACCTAAATCTAAATTGCAGTCACAAAATAGAAGAAAAATTCAATTTGCTGAAGATGGAGTTGGATGAACTGACTTGCTATTTAAACCAACTTCAAGCCTAAGGTGGAAAGACAAAGCTACTGTTACTCATGCACACTTGGAGTGCACAAGATAAGAAATGATTGCAAAGCAAAAGAAAAATGTTGGAATAGTTGCTTCTCAAGTTGTAGCACCCTCCACTCAAACACCTGCCGCTTCTCAGATTTCAGTGGGTACCTCTCAAGCACTATCAATTGTTGCTTCTCTGGTTTCAAGAGCAAGTTCACATGCTTCAAGAGGCAATTCAGGACTTCCATATGATGGTTATGCTACTTTTGATATTTCATACTACCAACCACCCTTCTCTTACATTAGAAGTTTGTTTTTTTGTAATCTCTTATTTTTATTGTCATTCTTTGAAATGACATTATTTTTTATAGTATTTTGTTTGGTGGTTATGTAATTTAAGTGTTGTAATGGGTCTTAATCATTTCTGTTTACTTTTGACGGTGTTTTTGTTTGTGTTTAGTTCATGCAACTTAAGTGTAATGAATGCTATCTTTTGAGCAATTTAAGCAACTTAAGTGTCATTTTGCTTACTTTGTAGTTCAACTTCAATTCAGCAATGGTTTCATTCTATGCAGCCTTTGATTAAATTGTGCCATCAATCAATGGCTCAAAAATCACCCCGTGGTGCTCAAAAGTGTGTAAATAGACCCTTAAAACTAATGGTAAGTTAACGGTGTTACTTTTAAGGACCTATTTACACCATTTTCGAGCACCTCAGGGTGATTTTTGTGCTAAAAAGATGACTATAAGGGCTTATATGTACATTTGTTAAACGTTTGAGGGTTTTTTTTTTTACCTTTTGCTTTATTATGGCTGTGGTTGATGATAGAATTTTCATGAAGCTTAAGGAATTTTATATTATGGTTCTGTTGGATTTCCTACTAAGGTTATTAAATTGAATTGGCTTATCCTCTGATGAAGAGTGCTGACAACAGTTGCGTGCCTAAAATTATTTATATGTAAAAAAATATACTCATAGAATCTCTAAAAAAACTTTGTGAAGATTCCAAGTGAGTTGTGTATCAAAGTGATCAATGTTAACAACTTCATGGAGGTCAAGCAATGTTATGGGTTTTGTTGGTGCAAGATGATCCAGTAGAGGCTACTATGTAAACTAATTTCACTTATTTATACTTGTGATGTGGGTAGATTGTTGTTGCAAATTTAGTCTGAAAACGACATATTTATAGTCCCACTTTGTTGGAGATGCTAAATTTCATTTTGTTGGATACCTTAACCTCTATAACACTGATTGCCTAGTATGTTATCTAGAAGGGTTGCTCTAATGGTGCCCAATTGATGTCTGGAACTCTAATCAATTCTTTTTGTCGATGGAGTATGTGTGAAGGATGATAAGGGAGCAACTTATGTTAAACAGATTGTGTAATTAAGATCATAGGTTCAAAAGAGTTCTGACTTGCAATTATACTCTGAGATCTGGTTGGTCCGGTAACGTTTGACTTTTTTCTAGATATGGTGCACTATTGTTTTTTTTGAAAGCTTAAGGACTTGATGGCCAAAAAAACATATTAGGTTCTTTCAAAGGAAAGTTAGCAGAGGTCTAAGAAACTTTTAACATTTGTACTAAGCTCTTATAAGAATTCTGAGGAACAACAGGAACATAGAAAATGGGGAATGAGAAGGTCTTATATCTGGTTACTTAGAATATTCTGATATATTACCTTTTACTTAATGCTGATTACAACAATTTAATCATGAATTTATGATTTTGTACGCCTCCTTTCATAATTATTAATGTTAAATATTAGAAAAATTTTCAAATTAGTTTATCTAGATTATACATTTTAATGAGTGATCACAATCAGCAAGTGGTTTAATATATTTATCCATTTAGGTTAGTAAGCCTGTTGCACACCGATGTGTCTGTTGTGTTCATTCTCTTCTGTAATAACTCCTTTAAGATGTAGAACCTTGACATAAATTTTTTTGCCTGCTCTACATTGATCCATGATATGTAATGTTCCCATTTCTATACTAATAACATTCATTAATTAACTGATGATTACTTTTTTCTAGGTTCCTCTCTATAATATGTTTGGCTACTCCACTTCACTTCGTTCAATGACACAGGTGAAAACATAATATTTGCCTACAAAACCATTGATTCCTATAAGAAAGTTTTGAAGATTATTGTGAAGTTGTTATCCTTGGATCACAGGGAAAAGGTGAATTCACAATGGAATACTTGGAGCATGCAGCAGTTTCACAAGATGTACAGACTCAAGTAGTCAACACATACAAGGCAAGCAAGGGTACAGAATAGAACCCTGTTTTTGGAATGCCTTTATTATGAACTGATAATCTCTTCAGTATATCTGTATGCCTGCAATCATGTACGACTTTGTATTTATTTATCTATTTATTCCGAAATGAGTTCAAGTTAACATGTTATATGTAATTATTTTTTGGTAAGATGCATAAACCGCGACTCCCATTGCTATAGTGATTTCAGAATCTGGTTACTCAAGACAAGTTTAATTATTTATTAAAAAAAAAAACAATAAAGAGTTGATGCCTGTTGTAACTTAATGTTCATATAGAAGTCATTTGGTCTACTATTATATTGAATAGATAATGAAATGATATTAAGATATCTCCTATTCATTTTGATTCTTCAATGGGCTCCCATGGTTTCAATAGGTGCTCAAGCTTTTCTTTAGTTTTTTTTTTTTCCTCCATGGAAGGGCTTAAGGACTTGAGTAATGCTACTTGTTAGTGAATTGGTTTTGTCACCTTGACATGTGGTGTGTTATGGATTCTAATAATGAGATACTGGTATTACAAAAATGTTTTATCAAAAAATAATATATACATTATTTTGATTTAGAATTAGAATAAATAATTTTGTTATCTCTTACGTATGAGCAATTTTAAAAATTAAAAAATTAATTATTTTATTAAACAATTAGTAATATGGCGTTATTTTGACTAAGTGGATAGTTTAATTTATTCAAAACACTAGAGAAAATGCATAGAACACTAAGGAAAGGATCATGTTGTGGACATCCCATCTACCCACCAGCTAGCTACTCCTCCTGTTCTGAAAAAAAGTCAAGAGATTAATAAGCTTGGGAGCTCAGTAAGTACCCACTAAATACAGTAAACCATGCAGTGTTTAATATAATAAGTAAAACTGAAACAGAGCAATAAAAAGAAAAAGAATTCATAAATACTCAATAGATTACAAAAATTATAATTTCTGAAGTTATTATAAAAACATACTATCAAAAGGTTTAGTTTACCTTCAAAATTCTAGAGTCTCCCAAACTTGCTATGACCACTAATAAGCCCAGTGGTATGAGTCAGAAACAGAAGACTGTTATTGTGACCGACAGCACGGGTTAAACTAATTCATAATAGATAAGTGTCGACACGGTCAATGTTTAACCCCCATTGATGAAGGTCATAACACAGGCAGTTTGGAGACATACTTGAAAATCAGAAATAATCTCACGAAATGATAAATCATACCAAACAGAATAAGTATGTCTGAAAGTGTAACCAGATGCCAATCGTTCTAAATCCAAACATACACGCATGGTTAAGTTTTGTACAAAAAGTAGTTCGATTACGATTTCTTTGAAATATGAAATACAATCAATAAATAATTTAAATTATAATAAAAGTAATTTCTATAAATAGGTAAGAAAAAGAATACTTTGCTTAATTTAGGTGGAATACTTACCTCCAAACTCCAAGCTTAGTCTAAGAGAAACACAACCCCCGTATCAGTAATAGGATCTAAAACCCAAAAATGTAATCTTAGTAACTAAGATACATAGCTTCTATATATATCTATAAATAGCTAATTACTTTCAATAATTTTTATCCAAGGCTATATATGCAATTTTGGATCCTGTGCTCATTAAACAGAACATGAACTTCCCCCTTGTTCACACACCCAACAATTTTAAATTTGGTTTATTTAATAAAGATTTAAAATAGAAGTTGAGTTCATCATTAAACTGAATTGGAAACGTGGTTTTATAATCATGCTGAACCATAAAACTTGTGTTTGAAAGGGTGGTTTTTATAAAAGCAAAAATCTCTATGTTAATTTTGTTCTTATATTAATTCTATCCTCTTAATATATATATATATATATATATATATATATATATATATATATATATATGTGTGTGTGTGAATTTTTCTTGAAGATTTGTTTAAATTTTAAATTTTTTTGAATAAACTTTGACAATCTGAATATGAATAGAAGTCATCCTAATAATTTATTTTCACATTTTGCAAAATTTCTAAAAATAAATTTTAAAAAATAATAATCTTGGTGGATAATTTAATTGTCTTTCAAGAAAAAGTAAAACACGTTTACATTTATAATTTTATATTTACAAAGTAAGTGAGCGAAACATTGAAAGGCAATGACCAAAAGATGGTGTATTGTAAACGCAACCTCAAATAGACAAAAGAAGAGAAGTTTCCAAGGAGGCCTAACACAATCCCACCACCTTCTTTCCTACCACCAGGCCTTTTGTTCTATATTGTTAAACCTCCCTAGCTACCACCTCGCCTTATCTCCTATTAAATTGCCAACCTTGTTCCCACTCTCCCTTCCTCTTTACTTGAGTCATTGCTAGCTCTCTAGCAATGACAATGGCCAAGACCACAAGAGCATGTTGTCTCCTCCTTCTCCGCCTTCTTGCCTTGGCCGCCACGGTCACCGCCGCAGTTGTCATGGCCACAAGCCATGAGACCACAACCTTCTTCAACATTAAGTTGGAAGCCAAGTTCCAATACACTCCTTCCTTTGTGTAATTCTCCTTCAAATATATATATATATATATATATATATCATATTTCTTCTCATGATCTCGTAGCATGCCAAACAATAGTTACCTTGTTTTATTATATATATATATGCAGGTTTTTTGTGATAGTGAATGCAGTCGCCGGGGCATACACTCTGCTCGTTCTCTTCCTACCTCGCTTCACAAACTCTGTCTCCAGTTCCATCATTCTCATGGACCTGGTAATTAATTAAATAGAGAGAATTCCCTATCTTATGTGCAGTAAGATCGTTACATCTTTTTTATACACAAACTCTAGCTGCATGCATGCGTGCTTCATGTTTATTTTATGCCATTCTAGGTTGTGACGATGTTCCTAGTGTCTGGAATATCGGCGGCGGTGGCTGTATCGCAGGTGGGCAAGAAGGGGAACTCACACGCGGGTTGGCTGCCAATCTGCGGCCAAACTCCGGAGTTTTGCGATCATGTCATGGGAGCTCTCATCAGTGGCTTTGTTGCCCTCCTCCTGTACTTTGTCATGGTTCTCCACACCATCTACTCTACCATATTCAGTCCTCTTCTGACTTGATCCTAGCTATATAAGCAAAACTCAGTCAGATGCTAGAGGTCTTATGATTTACCGCTGCACGCATGCAGATCGATCTCTCAAGAGTCTGCCACCATGATCAATTATGACACGGATTAATTATGTCGTGAGAATTTATTGTTTTTGTTATTATCACAAAAAGCGAGCTGGGCATCCTAGTGCCGCCCCTCTCTATGTTTGATCAGAAATAATCCCCCCTCTTCCACTTGTCGCCAGTTACAAATTCAAGAAATTCAGTTATGTTATCGGACTTATGATTTATAAAATGCTTGACTTTATACTTTCAGATATTTTTGAGTAAATTACTCTTTTAACCTTCTGTTACATATCCTGATGTGGCATACTGCCTTGAGATAGGGACTATGAAAGGGAGCAGATCCCAAGGCAGAGAGGGGATTATAAAAGGCAACACAAGGCGCGATCAGCAGGCATCGACGATCAAGGAAACCCTAGGCTGGACCTCATGAGAGGAACAGAGGCACCCAGGAGAGCGAGGTTTATCTCGCCGGAGCTGGTGCTCGGAGAGTGAATCATCTTCCACTTATCCTTTCTTACAGTATTAGTGTAGAGTTTGGAGTTTATTTAGCTTCTCTGGTAATTCCGAGATTAGTGTCCTTGTGTTTGTTTCTCAGCGATGTTTGATTGCTGGAATCTTTTTGGTGAATGATCTTAATGAGAATGGTTTGCTTGCTACTACCTTCATATTAGTGAGTTTCTAGAGGCTTTTCCTGGTAACGGGATAAGCAATCGTTACATTGGTGCTTTCATCGTTTGAGCTCCTCCTTCTCCATTGGATTGAATTGATACAATCTCATATTCTTGATGGCTGCCGTCGGGCCTCAGTTGCTGACTGCTTCCCCGAGAGGCGTGCGCGTGGAGTGGTCATATAGCTTTGATGGCAATGGGGCACTGCAGTGGCTCGATAAGATCGAACAATTTTTTGATTTCTATGAGTTTACAGATCACTATCGGCTGAAGGTTGCAACTATCTATTTCGACGGACCGGTGGTGCCATGGTTTCGGGAGTTACAAAGGTCCGACACACCATTATCTTGGTCAGATTTGGCCAAAGCCATTGAATCCACCTTTGGACCCTCTGGTTTTGATTGGCCATGTGTTGAAGCTCGAGAAATTGTTTGTAATTTGGATGAATCTATCGTTGCTGAAGATGTTCCTGAAGTGCTTGAAGAAATGCCAGAGAGAGATCAAGGTACTGTAGACATGTTGGAAGAGTTGGCAGCCAGTGATGAGCCAGAGTCAAAACAATTCCACCAAACAACTCTAGATGGTATTGAGGAAAGAGCTATTAATGTCATTAGTTTGCTTGATAGTTGGCCTCAGGAAGGTGAAAAGCAGGAAAACCTTGAGAAGCATGAAACAAAGGTTGAACACCTTGTTTATCGTTCTGCAGAACCTACCAACATGCCTCATAATGGACCAGTGGGTATAGAGGCCGACTCATCATTGCAAGCTCCAGTTAGTAGGGGGGAGGATCATGATAAGCCCTCTGCCTCCTTGCTCAATAGTATGAATGTATCCAATGAGATTGCAAAACTGATCATGGAAAATGAGAACTTGAAGTCTGTCATTGATGATATGAAGAAAAAGACCATGAAGTTGAATTTGCTACTGTGAGACATCAGCTTGAAGTCTTTGAACACAGGCTTGAAGAAATGGTTCAATCTGTTGTAGTTGTTCCAGTATACATAATTGTTGGGAAGTTTATGAACCGCATTGATTATTCCCCATGTGAGCTTGCAGTGGAATTTCTTGTTGGGAGGGGGCAATCAGAGTGTAAGGTTGATCATTTCGGTGTTTCAAGTGTGGTTAGTGCTGGTAATGATCTTATATTTTTGAATAACGAGACAACCACAGCTTGCCATACAAGATTGGGCTTGATTCACATGTTCAGGTGGGTAGTGCTCTTGTAAGATTGTATGGCTATGTTCAATACTCAAACATCAGTGAAGCACTCCATTTCTTTACTGAAATTCCAGAAAAGGCTGTTGTTTTATGGATTATGATAAGTTTTGGTCGCTCACACCCGCAATTGAATGAAGAAGTTATTCAGTTATCTCACAAGATGCAGGAAGCTAGCTTGTCTCTTGAGCAGCTTTGTTTTGTCAGTACTTTGAATGCCTGTGTGCCGATTGTATTCTTTTTGTTATGGACTGGAGGCGCTGATGTCACATATGAAGAGGAGGTTTATGACGGAATGAAAGCACAAGGAGGAGGACAATTAACTTCATATAATTTGGTTGGCCCAATACATACTCAAGTTGGAAAACTTGAGGACACAATGGAACTGCTTGATAAGATGCCTGTGCAGAGTGTTAATGCACAGCCAGCCTTGATGTCTGGGTATATTCAGCACGGTAGGATGTATGATGCTCATAAGTTTTCTGAATGCAATTCTCTACTTGATTAAACTAGCGTACAAGTGAAAGCAACTACTAATTCACTGAAAGCTGGGGAAGTATCTCTAGAACCCAATACAGGGGATGGCTGGGACATTTTGGAACTCAACTCTGATCTTACTAGGAAGTTTATTCTAAACCAGCTTGTGTCGGGAACAGAAATTATTGAAGCACCAAAGCAACATGAAGTAAGAGTGGTTGAATTTCAACCATTCCATGGCCAAAATTTGATACGAAAACAGGTTATATCAATCGTTGCACAAATTATGGAAGTAGAAGGTGAAGACATCGCAGAATTGGAAAGTAGAGATGCAGGCTGTGCTAAAAGTGGGAGTGACAATGAAGAAGTATTTGACTCTGAAGATGCATTGATTAGATTGGATGAACTTTAACCTGGATTGCTTGTGCGATTTGTGATTGGTACATTTATGCAAAATTTTTCTGCTGACTTATCACCAAAAGATTTAATTAAGGTGTTTGCTACACTATCTATAGCGTCGCCGGATGTGTGGGTGATGCTTGTTCCTGCTCGACCACCACCAGCTCCGGATGACGTGCAGTCTTATGTTTTGGCCACTTGTCACCTCCTCCACAGTGTTCAACCAGAGTTATTAGGAGTGCTCGTGAGCGCAGGTTGGCCATGGTTCGTGGCGTGGAAATTGCCACCACCTCCTAACCTCGCATGGCTGCAACACCAGTTCAATGTCCAGGACCTTGAGGACAAGGTCCTCGTTCGAGGGGAGGGTAATGTTACATATCCTGATGTGGCATACTGCCTTGAGATAGGGACTATGAAAGGGAGCAGATCCCAAGGCAGAGAGGGGATTATAAAAGGCAACACAAGGCACGATCAGCAGGCATCAACGATCAAGGAAACCCTAGGCTGGACCTCATGAGAGGAACAGAGGCGCTCGAGAGAGCGAGGTTCATCTCGCCGGAGCTGGTGCTCGGAGAATGAATCATCTTCCACTTATCCTTTCTTACAGTATTAGTGTAGAGTTTGGAGTTTATTCAGCTTCTCTGGTAACTCCGAGATTAGTGTCCTTGTGTTTATTTCTCAGCGATGTTTCTCTGTGATTTCTGGAATCTTTTTGGTGAATGATCTTAATGAGAATGGTTTGCTTGCTACTACCTTCATATTAGTGAGTTTCTAGAGGCTTTTCCTGGTAACGGGATAAGCAACCGTTACACCTTCCAGTTCAGTTATAAAAAAAATTTGGAATTTGCACTTAATTACAAGTCTGTTGGAATGTGACACCAGAGGATATTCCATGTATTTTTCATGACTAATTATCATATACCAGCTAGTTTTACGTATGACTAGAGGTCTAAACGGTCAGAACCCGTGCGACCAGTGGGCTGGCACAGCCCACTTAGAAGGCCAAACCGACATGCTATGTTTTTCTTTTATTTTTATTTTTAATATTTTTAAAATCATAAAAAAAAACAAAAAATGCCCCTTTATAACATCTATAAAATGAATATTTTGATGATATTGGCATTGGCCAAATGTATGGATATTGTCTGGCAAGAGACTCAGAATATGGCATAGTGAGAGCGATGACGAGCCAGGGGTCAGAGCTCGCACCAGAGTTAATCGTCTAGAAGCAGCTTCGCATATTTGAGGGCTGAGCGCATACGACAAACCTCCCTCCTCACCGGTTGAATCTAGAGGTAAGGGATCATCTATTAGCGTCTCCCAGCCAGTTAGATGCTTCAGTTGAGGAGGACTGCACCCATAAGTGGAGAGTACAGATGCGTGCATCTGGCGCATGCTACCGGTGTGGCAACCTTGAGCACCGGGTAATAGAGTGCCCACAGAGCCCTACTGGGCAGGCAGAAGACCGAGGAGCATACGGTACACCATCCAGACTACCGAGATCTACTGGTGCATCACAACACTCGGGAGTATTAGAATATAGACATTCTGTGGCCCCAGGAGATCGGAAGAGGAAGACAGTTATGGCAGAACAACTGTCTTCCTCTAGCTGGCCATCAGCTCAAGGGAGACCGATGGCCCAAGAGTGAGAGTTCGCACTAACAGAGGAGGATGCACAGGCCTCACATGTAGTGGTCGTAGGTACTATATCAATTAACTCATATTATGCCTGCACCTTATTTGATCCCTGGGCAACCGGTCTTTTATATATGCACTATTTGTACAAAAACACTCACTACCTGTGGTTGAGTTACCATATGATTTGTGTGTCGACAACTCGGCTGGAGTTGCCAGGATAGTGAGCAGATTGGCACCGACATGCTCCGTGCTGATTGAGAGACATGAATTGATGGTCGATCTATATGAGATGGATATGAGGGATTACTATGTTATCCCGGAGATGGACTGACTCTCTTCAGTATATGCGGTAATGGATTACTGAAGGAGTAGACTTTAGGATTTCTGATACTGAGGAGTTTACATTCTGCGACAGCAAGGGCTATACCTTGGTTAGAGAGATTTCGGCGATACAGTTCGGGCTGTGGCAACGAGGACATCTTGAAGAGTGCCTTACATACGCGGTATGGGCACTACGAGTTTCTGGTGATGCCGTTCGGGCTAACTAATGCCCAGAAAATATTTATGGACCTGATGAACCGGGTGTCCCGGTCCTATATGGATAATTTTGTGGTCGTCTTCATCGACGATATCTTGATATACTTATGCAACCGTTGAGCACACATGAAGGATCTCAGAATTGTGCTGGAGACTTTGAGGTAGAATCAGTTGTATGCCATGTTCTCCAGGTGTGACTTCTAGCTTAATAGCGTCGCTTTCTTGGGGTACGCCATCATTAAAAAAGGAGTATTTGTGGACCCCAAGAAAGTGGAAGCTATGGTAAACAAGAAGAGACCTGGTATAGTTAGAGAAATATGGAGTTTTCTTGGACTAGTTAGATACTACAGGAGGTTCGTGGAGGGATTATCCCATCCGGCAGCACCCTGACAAGATTAACATAGAAGGGAGCTCCATTCATCTAGACTGATGCATATGAGAGGAGCTTACAGGAGCTGAAGTAGAGATGAGTGTATGCACCTATTTTGGCCCAACCAGAGAATGGGTGTGGATACACCATCTATAGCGACTCGTGCAAGACATGTTAGGGTATGTTCTTTTGCAGAACGAGCAAGTTATTGCCTATGTTTCAGCTGAAGCCTTGTGCAGAGAACTACCCCACTCATGATCTTGAGCTGGCAATGATCGTTTTTGCACTGAAGATATGGAGGTATTTCCTCTATGGAGAGCCGTGTGGGTTGTATACATTTCACCAAAGTCTAAAATACATCTTCACACAGAAAGAAATAAACATGAGGCAGAGAAGGTGTTTCATTATCACCCAAGCAAGGCTAACGTGATGGCTGATGTGTTGAGCAAAAAGTCCAATTACGGAGTGGTTATACTTCTGATTACCCAGAGATCTCTTTTGGAGGAGATAAGAAGGCTAGAGCTTGAGGTGTTGAGCCAAGCATGGAGATGAGCGTGGCTAGTCCATGTATACGACCTAGCCTATTGAGAGGATAAAGGCCACCCAGTTATAGGATTCGACCCTGTAGAAGATCTAGAACGATATTGAGCAGGGTGAGTCATCTCAGTTCTGATTACATAAGGATGGCACATTGAGACATGGTGATCGGGTATGTGTACCTAATGACCTGGATCTAAAGAGAGATATACTGGAGGAAGCTCACTACTCAAGCTATATGATCTACCCAGGAGGCACGAAGATGTATAAGAGGACTGAAGAGTCACTTCTGGTGGGACAATATGAAGTGGGAGATAGTTGTATTTGTGGCATAGTCTCTTATCTGTCATCAGAAGAAGGTAGAACAGTATAGGCCAACAAGATATCTGCAACCCTTACTGATACCAGAGTGGAAATGGGAACACATCATGATTGACTTTGTGACTGGTCTGTTGGAAGTAGTGGTTTAAAATATAGTAACCCCATGCACAACAAAATATGGAGCGGGACATTAGGGTTAGGTTTAAAAATTTTCTTAACCTACTTTATATGCCCCAATACATCTAATTATATATTAACTTCAATATATCATATATATTGTATTGTAAAATAAACATGATAATACTTACTTGGAATCACTTCCTCTCTTGAAAGACTTCCTTGAAATCAACTGATAATCTTCAAGTTGCACAAGTGTACAACCTCCCATTAATACTTGGACTATTTTTACTAAAGAGGAAACCAAAAAAAAAAAAAGAGAACCATCAACTTAATTTATCTCACACAATTGCTTTTCTATATTTCTCCCATCATATCTCTCCTTATATATATGAAAGTGTCCTAGCCTCACTTAAATCTATATTCGAGATAGAGATAAATCATAAAACCTATATAATTATCTGTATGAGTTGAATCTTGATCAAATTCAAAGATCAAACCATAATCAAATTATGATTATCTCTTTTTATCTCATACCAATACCTACAAAGTTAACCCAAGTCGGATTGCATGATAAATTAGATCATGTTAGTTCAATTACATTAAACCACAATTATGATCTCTTAATTAGGTCCAACCAATTGGCTCTAATCAATCTGCTCTTAGGTCAATAATGCATGCAGGTTCCGGCTGAGTACCATCTCATAATCCCAAGTAAATTTCACTATTCATGTAGTATATTAGAATGCCCAAGTAGGCCAAGTAAGGGAATTGATGCATTTAATCAACAAGTGTACGAGTCATTTCAAATAATAAAGTGTACTCCAGAGAGTAGGATATTGAACCTACAGGGACTAAGAAGTACTAGTACTGACTATAGTTCTATTGTCTAGCCTAAGCGAACTGTATGGATGGCAAGGAAGACTAAACTAATCTATGTGCTAAAACTCACTAACCGTGGGACTAACTTTTTGGGAGAAATTTATCATAAACAGGGCTATCCAGGCAATGAATCCCCCTCGGGTCTTTATAAATATATAGACAATGATAATAATATTAATGGTTGTAGGATTTTGGACCAAGGGTTCCTAATGTGCGCTAAATCCCTCTCTCGAGGCGACTAATACGTAATACCCTCATTGCATTAACTCTTTGGGAAATCTAAATCTTGGATGAGTTATGGGAACAAAACGTTTGAAAGAGTCGCTCTCCTTAATACCTTATCTCTAGGCATATTCGTAACTCCCTCTATTGAGGTAAATCTACATACCGGGAGGCGTTTGCTTCTTCCCCCTATATAGATTAGAATATAATTCAGGGTCGTCGGAATGTAGGAAACTATTTCAATAAAAGCATACTCAATAGATAAGTAAAACCCAAACAACCAATTAAATATTTAAAATCAATGTCAAAGATAATTATTAACCCGAGGGTTCATTACGCCAAAATACCTAACAAATTAGTTCCCCATGGAAGGGGAACACAAATCCAGTAAACAAATATGTGAAGACATGAAAATAAACATGATAAACTCTCTTCTAGTCTTTACAATGATCCGGTGTCGGAGCTTCGATAAATCTCCGCTTTTCCGGATGATGGATCCTCTCCCTTCAAGTGTTGTCGTCAAGATTGATCGCCCAAGGATTGCTAGATAGTATGAGAGATCCTTTTCTTCAACCTAAAAGTCCATATTTATAGGTTTCACCCGTGTGGAAAGATATCTGATAAATTTGGAAACAATATTTATCCAAATATGGAATTTAAATTTCAAATTCGGGGCCTTATACGGGAACCATACAAGCGTATGGCACACCCCTATGCTTCTCTTAAAAAGTCAGAGCTGCTGTATTCTAGGCTAAACGGGCGCCATACAAGCGTATGACTTGCTCGTATAACTCTCTAGAATATTAGTGTTTCTGGATGTCTCGAACCAAACAAGACCGTACACCCTCCGTATATGCCCACATGCTCTTATGGGACCCTTCAATTGACTCTGTTGATGATGCGCAAAATTCGCAAGTACTCGCGTCGTATCAAGTAATAAAGTGGACTAAGAAGTTGGGTATCAATCCTGTGGGAGAAGGAAGTACTAGTACCAAATATTCATCTATTATCTAGTCAATCGAAAGATGGGAGATTGTAATCCAAACCAAACTGAAAGAAATTAACAACTCAAGCTATGAAATCAAGAATTAACCTTGATGACAATCAATCATGAAAAGGGGATACTTGGGCAATGAATCCCCTTGGATTTCTATTTTATAAGATAGATGAAGACTTCTATGTTGATACATGGTAGAGCTTTGGCCAAGAGTTCATAAGATGCTTTCACTCCCTCTCTCGAGGTGAATTACTAACCTGGTGCCCTTACTGATGATGTTCTAGGGAACCTCTATCTTGGAAAGATTGTGGGAATAAGACGTATTAAAGACTCGCTCTCCTTAGTACCCGAGCTCTGGGTATACTCACAATCTCCTCTATTGGAGTTGGTCTACATATTGGGGGCGCTCGCTTCTTCCCTCATATGGACTACGATAATCTAAACAGAGGGATTAACACAACAATTAATACATCCAATAGACTCAATAAGCTAAACCAAGCATTCAACCATAGAAAGCAACATGACATTAATGCAAAATCCAATGGTTTATCATACCCAAGCATCTACAAATTTAGTTACCCATGAATGGAGCACAACAATCCAACACAAAGAGAATGCAAATCAAAAGAACCATAATGAGAAATGCTATTATATACACCGTTGGTGGCTCTATTGATTCCTCCTCTAATTCCTTGCCCTTCTCTTCATCCAAGGGTTGATGATGGAGCTCTCAATCCCTAATTCAAGGGTTTTTTTTCTCTCCCAAGCTGGTTCTCTCCTCCAAAGCGCTAATTAGTCATATTTATACCTCCCCTTTAGGTTTTGGAGTACCATTTACCATTTTACCCCTGCTTAGGTTCGCAGCATCATGAAAACTTACGCCATACGGGGATTCATACGGGCCGTATGCGGGCCCATATAAAATACAGGTCGAATTATATGACAATATATCAGACCGTATGACACCCCATATGGCCTAACAGGGTTGTATACGGTGCTAGGAGACCAAATGCAGAGACTGTTTGAATCTCCAGGTTCATACAGGTCATATGAAAGCCCATATGCCATTGTGCTTTCTCCAAGATTGCTTTATTTCGGTCTCAATTTCTATTTAAAAGCTTCCTTTCTCACGTTGTATCAATATTATGTCGTGTTCAACAAAATCAACACTTTTGAGTACCGGCGGGCTATAATTTCACCAAAATAGCATGTAAAGCATACATGAATATGATATAAAATCATGCTCAATTGAACACTTATAAGTTGATGTCGGGATACTTTGCCATGTCGCTTGGGGGTATTCATGAGCCTTTTATAGCTCTCAACTTCGATGTTTTGGAATTTGAAACACCTTCGAAAGTCCTTTTTCTCTTGAAACGTCTTCATTATGCCCTGCTCATCAAAACTTTCAGTAATTAAGCACAAGTGGGTTGCATTATCACTACGTAACATGAAAAGTATACATGAATATTGATGAGTAGATAAATATACATATTTTCATATCATGTTTACAAGCACTTCGCTTATCTTGTCCTATGGTTTCTTCCTTTTTTGTTCTCTGTTGGGTTGTTTTGTATAGATGGAGAGATAATCAGGTACTAAGGAGAAAAGAAGCAAATTCAGGAGACATTCAGAGCGAAAAGGGCCAAAACAGAAAGTGACACGGTTGTGTGTAACAACATATAGATTTGAAAGATAATTTACTTGAGATCGCACTCAATTTTTTTTAGGGACACGAACATGTGTCACATGACACAACAATGTATCAATTGACACGGGGGTGTTGCGGTTGTGTATTGATAAGCGTTCAATTGATCATATTATTATATCGATTCTCTGTACATTATTCATGTGATTTCAAGTAACTCTTGCCTATTGAAGCTTAATTTGTGTTGATTCTTATTTTGAGGGCACCAGAGAGCTTCGAGAGAGAAACAGAAGAAATACAGTTCAAATTGAAGGTATTGGAAGATTTACTGAAGAAATACGGGCATGCTTACGGCTGTAAGCACCTGTATGATAAGGATACTGGTATGCTTACTCCAGCCGTTTACCCGCGATTGGTTGAATTTCTTCACTTTGACATTCGGAGCACTGGGTAGAAATCACATTGCATGAGCATCTGCGGGGACCATCGCAATGCTTTGTTTTAATTAAACAACAGGATTCCCCTTACTAGTTCTGAGTCGGCTGTTCGACGCCCGGGGAAGGCCCCCCTCGCCCACGGGTGTGGGCGGGACGGCTATTACCGGTCCGTCCCCCGACCGTTACGCGGCTGCCCGCTCTCATCTCGGTTGCAGCTCGAGCAGTCTGCCGACAGCCACGGGTTCGGGACTGGGACCCCCGTACCTAGCCCAGAGAGCCAATCCTTTTCCCGAAGTTACGGATCCATTTTGCTGACTTCCTTTGCCTACACTGTTCCATTGGCAAGAGGTTGTTCACCTTGGAGACCTAATGCTGTTATGAGTACGACCAAGCATGGGCGGCACTTGGTCCTCCGGATTTTCACGGCTGCCGGGGTACGCTGAACGTCGCGAGACGTGCAGCGTTCTTCTGGTCGCTGGACCCTACCTCCGACTTAGCCGATTCTAGGGTGGGTGGGCCGTCAAGTAGAAAAGATAACTCTCCCTGGGGCCCCGCCGGCGTCTCCGGACTCCCTAACATCGCCGTCAGCCGCCATGTCTCGGCCCTGGAATTTTAACCCGGTTCCCTTTCGGAACTCACGCGCAGATACACTCTCTGACAGGCCTCCCCGTCCCTTAGGATCGACTAACCCATGTGTAAGTGCCGTTCACATGGAACCTTTCCCCTCTTTGGCCTTAGATGTTCTTATTTGAATATTTGCTACTACCACCAAGATCCGCACCGACGGCTGCTTCGCCCGAGCTCGAGCTACGTGCTTCACGGCGGCCACCGTGCCCTCCTACTCATCGAGGCTTGCCACTCTCCCCGATGGCCAGGTGGGGTTGTGCGCTTTAGTGCCATCCATTTTAGGGGCTAGTTGATTCAGCAGGTGAGTTGTTACACACTCCTTAGCTGATTTCGACTTCCATGACCATCGTCCTGCTGTCTTAATCGACAAGCACCCTTTGTGGGTTCTGGGTTAGCACACAGTCAGGCATTGTAACCCGGCTTTCGGTTCATCCCGCATCGCTAGTTTTGCTTACCAAAAATGACCCACTTGGAGC